>HG992197.1:2178565-3394068 GCA_905220545.2 Melitaea athalia | reverse complement strand
TTGTATTAAAACTTTTGTAATAAATAGTAAATTTAAAAATTGTATAAGAACTGTTTGTAATAGTAAATTTAAAAATTGTTTAGTAGTTTTATAATATTAAAAGTAATTTTGTTTTGAGTTGTAATTAAAAGAAGTTTCAGTAAAATTAAAATTGTATAAAGCTTAGTAATATTAATAGTAATTCTGTTTAATAAACAACCTATAATAATGTAAATGGGAAATAAGAATTTTGTTTTTAAGGGGGATGATGTAGTAACGGAACGTTACTTGTAATATGTCAATGTTGACAAGTGAGTGCAACACACTCACGACTCCCTCTTGCTTGCCGGTCACCGAGGCTAACAGACGTGTCCGTAAAGATAATCTAATATAAGTTAAACTGCATCTTGTTGTATTTATAATAGTATATAAAATATTGGTATAATAATAAAACCAAAGACTTCAAGATTTGTTTAATTAAAACCCCAGTAAATAATACACTGTTAGGCTTCCTGAAGGAGCTGGGCTGGCAAGAGTAGTATCCTCAGCCAGCCAACCACGCAAAATGGACGCATGAAGACGTCAAGTTGCGGAAAATGGCCCGTGCAACAAGTAATAAGTAGGTTGCCAAAGAAGTTTCACTTCTGACATGTGTACTTTATACGCACGCATTTTTTTTTAAGATTTAATATAATAAATAGAAATAGTATTTTTATCTTCACAATCAATCACACCACAGAAAGATTCTAAAACACTTTAAATTCAACTCAAAAATAGATGGAATCTTTTTAAATCGTTATCCGTCTATTTCGTCTTCGTAAAACGTTGGTTATAAAACGTCCGGACCGATTCCCTATTCCGCAAAACGCTTGTCCATCCTGACGAATGTCCACACATCGGGAACTGTTAAGAAATTTTAAAACTACCCTCAACTGAATAACAATTTTATGTCTATGTATTAAAGTTGAAAATTTCTTGTTCAGCTTCTAAATTCGTGGTGGAGAAAAATCAGATAAAGTCGTTAAAAAACGAGAGCAATTACGTGAGTCTTATCTTCGGGATTCACAGTCTTGAGTCACGATCAAATCCTCGTTTGAATTGTTAAAAAAAAACAAAGCGTCAGATGTCAGGGTAATCTGCCAATTAAAATGGGAACCGAAAATGTTAGGGCTCATTAAAATACGTAATAGGACGGTTCGAAAGTGTCAACATTGAATGGTCTCTTGTGAAATGTAGAGTATATAAGAGAGATTATTGTGTTTTTATATTTTTATTCATCCAAGTATCTCTGCTTTAAAGTAATTAAGGGAAGCTTTTGTTTTTTTCGTGCTTAGAAAAGAGTAATTATTATATATTCGGAAAGCTGAAATGTCATATTATTATCTTTCATAAAATTTTCATTTTCAATATTTTTTTTGGAAGTCAAATAATTTTTCTCCCTAAATTTAAAAAGAGATATAATGATGTGATAAATAACACTTTACTTAGGGCTATATAAATTCTAATGCATAATTGTTGTAGGTCCTTGTTTTTCCTCGCAAAGTTAATTTTTTTAGTGATTTATGTAATTATCTTTGTTCTTTTAAAACTTGTTACTGATTATATAGTTAAAAACCCTAAGAATTGAGGAGATATTGAATTTTCACTTTTCATTCAAATTTTCAGTAAAAATGTGTTATAGACTTATCTATACTAATATAATAAAGCTGAAGAGTTTGTTTGTCTGTTTGTTTGTTTGTTTGTTTGTTTGAACGCGCTAATCTCAGGATCTACTGGTCAGATTTGAAAAATTCTTTCAGTGTTAGATAGCCCATTTATCAAGGAAGGCTATAGGCTATATATCATCACGCTAAGACCAATAGGAGCGTAGCACCAATGAAGAATGTTTCAAAATCGGGGTTTTTTTCTTTTTGAGAGCTTCCGCGGCGTAAACGGTTAAAGTTTCGCTCAAATCACGTATGACAGAATTGGTCCTATTCCACGGGGACGAAGTCGCGCGCAGAAGCTAGTAATAAATAATTACCTTCCCCTAGATCTAATTACGCTAAGTATGTAACAAGTTATTTACACCATTACAAAACTGTTGTAAGTATATTGAAATGATTAAGACACTTTATTACGGATACAAAATTTAAAATAATCTGTATATAGAATATTTCATTAAAATTTAATGTATATTCATATCAGCATACAAATTTGTTTACCATACAAATCATGTAAGATATAAATAACAATACATTTATTGTGTGAAAAGTGAAGTCATGTAAGCAATTAATACACATTACAATTGATCCATGCACGTGTTGTATGACAGACAGTACATAATGTTGGTTTATAAATTATGTATGTTAACACTTTGAAAGCAATTACCAGGTTTCCATTACATAACTCACAGATATCTCGCGTAAGGTATGCTAAATTTATATGGATAATATATGTATTGTAATAACAAAAAAAGGCTACAATATCAATTTAGTAATTATGCTAGTCTTTAATAATAATGATGTAGGTAGGTTTAACTCAGGTAGGCCACAGCAGGTTTCCTGCTTAAAATATGGAGAAGCCCGACTGGGGTAGTACCTCGAACTCACAGAAGATCACAACTGAATAACACTGTTTTCATACCACTGCATGTATGTGTGTAACACACCACTGTGTGTTCCTGTTGGTGAATAAAGTGACCAGAGCTCTTGGGGCGATTGGGGTAATCGCATACCATCAGGTGAGCCGTACGCTTATTTGCCGACCTAGTTATATAAAAAAGAAAAGTTCTGCTGAAAAATAAATAGGTTATTAGTTATGGGTAATATGAAGCTACCACTAAATCGGAATGTAGATTCTGCTGAGAAAAATCGGCAAAAAAGCTCCGAAGTCGTGAAAAATAAAATGATACAATTTAAAAAACTAGTCTTCTCCATACTATCATATCATCGAAACCCATGTCCACTCCTCTAATAGCGGTCTACTGAATAATAATCAAACTCACATAAAATTTCAATAATGGCCGCGTTAACTGCGTCTAGATGCAAATCAGTTACAGATTTCACTCGAGGCGCTAAGTAACTTTGTTCTATAAGTTTTAATTGTCTTCCCCTCGGGTCGTAAATCTTAATACTTCATTTATTTGGTCTATTTGTTTTATTTGAGTTTATAGTTGAGTTTATGATTTTTTCACTTCGACTTTCATTTTATTTTGTTCAGGTAGTTCCAGCTATTTATTTTGAATTAATTAATTTCTATGAATATTATTAATTTTCTAAACCCCGTAACGCTGGCATAGTCATTAAAAAAAAAACGAGATTATCGATAAGTTATAACATTTTTTAAATTGTTGGCAAAGTTTGCAGTGACTGCTTTCTGTTCCGAGGGCTGTGTGTTTGATTCCCGCCCTGAGTCTCTATGTAATATATATTTATTGATAAATATTTCATTAAAAGCACATTCAAAAAATGTTTATCTTTATCAGCAGTTGTTACCTAAAACACAGATATTAACTGACCTACTAACCTACCTTGGAACATATTTATATCTGTGCAGGTATGTCAAATTTAGTTATTTATGATTTAATTGATTTTATTTTTATGTTCGTATGTTTGTAACCGGACTCCTTTGGGCTTCATTTTGACCCACCTTAAACGTTCAGATTTAATTTAAACTAAGTAGACTTATCAAGGACCGATGACAATATACTAATTTGATAAGATTTTCTACTTCTTAGTTTGTTTTATTTATAAAAGCGTGTTATTTTTTTGGTGTTCTTTTTTAATTATTTATTACAAAATTGAATTGTAAGAAATGTAACACTTATGTACTTTGCGTTGTCTCTACGTTACTTTTCTAGTCTCTTCGTTACTTTTGAAGTAAAACCTCTATACGCACGCTTGACTTGGGCAGTAAGCTGGTGAATGCGTGATGAGAGCGTTACGAAAAGTGTGATCGGGCGAGGCGAACGGAAGTTGAGAGGGAGGTATAAGTTAGTGAAGATAAAAAGAGAAAGAGCTATGATTCGTATATTCCTGTATTGTATATTGTAGGGGTAACTAAAAAAGTATTACGTACTTCAGTCGTGTGGTCTAAACTAAAGCACATTTGTTTTTTGTTTTTTTACTTATTCATATTTCTCTCATCTTTGCGCTTTCAATTAGTTAAAAACTAAATGCACTCGTTTCTTAGTAAGAGCTTGTTTTAAAAACTTTATTATGACATATTGTTTGCAACTATATCTGAATTGGCCAATTCAAAATATCATTTCTAAAATCTTTATTGGCGTTATTACATCCTCCTGAAAATCTAGGTAGGTGTTTCCAATCCGATCAGGCTCTTTAATCAGGCAATTATCAATGTCCTGTCAATTGACTAACTTCTCTATTACCAACTTTACTAAGTCTGTTTTCGTAAAGCACAATCCAGGTGAGAGCTCCCAAAGGATTCGATGCAATCATAAATGCAATACTCGTAGATTTTAATTACAATACTATTTATTATACGCTACAGGGCCAAGACAATTTTGTACACAAAGCTGGACTTCATAATCATTTAGACCACGGTTTAATCAAATCCCCTACAATGCTCAAAGAGACATACCTCAAAACCAACACGTCTATATCATAATCCATTTTCATATATCTATAATAAAGCTGATTTCGTCTGTCTGAGAGAAACAAAGACGGCCTTACAGAATTCCGCCTAGCCATTGTCCACTTTGCTGGAGGCAAGATTCACCTGTCCACTATAATGTGAACCCTGTCATTCAATTTATTACCTTCAGTAACGTTTTGCGCGCTTCGTAAAGTTAGGATTGCCTGATACCAGCATAAACTGGGTAGATCCGGTTTAAACCAGATGTAAGGGGAATGAACCGGTATATTATGGGGAATAGGAACAGAATGCGGTTTCCGTATATGAGACGGTGACATCTGATACGTGGGGCTTGGAGGCGTGTTATTATCGTTTGTTAGTGTTGGGAAGGTCTTTATCGATATCAATGATCGTAAACATCCTTCTGTGCTTTGCCTTTAACCTAATGTAATTTGCTCAGCGTCGGTTTGCGTTATTACATAAACAATTAATATAATATCGATAATTAAGTGAACCGTGCGGTTACTCCAAATTATTATTTATTCTATTAAAAGTCAAATCATAATATTAATAGTAGCTAACAGCTGTAGACGGCCACAAAAACAAACCACTAATAACTAAAAATAGTGTTGTAAAAATATATGGCAAAAATATAAAGAGAAATGTACAGAAATACATAGTTAATTGCATAGTTTTACTTTCTTTACAACATTATATTATATAATATATTATTTCTTACGATACTTAAATGATAAAAAAATCGAAAGAATTACGAGCTTCAGCAATTTAACTTGTTAAAACTAAACACACACACACACACACAAAGTCACACACATTAACACATTTAGATTTTCATGTTAGCTTGAATAAATATTATGCAATATACCTAACATAATATGAATGAAGGTTTGAAACCTAATCTCTCTAAGAACAAACTCTATAGATATGTACCTACAACGCTCATTAGGAATTAGAGTGACTACCTATACTAAATAGGCGACGACATTTAATTAGATATCCCGAGGCGAATTCAGATCTGAATCCGGCCATTGATTTGTGTTTGATAAACGAGAATTGCTACGTTCTGAGATTATATACGCGTATATGATGATGACATTACATGGTGACTTGGTTAATGACGCAAGATTTATTGGGATTTGACTTTGAATTGATAATAAAGTATCGTTAAACACGATTAAGCTCCGTTTAAAAGATTGAAAAACCAAAAGTACGTTATAAAATTATAATCATGTGCTAGTTCACAAAGGTAAATATTACAATTACTTATTATGACAAGTTTTTGAAATAATACTTCAAGTAAGCTGGTGAATGCGTGACAAGAGCGTAACGAAAAATGTGATCGGGCGAGGCGAACGGAAGTTGACTAGAGGGAGATATAAGTTAGTGAAGATAGAAAGAAGAGAGAGTTACGATTCGTATATTACTGTAGGGGCAACTAAAATTTTTTTACTTCAATATGAGTACTCGTATTTCCTTAGTTTGAAAATTTTAATCGTTAAAATCAATCACATCAATTTATTAAATTTATTTGTTTACGAGCAAATCTCGCGACAAGCTTTTATATCATATAGATTATGTGTAATGACTTTATAAGTAGATAGTAAAAGCTTTAAAGTAAAAATTTATTTTTTTTCGTTTTAGTGCATTTAAATAAAAGCTTGTTTTTTAAAAAGGTTTTTAACTTTTAATTTATTTTTGACTTTTTAGTCGGTTATCACGTCACTTTATTCGATTTTTTTTTAGCAAGCCCTTTCATTTGATACCCATATTGTAGAAGTGCACTAAAAATAACTAACAACAAACAAACACAAAAACAAACACAAGTAACACATAAGAAAAAAAATTTAAGTAAGAACCTCTCTCATTTTTGAAGTCAGTAAAAATTGTTTGAAATCTTTTGAAAAATCAGTTTTTTATTACTATTCTAATTATTATTTATTAACAATCAAACCGTGGTCGAATTTCTGGCATTTTACCAAAAATTTAGTAGTATGCGAGTTTAGTTTAAATAGTCTTAAAAGCGATCAGTTATAATGTATACATATATATAGCAAGTTTGAAAATTGGACTGTTTTTATTAATCAAATAAAATCTTAGTTGAGGTAAAACAACGTTTTAAAACCGGTACAAAAAAGACAAAATAGACAAACTAAAAATATGTTAAGCAATAACGAAATTAAAAAAAATCAATCATCAGAAAAAAGAAAGATCAATTATTATAGCTCATGACAACCGATACAGGAACAGATTTTTACAATTTCATCCCAATTTTTTATTCAGATATAAAACTATTTATATTATTTATAATCTGGGAAATTCTCAGCGAGAGACAAAAATACCATCTGTAAAAATCCGTAACACAATTCTTCTCGCCATAATTAATCCTCTGGACCTCAATAAAAGTAGATTAACAGACAGCCACTCGGACAAATTGTGTATTAATATTTTATGTGTTCACACCGCCAGGACTCGGCCCCGGCTCATAAAACTGTCATCGGAAGACAAACTGTTACTTCTTATAGTGATTTAGGTCTGGATTATAGTATTGAGGTTGGGTGTTACGGACGGACAAGTTGATAATGTTTTGTGTGAAAATTATGTGAACATTGCATAACTATGTGCGACTAGCTGCGCCATGCGGTTTCACCCGTGTAATTTCAGATCCCGTGGGAATGTCGGGATAAAAAGTATCCCGACAGTAAGTAGTATCTGTAGCTATATACATACCAAGTTTCATTAAAATCGGTAGTGTAGTTTTTGCGTCAAACAGTAACAAATATACACACATACATACATACTCGTACATCCTCAAAAATTTTCGCATTTGTAATACATATTAGTAGGATGATACATAACTATAAACGAGTTTTAAATGCAAACATATGTTCAGTTTCTTAACAGACTTGAAAAGCGCATATATTCTTCTACATGAATACTAATGAAGCTTCTCCTACAATTCCTACATGGAGAATGAACCCATGCCCAGCAGTGGGATGTTACAGACTGCATTGTGATCGTGAAGCGTGAGCTATCTACAACAAACAAGGTTACTAAATCAAAAGAGGGAAGTTGCAACTGTTGCAAGAGAAGTCAGAGTTTGTAGAGAAATAGTTATCGCAAAAAATCTAGTTTAATAACAGTGCTACACTAAAGCAAAACCACAAGCATATACATAACATTACAAATCCTAAACCCTAATCCACTAATTAAATACATTAGACCGTGCGTCCACCGATCAGAGAGCAATTTAATCGGAATGTACGTCACACGCACGTAATTAGTGACGACATCTGGCAGGCACGCGCCAACGAGCCGAGAGGTGTACACAAAGTGAAAATTGTATGTCTCTTAAGGTGCATAATCGGTATATTTGTATTATAATTGTGTTTGCTCGCAAACGAAGAAAAACCAACTTCAATTACATTGATAAGTAGTACAATGTTGAGATCGACGAATAAATAGTTAAATAAATACGCATTATTAAAGATAACTAAAAAAGTATTTGTCAGATATCGATCAAATTTAAATAGATAGAAATGACGAACCCAGCACCTTAAAACCACCTTTTGATTAAAAGAAGAACCATCGAAAATGGTCGACCAGGTAAAAAGTTATTGAGGTAACACAAATTTAAAAAAAACATAAATCTAAACACTTGCGAATAAAAATAAATCTAATTTTTTAAGTGTTAATAAAAATATTTATTAAAACGGAATTAATATAACATAAAAATATTGCAAAATAACATTCTAGATATACAAAATGATATGGTAATTTAAATGGTAACAATACAATAACTTAAAATAAAAATTCAGAACTGAATCTAAATCGAGTTGTTCATTCTTAAATTTCCACATCCAATCGATGTTACAGGTTTAGGTAATAAACATATTGTCACTTAGCGTGATTAAAATGGTTGAAACATGGCCCGTTTCGAATTTATTTTAACGCAAGCGATCGCAATAAACACGTATTACCCGCTTCCGTCATAGATTTTTATTAGGTCTGTCCAATTTTCGTATGCAGTCGTTTCGTCATATCGATTAATTAATGCTGTTATTTGAATTGTTTGTTTTCGTTTCGATAATAAATTGTTGTATTTTTTTTTGCTTTTCATTCAAATGAATTGGTATATCTATTATATTAAAAATGTTTCCACTAAAATATGTTTTCAAAAAACGAGTGCGCTTTAGACCACAAGGCTGAAGTAAAACCTCTTTAGCACTAGTCTTAGATTATACGAAACATAACTGGCTATCAATGAAAGAGAGAAAGAAAATATGTGCTCGCACCTCTGTCTCTCTTGCTCCGTTCGCCTCACCCAATCACACTTTTCGTAACGCTGTCATCACGCATTCACCAACTTAAGCGTCCCCTTAACAACCAACTTAAGTTATCCCCAAGTTAAGCGTGCGTAAAGAAGTTCTACTAAAAAAAAAAACATTTTGTAAGAGATCTTATAAAACGTCAGTAACTTCAAGGCGTCGTAATTTAAAATCTCTAAAATAAATATAATTATAATAGTTTAGTTCTTGTAGACATTTTCTTTTTGGTACTAAAACAGTAAAATATGCTTGAAATATTTAGTTTTTTTTACCTTTTCATAAAGGAATACAAAAAAAAATCTTATACACATTAATGAAAGCTTAAAACCACTTTTTTATAATATATTTAAATTCAATATTGTTTATCTTCGCTTTCACTGATAAATGCTTTGATACAAACAATTCTATACAGACGCCTTTGAAAGGGCGATGAAAAGTTTATGCTAATGGCGTGTGCGATATCAGAACTTTACGACGAAATAGAAACATAGATTATTCTCTTTGACTACACGGTTAAGTAATTTTCGCTTAACAAAACTTTACTTTATGATAAACGGGAAGATAAACAAACCGTCTTAATTATTATTACTGGTAATAAGGGGAGGTTGATAACCCTTTCATCTTGAAAACAATTATTATTTTAAGACAATGTGTTTTTAAAACTGAATAAACATTATAATTTTAATTATTACTAGCTTCTGCGCACGACTTCGTCGGCGTGGACTCCGCTCCTGTTGGTCTTAACGTGATGATACATAGCCTATAGCCTTCCTCGATAAATGGGCTATCTAACAGTGAAAGAATTTTTCAAATCGGCCCAGTAGTTCCAGAGATTACCGCGTTCAAACAAACAAACAAACAAACTCTTCAGCTTTATATATTAGTATAGATTATATTTTTTTTAATCAGTAAACGGATGTTATTGTAACTAATACGAGTTTTCGTCCTCGTTGAGTAGGTACAGGCAGATTTTTTTCTCACATTCTATCCTCTCTCTCACTTTCTCTAGGTTAATTTTTTTGACTAAGTTTTTATATTGTCTTTATAAAATTGTAAGAGTAGGTATAGCTACTGAACTAAGTTTGAAAATAGAACGAAATATTTATCTTTTTTTCGTCTGTTTCTAATCTATGAAAACTAGTTTGAAAAGCTATCATCACTTCAGCCTATCGCAGTCCACTGCTGGACATAGGCCTCCCCAAGTTTGCACCTAACCCCTGGTTTCCGGAATACTCATCCAGCCACCACCAGCAATCTTACGTGTATCGTCGTGGTCCAGTGGACCGGAGGATGTCCCACATTGTGTTTGCTAACACGCGGTCACCACTCCAGTACACGTCTGCTCCAAAGGCCATCGGTCCTGCGACACAGGTGACCAGCCCACTGCCACTTCAACTTGCTAATTCTGAAAAGCTAGTATATTATATTAATAGTTAAATAAGCAAACAAAAACCAATCTTACTTTATTGATTACGAAAATTTCTAAAAGCATCTAATATTGAAAAACATTTTACAGACATATTTTTAAGAAGCGTATTTAAATGTTACACCGGGGAGTGCTACATCTTGCAGATTTCAACGGAACCAAAATGTACTGACGACATTTCTATGAAATTTACAATGCTTTTAGTCTCACTCCAGTGGTCGGCTCACACGTTTGCGAGCGATCTGTTTAGAAAAACTTGGATGTTAGAAAAATAGATACGACATTCTAGAAAACATATTGATGTCCTTAATTTTAATATTCTTCTAATGATTTTATGATACAGTATTTCAAATATAATCCAATTTAAGAACTTGCATGACGCATTACAGATACATTATTTTTTCTACATAGTTTATTGTGAAATATTCGTTGCTTTTAATTATTTATAATTTTAGTTTGCCTTATCATCATCACGTTTTTGCATTAACTCATTTTTTCTACGGTAGAAAGTAGTGATAACTTTTTTATTTACTTACCTAAAATTAAAAACAAAATTAAAATGTTACTTAAAATCGTTAAGTCCCAAAAACCATTTCAATAATTTTAATGTATCCAATAAAAAAAATAAACAAATTAAAGGCCTCTTTGCATTGCCTTCTCCAAATTTTCTTTAAGCTCCGTTAACGTCAACGGGAGTAAAGGGGAAGACGTAGATTTTCTTATGCCATTAACATGTATATTACCTTTAATTTATAGCGCAAACCTTTTTGATGGCATCACAAACACTTTATTTGCAATTTGTTCACGAATACTGTATCGTTTCTAACATTATCTCGGCTCGATTGATTCGATAATGGATTTTTAGTCAACATTTGGTACAAGCAATTCATAATAATACTTATGTTTTTGTTAAAATTATGATTATGTTAAGTTTTGATTTGTAATTATTGTAATACATGCCATAGTCAAGTGTGGAATAAACTTGGTTTCAAAGAATAGATTCTTGTGATAGACAGTCAGACAATCGTACAACGACAGTTCATCTGTAAAAACTCACATAGGTACTCATTCGGTATGTTACGGAAAAATGTAATAGAACATGCATACCGTATATGCTATTTTACGTATTTTTGAACCAATATGTATTTATATATTTTTTTGTTTAGCTACAGCCGTGCCTTTAGCGTATATGACGATTTTAGCGTTCGCTTTTTTGTGGTATCATACATATATAGGAAATGTAATGTGTTTGTATTTATAATAGAGAATATCCGAATAGCTCAAGCCTATTTTAAGTATAACAAAAATTCATACTGTTTTTTAAAACACCAATTTTTATACATTGCAGAATGCAAACAGTTCTCATAAATCATCATTAATGTCTGTTTCTTATGCATTGATCAGTATTGTTTCATATTTTACTTATTTCACTTCATTATCACCGTTTGATTCTGATTTTAAAAGAAATTTGAACTCAATAATAACTGTATTAAGAGTTACTTTAGCTATAAAATCATTAGGTTTCAAGCTTTCTGCAATCAGTTTTCATTTAGCACAATATTACCTTCAATTTGAAAATGGCGGAGCGAAGCAATCAGCAGAAATACGGTATAAACCATTGTGAAACAGTAAGTTACCGTCCAATTTAACCGGATCTGTGACTACTTGTAATAAATTTGTTGATTGTATAGACTCAGAAGGAGCTGATTCTTAGACGGGTGTCTGAGTAAGTTGGTCAGTTTTAGCATAAAATAAGGAAAACGCTCGGAGCATATTCGGAAGAAAATCTCGAATATCACTTAGCTGGAGGAGTTATAACAATAAATTCGCGATAACATTTACATACGGGCGCTTGAGTCGCGAAGGGTGATTCTGTAACGGGTCGCTTAACACGTTAATGTGGGCTCTTGTACAATTTTTCCTGTTTTTCCAATATTTTTTTTGTGATATTCTTGTTTTCTTTTATTTATAAATATCGATCCTGGTGCAGCGTGAAGAAAATTTAATTTATAGTAAGAATATTAATATAAATTTTTGCAATCTTAAGTTAAGAAATAATAAAAAAGCTATATTGACACGTCGACCAGCATAATATAAACGAAAATTAGATTTACAACGCATCTGAACTTGATTAATGTCAAACCTTAAATAAATTATTAGTTAACAGAAACAAATCAATGAATTGTGATTTTGGTATTACAAGAAAAACTACTTACTTAGCTTTACTTTTAACCATACTCGTAATTAATAATTTAAATTTTAAAATGATGAAAAGAAGAAGGTGCTTTTGAAGCCTATTTGAATAAAGTTATTTTTTATTTGATTTGACCTTAATAAAGATTACTTAAGCTGATTTTCGCTATGCCCAAGACAAGTAATGATATTTCCGTGACACAAGACAGATACGAAGAATCCAATCAGAGAAATCATTTTTAATTCACACCCCCAACCACGATCACTCGAACTTATCTCGTATAAAGAAACTCGAATGAATATAAATGATATGAACATCCGAACCGCAGAGGAAATGACCGGGGATTTGTCATTGTCAAATTTGAATACAGAACGGATGTGAGAAAAACGAACGTCATTTGAACAGACTGGTATGAGGAGATTATGTTGTTTTGTACTGCGATTCGTTTGATGTTTTCATTTCGAGTCTGTTTCGTATTGGATGGCCAGTCATTTATATTTACTTAAAAACTTGACTATTTGTGATTCTATTGATACATTTTTATTTATTTCGCCTCAATATTGCAGCGTTTACGTGATATTTAGGAACCCCAGTTTATGTAGGTTGCGTTTCATCACTCTCTTTGTATACTTTCCTACCATTTTACTATATCGTGTTCTAGAGCCTACGTTGGTATGGATTAGATTGTCTAGATAAGACTACCTTCATATAACCAGAAGTATTAGAATAAAAGACATCTTTCTTTTATTGTAATACTTCCAGTTTTTTTCTTTTTTTTTTCTTTTATCGTCTACAATAACATTTAGTTTTATTACGTTCATTTAAATTCATATTAATTATATTCACAAATAACGCAAGTAATGAGTAACAACATAAAATTTTACAATATTTACGAAATAATAATTATGATTTTTAAATAAAGGCACAAACGAAAATATCTCGCTCAAAATCTGGAGCAGCCCGACTGGCAAAGTGTTTCAAACTTGCAACGTTTTGATTCTATGGCAAAAAAGTTAGCCTGAGTAACAAAAATATACTATATTCAAAAAACTTGAAAAAAAAGATAATATAAAAAATATAAAATTTAATATTGTACTGAGACAGACTCTGGTCAAGAAGCTAAAGCAAGCCGAACACAAACTCAAGTTAAAACGCTTTTCTATTTAAAAATAAATACCATACCTAAATGGAGGACGGATTTATAAAATGCTATAAATATAAAACACAAATGAAAATAATAACACCTATCTAATATAGCATACGTGAAATGTATAAAATCTACCAAGATTTATTAGCACTCGATACGAAAATATATTATTATATTTCTATCACAATTCTCATACATTACCATCAATTCAGTATTTCGAAAAGAAAATGAATTATGGACGTCTTCATAATTCCTGTAGGATTTTTACTCATCCATTATTTAAGAACGCAGGCTTTGTGTTAGATTTACAGTTTCCAGTTGAGGCGTGTTCAGTTCGAGTATATGTCATTGTCGAGTTATCGTAGTTAACACCTGTAACAGCTGTAAAACTTTTTTGTTCAAGGAAAAGAAAGTAGAATTTATGGCTCACTTTTACAAAGACTATCGTATGTTAGGAATGATATAGGACTAATAACACGAAACACTGTTTTTGATGCCTTACCATACTTTAAATTTCTTTACATGACTTATTATTTAGGCTTTTAGTTTCCCAACTAAATTAAAAATAAGGTAAGAATTGCTTAATCTTTAATCAGCGTGGAAGTACGATATAAAATTGTTTTTATTCATCGAACATCAGATCAAAGGAAAAATTATGTTAAAATATGGCCTGTGAGTTAGGTTTCACCTAAATCGAAATTTAGATGTTTATTAAGCGTTATTTAAAAAGATATCAATTTTATTATAGGTGTCCTACCTTTATTAACCTACTTTACTACCTTTAGGTAAGGAACGGGCAAGACGGAGATGGCGGGTTACTACCTTTAGGTAAGGAACGGGCAAGACGGAGATGGCGGGTAAAATGAATAATCGTTTTAAATCGCTGGTCAGTCGATAGAAACATTATAGACTGCCATCTATAAATCCATTATATAACTACACTTACCGTTACTTATCGATAAACCTACCTACCTTACCTATTACAAAAAAAAAATCGTTAATTATGATGGAAATTGTATTTAAAATCTTAGCGAACTTAATTTCATCCTGTTTATGGTGTATAATTTATCAACTATGTGATAAATAAACACACGGGTAATCCTCATCGGTACACTACCGAATCACGTACGCGCATTAATCATGCGTTGGATTTTATGTAAATTTAGCTAAGTGCTACTGATAAATGGATGGTCAGATCTGGACAATAGCGCTGGTAAATTATGAACTTAAGCTTATTTATCGCAAGCTAAGGAAATAAATAAAAAACTATAATAAAGAATTATTGTTTAGTTTCTTTCTGTTTAGTCAATTACTTCATAATTATAATTAGTAAATGAAGTTCTATGGCAGTATATTTTTTTTAAAACAGTATTGACAAATTCATATTACAGTTCATTGGAAAAATGAAGCCATGTAAGATGCTATATATGCGAAACGTAACTTGCTATGAGAGAAAGAAAGGAAGAAAATGTGTACTCGCACCTTTCTCTCTCTTGCTCCGTTCGCCTGGATCACACTTTTCGTAACGCTCTAGTCACGCATTCATCAGCTTACTCCCTTACTCCCTTTACTTAGTCAAGGGTGCGTAAAGAACTTTTACTTCAAAAATAAGTAGATACTTAATTTCAATACTGTTATTTTAGTACACGAATCTAATTTTTTTTTTGAAGTTATACTTCTTTTGGCGCGTCAGAAAAAAATGATGAGAGTAAATTTTTACAATGCGCGTGTGGATCCGAAGTAGTTCAAGCATGCATGAATAGATGCCGCTAGTTTTGCAGACAAGAAAGTAGTCTATCATTTCTAAGCAAAGGCGTTGTGGACTATAACAAGAAAGTAGTCTTTATCATTTCTAAAAGATGGCGTTGTGGACTTATTGTCTAATTATTTATTAAGTGGTTGGTTTTTTGGAAGTATTTTAATACTCTAGCTTGAACTTATAACTTCTTACGTGCGTACTTAAGTTTTTTTTTTATACTTATAGCATCTTTTTTATACTTCTTTGCTGCTTCAGAAGTTCAAAGCTTCAGTAGCCGCCCGACTGTCCACTTGATTTCATTTTTCATTCTTAAAGCGTTTTGTTTCGCTGACAAGGGTCCGGTGTGTATTGAAAAGAGCTTGTTTTTGTTCTGACCCTTCTCAATCAGCTCCGCGGGACTTGATGTTGGTTTATATTTGTTACATCATTAACTCGTTCTGTAGTTATCGTGTTTGTTTTGCGTAGTTTTTTTACGTTGTGGCAAAGTTTCTTCATATGAGTGTTTTACGTATTTTATCATAATATTTTTGAAGTGAAACATCTTTAGGCGCATGAGAGGTAAAATTTGAGCGACCGGTAACGCGGCAGTGTCATGACGGTCAGTACTTGGATGGGTGACCGCCTGAGAACACCGCGTGACGTTGGCTTTTTCTTTTTTTTTTTTTTTTTTTTTTTAATTATATTTCTTTTTTTTTAAATTAGTTTTTTTATTTTTATTAGTTTGCCAAAGAAGTTATACTTACTTCTGAAATGTGTACCTACTTTGTACGCACGCAATTTTTGTCAGCTAGGGAGCAATCAAACTAACGTACTACATCACGCGATACAAATGGTCTGGTCACGTTATGATGTTACCAATTTGTCTAACTGAAGGAATCTCAATCATAACTGGTAGTATTATGACCTCGTATTAATCTGCCTACCTAAGGGCTTAGAGGCGGAAATTTGTCACTTCAATTTTCCGTACGTAATGACTAAAAATTTCTCGTAGCCACCTAAATACTTGTGGAATAAATTCAAGTAATTACTAACAATTGGTATTACGATTTAGCCTGTAATATCCCACTGTTGGGCATAGGCCTCTTCCCCATGTAGGAGTTCCCCATATTTATTATATATTTTGATATTTGTAGTTGTGATGTACAATAAAGTATAAATAAATAAATAAATAAGGATCGGAGCTTAATCCACCACGCTGCTCCAATGCGGGTTGGCGGATATATTCCCTACTATGAGTAACGATCGCTATCAGGTGTACATGATAACAACCGGGACCGACGGCTTAACGTGCTCTCCGAAGTACGGTGGGGAGACACACAATTTAGAATTAAACAATTAGTATTAATTTCCTAAAACGTTCTATTAAAACAACTAGAACACAAACCAACACTAATTCGATAATACATTTATTTGTTGTGGTTTGGGCTCCGGACTTGCTGTTTCCATATGTTCTGGTCCTTGACACACCGTTTTCAAATTTTTCTGGAGGCCGATTAATGAGTACCTATTTTTATCCGACTTCAAAAAAGAGGAGGTTTCTCATTTCGACCGTATATATATTTTTTATGTGTGTATGCGGATCTAAAAATCCAAAATGTTGATATTATGATTTAAAATATTTAAAACAGATAAACAAAAAGAGGCATATCAACCATTTTTAATCGACTTCTAAAAAAAGAAGAGGTTCCGAATTATATTGTATTTTTTAATGTCTTACCTTGTAACTTTTACTGGATGTCCTGTTATTGTTTTTCTATTCAAAATCTGGTACTTGTCATGTGGTCCCATTTAAATTTCAGAGAGATCTGAAAAGTTGTTTTTGAGTGATTCTTAATAAAGTATATTTGAAATCGGTTTTATTTTTTGCTCGAGAAGAAACGAAATTATTAAAGATATCTCTTTTAAAAAATATCAATCTATACTAATATTACAAAGCTGAAGAGTTTGTTTGATTGTTTGTTTGTTTGAACGCGCTAATCTCAGGATCTACTGGTCCGATTTGAAAAATTCTTTCAGTGTTAGATAGTCCATTTATCGAGGAAGGCTATTGGCTATATATCATCACGCTAAGACCAATAGGAGCTTAGCACCAATGAAGAATGTTTCAAAATCGGTTATTTTTTTCCTTTTGAGAGCTTCCGCTGCGTTAACGGTTAAAGTTTCGCAAAAATCATGTTTGACAGAATTGATCCTATTCCACACGGACGAAGTCGCGCCGAGAAGCTAGTCGTTAATATGTCTGTATACTAATAAAGCACCACAACTCATGCCTCATAAACTGAATCTCCATCACTCTGATGGTTCACTCTATCACCGAACATTACAAATGGCACGGTCATTGTGAATAATACACGTTTGTCTGCCTGCGATTTAATCATAAATGGATATTGATGTTGGAAAAACTATTTTATTTTATATGCAATAAGAATTAAAATAAAAAGGTAGTCTAAAACTGAAATGCTGTAATGTTATGGTTTTTATTCTGAAAGTAATAGTAAGCTAATTTTTTTATGACTTCTAAGGTTGATAAGTTTTAAATATTCAATAATTTTATAAATTTATGAGCAGTTCCCTGTGGTTAAGCCGCAGTAGATATGTAGGTATGGGTACAAAATGACAGCGACAATTTTCACTCAATTGTTCAGAGCTACGAGTAAGTAGATGACAACTACTTTCCTTGTAAATAATCAAGATAAAACCTACACAAGGTTTTAAGCTAACCCTCCACAATCACAATTGCCAAAGCGGCAATTAATTTCGAGCTGACGATTTTGCGCGCCCGAAGAACACAGAATAAAACTTTTCAACTAAGGTAAGGACACAGCAGAAAATATCCCGCTCAAAATCTGGAGCAGGCTGACTGGGGAAGCACCTCGACCTTGCAGAAGATCACAGCTAAATAATACTGCTTTCAAGGAGTTTTGTATTCCTGTGGTGAGTAAGGTTCCTGGGAGGGATTGGGACTTGGGAGTAGGGTCGGCAACACGTTTCGATGCATGTAGTGTTGCAGCAGTCTGTAAGTTACGGTAATCGTTGGTGAGTAGGTACGATAGTTTGCCGACCTAGTTGTATACAAAAAAAAAAACTTTAAAAATATTTTTCTAACTTCGTATTGCTTTTGCAAAGGCAACAATTCGTTTTTTTTTTTTTTTTAAATATCACTCTAGTGAAAAACATCTGTGAGCCACAATTTTTTAATGTATGTATAAGAAGACGCTTCAGCCTGTATATTCCACTGCTCCAATGAAGTCTATTACTTAATTATTTACTACCTATATATATTTTTCTGCATTGTCGCTTACATCATAATTTTTCAAACTTTAATGTATTGGATAGCTCTGGTAATCTTCTAAGCTAATTGCTCCGTTGGCCTAGTTATGTCATGTTATCAATATTTCCTCTATTGTTAGGAGTTGTCTGTTAGAGATCACTATTAGTGATAAGACCGCCTTTGCAATTTAAGTTAGATCCTATATTTTTATTACACAATAGCTTATGTAATTCTAAATTTACAATAAAGTATTTAATAAATAAATACATTGAAATACCTACTGTATGATTAGTTGACTCGCGAATATAAGGTCACAGTAGCCAGTAGCTAAGACAGCTGTTCAAATTAGTCAAAACTCAAAATAGCACACAACTATAGGAACGCAATTCTTTACTTCAAAACAAAAATCTATTAACCAAGCAACATAATCCACAGTCAAATTACTATAATAAACTATGGAGAAAGGGATTCTCATTTTCTATTTCATCTCGTAGTCCCTTAAATATTATGACACATTTTAATTACGCAGAGCCATTTTAATTTTAAAAGTAATCCGCTTACGACACGACGTCGCTGTAATGTCGCTTTAGAATTATCTTTTAGTGATGCTATTGTTCTTATGTGCTTATCGACAAAATTAATAATGATAAGTAAAATTTATAACAAAATATTGTTTATCTGTATTCCGGTTTGTTGTTGATTCAAAAGACCCAGAGGGTACTTAAATATAAAAGGTATTTGAAAACAAAACAACAATAATCTTTGTCGTATCATGTAATCTTATGAACATTATTTTTATTTTTTTGGATCAATATAGTCTATAAAACAATACTACTTAGTAATGTACAAATAGGTTTGCGATTAGAAGCATTTCAAAAAATTAACACATTAAATAATTATATTTAATAATAAATTACTTCATCATATCATCATCATCATATCAGCCTGTTGCAGTCCACTGCTGGACATAGGCCTCCCCAAGCTCGCGCCAGACATCCCGGTTTTCCGCAATCCCCATCCAGCCTACACCAGCAATCTTACGTAGATCGTCGGTCCAGCGGGCCAGAGGGCGTCCTACACTGCGTTTGCCAATACGCGGTCTCCACTCCAGGACACGTCTGCTCCAACGGCCATCGGTCCTGCGACACAGATGACCAGCCCACTGCCACTTCAACTTGCTGATTCTGTGGGCTATGTCGGTTACTTTCGTTCTCTCACGGATAGTCTCATTTCTTATTCTGTCCTTGAGAGAAACCCCAAGCATAGCCCGTTCCATAGCACGTTGAGCGATTTTAAACTTGTGGACCAGTCCCTTCGTCAGTGTCCACGTCTCGGCTCCATATGTCAACACAGGCAGGACGCATTGCTCGAAGACTTTTGTCTTCAAGCATTGCGGAATTTTCGAAGTGAAGACTCGACGAAGCCTGCCAAATGCCGCCCAGCCCAACCGAATCCTCCTATCAGCTTCCTTCTCGAAGTTGTTTCGGCCCAGCTGAATGGTGTGGCCAAGGTAGACATAATCCTGAACAACTTCAAGAAGGATACCGTCAACCGATACCGGTCTCGGTATGACTTGGTTGTTAAACATAACTTTCGTTTTGTCCAAGTTCATACCGAGACCGACTCGTCGGGAGGACTCGTTTAGGTCGGCCAGCATTTGACCTAGCTCATCCAACGTCTCCGCAAAGATGACGATATCGTCAGCAAAACGAAGGTGAGAGATGTATTCGCCGTTGACGTTGATGCCTCGTTCCCCCCAATCCAAGGTCTTAAAGACATCCTCTATCGCAGTGGTAAACAGTTTCGGTGATATTACATCTCCCTGTCTTACCCCACGCCGGAGGAAAATAGGTCTCGTTCTCTGGTCTTGGATATGAACGGTCATCGTCGCCGCGTCGTACATACATCTCAGTACCTCGATATATCGCCAGTCGATATGACATCTCTGCAGAGAGTCCAGGACAGCCCAAGTCTCTACAGAGTCAAAGGCTTTCTCGTAGTCCACAAATGCCATACACAGCGGCTGATTATATTCTTCTGTTTTTTGAATAATATGCCGAACAGTATGGATGTGGTCTACGGTGCTGTAGCCATTTCGAAACCCAGCCTGCTCCGGTGGTTGGAATTCGTCGAGTCTTCTGGTGAGACGATTCGTAACAACCCTCGAAAACAGCTTATAGACGTGGCTCAGAAGTGAGATCGGTCTGTAATTCTTTAACAGAGACTTATCGCCTCTCTTAAGGAACAGCACCACCACACTCCTGGACCACGCCTCCGGTGTGGTACCTCGGTGGATGACGGCGTTAAAGAGTTTTGCCAAGGCTTTTAGGGCAGGTCGCCCTGCGGCTTTAAGGAGCTCAGTCGTAACTCCGTCATCCCCCGGGGCCTTTCCGTTTTTAAGCTGCCCGAGTGCTGCACTAATCTCATCTACTTCGATGTCCGGGATGTCCTCCGAATAATGGCGCACCAGTGGTGCATGTGGATCTTCGGTGTCCCAAGTCTCAGGCTTGCGTGCGCTCGACGAGTACAGCTGTCCATAAAATTTCTCGACCTCTTCTCGAATCTGAGGGCGAGAACAAACGGTTCTGCCATCCGCTGTTTTTAGCTTCGCAAGAAGGCTACTCCCCAATGGTCTTTGGAAGACTTTGGACCCCCTATTCTGCTCAATAAGAGTAGTGATCTCTCTCGTATTTGAGCAGCGGAGGTCTCGGCGTACAAGTTTTCGTATCCTCTTGGAAAGAGCCTTCTGTTCCGGCGAAGCTGCTTGAGCAGCGGGTAACTCGCGCCTCTGCCGCATCAGATCTAAGGCTTCGGGAGAAAGTTTGGACTGCTTAGTTGACTTCGTCGGCGGAAAGTGCCTGCGACCCAGTGTACGCACCGTTTTCACCACGTTATCGGTCATCTCGTCCACGTCGCTAGTAGTTTCCAGCGAATCGAATCGGTTTTGGAGTTCCAGTTGGAACTGCTCGGAACCACATAGTATTTGGGGCAGCGTAGGTCGGAGAGTAGATTTCATCAAGCGGGCCCGCTCTTTTCGGAGGCATATATTCAGAGTGCCCCGTAGTAGCCGGTGGTCGCTACCGGTATTAAACCTATTAACCACTGAGACATCTCTGAATATATGCCTTTTATTCGCTATGATGAAATCTATTTCGTTCCTCGTCACAGTATCGGGGCTTTGCCATGTCCACCGTCTTTGGGGCTTCTTCTCAAAAAATGAGTTCATCAAGAAGAGCCCCTCCGATTCGAGGAAGTTGACAAGCATCTGCCCCCTGCGATTCCTGTGCCCCAATCCGTGTGGTCCGATTATCGATCCGTCGCGGTCTTGTACTCCCACTTTAGCGTTGAAGTCTCCCATAACAACGCTGTAGAAGGTCGAAGTAGTGCCATGTATGGCCCTTGCGATATCTTCATACAAGGCTTCGACCTCATCGTCAGAGTGTGCCGAGGTAGGCGCATATACCTGTATCACTTTCAGGGAGTACCTGTCAGTGAGTTTCAGTACGAGGTACGCTACCCGGGTCGACACACTGCTGACTTCCACAACGTTGTTAGTGAGAGTCTTGTGGACCAGAATACTTACTATGTAGAAATATGTTTGAGTATTAAGGCATGTAGTAATGCACAATTTGAACAGACGAAACACAAAATGTTATTTTGAAAACAGGAAATCTTTACAAGCAGCACAAATACTTATTTTACAGACTAAAATTCCATCGATAGAATGTAATTTACATCCGCAATTTCCGCATACACTTGAGGAAAACCGCTATCGATACTTCGCCCATCACTAGTGACAAGCTAACTGCAATTAACACGGCCTAATCCCACCGCGACAGGTTTCTTATTAACACCATTTGTCAGACCGCGGGATTTGAAGTTATCAGCACATCTCTATTTGTTTGGGGGCTTTATAATCTGTACTTCGGAGGAATTATAAATTATACTTAATTAACGAAGCCGAAGATAGAGGCTACAATGAAATGTTTTAGGATTTGAAACTTAATTTGAATTTGGAATTCCGAGCAGATGTTTTAATTTGTGATGGTAATTATTAATCTAGGAATCTTAAAAATAATTTAATTTAATTATTGTTGACGTCAAAAATTACTTTGTAATTGTGAGGCTCGAAAAACAAAAACACGAACACTATCTTATATACCAAAACATATAAAAATCTAAATAATTATACGTTTTAACTTTATTTTTGTTTCTTTAATAAATGTATGTACAATAAGAAATCTGCACTAGTAAATAATTTTATTATATCGAATAATAATAAAATAGAAGAAAGGTGTACAACTTCACAAAATTTCAACAGTACCTACCTATTTGCTTATTAGTTTGTTAGAAGGTTCTATTGTCGGCATCTATTAATCAAATAATTTAAAATATTACAGCCAAAACATTAAACTAACGTAGGTAAGCGAAACTGCACTCTTACCATACAAAAACCCCATTAAGATAATCGCAAATAAAAAAAAAACTTTAAATAATCACCTCCCCTATTAAAATCAAAGTGTATTTATGTCAATTGTGCAATGAAATATCATTTTAATTCATCACAAGGACACATCAAAAGAAACTTGTTATTTTGACTATTAACTCCTGTACAGTATCTCAACTCGCGCTATATCATTTCGTTACAAAACAAAAGCTATAGCAATTTAACCCGTATTGTTAAGAGGATAAGGTTCAACAACCTTACAATAGTGAATACTCGCTGTTGACAACTTAAATAAGATCGCACAATGCATTATAAATAGACATCATTAATATTTGTGAAAGATATTCGTTATTGTACGCAGTACTAGATACACGTAAGTTAGGGATAAGGAACTGTAAATGATATATAACGCCTGATAAAATTAAACAGCAATAGCATAAAATTGCGTTATAGTGTAAAATATATAAACATCGACTAACAACTATAGGAAAGTAATATATACCTACTATTCATTTAAATAACTGTTAAATAACCTGAATAAAGAACCTCCGCCTTTTTTAGAAGTCGGTAAAAGTGTGTGTGTAGTTATGTACGCACGTAAGAAGTTATACTTCAAGCTAGAGTATTAAAATACTTCCAAAAAAACCTACCACTTAATAATTAGACAATAAGTCCACAACGCCATCTCTTAGAAATGATAAAGACTACTTTCTTGTCTGCAAAACTAGCGGCATCTATTCATGCATACTTAAACTACTTCGTATCCACACGCGCATTCTAAAAATTTACTCTCATCATTTTTCTCTAACGCGCCAAAAAAGTATAACTTCAAAAATAGTAAATATAAGTACTACAAAACTATTAGGGATTTAAGGACTAATAGGTACACTTAATTATAATTCGTGAAATTACGATTCAAAAGTGCATTAGGAGCCTACTTGAGTAAAAAGTTTCCGAATTCGATTTGATTTTGTAATATTCGTCACTAATTCCAAATTACATTTTTGTGCCGTTTATTTGCAATTGAAACACTTGGACCTTGGAGTAGCAATACTAATTTTTTTTTAAAGAGATCCTCGCCTTATTACCTCTAATGGTAACAAGAGAGCTGGTGCATTTTTTGCCCAGAGAATCGGCATAGAGATTCAACGGGGAAATGCAGCCAGCATTCTTGGCACCATTCCACGCGGACATGATTTTTACCATATAACTATCTGTAAAATATTCTTAAGTTGTAAATACCTAAGTAGGTACCTATGTATAAATATTTTAATTAAAAAAATCTGAAGTACACAAAAACATTATGTAATATATCGTTCTTAAATGGTTTGAAACATTAATACAGTCCGCCATTATACGATAACCTTAATGATTATTGTGCATTATCAAATATTCAGCCCAATCCGATCATAAATTCCCGACACCAGACAGACAGTTTCATTAACTCAATCACGCCGTATCTACTACATTTCTAACCCTCATTAATGCGTCAGATATTAAGATAGAGCTAATCTTCACATAACTTAGGATCAACGTAGTTACGACCGTTGACCATTGTCCTGCTTAAATTAAACCGAGGGTATTCAGACAATTGATTGTGAAAACCTACGTGTATTTTGGATGTTGAATTTTATTTGTTACGTATACATTGCTTTTTTTATTAACACTTGGTGTTGGACTGCACAAAGTATTTAAGCAATGTAAATGGAACATTGAGGGGTTGTAGTACAGAGATGGAATATTGAGTAGTATTCAGTCCGTTTCAAAGCTACGCTGTAATGATTTTAGTAAAGCTCGACAAAGTTGATTTTGCACTTTGATTTTCAGGATTTGTGCCTTACGTTATAAGCTCTAAGGTGGAAATTTGTACAACAAATGATTTTTAATATTCATTTTAAAATAGTTTACGAATGTCGTAAGATTTTATGTTTGACGGTCTTTATGCAAAGCGGTCCTTTGGGTGGTGTTTTTGGTTTTTGATGCTATTGAAACTTGACCCCGTCAATTTAGCTATTTCCTTAATATTCCATAAAGGAATATTATGTTATTGTTCATGTTCGTTTTAATGATTCGGAGCTCGGATTGTTATTGTGATGGAGATGTTTGATACTGGACATCCGTGTGCCAATTAAAACGTTTGTTACATAATTTGTTTGCTCGAAAACGAAAAAAAAAACTGACTTCAATTACATCGACCCGTAGGGCCGTAATACAAAGTAAGTAGGCGAAGATTCTAAAGTAGTCACGACTTCGATCAAATTGAAATTAAACCATAAGATAAGCATTAGAACAAAAATTTTAAAAACATACATAAAAACAATAACGTAAATCTATACTAATATAATAAAGCTGAAGAGTTTGTTTGTTTGATTGTTTGTTTGTTTGTTTGAACGCGCTAATCTCAGGATCCACTGGTCCGATTTGAAAAATTCTTTCAGTGTTAGATAGCCCATTTATCGAGGAAGGCTATAGGCTATATATCATCACGCTAAATCCAATAGGAGCGGAGTCCACGCCGACGAAGTCGCGCGCAGAAGCTAGTTACTAATAAATTAACATAATATTAGGTCGGAGAAAAAGTTTGTTCGTATTTTACTATTTTATATAGAAATTCAAAGTATTTAAAGGTATTTACAAAGTTTTTGCGTCATTGTATTAATTAATTTAAAAAAAACTCATTTTTGAAGTTACTTTACTTGGAGGATATCGCGTTTTTATTAGGTTTCGTGTGACGAAATTGTGTAATTTATTAAGAACAAGACTGTACTCAGTAAAAAAAATACAAATATGCAAATATCCCCTTTTGTAGAGGCACTCCTCATTTATAATTTTAACTATGTATACTTAATTATTTCTCCTCATTTATAAAGTAAGGAAAAAGTTTTTGATTTTCTATGTGGCTTATAATGACGTTTTAAATTGATCTTGATTTAAAAGAAATGTGACAAAAAGCCAACGTCACGCGGTGTTCCTAGGCGGTCACCCATCCAAGTACTGACCGCGCCCGACCTTCGGTGATCGGACGAGAACCGGTGTATTCAACGTGGTATGGACGTTGGCAATCAATGTGTTATTTTAAAGCATCATATTCACAGAACATAAAATTATATTGACATTAAAAACGGATTAAACAACTACCTAATAAAATAAGTATCTAATAGGTACACTTTTTTTTTTACTGACGGTTTCAACTTGCGTTTGTCTACTTCACACCTTAAAACATAATAATAATATACCATGTCCATCCGTCCGTGATACCTACTTCAATCTCCGTGGTCACGGTTATTTTAAACTTCATACATTGATACATAAATATACCTAAGTCACCTTGCTTCGCTCTGGTGTAGTGGTGCGCTGGCCGTTCAGTCGCTTAAACACCGGTCGGTTGCAGATTTGATTCCCGCGCACGATGGATATTTTTGTGTCCTAATTTGTCTGTGTAAAAATATTTCTTTCTGGTCTGCTTGCCTGTCCTCGGAGATCACATTAAGCTATCGACCCCGGTTGTCACCACAGGAACCTATTCTGACTCATAGTAGGGAATATAGCCGTCAACCCACAGTGGAACAGCATGGCGGATTTGTGCTCCGATCCTACATGGAGAAAGAAGTCTATGCCCAGCGGTGGGATGTTACAGACTAAATCATCATCATATTGCTAGTAACTATGAAAGCTGAAAACATAATCATAGGTACAGCTAATAACATAACAATAAATTAATTGCATAATCGAAATGAACTCAATACAATCAATGTTATTCCCGATACGAGTCACAGTAGATAAGATTCCTTAATTAGGGGCAATTAAGTTAGTGATATTACAACTAATTAGTTGTTGATAACATCCACTGATTACAATTGTGACGCTATTGTCTGTAGGAGTGTATTTGGATGTACAAGACAGTTAATTATATGGACATGAAACTAGAACCTATAGATTGATTGACGAAGTTATTTATGAGTTAGTATGAATGTATACCTAAGTACGAACAATGCTGTAGGCAATAGATTACATCTTGTTACTATATTCGATACACTACACGTTGATGTTGATGTGTCACACGTCTTGAATAATAGAATAACAAAATTGTTATGACTAATGAGTCGATATCAGGACTTGTCTAAATGTGCCTAGCGACTGGATTAAACCAGAAACGTCTGGTTCCTAAAATTAAATCTAAAATATACTGATAATCACAGTCATTAATTATTTTTGGTTTGCTACAATAAAAAGCTCCTGGGGGGGATTGGGGATAGGGTTGGCAACGCGCTTGCGATGCTTCTGGTGTTGCAGGCGTCTATAGGCTACGGTCTTACCATCAGGTGAGCCGTACGCTTGTTTGCCAACCTAGTTAAATAAATAATAAAAAAAAACATGAAAAAACTACCAATTACATTTTAACAGTAATTTTGCTGAAAGGGGCTTGAAAGACCCATATATGCAGCAATCTTAATATTATATATAAATCTCGTGTCACAATGTTTGTCCTCAATGGACTCCTAAACCACTTAACCGATTTTAATCAAATTTGCACACCGTGTGCAGTTTGATCCAACTTGAAAGATAGGCTATATTTTATTTTGGTATATGTAATTATTATATTTAAGAAAAAAAAGGCGGTACGAAGTTCGCCAGGTCAGCTAGTATAATTATATATAATATACATAATATATTAATCGGTCATAAATCTGTTCTTTAACTTACATAATCAGGTCTTTTTTTTTTTAATGAACTAGGTCAGCAAACAAGCGTACGGTTCACCTGATGGTAAGCGATTACCGTAGCTTATTATAGACGACCGCAACACCAGAGTCCAGAAGTATCGCAAGCGCGTTGCTGACCCTATTCCCAATTCCCCCCAGTAGCTCTGGTCACCTTAGACCTTACGCACCAACAGGAACACAACACTGCACTGCTTGAAAACAGTATTATTTAGCTGTGATCTTCTGTAAGGTCGAGACTCGAGGTACTACCCTAGTCCGGTCGCCCTTAGTCACTGCAAAACTTATTATTATATACACCTATGTTACGATAAGATAAGTATTAGAAAATGTGTTTTTGAAAATATTTATTTAATTAATTCTTACATCAGTATACGAGTAGGTATGGCAACAAGTAACAAAGTTATAAACTACGAATTATGATGACAAAACAATGCTCAAAATATATTTTATTTTTATTTTGCAATTTCTTTAAATGAAATAGCAAACTACCAGTACCTACTTAGTACTTAGAATCTTCGTAGCGTGGTTAATTTTATTTTCGTTATGTGTCATTGCTCCATACCAGTATGCTCCATAGTTAGTAGGTATTTAATTATTAATTATATCAACTAATAGTTGCGTGCTCGATGCCAGTATATTCTAATTATTTTCAAAGCGTCGCGCTGTAATAATTAACTGCGAGATTGATGTTGTTTAGTGTAATTTGTGGACATTACCGATCTAATGGATGGGATACTTTATCATATTAATGTGTTGTAATGTGGGTAATTATGTTGTAATAAAAAGTATTAACATTATATTGGTGCTTCTAGCGTTTTGTAATTTATACTGTGGTTAATTATAGAACCCATTAATTATGTGTTCAGTATAATTAAATCTTTACTCTTTGATTTCTATTCCATGTGTCTAAATTATCTTTACATTTCATACTATAAGAAATTTGCCCACATTTGGTTATCTTACTCGTCACGGGAATACAATAGGTACTACTTGAGAAGTGTTGTTTTAGCTGTGATCTTCTGTAAGGTTTAGATACTTTCCCCAGGGACGAGGACGGAACGTGGTTGGTAAACACTGACGGGGATTTTTAATGCTACTCCCCATGACAGTAACTTAGTAACAGTAGGTAAAAGCACGTACTTCCTTACTTTTGCTCTCCGGAGTGAACGGAAAGAGTGTGATATGCAGCGGGGTCCATACATACTAAACATCGTCACCGACGATAGATATTTTTTCCTCATCGTGCTTTTCACGTTTCTGTCCCATGCAAAGAGCACCGTGTTTCTCTTTGGTCCCATGCTTCCGTGACGTATACATTTTCTATTAAAATAATGATATTTCCAAAACTTCAACCCTGTTCCATCCGAACAAAAACACATTACATATGCAATGACCTTTAATCATTGAATAGAATAACAAATTCCCAAAAGTTTTCAAATTGTTTATCGTATAACTAATTGGAAATAATCACACTCTAACGCGATCACGTTATTCGATTGTCGAAAACGATATTAGGAATGACAATTTTCAAATTGGAATTCATAATGTATTCACCCCTGACAGCTTCGGATTCGGACAGAGTCAGAAAGTTTGAGAGGAGACAAACATTTAATAATAGTTTCTTGGTGATAGCAAACAAAACTGTATTCGTTATTATGTAAAATTGTTTATTAGAGTTATTAATAGATTTTACAGTCATTTAGACCATGTTTATAGTCTATGGTTTATCGCAAAACCACGATTTGAACCATTTTTGTTTAGACCGTAGTTTATAGAAGTTTTAAAATACCTTGGTATTTTAGTTAAAACGCTTTTTGTAATAAGACGGACTGTGTTTACATATTACGAACCGTTATTGTCCTTTAGCTGAGCCTAGATCGTATCTCCTGGTCTGATGATTTAAAACTTACTGGAGGTCAGTATTTTGAAACCAATTGCGGGTACATTGTTGGCTGTAATATTATTAACACTCATTTATATATTGTAATCATGTTAAGATCCTTAGTGAAATGAAATACATATATGGAATGAAATATAAATACGCGAAAATTACGTTTTTTTTTTCTCCAATTGTTACAATTGCTAGATTATAATATTGTCTGTCTGTTCATTTTGTTCAATTTTAAAACAGACATAACACGCATAATTGAAACTTATCGCGACCCCATAGCAGTTTATTCCATATAGTGTCGAAAGAATTGTTTACCGACGACAGATTTTAGATAAAAGCGATACCTCAAATTTCAAATAGGGTAAGAAAATAGATCCAATTTTGCTGGTTTATTTTGGTACAGTGAAGTGGATGGATAATGTTTCTAATTAGATTACGTTTTAAAAGGGACGCAACATTTTTGGGGCATTCCATGATGGGTTCGTAAAAATAATAGCTACGTAATATTTAGCATTGTTTTATTTTGCATTTTAAATTAACTCAATTAGAAATCTATACTAATATTAAAAAGCTGAAAATTTTGTTTAATTAAACGTGTTAATCTCAGGAACTACTGGTATGATTATTTTTTTTTGTTTTGGATAGCCCATGTACCGAGGAAGGCTTTTTTTACCTCAAATTAACAGCTAGTGGATATAATATAATATAAGATAATATGTATTATTTTTATCAACCCATTTAGGTACAATAACCATTTTATGTGTATCAAGTCATAAAATACAAATAACAATATATAGAGTACTAGCTGACCCGACAGACGTTGTCCTGTCTTAACTTTTGCATGGAAATATAGAAAAGTGTTGTTTTTAGACGTTTTCAGGCGATTTTTTAAATTTTTCTTTCCGTAAGAATCATACTCGACGAAATGTTATAAAAAAAGAATTAGCGAAATCGGTTTAGCTGATCTCGAGATCTGCGCTTAGCAACACATTCAGCGATTCATTTATATATATAACTAGCTTCTGCGCGCGACTTCGTCGGCGTGGACTCCGCTCCTATTGGTCTTAGCGTGATGATACGTAGCCTATAGCCTTCCTCGATAAATGGGCTATCTAATACTGAAAGAATTTTTCAAATCGGCCCAGTAGTTCCAGAGATTACCGCGTTCAAACAAACAAACAAACAAACAAACAAACAAACAAACTCTTCAGCTTTATATATTAGTATAGATTAATTAATTTTAAAATACCTAAGCCACAATATAATTAAAAAAACTTCAAACAAAGTTAACTGTTAATTTACTACAAATTCTTATTAAAGAACTTTAAACAACACTAACAGTTTATTTAAAAACAATACAATATAATAAAACACTTACTTTATGACGTTTAAATTTAATTCAAAAATGTTGGCTCATAACCCTCCAAATCCAGTGGTTATTTCTGAGAAATAATTCCTCGTATTAATTATACGGATTGTTCACGCGTTCCTGGATGCGACGCGCCAGTCCAATGTATTCACCCCTTTTTCGGCTAGTTGACTGAATATTAATAATCCAAGGGTAATCTTCAACGATTAATGTGTTGTGTCATACATGCATGAATTGTGTTCTAATATTAAAATTTAATTTTGCGACGGTATTTACGTGGGTATAAACATATCATTTAATTTCAAAATACGGAAGAATGCAGTAACTAAAAAAACCTTTATTGATGCTTATTCTCGATTAGGTTTTAATTTATAGTAAATAATTATACTAAACATTAGACAGTACTTCATTTGAAAGCGACTTATCTGTTCAGTTTTAATATGTACAATAGATAGATTACGATATAATATGTCGATATATCTATCTATCTATATAATTATATTAAAATCAATTGCTGTTCGTTAATCTCGCTAAAACTCGAGAATGGCTTTACCGATTTGGCTAATTTTCATCTTGAAATGTTTGTGGAAGTTCAGAAAAGAGTTAAACGGTGAGAAACATAAATAATATGTACCTAACAGAAGTAACAGAAAATACTAAAAACGACGATTTAATTTTCCAATATAAAATGTTCCTAGCGGGGAAATTTGATGTCTTTTGCCAAAAACGTTGTCAATTGGTTGTCAAATATTTATAGGTGCGTTCAAAAAGTGTTTTTTTTTCACAAATATACGTAGGTAGGTGATACGAAGTTCACCGGGCCATCTAGTATAAAATAAAAGTATCATATTATTATATTTAACATGTCAGTCAATACAGATGTACATATTTATTGTCAAAGTATCTCAGTTTATTTTATGACACACATTAACGGTGAAGCATTGTGGACTGGTAAAAGTGTAATCAAATAAAATATCGGAGATATATCTTCAATATTCATGAAGACATTCACGAGTTATTTGGACCGGTACGAGAGCAATATTTTTCTCAATCACCATTAGTACGTATCTGCCTGCCTACCGACCTTTACATTGCTAGCGATATCGTGGTTCTACCATTCTGTCACCCCAAAATCTTTCATCAATCTCGTGAAACGCTACGCAATTTTGAAGTTAATGACTAAGCAGATAGGGTTTAGAATTATTTTTAGTCGTGAGATCAGCTTGGTCAATCATCCTTGCAGTCGTTTCGTAGTAGAATGCGGAATATGTCGACACTTCACTTTTATTGTATCAAATAATAGGGGTGTTCTTATAGCCGTTATCACGTGTTTGATCTAAAATGATACTTGCTTCGTTCACTTTGAGGGGTGTATTTTCTATAGTATCAGAGTGCCGAATTTCAACCGATATCAAAAATTGAATCGCTCAAATAAATACGACTGTTAATCCACGGTTGTGGATTGCGTCCTTTGTTCGCGGTTTTATAATGCCAGTGCAATCTTTATGAAACTTTTTTATGCTGTTGACTTAGGGCTAGTTTATCGGAATCACTTTTGTTAACTAGTAAATTTCAATCGAAAGCGAAAAAAGAAGACTACCCATATATTGTTTATTGCTGATATGAGAAGATAAAGTGTTTAGTACCTAAGTATTCATCTTTACCTGTAATAGCCTATTAACGTTAGATATAGTCTAATCTTCAATAAAGACAGGGGGAAGTTCGTTTAATCTACAATGGCATTCAAATGCTTATTGACGGTCTATGTGTTTGTACCTACATGTTATTGTTCACGATTTCATTGAAGTAAAATTTCTTTACGCATGCTTGCTTTGGGGAGTAAGCTAGTGAACTTGTTACTAGAGCTTTACGAAGAGTGTGATAGTATAGTGTGATCGGGCGAGGCGAACGAAAGTTGAGAGGGAGATATAAGTTAAATGGAGCTAAAGAAGTTTTGCTTCAGTCGTGTGGTCTAAAGCAAACTCGTTTTTTATTGTGCGTAATTAAGTACTTTGGTACCTACTTTATCCTATGAGTGAACCCTTTAAATAACGTTAACATTGCACTAAGCACATGTTGTGTATCTTTCTATTTGATTTACGATTACGATTCAGCCTGTAATATCCCACTGTTGGGCATATACCTCTTCACAATGTAGGAGAAGGATCAGAGCTTAATCCACCACGCTGCTCAAATGCAGGTTGGCGGATATATTCCCTACTATGAGTAACGATCGCTATCAGGTGTACATGATAACAACCGGGACCGACAGCTTAACGTGCTCTCCGAGACACGCTGGGGAGACCCACAAGGACTGCACAAATACCCAGACCACGGCAAACATCTGTATGGCCAATGCAAATGTTGTCGTGTGCGGGGATCGAACCCGCAACCGCCCGCGCAACAGCCAATCGCAATCCAGTGCTGTGACCGCTGCGCCAACGCGGCGTCATTTGTGTCTATTTGACTTACAAAACTTATAAATAAAAAGACTTAAACTGTCGGCAGATATCATAGAGTCAGCGTAAAAGCATTTGGGCGTGCTGAAAAATGCGTAAGATACGGTGTTTCAGAGTTCATCACTAACAATATCTTTAGCAAGTAGCTTTTTCCTGCTCAGCGTAAAAACAATAATACAATATTCATTGTTTCTAGCACCATAAAGTCTTGAATTCAGAATAAATCCATCTGAAATATTCTCGACGTCTCCATAACCGTCACATTTCACGCTCGGATGAGAATTCGAAGACAATAAACCGAAGTAACGTAGCGATAACACCGAGCCATTTGGACATTTCAAACTTGGCTTCAGATCTTGAGACATAACCATTTCCTCGTCTCATATGAACGTCATCCATCGAACGAAACTAGTCTGCAGTGACGTGTGTACAATCAAAGCACAATACGTTATAAATGACTAACATTATATCATAACATCTGTATCTATTCCTTGTTTTCTATCAATGATTCAGTAAAATGATCCTTATTTTTTATGTAGTAAGGTATCTGCATCATTGTTTACACTGCAAATTTAAGTTGGTAAATGCTTCGGCTTCTCAACTTTGGCCCATAACCATCCCGCTGTGATAGGTAAAGAGAAGCAATGGTTTTCGATAAATTTTGTTGCTTTATTTATAACAGTAGTTTGCGTCTCAAATGACTTGACGCTTATAATAAAAATATATAAATATCTACATAGTTGCAATTCTTGGTTTAGTGTAAATATTTGCTGGATTGGTCGAGCCAGTCTCGAGTTATGCGATAAGCAACATTCATTTTTAGGGTTCCGTACCCAAAGGGTAAATACGGGACCCTATTACTAAGACTTCACTGTCCGTCCGTCCGTCTGTCACCAGGCTGTATCTCAAGAACGGCGATAGCTAGACAGTTGAAATTTTTACAAATTATGTTTTTCTGTTACCGCTATAACAATAAATAGGTACTAAAAACAAGATAAAATAAATATTTAAGAAGTGCTCCCATGCGACAAACGCGATTTTTTTGCCCTTTTTTGCTCGATATCAATAATGGCAACAGGTAGGCACTTGAAATATTCACAAAATATGTACTCAGTTGTATTTTTAATTTAATAATAAATAATAAAATTAAAATAAAATAAATATTTAAGGGGAATATAGAACAAAATTGATTTTTTGCCGCTTTTTGCACGATATTAAATTTGCAGCAGGTTTATGGTGGCAGAGGTTGTTTTTATAAATTCACAATATTGAAATCAGCCTATAAAAAATTGTTTCATCTAATTAACAGATGAGGGAATATTTAGCTATCTCGGATCTTAGACCATAATTATTTTGTGATAATACCTACTTATCGAAAAATTTGTACTTATTATTTGTTAAAAGTAGTAATGCGGCATGCATTATGTAATAAAAAAATGCAAAAAGCCAACGTCACGCGGTGTTCCCAGGCGGTCACCCATCCAAGTACTGACCGCGCCCGACGTTGCTTAACTTCGGTGATCGGACGAGAACCGGTGTATTCAACGTGGTATGGACGTTGGCGACAAATGTTATAAATTTATGTTATGTAATATAAATACAGTTCGCAAATACTCTATTCGTTGATAAAAATACGAGGATACGACCGATAACAAGACGTTTTATCTTTTTTTAACACCATAAACCAATTAATTTAAAATGTTTTATGCAATAAATATTAAGCAAGCATTTTCGTTTGCATATACGACTATAGCTACCTAATTAACTACGCATGCATAATTTAATGTCTGTTAATTTTCCAGTACCTAATAATAGTAGTGTACTACTATTATTAAAACAACACTATACATACTATAACTAAAAATTATTGCTTTTCGTATTCCTGCATAAGTAATAAAATCATAACAAGGCTTATTTTTGTTTACCTATAAGTAGGTACCTATATGCGTACGAAATTATGAACACGAAAATTTACCTAATAATAAGTAGGTATTCAAACGTATTAGATGATACAGTAAAATTATATACATTTATATTATGTCGTTAAAACTTAGGCCATATAACATCTCGCTATTATCTTTATAAATTGACAAACCCCATTAAAATCGATATTGGTAACACGTAGGTATTTACCTCTAAATAAGTGACTTACCTATTATCTAAACTCGGAACCAATTAGATTGTTAAAACAAAATTATCAAAATAACGAAGTAATACTTTTATTAATAAATGTTGTTGAATAAACTGTTGGGGTAAATTGTACCCCGTGAGCACGCTAGGGTTAATAAGGACTCATAGAATATTTATCACAGAAAACTGTACAACATAAAGTTGTTTTTCTTTTCTATATTTTATGTTTATAAAGTAATAATTGTGTTTGCTCGCAAACGATAAGAAAAACCGACTTCAATTACATCGACGAGAAATACAATGTATTATGTAGGTAGGCGAAAAAATAGTCAAGCAAATACGCGACCCCATCCCCAGTTCCCCCCAGGAGCTCTGGTCACCTTACCAACAGGAAGACAACACAGTGTTGTCTTGTCAACACTGCTTGAAAACAGTGTTATTTAGCTGTGATCTTCTGTAAGGTCGAGGTACTACTAAACCCTAGTCAGGCTGCTCCATATTTTGAGCAGGAGGTAGGAGGTAGGAGGCGCTACTTAATGCGCTTCCAGTAACGCCCCTGTGCCCGTGTCGGGCCGGGATGGGAACCCGGTCCTGCTAGACACGGCGTCGTCGGGACTGTTCAGAGGTGAGCCGGACAGTCCCCATGGAGGAGAAGTCTGGCCTTTTCGCCGAGGCCAGCCTGTCGCTGGAGGGATCCTGTTGCCTGCAGATCCGGGACCCTCCAAGTATAGCGGCTGAAGGCTCCCGCAGGGGGTTTAGTGCGGTAGTAGCACCCCAAATGCTGAGTCCGACATACGGTCTAGGACTGCCTACCCGGGCGTCCTGGATATCACCCGTAAATGGGTTACCCTGCGATACCAAAAAAAAAAAAAAATAAATAAAAAAAAAAAATAAAAAAAAAAAAAAAAAAAAAAAAAAAAAAAAAAAAAAAAAAAAAAATTTTGAGCAGGAAATTTCCTGCTGTGCCCTGCCTTAGTTATTTCAGTTAATTCCTGAATTAACTTAGTAAGGTAATTCTCGTAATTTTTAAACGGTTTTATTTAGCTCACCCCGTTTGTTTTATTCTTGGGTCAAATTTAGTAATTCAAATTTCACCCTCTTCCTGCCAACCGATTAATCTGAAATTTTGTATACACTTTGGATTTTGGTGACAATACAATTATGTTTATTCATTATCATTATAAATTCAAGATGGCCGCCGCTACAAAATGGCGGATAATTTACGTTTTATTAATCCCATCAATATGGGTATCAAATGAAAGGGCTCAACAAGCAGAATACAATATACTATAAAAAATTGAAATCCAAGATGGCGACCGCTACAAAATGGCGGATAACGTAGGTTTTATCAATCCCATCAATATGGGTATCAAATGAAAGGGCTCAACAAGCAGAATACAATATACTATAAAAAATTGAAATCCAAGATGGTGGCCGCTACAAAATGGCGGATAAGGTAGGTTTTATCAATCCCATCAATATGGGTATCAAATGAAAGTGCTCAACCAGTAGAATACAATGTACTATATAAAATTAAAATCCAAGATGGCGGCCTCTACAAAATAGCGGATAACTTAGGTTTTATCAATCCCATCAACATGGGTATCAAATGAAAGGTCTCAACAAGTAGAATACAATTTACTATGCAAAATTGAAATCTAAGATGGCCACCGCTACCAAATGGCTGATAACAATTTTTTATCAATCCCACCAATATGGATATCAAATAAAAGGGCTTGACAAGAAGAATACAGTGCACTATAGAACCTCAATATTTAAGATGGGCGCAGCCACCAAATGAAACTAACGGGCAAGAAACCTTGCAATAATGAAGCACTAAATGAATTAAACAGAATGCGAAATAAAAACTAAAAACTAGAAAATAAAAATAGGTAAAAAAACTTTTTAAGTTAAACGGTTTTATGTTAAACATACATTGCAATGTTTAAGATAAATGTACTAAAAACCAAAAAATAATAAAATAGATACAGTCGTGGGAATTATAAACATATGCATAGACTAGACTAAAATAAAACCGTGGGGCACGTCAATTGTCTACAATCGTTGATTAAAATGTTTGTTTTGTAATGTTACACTATAATTAGGCAGTTGTTCAACCGACAACGATGGACGTGTGATAAGTAGGGCTAGAATGTGGAAACAAGCTAGCAAGCTCGATTATAAGCGAGTTTTAGGGTTTCACAGTGGTGAGCGAGTAGTACTTTTATCATATGTTTTGTCGATTAAAGACAAACTACGAGCAGTGAAACGATTCCTCGCCAGCCAGCAGTGTGAATGTCCAACGATAAACTAGTTGAAACATCTCTTTTATTTACATGGAGTGTATAACTATTGGAATTTCCATGAGCAAGAAAATAGTAAGTAATTTCCTCACCGTCTGCGGGCTAACTGCCTAACGACGAATTAAACGATTCTTCTATCGCACATTAAGTCGATAATTTGTAGACAATTGACGTGCCCCACGGTTTTATTTTAGTCTAGTCTATGCATATGTTTATAATTCCCACGACTGTATCTATTTTATTATTTTTTGGTTTTTAGTACATTTATCTTAAACATTGCAATGTATGTTTAACATAAAACCGTTTAACTTAAAAAGTTTTTTTACCTATTTTTTTAAAAACATATTTTGTTCTAAGAATAACGTTTCAAGAATAAATTACTGCTCTTATTTTTTATCTTCACTAATTAACAATTACAAGACAACAGACAAGATGGGAAGTCGACCTAAAATTCACGGCAGGACATCACTGGAGAAGGGTAGCACGGGACAGGTTTCAGTGGAAGGTGTTAGGTGTTAGAGGAGGCCTATGCCAAGAGGCAAATTGAACTTCGGGACATTTTATTAAAAAAATAAAAAATAAAACATTAAGAACACGTAGATACAGTTTATATGATTTGTATAATTTAAGTTCAGATTCAAAGGGCTTAATTTAATATTAATATAATAAAATTAACAATTAAAAATATTTTAAATTAATTAAATCTTCATTAGAAATTAATAAAACAAAAAAAAATAATATAAAATACAATCACAAACACTTAAGAATTATATAGGTAAGTAGGTAGGTAAACACAAAAAAAAAAAACACAAAAACACAAAGTTTTGTCTTTAAATATCTTACTGTCTACAAACATCCACTAATTTGACTTATATTCTTTTGGACACGTGTCATAAATTGCTTTTGTAATTTGACAACAATTTAGAAAATAGAGAAAATAGACATAAAAATAATATAAAACCACACGCAATAATAGTCCTTATTTCTTCAACCGTAAGGAGCAAAACCTGGTTCACCAATAGTGGTAGCAACTTTATGACTCGAACTAAAATGATTTGGTCACTTTTTGAATAATTGCTTGTTTTGGTCAGTTGTGGTTTTTGTTTGACTATTTTCGATTTATTTGTTAGAATAGGGATGATTATTTCTGTTTTATGTAATCACTTCTAATTTGTATAGTTACAGCAAAAGCTATCACTAATACCTACATGTATTTTTTATTTATCACAACATATAGGCATACTTAATTACTACTTATTATGATTTATTGGGAAACAAATCTTGTTATGGAGCAATTAATAAATGAAATAACAAGAGCGCTTTTAAAGCAAAATTTAAATAAGTAAACGAAAAAAAAAATTGTTAGTTTACATAATTTATTTATTTATTTATTATTTTTTTAAACCACAGAACTTTTCATCTTAGCGCAATTTCAGTCAAATATTATATTCAATTATTCACCAATAAATTAGGTATTCGATACGAAATACAATTATTTTTTTTTTATAATTCGAAATGTCGTCTAATTTTAAGTTATCAATAACGCTGAAACGAATCTTATGCGATAAATCTATCTCTTTCTAACATGTAATGAATGAAAAAGATAGATGTTTACAAAGCGTTCAAGAGACACATCGTTATTTTTGCCAGTTCTTCTATCGCTCCGATAGCCGTGATCGTCTAGTGGTTAGGACCCTACGTTGTGGCCGTAGTAACCCAGGTTCGAATCCTGGTCACGGCAGTGTATCACACTGTTACGGCGGAGCTTCTTTTTTTTTTTCTTTTTAGTTTAATCAATTTTTAGTTCCTAATAAAATCGTATGTCAAGTCAGTTGTTTGTTTGTTTAAACGCGCTATTCTATTTATTTAATCCCAGGAACTGCTGGTTCAAATTGAAAAATTATTTTTGTGTTCGGTAGTACATTTACCAAAGAAGGCTACCTAATAGGTACCTATATAATATTTAAATGTTTGGTTTTTACTCAAATTAACGCGCTTGTAACCGCGTGGTAGAGCTAGTCAGAAGATATTATAATTCACATAAATATTATTAGGACATAATATAATAATATAATTATCTAATCTACATTTCTAAATAGGTATATCATAGCGACGCAATGTAAATTCGTCATATCGTGATTCGTGGTCATATGACTTATCACATAATTATTATCATTATCATAAAATAATTTTAACACAATTATTTAAGTATCAAATTAAATATTATAATATAGTCTGTTTCGTTTATTGATTGTATTGATATTTGTATAATAAGATGCTTCAAAATGGCTTGTTAATTGCCAACGTCCATACCACGTTGAATACACCGGTTCTCGTCCGATCACCGAAGTTAAGCAACGTCGGGCGCGGTCAGTACTTGGATGGGTGACCGCCTGGGAACACCGCGTGACGTTGGCTTTTTTTGCTATTTTATAATTTAATTAGTCCATTTTTATATGATTTATTTTTACGAAATTAATGATAATGTTAATTACATTTTTTATTTACATATTATTTATTTATTACTAGCTGCCCGGACGGACTTCGTTCTGTCTGTTATGTTTTTTTTTTTTAGTATAAAAACCTTCCGTGGGGTTTATGGAATAAACAAAAATTGGTCTAGCCATTCTCCAGTTATGCGGGCAACATTCATTTTTATTAAGTGTAGGTATAGGTAGATTATTTTTATTTATCAAAGTAGGTATAATAAGTAGGGATCCCTAGTACATATTATTTTTCACCTGATTATATCTCTATGAATAAAATGAAATTAAGAATTTGGTTCTATCTATCAAGTTAACGACGTCATTCCGTTTTTCTAGTAAATTTATAAAAGTTGACAGGAAGACAAAAATTGATGCATTGATAGTATTAGTTATTTATTTACTTTAAATACTACCATTTATACTGCAAAATCCACGGGATCAAAAGTTAAGTTTGCAAAATCCGAAAACGCTCATTTTAATACAAAAATTAACTACTCTAAGCACTTTCAAATTTACAAAAAATGAGAAGAAGAATTACAAGATACAGAATAAAACTCAATACCACTTATTTTGCGATTTCCACAGAAGCAAGAAGTTAAGTCGACAATATTTCAACATACTAAGAAACCACTAAAAACTTTGACAATAAAAACAAACGATTTGTAAATTTCAAATCTACAAAAAAAAAACTTGTGTTCCTTTTATATTTTAATTATACTATTATACCTATCATCAGTTACTAGTGCCATTTCGTAAGTCAAATCCTTCATAAGTGCACTTAACGAGCGAATTTTACACCATGCGGGCACATTGAACGTCTAATCAATCAAATTTACTGTAATTTAGCTCATTTGCATACTAATCGCCGCTATGATATGACAATATTAATTTATGTAAACTTCTTGTAGTTGATGTAAAAAATATGAGTATAAGCATCATTATTAACAGATTTCGAAGAAAGAAGGGGTTTTAAATTTGTCTGTTTTCTATGTACGTTAACTGATAAGTTTTTGAATTGACGATTCTCTTTTTAAACGAAATCTGGTGTTCGTCGTCTTTTGAATTTGATCGAGGTTTATGATGATTGCTTTTGAGTCATAATTTACTGAGGAAGGACAGAGTAGGACATCTGCTCAAAATCTGGAGCAGCCCGACTGAGGAAGTACCTCGACTTTACAGAAGATCACAGCTAAATAATACTGCTTTCACGAAGTGTTGTGTTTCTGTGATGAGTAAGGTAAAGAGCTCTTGGGGGATAGGGGGCAGGTTCGGGAACGCGCTTGCTTCTGGTGTTGCAGACGTCTATAAGCTACGGTAATCGCTTACTATCAGATGGGCCTTACGCTTGTTTACCGACCTAGCTGTATAAAAAAAGTGTTATTCCTAATCATGGTCCTTGAAAGATTTTTTCGTTTACTTGTCCGATGTAAACGTTTTATGAGGTTGGTTAACATTTTAAGCAATATTTATGTTGTTGGAAATAATAGCGGCAATAATTACTCAATATAACGTTAACATATAAATATACGATTAAAATAATTATAAGAGCAAAATATGAAAATAATAGGTACTAAAAATTCGGGTTATTTCCATTACAAAGTAACTATTGTTTAATAAGAGCCGTTTCTTGAGCCATTACGCTGTATAGTATTTATGTATAATACGAGTATATTATTTTACTTTATTACCTACCGGTTAGTTATAAATGACTATATTAATTGTAGGTACCTACTAATATTATAAATCTGAAGAGTTTGTTTGTTTGAACACGCTCTCAGGAACTGCGAGTTGGTTTTTTGTCTTTGATAGTCCATTTACCGAGGTAGGCTATTAGGTTATACAGTCAAACCTGGATAAGCGAGAGTTCAAGGGAGCACAATCTCATTCTCGCTTATAGAGGTTTCTCACTAACCCGAGTTTCTCACTAATGCAGGTACATGGGTAGCGTTTCTCTCTTATAGGGGTACGCAGCAATAACAAGTCATAGCACTTTATAGAGTCTTTTGATTTTATAATTTTATAATAGGTGGATTCTGGTAAATTAAACTTCCCCTGAATTTCATTTCACGATTTTTCGGATTCAAACGCATTCACTATTTTAAGTTTATCACTTAATGACAGTACTTTAATTTTCCGTTTTGACATGATGCAAAACAGAACTTACCATCACAATTGATTAACTATAAACTGAGTAAGTTCGACAAACAGGACGGTACACAGGCAACACGTGTGCATTCGAAAAAAATGGAAAGAAAGGGAAAGAATGCGATAAAATAACAACGTTATTTAGTTCCACGAAATAGAATAGGTACAATATTGACGAGAAAACAATACAAAAACAATAGTAGGAAGTTTCACGAAAGTTAAGAATGAGTCATAAAATAGCAGATGTTAAATTTGTAATTTTTTTTGTCATTTGTTACTCTCCTAAATAATATAAATAAAGATCGACTGTCACTTATAGAGGTATAGATAAGTAGCAGTCTCACTTACGGAGGTCCATGAGGGGAAAACGACTCTCTCTTACAGAGGTTTCTGTTTCTCGCTAATAGAGGTTTTGGGAGCTTAAAATGACGGGTCCTGGCTATTACTCTCACTTATAGAGTTTTCTCACTAATCCAGTTCTCACTTATCCAGGTTTGACTGTATAACATTTTAGTACGGTTTTCCTGAAAAAAACGTATGAGAAACTGTGGGGCACAACTAGTTTTTAATAGATATTTTTTGAGTAAGGATATTTTTTAGTTTTTACAGTTGCTTTAATTTTTAAAAGCAATCTGTGTAAAAATATGTGTGAAGAAGACTGTACCATAAATATACCTAATCTATTTCTGTACATCTAAACAAATAAATAAAATTGGAGTGTCTGTTTGTAATATTATTAAAATAACCACTTTTTACTAAATGCATAGGTATGGATGAATACACGGTACATAATTATACCAAAATAATTTTTTTTACAAATTTTGTCCGTCTGTCTGTCAGTTTGTTCCGGCTAATGAAATAGATGGGCCGATTTTGATGGAACTTTCACTGGCAGATAGCTGGTGTAATAAAAAGTAACTTAGGCTTAACTTACTTCTATTTTAGATTTTTTATTATTTTATACCTGCGAAATGAACAATAATTTTTTGTTAAATTCCACGCAGACGAAGTCGTGGGCACAACTAGTAAACAATATAAATCATAAACTAATTACTATTAAAAAAAAAGATTCTATACGCTCTGGAGATAATTTTTTAATTATGATTATTGAAAATTGTTTTATTTTGACTACATCGTAAGCGACGAATAGCATAATTGCTATAAAAAATGCGCAGGCGCTAGCATTTGAGATTTTTAATTATTTTTGTAGGTCATAATACTTAATAATTATCTAAATCATAATATCTTATGTCGATTACAAAATACAAATGTTTACTTTGTTTAATTTTTTCTAATCTAGGTATGTATTTCCAATTAAACTTGGAGATTAAAATATTAGCAATAAAAAAAATAATTATGTACATAATAATTTATTATGTATTTGTATATTGTTTATCGATAAATTTGTACTTATTTGTTAGAAGTAACAATGCGGCGTGCATTAAATATGTAATAAAAAGTGCAAAAAGCCAACGTCACGCGGTGTTCCCAGGCGGTCACCCATCCAAGTACTGACCGCGCCCGACGTTGCTTAACTTCGGTGATCGGACGAGAACCGGTGTATTCAACGTGGTATGGACGTTGGCAACAGTATGGGCAATTTTAAGCATGACAATCTTATGAATGTGTAGATATACATTAACATAGATATTTTAAAGAAATTTAAATTATACTATAATAAATTATTTTATGACAATACCAATTACCTATTATAAAAAGAAAAAAAAAACATTATATTACACTTCAATTATCTGCAAAACCTATCAATTAAAATTTATTTTTACGTTATGTAATTTGCTTAGAACCGTATCGAATTTGTGTAAGGTTTCAAATTACAGTTTTAATCCTTTCTTTTAACGACCTCGCGCCCATATACCGTTAATTAATGGTGACTTAACCCTTCAACTACAAGCCTAAATAAATCACAAACGCAGGAGAGGCTTCCAAAGTTTTACGGTATTGCAAATTTGTCATTTATGTCAACATACATCTGATAATATTTTCACTAAACAAATGAAACCAAATTAAATTTTTTGGTGTTTACTCCTTAAGAATCGATTTTCATATTTATAAGGACACCGGTATGAAAAAAATATGAGAAGTAAAACCTATTGAACGAATGACCTCATTACGTTGCTCGTAGCGCCATCTATCGATACCCAATAGGGTTCCGAATTCCGATTGATTGCGTAACGACATTTTCTAATAACGCCATCTTGGATACATAGATGGCGTTATTTGGTTAATTTATTTATCATTTGATTTGGTATTCTTTTTCTTAGACTAGTAAGCCTTTTTTGGCCTATTTAGACAGTTGAACTGAAGGAGTAAACCCCAGTCGTGCATCGGAGCTGACACACAATTTTTTTATATTGGAGCAGGCATCAATAGGTAGAAGTTTTTAATTGTCATGTCATAAATTATAATTTATAATTAAAATTTCCACTAATCTATTCCTTATTTATTTTTGTGAATTACGTAAATATGTATAAGATCTCACATTTCTTATTATAATATATAGGTTACATACAAGAATCGTTTCTGTTGTATTTCATATACCTATATCTACAATTTTCTATTTATTCATACATTTTTACCAACACTTTGAGAATCACAGCAGCCGACCCTTCCATCAAGCCACTGATTCATCTTAACCCGTCACCGCTGATGGATCAAGATATTAATACCGAGTGCGTGGCGAATTCGACCAGCTAACCCTTTCTATGCATAATAATTGTATCTGCTGCGTGGGGTACTGATGTGTGTGATTTTTGTGTAAAATGTTATATTTTTAGAACATATTTAAATTTTCATCTAGCAAAAGTTATTATAGAATATTAAACACAGCGACCTTTTGATAGTACTATCCGAAATATAACAAAATTATAAAATTATAGAAATTATTACTTTCATATCTTTATTTTTTTTTTAACAATAGAATAAATAATTTATTAAACATTATACATATTTACAAGTCACAACTTAAGAACAAAAAAAAAATCTTTATGATGTTTCTTTTTGTAAGAGAAAAGACAAATATACCTACATAAAGAAATGGACCTCGTATTTTATTACGCCATCAACAGTTTTTACAATAGGTACATAATTTACATATATCTACAGCATAAGACATGTCAGTACAACTGAAGTTTCAATTCTTAGATCCTTTAACAACTTTACTCCTAAACTTTTTATGATAAACGTGAACAAAAAAAGTTAGTTAATTTGTATTAGATTTTTATCGAAAATTGAGATCAAATATCATATTATTAATTTATTACAATTACTACAGTCAGGCATATTTTAAAAATACATAAAATAAACGATTAAACGACCTTTATAAAATATATAGATATCTATGTATCTGTTAATCACTGCGGATAGCTACTCGAATTTTTATTTCAATTTCACACACTAATAATAAATATCATGGTGGTTTTTTTAAATGTCGGTATATTAGACAATCCTTGTCCTGATTAGACAATCCTGTCGGTAGGTACCTATACCTATTAGACGATCCTTCTCCTACATGGGCAAGAGGCCTATGCCCGACAGTGGGATATTACAGGCTGAATCGTGATCGTGATATTAGACTTATCCTATACCTACCTATATCACAAAAATGACAACAGTCTCCTTTTCATCTTAAAAAAACTACATACCTATAGGTACTGTGATATGCACCATAGTCATTAATTTATAAAACACGTTCGAAAACCACTAGATGACAAAGGTTTTTATGACGATAACTATTAAAAATTATCATACCAAAAGATGACAAAAAATGATTCATCACGAATTCCCATCACAATCAATGACAAAACTTAGTCGAATTACAAAGATTCGAATAACAATAGCCGATGGCATGAAATTGCACCCACCCACATAGATTAATGACATCCACGACCAACAATGGAATAAGCCGTTTTTTGTGCTATCCCTTTTCGATTTAACAGCAATTAAAAAGTTCTACAAAGCATCTAAAGGGTTAACTTCATTTGCGTATAATTGGTCTTGTTCATAGATTTGAGAGGATCGTTTTGTGTTCACGAGAAGATTACGACAAGATTTTCGCGTGTCGTACGAAGGTTATCTTAGAATAATTGTTTCTTTTCGCAAACGAAAATAAACCGACTTCAGTCACATCGACAAGTAGGTAATACAACGTAGGTACCTAAGTGGACGAAAAAGTAGTCAAGTAAATACGCATTATGAGATATAACTCGAAAAGTACTTGTCAGATCTCGATTAGGTATATTTGAACGAGACCACATAGTATGCACCACATTTTGATTAAAAAAAAAACATCGAAATCGTTCCACCAAGTCAAAAGTTCTAAGGTAAGTGTAACATACTTAAAAAATACAATCGAATTGAGAAACTCGTTTGGAACTATTTTAGAAGTCTGTTAAAAATAGTCTCGTTTACTGATCATACTGATAAATTGATAATCATAACATAAATTGTCCGTATTTATGCAAAAAGGAACCACCCAACAAAAATGCACTTTTAAGATATCAAAGGATTTGCAAAAACATTTGCAGCTCTGTTAGATGAAGTAAAAATAATATTTATTTAATTTAAATTTATTGATAAATTACTAATTAAAGTATGTGAATACAAATTAGGTCTAAATACTCTTAAACTTTCTAGATAATTAAGAAAATCTGCAAGTGGTTCCTTTTAACATTTACTAGTTGATAGCTTTTCTCATAATATGTATATTATACAAAAAAGAACCACACCCCAGGGATTTACAGATACAAATGAAAATAGTTATTTATAATATCGTAATATAGCTTTAATTACGGAAAAAAATTATAAAACAATACATATAGATGTTTATCCGACGTTATCATCAAATTAGATTTCGAGATCCACTGTATCTAGTCCATCTACGTTTATTGCATCATCAGTCATCACTATGAGACCATTATAAAAGCTCTGTGCATCTTGTCACTTGTGGAATGATATGTAATATGGATTGAAGAATCGCTCCATAATATTAGTTCCTCGATATCATCAGAAATATGCTCAGCTAAGTATTTTTAAACGGTTTTATTTAGCTCACCCCGTTTGTTTTATTTTTTATTATTTATTCTTGGGTCAAATTTAGTAATTCAAATTTCACCCTCTTCCTGTCAACCGATTAATCTGAAATTTTGTATACACTTTGGATTTTGGTGACAATACAATTATATTTATTCATTATCATTATAAATTCAAGATGGCTGCCGCTACAAAATGGCGGATAATTTATGTTTTATTAATCCCATCAATATGGGTATCAAATGAAAGGGCTCAACAAGCAGAATACAATATACTATAAAAAATTGAAATCCAAGATGGCGGCCGCTACAAAATGGTGGATAACGTAGGTTTTATCAATCCCATCAATATGGGTATCAAATGAAAGGGCTCAACAAGCAGAATACAATATACTATAAAAAATTGAAATCCAAGATGGCGGCCGCTACAAAATGGCGGATAACGTAGGTTTTATCAATCCCATCAATATGGGTATCAAATGAAAGTGCTCAACCAGTAGAATACAATGTACTATATAAAATTAAAATCCAAGATGGCGGCCTCTACAAAATGGCGGATAACTTAGGTTTTATCAATCCCATCAATATGGGTATCAAATGAAAGGTCTCAACAAGTAGAATACAATTTACTATGCAAAATTGAAATCTAAGATGGCCGCCGCTACCAAATGGCTGATAACAATTTTTTATCAATCCCACCAATATGGGTATCAAAGAATGCGAAATAAAAACTAAAAACTAGAAAATAAAAATAGGTAAAAAAACTTTTTAAGTTAAACGGTTTTATGTTAAACATACATTGCAATGTTTAAGATAAATGTACTAAAAACCAAAAAATAATAAAATAGATACAGTCGTGGGAATTATAAACATATGCATAGACTAGACTAAAATAAAACCGTGGGGCACGTCAATTGTCTACAAATTATCGACTTAATGTGCGATAGAAGAATCGTTTAATTCGTCGTTAGGCAGTTGGCCCGCAGACGGTGAGGAAATTACTTACTATTTTCTTGCTCATGGAAATTCCAATAGTTATACACTCCATGTAAATAAAAGAGATGTTATAGTGTAACATTACAAAACAAACATTTTAATCAACGATTGTAGACAATTGACGTGCCCCACGGTTTTATTTTAGTCTAGTCTATGCATATGTTTATAATTCCCACGACTGTATCTATTTTATTATTTTTTGGTTTTTAGTACATTTATCTTAAACATTGCAATGTATGTTTAACATAAAACCGTTTAACTTAAAAAGTTTTTTTACCTATTTTTATAAAAGACAAGAATAGACTGCCTGGCACCTTTACCAGCCATTTCTTCGATCCAATCAAAGCACTCTCTCAAGTAAGTGGTTCTGCTGTTTTACAATATTTATTTATACATGATAGAACCAAATGGTTGTGGTTCCAAAAAAAACCAATTTAATTGCGTATTTCATTTACGCATAACCATACCACAGAAATCTGGTTCCATTTTGTGTATTAAAAATAATTGTTATGAATAGAAAATATGTATAATGTATAATGGTACCAAGTGTGTGTGGATCTGTTTTGTATAAAATGACATGATAGTAATATCGTTTATTTGTTTGAACAACAGAGTCCCATAGTGCTGTGGTTCGGTTTTGCTTCTCATGTAATGTTTGTTATTGCTGTTGGTTCCTTTCTGCTTTTAGTATACCTTGTTTTCAAGGGAAAAATCATGCGGTTCTTTATTGTATAATAATTTAGACCACTTTTAAATGAGTATTCTTAAAAAAAAGTAAAAACCGAAATTTGTCGTGTGGTTCCATTTTGCGTAAATACGGACAATTATGATGACTTTTACTATACATTGATATGATAATAATTTGAATACGATGCTTTAAAATAACACATTAATTGCCAACGTCCATACCACGTTGAATACACCGGTTCTCGTCCGATCACCGAAGTTAAGCAACGTCGGGCGCGGTCAGTACTTGGATGGGTGACCGCCTGGGAACACCGCGTGACGTTGGCTTTTTGCATTTTTTTTTATTACATAATGCAAGCCGCATTGTTACTTATTAAGCGCAAATATTTAGGTCACCTTTCGAATAAAAAAAGAATCATCGAAAACTTTAAACGCAATAAAAAGTTCTGAGTTACAACATACACATAAAAAAAGTCGAATTGCGACCCTCCTCCTTTTATTGAAGTCGGTTAAAAATAATTAAAATAATATTCATTAATATAAATCTATACCATGTTAATTAAATTAACTAATTTATACATAAATTAAAAAGTTATTAAATGTTAATGTTCCGAATAAGATAAGGATTGCTAACAGCAACGCATAATTATTTTCAATCACTGAAGATCAAGAAGTAAAAATCATTTAATAGTTCTTGCTAAGCGCCCTTCTATTTTTCTTAGATAAATAAATTAAATCAAATATATTATTTTCGAGTAGTATAAAGTTATTTATAAACAAGAAGCTAGTTTTGCATTATTTAAAAATTAAAAATCTTTCCAACAGGAGTAAAGGTTGCTTTATAAAAAGTCTTTTAAATTAATTCTTTCAGAGTCGACAATGGAGTTTTCTTGTAATTGATTCAATACGCTTCCGAGACTCAGAAATTGTATTGCATTTGAGGGTTAAGTCCCTGTATTCAATTTTCTTTAATTTGTTTGCGGGATTTTCAGAAGTCCTTCGTATATTGGAATTTATTTAATTAAGGTTTTTTCTTTAAAAAAATTAGTCTTAAATTATGTTTACTAGTGCTCTTTTTATTTACGCATTAAGATTTCTAAATTGTTTTAACGCTAATTCAATTTGTTTTGCTATTTAAAATAAAATAATAATTAAAATATATTATGAGTGTTAAATATGCATATTAACAATCTTATAAATAAAAAATGAAATATTTACAAAAAGATTCCTTCGAGCCGGATTTGAACCAGCGACCTATGGATTATCTGTTATGCCATCTACAGTCCACCGCTCTACCAACTGAGCTATCGAAGGTATACATTTACGTTCGAAATTTCTCTACACTAAAGTATTCTCAGCTTGCAACTGATAACAGGTGTGTTCCACTTATGTAAATTGTTTTTAATGATATCGTAACATATGAGTACTTACGAAGTTAAAGTATTTTTTATATTTACAATATATTATAAAGAGGAAACATTCGAGTTTTTATCTGTTTCTGAATAAAGTAAGAAGCTTAAAAATATAGATACATTTTTTCATTGAAAATAAAGAAAAATTTTGACTCTTAGAAGTACAATTTAACAGTATTTTTTATTGAACAAACAAGTTAACTTACATGATAATTTGTTAAATATTATTGTCAAGTAGGTTGTACACTTATTAGTTATTATTGTGATTGTACCTTATGAAACACTATCGTTAAAATACTAACTGAGTTAGGGCATATCAGGAAATATCCTTCTCAAAATCTGGAGCAGCCCGACTGGGGAAGTACCTCGACCTTACCAAAGATCAAGGCTAAATAATACTGCTTTCAAGCGGTGTTGGGTTCCCGTGATGAGAAAGGCTTGCGATGCTTCTGGTGTTGCTGGCGTCTAAGGCGTGCTTACCATCAGGTGAGCCGTACTCTTGTTCGCCGACCTAGTTGTAAGTTTTACAATAACAAAACGTAACCAGTAGATTACTGAGAGTTTAGAGTATTATATTAATAATAACAACATTATTAATGTAATATGTATAATATTATTATTATATAGTCCGATAAACCCATTAAAATAAATCGCAATAAATTATTATTGCGAAGTAATTGTTTAATGTTTATTAATCGTTTTTCCTGTTATATTATTGTTTGTTTTGGTTACGATTTATAGTTAAATACGAATTAATTTATATGAAGTACAAAAGAATAATTACTAGAAATATCGGTGTTATAAACTAAAATTAAACTAAAATTTAAAGTATTAACCTCATCAAACATAAAAAGTAAAATACTAGAATTATCACAGGAGTTAAAAATGTTTTGCCGACAAAATTAAAAAAATGTAATCAATCAGCAGAGTTTAAAATAAAAAAAAGGTTATAGATGTTGATTTTTCAATAAAATATACTATAGTAATTAACAAATATAATATAAATATACCTATAATATAAATATTTATATTAACCGACTTCAAAAAAAGGAGCAGTTTCTCAATTCGACTGTAATTTTTTTATGTGTGGTTACCTCACAACTTTTGATGGGGTGGACCGATTTCGATATTTTTTTAATCGAAAGGTGATTGATGTGTGTCATTTGCTTCGATTTAAATTTAATTGAGATCTTACAAGCAATTTTTAAGTTATCGCTAATTATGCGTATTTACGAGACTACTTTTTCGTCAACCTCCGTTGTATTATGCCTCATAAATTTTTACTGGTTTGATCAATTTCGATAATCGAAAGCTGATGTTTGTCATGTAGCCTTATTTTAATTTAACAGAGATCTGCGCAGTAATTTTTGAGCTATCTCTAGTAATGAGTATTTTTTCGATGTAATAGAAGTCGTTTTTTTTTTTATTTGCAAGCAGACAATTATAATAGTACTAAGAATATATCAACATGCTCTAGATCTGTATACTCCGGGATATAATAAGAATATTCTCTCTTGTTAAGTCTCGTGTGAGTTGCGGTTGAGTCAGCTGAACACTAGTTTTATATATTTTACTCTAACAGTACAAAAAGTATTTTTTAAATCTATTATAAAAAAAAACATATTAGTCATTTATCTGCACAAAACTTAGTTTAATAGACATATAAACAATTATAGACAAGAAAATACATAAATATAATATTTAATTTATAGATAAAAAGCAACAACAAACGTTTTGAAACAAAATTTAATACTTGAAAATATATTAACACGTATCTGTGTCAAGTGTTTGTGATCAAATGTTTACAGAACAATACGCGATTCTTATGTCAACACACTGCCCGTGGAAAGCTCTTGTTATTCTATCAATATATCGAATTATAACTTCCACACATACTGTTTTAGCCGACTTCAAACCGATTTTGCTGATTCTTTTCTTGTTAGAAAGGAGATATTTCAAGGGTGGTACCATGATAGGGAAACCAGGATCTGATGATGGCATCCCAGAGAAAACGAGGGGAATCCTCGAAAATCGTAGTGGCGACTAGTGCGTTTGTTATTTTTTTTCGTCCATTACGTTGTATTAGATACTGGTCGATGTAATTGAATTTGGTTTATTTCGTTTGCTAGCAAACACAAATAATTTGGAAAATCCAAAAGTGCACGCCTCACACGCTCATTGTGTTACGAATTGAAATTAATAATAATTGACTAAAAGAGAAATCAATTGAAAAAAAATATATAATTTTTTTTGTCGATTTTGCAAGATAAAATCGTTCTTAGGTATATGTTAAGGTAGGCACTAAATTATCGCTGAGCCTTCTTAGCTAACCTATCTTTTTCTCGTTCGCTTTGTCTAAAATCATTGTTTTGACGAACTTGAGACATTCGACATTTTTTTTTTGAGTAAGGTTTACATCATCCTTATTAGGAATTTGAGCAGAATAGTTTCCACTATGTTTATTTCCAAGACAGCAGCTTTCAGGTTTATTCAGTTCAATCATAACATCATCTTTATAATTTTTCGAAAGACTCATAATTTTTACGACGTTCTCTTTTATAATCACGTTGTAATTGATCACGTTTTCTTGCAGAGTTTTTATTTTCTTTTGGCATTTTATATTATCGAAAATCTGTCGACACGTCACGAAACATAGATACAATTTTAACTTCTCTGCCAAAATATCAATAATGTCGCTAGATGCAGGCAGAAGTTATTTAAAAAATAAATAGTTCATGAAAAAGGAGAGAGGAAGAAAAAAAATAGACGGTGATAATTTTTATGAAAGAAACCCAGAAAATCTTTCGAATTTCGTTAATATCTTTAAAACAGTTAAGGGTTCAATCATAATAAGAAAAAGAGATCATCCTTAGAGTTACTGGAGTATTATTCAAAAGGAATAATTACAATTAACTGGCGACTCTACATATATAGACTTTTTATATAGATACTTAATAATAAAAACTCTTTTTATAATTTTTATAAACATATTTTTTGATAGTTGTCAAATAATTTGATTTTAAGCTCTTCTTGTTAATATTTTATCATCCGCTCATCCATTCGCTAAACCGAGCTCATTTGCTAAACTGGTGGTCATTCACTAAGCTGGTAACCTCGAGCTTGAATGGCAACGCAGGCTTCGCAAGCATCACCGCAGACAGTTCCAACTCACCGAGAGCTATGCAGCATCTGGTTCCACTGGCCCGCCAACCTGCTATCGACCTTTGGTCTCGGAGGAGAGTAATGTGGCGTGTGTTTGATAGTCGTCAAAGAATTTGATTTTAAATTCTTCTTGATAATTTGTTTTTCAATTTAGTAAGTAAAATTATGTACGTACACGTAGCACGTTATCTTATAATTATATTTTATATTTTGCTACTTGAATATATTGTTTTTCTATTATCTTATAATTATATTTTGTATTTTGCTACTTTTTATATTTTGCTACTTGAATATTGTTTTTCTATCATTATTATTCTTCAATAAAGAGTCAGCGAAGATAGATAACATCTTATTATTTATCCGCTCGTTCAATAGCCTATACATTTCGCTAAAATTGTTTATATTTTTCTAAAACGAGAAGACAACTAAAAGTGTACATACCAACGGACAGCTGTAGATATATTATTTGATTACATTTTTTTGTTATATATATTAAAGGGCTTAATCCACCACACTGCTCCAATGCGGGTTGGCGGATGCCTTACCATACATAATACGATAATACCAAGTAACCTTACCATACACTTTCAATATCATTGAAGTAACACGGTACCAAATTTTGAATCGATAGGACATATGAAAGGTAATTAGATTCCCTCATCAACTATTAAAGAGCTAATGATCTTCGAACGGCTGATCAGGTCATGGTTTCCCTACCATATACTTTCAATATCATTAAAGTAACGCGGTACCAAATTTCGAATCGATAGGACATAAGGAAGGTAGTCAGATACCCTCATCAACTAGAAAAAAGTACCACAGACAGTTACACAGATACACAGACACGTTAAACTTATACCACCCCTCGTTTTGCGCCGGGGTTTAAAAAAGAAAAAATATTTATGAAAGAAACCCAGAAAATCTTTCGAATTTCGTTAATATCTTTAAAACGGTTAAGAGTTCAATCATAAAAAGATATACAGCTCATCCTTAGAGTGACTGAAGTATTATTCAAAAGAAATTATTACAATTAATTGTTTATATTTTTCTACAGCGTGAAGACAAGGAAAGGGCACAGACCAACGGACAGCTGACATATCACTTTTTAATCACGTTTTTTTTGTTATAAATATTAAACAAAATGAAAAGAAAATACGCTGACTTTATAGATTAACATGTCTAGTTTCCGAAACAACCTTTTTTTTTTTAAATCAGTGCCTAACTTAACGTATAAGAACGATTTTATCTTGGAAAATGGACACAGAGCCGTCTTTCGATAGTAGAGCACACCCACACGCTTAAGCGTGTGACGCGTGCAATTTATGGATCGATTTTAAAAATTCTTCCACCGGGAGAACGGTACGTTGACACTGACATAGACTATATTTCAACGAAAGGAACTGAACACTGAACAGTCATAATCGTATAATCTACACGGGCAAAGCCGCACCCAGATAGCTAGTAGGTATGTACCTACATTGTATATTGACTTTTAAATGTGTATTTTTATACTAATAACGACTTCGTTCCTTTTGTTATGTTTTTTTTTTTAGTATAAAAACCTTCCGTGAGATTTAAGGAACATACAAAAAAATAATTAGCCGATTTGGAGCTATTCTCCAGTTATGTTATGCGCTTAGCAACATTCATTTTTATTAGATAGATTACAAATAAGATATACCTACAATTATCGTGGTTATAAAGACATATTATATAATTATAATACATAATACAATATTTACGTATGTTAATTTGTACGCGACACGTATACACGGTATACACGACGCGCATACGTAGGTATATATTACGACGCGTATAATGCACCGTCACACAAATACGCGTCATCAAAGATTACTCTTATATCTCGATGAAATTTTAAGGAAACTACAAGACAAGCATCAGCTTTCGTTTAAAACAAGAATAATCAAAATCGGTATACCCAGTGAAAAGTTAGTCAAGCGTCAAGCAAATACGCATTATTAGATATAACTTGAAAAGTCCTTCTTAGATTTCAATTAAATTTAAATGAGACCACATGATACGGACCACCTTTCGATTGAAAAAAGAATCATCGAAATCGGTCTACCCACTAAAAAGTTCTGAGGTAACAAAAAAAAATACAGATTAATTGAGAATTTCCTCTTTTTTGGAAGTCGGTTAAAAACTCTTCAGGTTTATAATATTAGTATAGAAGATAATAATGATAAGTTAACGAATAAAGAAACAAGCAGCAAAGCAAATTTATAGATAAAAAAAATTATTAGTAAACAACAATCTGACCAAATTTTAGTAAATCTTATAAAAAACGCAACTAAGCTACAAATCACAAACGATTAGGATAACAGGTAAAACAAAATGGCGAACATCAAGAACAAGATAACAACATCAGGCCGCAATCAGAAGCGCTGTACAGGCGTATATTTCATCGCGAGAGAACCTCTAAATTATCTTAATGGAGATCGCTCCCCAATCAGGAATCAACGCTTGTAGAATATGGATGACTGGATAAGATAAAAAAAATTTGGAGGTTATATTTTCTTCGTACCATATTGATGAAAATATTAATGATAATTAATCAATGGCGTAAAGCTGTAAATTAATTTAGTAAAGCTTAGCAAATATTATTGCTGGTTATTTGCTTAGTTGTCAATATAGTGTACGTGTATACAAAATGTATTAATAATAAAAAGCGCAATATTTTCATTACTACAAAACAAAATAATTTATTTTTAATTACAATCACAAAGTTTGCCGTTTCCAGAAATTATTAGGTAGAAATTTTTGCCACCGGATACACCACAATCCTAGAGAAGATGGAGGAAATACGTCGCGCCTACTGTCATGGCCGCCGGAAGTCCTCTTGCCATTTGATAAATAGTTGTTCTTCAACAGTTTTTCTCATGCAAATGAGGGGTCGGATGACGGATGGCGTTTGTCACAATTTTCTGGGATGGATTTAATTTAGGATTGCAGTGGGGCGACTAATCTAGCCGGGATTGCTGATTGCGCGTTCTGTGTTTTGCATTTTTGCGGGAATGGGGAAGACGTAAATAGGAGCAGATATTTCTTTAAATTCAGATAGAATTCTAAATTTAAATGGATAATGAATTAATGCGAATATTAAACTTGCAGTATTTACAATTTATTTTAAATGTTTTTTTTTCTCGTTAAAAAAGTATTTATTAGTTTTAAAATTATTTATATCTATACTAATATTATAAAGCTGAAGAGTCTGTTTGTTTGAACGCCCTAATTTCGGGATCTACTGGTCCGATTTGAAAAATACTTTTAGTGTTAGATAGCCCATTTATCGAGGAAGGCTATAGGCTATATATCATCAAGCTAAGACCAATAGGAGCATAGCACCAATGAAGAATGTTTCAAAATCGGTTTTTTTCCTTTTGAGAGCTTCCGCTGCGTAAACGGTTAAAGTTTCGCACAAATCATGAATGACAGAATTGATCCTATTCCACGCGCACGAAGTCGCGAAGAAGCTAGTTGTGTGATACATTGTTTCATAATATCGTAGTTTTTTTCTCACTTACAAATATTATTTTATTAAAAGATTAATAGAAGCATCACACTGCGATCCTTAAAAATAAATAAGCAATAACACAGACTGAAATGGCACACTACAAAACAGTATCAGTGCTATTTTTTTAAATAAAAATTATCACATTATAATTACAAAAAATAACGTGGAAAATTAAAATTGTACGGCTCCAAGTTGTATTTACTAGATAAATAATTGATTATTTAGTTTATGACTAATAAAAATACAAATTATAACTTAGGTTTCGTATAGTTATCGATCGAGTTACTAGCTCAAAGATTCTAAAAAAAACTTAAAAAGAATAAAGAGTTAAAGAATTGCACATAAAGAAAATTTGTGATAAAATGTCACACTTCCGTTCTCGATCCACCACTAAACATTGTTCAATTATTTTGAACCAAATATTGCCCGACTCATAATGCGAATCGTTAGAGAGTACTTTACAATCGTTTCTTTTTGGCTCTTCTGCTTTTAACTATTTTTGTCATTTTACGTTTTTTAATTTACGGAACCAGCCTACCCCCTAGACAAGTTGACAATCTACAATCGATAACGCTATTAGAAAACTAACAAATACTTATATGGGAAGGACACTAAAGTTCGTCGAACAACGTCGTATGTATTATCGATTGTAGATTGTCAACTTGGCTAAGGGGGCAGGATAGTTTTTATATAATTGCAGAAATTTGACTTGGTTTCTGCACATAAATGTAAGCAGTGTGATGAATCACACGTAAGCGTCAAAGTACTGTATAATTATTGTCCTTTAATACTAGGGCTAATAATAACTAATAGAACACGGACGATCCCGCATAAATCGCGAGCTGTAGGGCCATTAGTTAACATCTGCTGTCAGTAAGTTTTACTTACCGTTAGTCCGTTATACAGCATGTTTAGTTTGAGAATATTCATAATCTATACCTATATGTATATAAAAGCGAAAGGTCACTGACTCATCACGAAATCTCAGAAACTATAACACCTACAAACTTGAAATTTGGCAAGTAGGTTCCTTATAGGGAGTAGACATCCGCTAAGAACGGGTTTTACGAAATTCTACCCCAAGAGGTTAAAACGGGGGTTGGAAGTTTGTATGAAAGTCCTATGTTTTGAAGTAAGAGACATGAAATTCAAAATGTATGCTCTATAGATGGTGTGGAGGTGTACTAATCATGTATTTGTAGAAATCAACCCCTTTTATGGTTGAAACAGGGGGTGGTAGTTATATGTGAGCGAGATGAAAACTTAAGTATAATAAGTATATTATTTGCATCACAAAAATAATTAACGCCTAACGAAGTGGACACGGGTCGGCTAGTTTGCTATAAATACTTGGTAAAAATTTGATCGCGCGTTGCTTACCTTTGTATAATGACGAACTTGGTCACTATACAAAGGTAAGCAGCGCGCTGACGTCTATCTAGTAATCAAATTTTGAGAAAGAAAATCTTAAAAAATAATAATTGGTTGTCTGTAAAGTTGTTTTACGGATGATAGTTTAACGTGACAACGTCATAACAAAACATCTCCTCGGACGTATAGGCCAATCGAGTGAAAGATAGAGAGATGCGGCATAATATACTATCAGTCCATATCAGTCTATCACTGAGCGTAACGGGAGAGTGAGCGTAACGCTGTGAGTCATCCCTTTTCGTGCATCCCGCCGGCGTTCATCGATTTATTAGACATGGTCACGTCAAAAATAAACTATGATTGTTAAGAATGTGAAAAAACTGTTGAAGTGTTGTATTTCTTATTTTTAGTTCAATTAAAATATTCAATAATTGAAACAAGACTATTCAACTTTTACCACATACTGCACAAAAATGACAATATTACTGTACAATTACTATTTGATCAGTTTTTGCGCCCTCATGACCCGTGCCATTATAATTACAAGGTGGTACTTGTAAAGGTCACGGCAGATGTTTGAACGGTAGTGTTGACCGTAACGCACCACTGGATTACTTACACTTCTTCGACTTTTTCTTTTAGCTGCGGTTGTTACTATGCGTTTAAATTTATGATTGTTCATGGTGTATTAAAGTATTGTAAGGGCCGGTTGCACCAGATCTAGATAACGCTTTTTGATGATGATATCCAACAGATTAAATTTTTTTGATGTATTATTCTATTTCACTATCGAATTGCACTGTATTTATTAGAAACTAGCTGTGCCCGCGACTTCGTCCTCGTAGAATTTAACAAAAAAAATATTGTTCAGTTCCCGAGTTATAAAATAAATTTCTAAAATAAAAGTAGCCTGAGTTACTCACTAGTCACTACACATCATCATACATCAGCTATCTGCCAGTGGAAGTTTCTTCAAAATCGGTCCAGAAGTTTCAGAGATTTGCCGAAACAAACAGACAGACAGACAACAATTGTAGAAAATGTTATTTTGGTATATATGTATGTACATATAATTGTATATAGGTAGGTACATATGCATTTAGTATAAAGTGGTTATTTTAATATTACAAACAGACACTCCAATTTTATTTATTTTTATAGATTTCAATTCGCAAAAATAAATTTAAAATATATTGTTTTTTTTGTTGTAATTAATTAAAAATCTATGTGTATGTATGAGTGTAAGTATATATGTATGTATGAGTGTAAGTATGTATGTATGTATGAGTGTAAGTATTTATGTATGTATGTATCTGCGTATGTATGTATGTATGTGTTTAATTATTTGAATATTTACTATAAATTGTTTGTAGCCTGTACACCTACGCTGACGCTATACCATTTTCTTTGCCCTAAGGTTGCCTGGAAGAGATCGCTTTTTAGCAATAAGGCCGCCTTTTGTACCTAATGATATATTGTTAAAAATTTCTTTGTTTGCTGTGTATTATTTCTGTCTTTGGTGTACAATAAAGTGTATTATTATTATTATTATTAAAAGCTGTAGTTTATTAATTGAGGTGAAAAGGGTCCTAATGGCCTATTCTACCTTCTACTTTTAAAGTCTAATCGCACCTTATTTGCAGGATAAAATTTACCCAGATCTGGTGCAACAAGCCCTAAGTCACTTGCAACATTAATATGTTGGTTTGGAAACGGGATGCTAGTATGAAACACATACATTCAGATTTCTGGTAGTTCTATTTTATTGAGGTAGAACAAAGCAGGATATATTTTGCCTAAAATCTGTAGCAGCCCGACGGCGGGGGCTTCCCCTAGCGGGGAAGTACCTCTACCTTACAGAAGATAAGTTCTCAAGCAATGTTGTGTTCCTGTGGTGAGTAGGGAAGCCAGAGATGCGTTGACGCAGTAGTCGCGGAAACTGACTTAATATATGCTAGGAGTCGCGGGTAAGATCCAAGTTAATGACATACATATATTTGTATGGGTCAAAAAAAAATTGTCGTTGTCTGGGCGTTTGTGATTATGTTTTGTGCGTGACATATTTATTTATTTTTATTCTATAGTTATAAGTTGTAAGTCTTAGTAACAGATCGATACCATTTTCATCACAAATATTGATAAAAGTTACTTTTGTAACAGCTTATAACGAAATAAACATAATAATCTACGGTTAATAAATTTTAATGCTCTTACCGTTTCATGTAAAAAATAGCTACCATTTCTTTTGACACAAAAAATAATTTAATATTCAATGCGTCTAGGTTCATTACCGTAATCCACGTTCATAAAAAAAAAAAAAAAAATTGCAAATTGCTTCCTACATTCCTAAGAATCTAACGTTCATTCATGATTTTACACCTGCCTCATTAAAACTAACAAAAATACACTCTATTCCTACGGATATAAGGTTCAAAATTAATTGGCTCATATTCATAGAGTGACCAGGTGTTTCCTCGCTCGGTAGGACACGAAGGGTGCATATTGTTAGTGTGACTCACGCCGTCCTAAGGTCAAAGAGACACGTGGTCAGTTTTTCTAAACATTGATTACTGTAGCGTACACATTTTTTTAAACTACCGTGCTCAAGCAATTATAAATATCGAAGAAAGTTCTTGTTTAATTAACCGTTATTCATTAGACCGTTTAAAAATTATATACTTTTTGTTATTATATACTTATTAAAGTATAATTATTCGTATAATTTTAAAATCTATATAAATATTGAATCGCTAAAGTGTACGTAGACGGAACTTTCAAAAGATTGTACCATATTGGATAATTCTTTTTTTGTCTTCGTTGTTGTAAGAACAAGCTTTGTATATAAAAAAAAACCAATTCACAGAAAAAATGGCGGTACAAAGTTCGCTCTGTCAGTTTGATATAAAGACTTGTGTACCCACTTAAAAACAAAAATATTTATATTATTAGTCGAAAATTAAACTCAATACAAAAAATTACCATCTTAACGTGACCCTAATGTGCGCAATAAAAATAAATTAGAACTCGAAATATATTCAAGCGAAATTCACCCTTATTCAATTAAGGATAAGTGCGGGAAATGTAAGCTAGATGAGGGTCAGAGGTACATTATTGAGAGTCCAGCAAAACAAGGCGTGGTAAGTCAATACGTTAATCTACATAATAAAAGGAATGTTTAAAATATGCGGCGTGCGCTCTCTTAATTGCTCTTAGCTGGCGGCTATCAATTGCGAAATAGGAAAAAACTGTCCACTCCATTTGGTCGTATGAATGAGTTTTAGGAATTTTTAACAGGAAATTCAGTGGAGCTTTATTTATGTAAATTGATGACGAATTTTCGTTTTGTATTACAAATGGAATACGATATTTTTGTGTTGCTGTTTTAAAGTTTTTGAATGAAATATTTGTTTAGCCTTTTATTTATTTTTTTTGATATTTTAACAAACTTTTATTAAGTATATAACCTATGATACTTAATACATACATTGAAATACATATTTAAATTATGAACATTCATGGAATTAACAGTAAAATTAACTATTAAAAATATTTAGTTGCAAAACTTTTTTTAATCGTCTCATTATATCAATATAATTATGTATTTCAATCAAAATATTAATCAGCCAAAAACTATTTCAATTTATTTACAGAGCAGTGGTTGTTTATATATTTTTAGTATTATTAGTATAGTATTTAGTATGTATTTTGACAAAAATTAAACTTCAAACAGTCCATCAGCTACTCCACACCATCGAAAGGCAACCCAATAAAGGGGTGCACGTCCATCTTTTGTCCCATCCAAATGACCCCAAATAATAATCATCTATTCACTGCCCGCTCTACTTTCCCATAGCGAAGATACGGGCACTTTGATTTGCGTATATTCGAGCGAGATCATTTTGAATTACAACTAATTAAGCAACGAATTGAAATTGCCGGACTTCGTTTGTTCGTTTGTCTTCTCTTTAGATGTTATCCATTGATGATGATTATACGGTCATAATATTAGGCGTCACATTTCAGATTGTTTTGCTGTCCGGGTGCTATTAAATTAATGAAATGATTTGTTGGATTCGATTGAGTCTAGTTATTTTGAAACTAACTAGTAACTCCCAAATGATGTATTTATTTGTTGCTTTTTGTAGAATTGCTTCATGACACTATCTTATAAACCAACTAATAACGAAAAATAATGTATTCATTATTGTTGCTTTTTTTCAATTTTTTGTTTTTGACATTAAATTCGAGTTTTTCACGTTTTTGTTCACGTTTGTCTTCCTCTGAAAGGTAACAGAAAAAAATCACTAAAAATCATATATCATATAATGTGCTGTGCAATAAACATAATACTTTACTACTGATAATTTATTGCGGATATCTTTATTTCAATACACGCAAGGGTATCACATAATATAATAGTACGGATTAATAAACCTAGGTTCGTTCGGAAGCCGATCGTAAACCTTTTACGAGTCCTGCAACGTGCATTCGTAAAAATATTTCGGTAAAGCTCCGAGCGTGACGTCATTACACCCGTTGACGTTTATTGGACATCTCCGTGCAGGCAGTTCGTTTTATACTTTTATCGATAGTCGTTATTTACGCTACAATGCCATATTTCCTTGATACGAATGGCTTTTGATAGCTCTGATGTTTGATAAGAGTTCAAATGAAATTGTACCAACTTTTCATTTTATTTATCACCAATTTAAAAAATAATGTTCTAAGTCTTTTTTTGTGCAAATATTGCTAAGAACTAATTGTAGTCAGTTTATGTGTATATTACTAGCTATGTTAAAATTAGTAGTAAAATACGCTGGCATTTCAATTTTATAGTTTTAATTTCATAATTTTCATCACTTACTATTTACATATTTCATGATAATACAGATTACAAGCTTGTCAAATTTACTCAATGTAAGAAAAAACTTAATCATTGGGATATTAAATTCAAGTTGAATAGTTGGCTTTTGAACTAAATTTTAACTTAATAATGAATTAAAATAATCGTTTCAACTGAAAATTACAATCCACTTCAAATCATCTCATCAAACGACAACGCACATCCAATTTTTAAAAGCGTCGATTCGTCGTCAATTACAATCACCCCAGCGATTTGCGTCATAACATCCGTATATCCAGCAATAAATGTCTGGAAGATCGTTTGTCGGACGCATATTTACGAGTCCGCGTGTCGGCCAGTTTATGATTATGTCCCACTGATTGAATGGTCACGGTCGCCCTACTGTCGGTCGCGAGTTAATTGCGTTTGTTCGCTGTTTATAACGATAATGATTACGACGTTGGTAAATTACATTTACTCTTTAGTTGTATGTAAAGGATATTTTGCTTGGTTACGAATTAGAACGAAAACTGACGAGAAAACCAAGAAAAAAGATACAATACAAGCAGCTGCTATCATAATTATTATAAGTTGTATTGTAATTACATGTGATATAATTATAGCTGCTATAAGCTTTAAGTTTTTATTGTTAAGAATTCTTAATTTCCATTTCTATAATGTCATGTTATCATGTTATTACATAGCAGTCATGATACTCTTTTATTTTAGAGCTTTTTAAACCAAGTTTTAAAATTGAGTGTTATCATTTTATCCAGATTTTGGCAGTTCTATTTTTTGTGTGTAACCTCATATACATTTTAGTTTAATACCAATGTTAATAATTGCTCTTTTAATGAAAATTTCTTGACATAGATTTAGAAATCTATGTATTTTAAAATAACATTTTAGTGATATTTTTTAAAGTAAAGTTTTCAACTCAATCATAAAAATACTAAAAATATTTATGTTAAAGAGTAAAAATACCTTTATTCTCGTATATAATTCTATTCTTTCTCTTTATGTTTTCTCAAGGAAATATACGCGACGAAGAAATACAACTATCGCTTAAACAAATGTGCTAAAAAGACAAACGTTTTGTTACTTCTCTCGGGGACATATGATAATAGCAATGCATAAATACCCCTACTATGTTTTCTGCGAACTCGATCATATAAAATTAAATCATTTAATTTATTTTGTTTTCTGTAAGTACACAGAGAGGAGACCGCGTGGGCAATGGCAGTGTGGGACGTCCTCCGGCCCGCTGGAGGCTGGACCGACGATCTAGGTAAGATTGCCGGTGTAGGATGGATGAGGATTGCGGAAAACTGGGATGTCAGGCGCGAACTTGGCAAGGCCTATGTACAGCAGTGGACTGCATTAGGCTGAACTGACTGACTGACTGACTTAAGTAGGAACATAAAGCGGCGATATAATAAGATATGTATTTCATTGATTAGTTATCTGTGGTTTCTCTTGGTAAAAAAAATCCTTTAAGATCAAAACATGTTCAAATTAAATTCGTATTATAATACATTTATTTAAAAATTTTTGAATCACTGTATCCGAAATCTCGTTTGAGATTGTCTGAAAATAGCACATAAAATGATGAGGTTTCACCTGACGGATATTTAGCCAAATAATCGTTTTCTACAGCACCTGCAACCATAGATGCTGAGCTAAGACTAAGCTAAGGTATCGATACTGCATCTGTCCCACAATTGCACGAGTTTCCTATTCCAGAAAATTAGTCAAAATGAAAAACAACTTTATCCAAATAGGTTTCAAAAGCACTTTCGAATCGTTATTTTACTTAATTAAACTGAAATGCCCCACAGAATTTGTTTTCTTAATATTAAGACTTAAATGGTTTTAGAATATCTAATGAATGAACCTGCGAGAAAACAATACTTATTGTTCACTTTAATTCAGCCTATTGCAGTCCACTGCTGAACATTGGCCTCCGCGGCCTGGCGTGAACTAATGTGTTTTCACCATAGTCACCACGCTGGGCAGACGGGTTGGTGACCGCAGGGCTGGCTTTGTCGCACCGAAGACTTATTGTTAAGTATAAGCAATTATTTTAGTTAAATATGACAGAAATCTGATGAATAGAACAAAAAATTTGAAATTATAAAATACTAACAGGTAATATCTATATATTAATACGTGAAGCAAAAACTTTGTACCCCTTTTTACGGAAATTGTGCGTACGTAGGAGTATGAAATTTCGCATACTTATAGTTTATATGTATAGAGAAGGAGCGCGGAATGCTAATATTTTCTTAAAATTATACATGAAATATACATTAAATTAATAAAAAAGCATTACACACACTACAGCACTCACACACGCATATTATACCTACTATTTGTTGATTGTCAAAGTCTGTAGTCACGTTGAAAATTTATAAAAAAGGTTCTTTATTTTCATAATTATTTGGTTTTCTTGAACAAAAAACTTTAATTATAGTCGAATTTCGACCTCTGGGCGATCACTAGTTAATTTAATTATATAGTGTATTTTCCGAGTAGATAGTAAGGGACACGGTGCAAGGCTTGTCTCTGGAGAATATTTAGAGAATAAACTTCACTTGTTTCGCTAGTTTATGCAGCATGGAATCCGTTTCTGTCGGAACTTTACCAACTTCTTAGATATTAACTAGAGTACTGACGTGGACAATTATGTTTAAGATAAATTTTACTTTATTTTATTTTATTTGCAAGAAACCACTTTATCCTAACTAATGTAAAATAAATTAATAATTATATGTAGGTACTATGATGTTATCTATCTATATATATAAAAGAGATTTCCACCCATTGACGATATCTCTGGAACCATAAGGCGTAGAGACTCGAAATTTGGTAGGAATATTCCTTTTGCCGAGTAAAGGTCAGCCAAGAACGGACTTTACAAAATTCCACCCACAAGAGGGGTTGCGGGGGCTCATAAAATATATGGCAAAACAACGTTTGCGGGGTCAGCTAGTAATAAATAATGTAAGTTTTTTGTAGTGACATTATTTTCAATTAATTGAAATTAGAATAAATCTTCATTCCGACAAATCTAAAAAAAAAAACACTCGGGACCTTAAATCTTTAAGAATTCTTGTTTTTAAACAGCTACCTACAAGTATTTAGAAACAGGTATATGATATTTTGTCTTTAAGTTAAGAGATCCTTCTTTTCATCGCAATATCTTTTATTTTTCTATTTTATCTTTCAAGCAGTGTTTTATAATTTTATTCCTGTTGGTGAGTAAGGTGACCAGAGCTCCCAGGGGAATTGGGGACAGGGTCGGCAACGCGCTTGCGATGCTTCTGGTAAATTGCAGACGTCTATAAGCTACGGTAATCGCTTACCATCAGTTGAGCCGTATGCTTGTTTGCTGACCTATTTGTATAAAAAAATTAATACCTATATATTTGTGTACCATATTTTTAGAACCTAATAAATCGTACATTAAAAAAAATTCTACTAATCTCGTATACGGTAGTCATTGTATATGTTACAGTCAAAACTCTTAATCAGTCAAAAGTAGTTTTGACTGCAAAAAATCAGTCAAAAGTACTTTTGACTAGACAAGTTGGTCAAAAGTGGTTTTGACTAAAATAACAGTTAAAAGTACTTTTACCTAATGGAGCTGGTTAAAAGTACTTTTGACTAAATAATTCCGTCAAAAGTGGTTTTGACTGGTTGTATCAGTCAAAACTCTTAAAAAGTAAGGTGGTCGCGGCATATTTTTGTAACAGAAACAAAAAAATAACAACCCTAACCTATCTAATTTCAATATTAGACTGTTTATCGGCATATTTTTGTCACAGAAACAAAAAAATAACCCTAACCTATCTAATTTCAATATTTCAATATTAGACTGTTTATCAGCATATTTTTGTCACAGAAACAAAAAAAAAATAACCCTAACCTATCTAATTTCAATATTAGACTGTTTATTTATCTAATTTGCAGTTAAAACTAAACTAGTTAAGAGTTAATAGAGTTTAAGAGTTAATAGTGCTTTTGACTGACGCTTTTTTGCAGTCAAAACTACTTTTGACGGAGAGCGTCAGTCAAAAGTACTTTTAACCGCAAATTTGCAGTCAAAAGTACTAATAACCAATAATTTTCAGTCAAAACCACTTTTGACCAACTTGTCTAGTCAAAAGTACTTTTGACTGATTTCGCTAGTCAATAGTACTTTTGACTGATTAAGAGTTTTGACTGTGACATATATACCCAATAACATTAATTTATTCTAATAAAATTTCTAAAGTAAATACCTACGCAATTAGCTGAGTTAGCCGAACCGACACGGTTTAAAGTCAATTTGATAGCATTTGATAGCAAGTAATCCTTTGTAATCTCTATATAACGGTAATTAATTCTCAATAATTAAGCAGAGTTCGTGTTAAGTCGACTTTAGGATACGATAGGGTAAAATTGTAACATGATTTGTTTTAAATGACTGGTTGGCACAGTTGTTACAATTACTCGCTTTTGCGCTAGAGATAGATTCGATTCCCGCTCATATCAATGTTTGTATAATGTTTGTATGGGCAATACAAGACGAGTTTCTTAAGCTTTCTTTTTAATGCCACATAAGTCTGTACGTTGTTTGGTGTTCATTGCTGTATTGAGTTTATTTATGGCTATAATTTTTTTACTATATTTTTTGTCTCTCATTTTAAAATATTTAAATCTTTTTATTTTTTACCGACTTTAAAATAAAGAGGAGCTTCTCAATTCAACTATATTTATGTAATAATGTATAAAAAAAATTAATATGTTTATTCGGGAAAAAATGTCATTAAAATTAAACAATACCGAATAAAAACATCTAGACATATATAACTCGAAAAGTACTTCTCAGGTCTCGATTAAATTTAAATGTGACCAAATGACAAAGCACCACATAAAAAAATACAGTCGAATTGAGAACCTCCTCTTTTTTGGAAGTCAGTTAAAATGATTTAACTGGGTCTTTGACATTTTTGTATTGTAATTTAAAAAAAAAGTGTTGCATAAGTACTGAAGTTTAAAGTTTGTTTGTTTATGTGAACTCGTTAATACGATAGGAAAATGGTGCGATTAAAAGAAAATCCCTTTGAATTAGAAAGGCAGCTCATTTGCGAAGTATTTTGATACTCTATTAATATAAAAAGAAATAAAATAATATCACGCCAGACGTTATCAACATTTTCTATAAAGAACCGTCAATTAAAACACAAAAAGTCAATGGAAATTAATGGACGGGCAAGGGTTAGAGATAATCCCGCGTCTTAGTAATTATTTTGATAGGGACCGCGTCCCTGGGGTATTGTGTGGACTGAGGCATGCGTGTTTTAATTAGTTTCGGATTATGTTACGTTCCGTTGATTAATTGCATGCAAAGGTTTGTGACACCTGATGTGTCTTGGATTTATGTTTCGTTAATATTTTCATAATATGCCAAATTAACTATTAATTGGACAGTACGATAGAACATCACGATGAAGTCCTGTAATATCCCACCGTTGGGCATATGCCTCTAACCTCTTTCTCCACGTATGAGAAGGTTCAGAAAAACGGTAAATTTTCTCAAATTGTTCAGATTTATATAAGCCTTGGTATTGTACATACCCAAATGTTTTGTTCTTTTCCATTCTTTGTTTTTTTCTTCTTGTTTTTCATAACCATGTTTTTTTTCCATTCTTTCTGTTTTTGTCTTTGCTGTAAAATAAAGATTTTGTCTTTTGTCTATTATTAAACGCGATCAAACTTACAACCACCAAATCACTTGAGAGTGACGTCATTGAAAAGGCAAACGGCTTGGTTTTGACGCTACAGAGCCCCTTTGACACTCCATACGAATTTCCATCCACATTGAAAGGCTTGAGAGGACCCTGGAATATTATTCTGAAAACATTTTACTACACGTATCTATAGTATTGTACGATATACATTGCTTGCACTATAAGCAATTAGGAATATTAATATATTATGTAACAAGCAATGAATGTTTTGTTATAAAAATTGCAGTGTCAGAGTGTCAATATATGTTTAGGGTAGTACTGTTTCCGAGGCTCGACAATACAAGATCTTGACGTGGGTTTTGCTTTGTGAATACATTACAGGAATAAAGGCAAATTGATCTAAAGCGTTGGCGCAGCGGTCACAGCACTGGATTGCGATCGGCTGTTGCGCGGGCGGTTGCGGGTTCGATTCCCGCACACGACAACATTTGTATTGGCCATACAGATGTTTGCCGTGGTCTGGGTGTTTGTGCAGTCCTTGTGGGTCTCCCCACCGTGCCTCGGAGAGCACGTTAAGCCGTCGGTCCCGGTTGTTATCATGTACACCTGATAGCGATCGTTACTCATAGTAGGGAATATATCCGCCAACCCGCATTGGAGCAGCGTGGTGGATTAAGCTCCGATCCTTCCCCTACATGGGGAAGAGGCCTATGCCCAACAGTGGGATATCACAGGCTGAATCGTGATCGTGATCGTGATCGTGATCGTGATCGATCTAAAGAAATCTACTGACTTATAGAATATATTTTACGTACCTATATTGTACATTTTCGTATGAACGTTTATATGTTGGATTTGACTCTGATTCTGTTAGTGGAACCTAGACATAAGACCTAGCGTTATAAAGTTAATTAGAGGATAAAAAATTATGATGGCGAAGAGAAACAGATAAGCAGGGATGCACTTAAGCACATACAAAAAAAATCAAAAATTACACACCTATTGAATAAGGTCAGTGAAATTTACAGTGACTAAAACTTAAAAACTTATTACTAAATTAATTACCTTTGTTAAATGATAAATAATTAAATAACTACTTATTATTAACTTGCTGACCCGGCAAACTTCGTACCGCCTAACAGTCGATTGGTACCTATTAAAGTTCAAATTGACTTTTAAGTATTATTACGAATCTTTTGTATGGGAATATAGAAAAGTGTTGTTTTTAGACTTTTTCAGGCAATTTTTTAAATTTTTCTCACCGTAAGAACCATCCTCGTACTGCAAGGAATATTATAAAAAAAGAATTAGCAAAATCGGTTCAGCCACTCTCGAGATTTGCGCTTAGCAACACATTCAGCGATTCATTTTTATATATATAGAGATAGAGATAAGACTTTCCTTTGTATTGAGCTTATATTTACTTTCCCTTCTTTCAGCTTGTAACATCCCACAGCTGGATATAGGCCTTACTCGGAGCTTGCTATCAATAAAAATAAATTATTTATTTAGATTAGATTACTTCTTGCTTTTTTTATATACTGAATAATACATATATTGTTATCGTTATATGTTGCTATCAAAGTCTAACCATTCAATACACCATCATGTTCCCGTAAACTTGACGTATTCCCCCATGCGTCTTGGTTGATTCATGGCTATTGAAACACCATGCAAATTCCACGTCATCTACACTCCACTTGAGTCGAGAGTCAGCCTCGGGATATGGGTTACGTAACGTATGATAAATAATTTTTTACCAGAAATACTTAGATATCATTATTTAATATTTTCATTTATTATAAAGCAGAGATTGTTAATTTGTACGCACCAAGGCTATTTTTATTTTTAAACGATTACAAAAAAGGAGGAGTTTACCAATTCGACTGTTTTTTTTTGTGTATTATCCCTTCTTACCTACAAGAAGGAAGGAAGGAAGGAAAGAAGGAAGGAAGGAAGGAAGGTAAGAGTGTGAATGATGGTCAAAAACATCATGATGATGCCTGGTTTGGACTTTTATCGGACAGGGGAAACAAAAAACATCAAAACAGCGCTAATCATGACACAAGCGCAACTTTTCCCTGTTCGGTGTGTGGTAGAGTCTGCCGCTCCCTTATCGGCTTGTACAGCCATCAGGAAAAATGCTCGTCAGGCACTGTTTAAATCGTCTGTAATAGACGTAAGGGGCCATCCATAAATTACGTCACACGTTAAGAGGGGGGTAGGGGGTCGACGAAGTGTGACAATGTGTGACAAGGCCAAGGGGGAGGGAGGGGTTCAAAATTTTGTGACGTCACATTTCCAAATATAATAATAACAAAACATAAGTACAAAAACATGATATTTCAACTACCTATCAATAACTAACTTCAAAAATTAAAGTTTTATTTGTTTTATAGGCGAATAGACTTTTATTAAAATGAAAATAAAAATAATGTCGAAACTGTCATCAGTTTGCTCGTGCAAAATTGCAAAATATGTGACGTCACACTAGGTAGGGGGGGGGGGTCTCATAAATGTGACCATCTGTGACAAGGACGGGGGAGGGGTCGAAAAATCGAGAAATTCGTGTGACGTAATTTATGGATGGCCCCTAAAGGCCTATGATGATGATGATTATCCCTCCACTGTATTCTTTTTGTTGTCACCCCATACATTTTAATGAATATACCGATTTCGGTGATACTTAATATATAATTTTAATTCTTATAAAATAATTTTAAATTCGAGAGCTGGTGCTTGTCATGTGGTCCTGTGGTCTTGTGGTCTTGTTATGTGGAGATCTGGGGACGATTTTTTAAGTAATCTTTACTAACGCGTATTTACTTGACTATTATTTCGTCTACTTATGTTGTATTATACTTGTCGATGTAATTGAAGTCGTTTTTTTATCGTTTGCGAGCTAACACAATTATTAAAATCATAAAGAAGGTAATAAGAAGATGATGAAAGTGAAATGAAAAAAAAACGATTCATACAAATTATTATAATAAACATAGTATTCAAAGTCATACATATCATGCAAGCCGACAACTCTTTAAATGAGACGCATGTAAAATAACAGTAATAGTAACCTTAGAAAATTTTCGTAATAGTTACTTTGGAGCAGATGTAAGCAACTGCAATATAATAATCTGTATTTATATCTACAACATTAACTCTCTTTATTCATGAACAATTGTATAAAGATAGATAAAAGAAAGAAAAAATAGATAAAATAACATAACACGTGTCGTTACAAAAGAAAAAAAGTCTCACGAAATTATTCCGATAACATCGATAAAGTTAAAATCACTTAACGTTCAACAAAATGTGTATGCAAATTGAGTAACAAAAACCTCTTAAAGGCCGCCATAGATCGCCCGCATACTTAAGACCACTCGACGCTGATCTCAAGGATAAAACATAATACATAAAATGTCTAAGCGTCGCGAACTTATCGAGGGTACTTGTAGGAATTTTATTTGAACGTCTCGTGAATACTTAACCTTATTTTTTAAATTATGTTTTTAATATGACACGAGTTTAAGCCGATACTTCATGAAATTAAAGATAATGGTTATTGGTTAATTAAAAAAATATTTAAGAAATAACGTAAAATTGCATTATTTTTTAAGTATCTAGTTATCACTCACTTTTGGTTAGGCGTAATTTTTTTTTTAATATTTTAAAAAGGAGGTTCTTAATTCGACTGTATATTTTTTATTACCACAATCTATACTTAATATAATAAAACTGAAGAGTTTGTTTGTTTGATTGTTTGTTTGTTTGAACGCGCTAATCTCAGGATCTACTGATCCGATTTGTAAAATTCTTTCAGTGTTAGATAGCCCATTTATCGAGGAAGGCTATAGGCTATATATCATCACGCTAAGACCAATAGGAGCGTAGCACCAATGAAGAATGTTTCAAAATCGGGGTTTTTTTCCTTTTGAGGGCTTCCTAGAGAATTGGTCCTATTCCACGGGGACGAAGTCGCGCGCAGAAGCTAGTGTACTTATAAAAGCGTTAAGGTAACTTTCAATATACATATGCATGTAAGTGTATATACACGACAAGCTAGTGGATCTACAATTCTTAATAAATTTTATTATAAACGATATTTTAGAGTTGATAAACAAACGATCTAAGATGAAAATATATTTGTGGAACTGTACAATAGCAAACAAATTTGTTCAAAGCCACCACTTTGCATTACGACATATCCAATCTCCATCTTCTAATACTGGACAAAATGAAGTACCAACATTATTTCCATCGCAAACATATATTACTTACCTTAAGCCTTTGTTTACCAAATGATACAGAATAAATATCTTCGGGTACCTTCGGTTATTTTCGTTTCATTTTCCATGTTTGTATCTTACTCGTTGAATGGTATGAAAGTGGTTTCATATTTTCCTTACGAATTGGATGTACTTGTATTTTCGCTATTCCTTGTTATTTGTTTATTTTTACAATTGCGCAAATGTATTTTGTTGATCAAAATCATACAATTTTGCAATATTACATAACCAATTTATTTTATTTTTTGCATTAGAATATATTTTTTATCTTTTTATTATTAGTCTTTAAGACTTTATAATATATGTATTCATATGTTGCACATAAATGTAGTTTTACCTATTAGTGGCTTCCTAATTGTGTATATTCAAATGGTGTTTAATTTTTAAAAAATTTTGTGATTTTAATATTTTTCCTTTTATTCTGAGGTATTTGAGAATCATTAAATTTATAAAAATTACATTTAAAAGCTGTGATAGAATCGTGAAAAGAATGAAATTAAAATTTATAGTTCTCTAAATAAAAAGTATCAATGAGTCAAAGAGAGCCTGTGAATATGCTAAAGGAAGTTGACCAAAATGAATTTAAAGCAGAATCATTATTTTAATAAAATATCAATTTAACCCTTTCAGACTCTTTGTGCACATCGCTTTTTGTCTTCTATCTTATTTGTAACAATGTGCCATTCATTATGTAATAAAATAAAAAATGCCACGATCGTGATTAATTATTATCAAATTAGCAAAGTTTAAACAGAAATGTTAATTCAAATAAAGTATTAGTAAGGAATTTGTGTTATTTAGACCAATAAAAAATAATAAAATGAGATTTTACTATTGCTGATTACACCAGAAATCGAACAATAATCAATGTCAATAAATTTTAAATTCTTAAAGCGACAACAGACCCATTTGGCGATGTTCCAACAGAAGTAACGTGCATAAGAGGGTAACAATTGCATTGTGCTGATTCAATTTGTAATATAAAGCTTGGGCATGAAATTTAAAGGGTTGGTTGGTAAAACATCGACGACTTCTTTTTAAACCCTATCGACATATTGACGATAAAGCATACAAAGGAATCGACATTAATTTGACATACCATTAAAAATATTGCTTTTAAAATCACCAAGGTATCAAGTCGCGCGGAAGATATTGCCAGCGCCGCGTCGGGTGTCGACGCACCAGCGATGACGTCATAAAACACAACTTTACGACAAAACGTAATCCCTAATGAATGAATTAAATGTTTAAATTCGAAATTTGCATGAAACTAACGCTATTGATTGATCGATGTCGTAAAATTAAATCGGTTGACGCGTTCTCAAAGAATCGTCGACGATAATGGCAATGGATGATTTTTTTCGCGAACGATGACACGCGAATTCTTTGAAAAATATGCTAATGATAGTAAACATTAATTTGTAACGGTTGATTTGTTAATATACGATTCTGATTTGCATAATCACGATGAATTTTTCAAAGGAAGAAAAGTTAGATTTGGTCGTAAATGACGTGAGGGATGACGTTTACTAGTTTTATGATGTATCGACGATAAAATTTAATGTCACTAATAAAATGACACATCTCTATTTAGGTAAACGTTGCATCTGCGGTGCGGTATTCAAATTAGCGTTAATAGCTGCGATTAATTTTGAATGTTAAATAATAAAAAAAATACAGTTATATCTATAAACAGTAACGTTTCTGGTGTTATTAGTTTCCCACGAAGAGTATTGTTGTTTTGAAGGGGTTAATTTCAAAGTGACGTTTTTAAAATCGCGTCAATATTAGTTATGGTTGGTGCACAGAAAGGAGTACGCGCTGATTGCGTCAAATAAGAGTGACAGTTGAAGAGTATACGAAATCAGGACTCGTGCGAAAGTTGACAATTGTTAAATTTGAAAGTTGTGTGACTAATTACAGTATCAAATTGCGTTCCACTGTTGAATTCAAGAAGTTTATTGAATATGTTAAGTTTAAATTTTTTATATAGTACTTATGTATGGGAGATAAGATTGGGTTATGTTTGAAAACTTACGATGAATATGTTGTCCATTCGTTGATTATCATGACATAATATTATAAGTCACTATTATCGCTGTTATTAAAATATAATTTAAAGTTAAGGAAAATAAACAACAATAGCCTTTTTTCGACATATTTACAGACATTAAAAAAAAAAAACGCTTTACGGGTCGAACTCGAGTCGCAACAGGCTGTTTTTTTATTTAGACAGTAGTCCAACTGTTGGAAAATTTAGAAGAAAAAAAGCGCCCCAAGTAGTATGAAGCATATCTCTTCTCTATATATATAAAAATGAATCGCTGAATGTGTTGCTAAGCGCAAATATCGAGAGCGGCTGAACCGATTTTGCTAATTCTTTTTGTATAATATTCCTTGAAGTACGAGGATGGTTATTACGGAGAGAAAAATTTAAAAAATTACCTGGATAAAATCTAAAAGCAACACTTTTCAATCAATGTCAATAGAACAATCAATTTGTGAAAAGAGTCAATTTGAACTTGAATACCATACCATAAAGTTTAAATGTTAGTGGAGGAGTTTCGGAAAAAAATATTAAAGAATCGACTGTTAGGCGGTACGAAGTTCGCCGGGTCAGCTAGTATTACATATTTAAAAATAATTTACTCATATTGTCTGTACTTACTAATGTCACACAGTTAATGTTTATCGATTTGTATCTTCAGAAATGTATAGGGCCTATACCTGTTCCATGGGGTATATGACATTAAACTAATGCGCTACTAACGCTGCTAAATCTGCAAAGAAAATATGTATTGAAATAAAATCTACAACATCAAAAATAACTTTATCCAAATATACTTTAAAAGCACCTTCGATTCGTCAAATTAAATAATGATTTTATTAATTAAGGTGTACGGGCTATCGCACATTCAGCAATGTGTTTGTCTTTGCAATTTAATAACCTCCTTTAATTTAGGTTATTTCTTACGAAATTGCTGTTTGCACATACCTGAGATCTCACTCACATATAAACTATACACTATACATAATATCTAAGGTTAAAAGTGAAACTACCGCCGATTCTCAATGTAGATTCTGCACAGAAGAATCAGAAAGAAACTCCGCAGTTACTCCTTAAAAAAAAACATAAAATAAACAGTTATGAGTATGACACATCTAAAATCATTTGTCTGCCCAATCATCGTACTAATTTCCTAATCTCTAATGTAACGTTAAATATCACTTGGGGAGTTAATAACAAAGGTATAATATAGCAATTAGACGCTCACAGTAAAGCAAGCGCTCGTAAAAAACCAGCAAGTTCTTTGTCCCGAGCCTCATGGGACGTAATAACGATAAGAAAAGGGTTTATTGTTTTTGACGAAAACAGTGACATTATTCAAGTAATATGGCGTAATAATTATTTCGCCAATTAGCTAATTGGTATTATCTTTTACGTGATCGTTTATATTTGTTACAAGTATAACTTTATTAAAAGTTATATCGCTTTTTATCAAAAGATAAAAATGAGCTTCGCTTTCGTGTCGTACAACTTTCATATTTATGGTTTAATTATAAAATTATAATAATAATGTATGTTTTACGTGTTTTTTAATTATGAACATTATAAAAAATGGCAAATACATAACTAAAAATAATAATTAACTCTAAAACATTTTATTTCTTTAATACTTTATGCATATTTGAAATAGAATTTTAGAAAATAATAATATGTACTATGTAGCTAGGTTTGTCTTTTTTTTTGAAAAAATATTACGTATCGTTTAAAGATAGAGCTCTTGATAATATGAACAAAATTATAAAGTATACAGCACATCATCAAGTAAATTTGATCTTTAATTCATTAAAATTAAACAAATCTATCAAAATATATCCTAACAGTATCAAAACTAATCAGCGTTTGAAAAAAAAAATATTTACGCATGTACTAAGATTCTAAAAATGTACTAAATCAACAATAATTGCTGAGCATTTTCTTAGTAACCTGACATTTTCATTAACTCAGTAAACATTAAGTAAATACGAATTAAGTCGGCCAGATGTCGCCTTTGGTCGGGTCGTAACTCCTTTTTATTTTGTTTTATTACGGACAAACCAAATGTTCACCAGCCCTGACTTAGTGTTATTGTGATTGAGGCCTTTAATAGTAAATGTTTTATCTCGTAAAGATAACTCTTTGTTTTGTAAGACATTTGGTGTTGTTTAATTATTTATTTATTTTATTTTATAAGTTATAGAATAAATCATTGCATAAATCATTGCAATCATTGCATGCCCGGAGCCACTAAATAATGAAATATACGATGAACATATCACAATGAAAAAACATTTTAAAATTCTGATTTTTACGTTGTTTTTCCCGTCAATTATTACGTTTAAAATATGATAAATAATTACAATAAATTACACATTCAGTTGAAACTCCAATCCCCCCGGAAGCTCTGGTTACCTTACTCACCAACAGGAAGACAATACTGCTTGAAAACAGTATTATTTAGCTGTGGTCTTCTGTAAGGTCGAGGTACTACCCCAGTCGGGCTGCTGCATATTTTGAGCAGGAAGTTTCCTGTGCCCTATCTCAGTCAGTATAGTATTTGCAACTGTAAATCTGTTTGTGATTAGAAAAAACTTTAAATTAAGCAATCCTAGCGAAATTCTACAAGTAAAACACTACTTAAATACGATAATTTTTCATCTATTTCTGAGAAGGAACTTCTTTAAAGAGTCATTAAGGAATATTATAAGCCGTAATTTATTATTCTACAAGCCGCATACGTAGAACACATAATTATCATAAACGATGCAAGTGAAGCAGCATTACCCATCTAGTCACATCAACCAAAGTCCGCGCTAATGAAATTGCGTAAGCTCGTAGTAAAACGTCAAGCACATACTAACTCAGTTGTTACAGCTTTCAGCGTACAGTGGTCACATTCAAGTCTCATAATCCAATTACTCGGGCGTTACAAATTGTGCGTCAATCCACATCTAATAGCTCAGAATAGTTGTCAGTGGAAATGGTATGTGTGATTCTATAGTTTAGATTTAAACTAATGTAGAGTTTGTATTCGACATCAAAAGTTGGGAACTTGGTAAACTTTTTGAGTTTAATTGATAGAAGCATTAGTTGAATATTCTTTGTAGGTATATCTTAAAATGTTCTTTTGTTTGTTTTTCTTTATCATCTGGATTCTAGTTAAAGGAGCATACACGAAAGTATACCATAACTTGGTTTCCATTTGTAAATACTGCTTATGTGAATAATAGTTTGCTGTTTTATAGCCAAGAAACTTCGACTTAAATACACTTACAAACACGAATAACAACATTTTAATCGAAATTGTAATTTAAAGGCTTACACAATCAAGTTCAGACAAAAATGTCCATATGATCGATGAATATTCATATAGTACCTAATTATTTAAGTTATTACGAGTATTGCAGTACCGAGAGTATTTTAAATACTAATAATCTAGTTGGCAACAACGTAAAATTTTCTGAATATTAAAATAACGATCGATACCATTTTCAGACCATGTCAGTTCCGTGTTAAAGGCTAAGCTTATATAACATAATGTTAGTCGAACGACTCGATAATTTAATTATGTGACAATTTCAACGTGAATTGAAGGGATCTAATCGTGGGATACGTTTCCGTTTTATACACACAACTTACCTTATAAACATATTTGCATTCAGCCTTTATCACCCCACAGCTGGGCATAGGCCTTTCTTATTATCTTTATTTTTATTTGTAATTCGTTAGTGTACACGTACACAAGTGTTTACAAAAGGCGGGCTTCTGCTTATATCTTATACCAACGAACCTTACATACACAAAACAATACAACGTAAACACGCACAATTTTCAATCAATCGAAAATAAACGTAATTACATTATTATTTTTATGGACTCGCTAAGCGTCCATATTGAGTGTTTATTGAGTAATGTCGTGACACACAACGCAGCTAATTACCATTCCTTATCCGATCTTTACAGACATATGTCATGTTTTGTACCAGCTACTACTTATTCGTTATTATCGAGTTACGATTGTTTATTCGATAATTGTAGTAGTTAGGGATCCCTAGTACATTTTTTTAACCTGATCAGTAACAAGCTAATTTTTTGGGAGTAGCTACATTTTGATGAGGCGAACAAAAAGTTCCTCTTCGAAAACTCTCGATTGTGGTAGATAATAGAGTTAGCAGGAGGTAGAGCAGCAGTGAGCGTAGGACCGGGATAACGTACCACGCAATTTGGAGGACAATATTACCATCAAATTCTATAAATATTAAGTAACTAAAAGAAAAAAAAATCAGCTGGTTAGTAATAATTTTTAATGACCTTACGAGGTCATCAACTTGATGACCTCGTAAGGTCATCAAAAATTAATTTTTTTTTTCTGATTTTTTTTGCTTTTAGTTAGTTAATATCTATATAATTTAATAGTAATAATGTCCTACAAATTGCGTGGTACGTTATCCCGGTCCTACGCTCACTGCTGCTCTACCTCCTGCTAACTCTATTATCTACCACAATCGAGAGTTTTCGAAGAGGAACTTTTTGTTCGCCTCATCAAAATGTAGCTACTCCCAAAAAATTAGCTTGTTACTGATCAGGTTAAAAAAATGTACTAGGGATCCCTACCTATAGCTAATGACGTCGCATTATCTATAGTCATACTAATATTAGAAAACTAAAAAGTTTGTTTGTTACACGTTAATCTCAGGAAGTAATGGTTCTAATTTAAAATTTCTTTTTGTGTTGGATAGCCCATTTACCGACGAAGGCTATAGGCTATTTTTTTCCTGAAATTAATGCGGGTAAAATGAAAAAAATGCTCTAAAATGATCAGATCATCAGAGTATTAAAGACAGAGATACTTGGATATCTTTGCAGGGGGTTTTAATTGTCAAAGGATAAGCTTTTGTTGGAAAACCGATTTTATCAGACAAATCTAATAGTAAAGCGTAAATCTATACTTAATATTATAAAGCTGAAGTTTGTTTTTTTTTGTTAGTTTGTTTGCACGCGCTAATCTCAGGATCTGCTGGTCCGATTTGAAAAAATTCTTTCAGTGTTAGATAGCCCATTTATCGAGGAAGGCTATAGGCTATATATCATCACGTTAACACCAATAGGAGCGTAGCACCAATGAAGAATGAAATTCAAAATCGGGGTTTTTTTTCCTTTTGAGAGCTTCCGCTGCGTAAACGGTTAAATTTTCTCACAATTCATGTATGATAGAATTGATCTCGAAGTCGCGCGCAGAAGCTATTGATTATATAAATTACAGCTCATGTTTTTCGAAGTCGGTTAAAAATAAACAAGCGAAAATATGAACATCATGTTCGATAACCGAGCTGCAGATAAATCGTCATAAACATCGACGAGGGACGGGACACGCGTTGTCGTAAAACTTTACGAGCCAAGATCGCCGCTTCCGTTCCGTTCGCGTTTGTGCTGCGGTTACTTCTCTAATGGACGTTGATATGACGATAGTTTGTCTATTGTTCTTTTATTTATATTGATATTTACTTTCTGTATTTTATATCCTTGTATGTATTACAAATATACCACTTGATTAGCCCGTTGTTGTTGTTGTTGTTGTAGTGACCCTTCCCGCTCCGTGTAGGATACATAATTATATTTATTTATATATGTGTTATTTGTATATATGTTTATCGAAAAAATACGTACCTATCTATAATAAATGGCTGTTACCTATAACACAAGCATTAAGTCGCTTACCGTAGTCCGTAGGAAATATAAGGTAGGTAGGATTAAGGTGGTTAAGTATAAGTAAGTATATAAGTCAGTAAGAACTAGTTGGAGTAGGTAGTAGTAATAGTTTTGAATGATTGGTACTGTATTCACAATAAGTTGCTGTTGCAATAGTTGTTTCGTGATTGGTCCCATCTCATGATAAAAATTGTATAATAGGCCTAAATATAGTTGTGGTTTATTACTTATTCCAAAATATAATTTATTTTACAATATCCCATTAGTTTGAAGTATCTTAATCTGAGGCGTCATTGTTAGTCGCTCCAGGTCACTCATTGCTGGATTTTGTGTAAATACTTACCAGTGGATTTTTCATACACCTTTTTATACATCTTAAGTACAATTCGAAACACAACAAAGTAAATTTGGAAACATCACTACATATTATAAAACAAAGTCTCTTCCCGCTGTCTGTCTGTCTGTCTGTAGGTATATATGCTTAGATTTTTATAACTACGCCACGGATTTTGATGCGGTTTTCTTTAGTAAATAGAGTGATTCCAGAGGAAGGTTTATATGTATAATACATGCATAATATGGTAGAGGAACACTGATAGTTTTAAAGTTTTCTAATGTGATGTCGTAAATAAACACATTTGTTGCGCTTAGATTGCAAATATTTATTTTATATTTTATATTTAGTATCAGCGTAGCACCCGTGCGAAGCCGGAGCGGGTCGCTAGTACTAACTATATGAAATCTCATAATCATTCGATAATATAATTACATATATCACAAACATAAATAAAAAAACATTCCCAAACACGCAAGAGATGTTCACAAGTATTTATTAAAAGAAAACAAAATAGAAAAGTAATCCCGTATAGAAAACCGACAATAAATTATTTGTATGAATCCGACGTTATCAAAACGAAAGCCCCGATGCGTTTGCGGACAAAAAAATGTGTTAACAAACAAAAAGATTTATTTTCAAGTGGCCGATAAGTTCCTTTACAATTTCCGCAATACGGTGAAAGAACGTAAAATAAATATAGTGGAAAACCCAATAAAACTGTATGGCCTAATCTCTATCCAATATTTTGTTAGAATTTCGATGAAGATTTTTCCTCTTAGGATGCGAGTGTGTAAGACGACTATTGATACGCCGTGTTTTTTTGTAAGATTTTATTTAACTCGTAACATTTTTAGTAATATTTTTCTAACTATTTTTAAACATTTACTGCCATCTAATAGATCTTCAGTTAGACAAAGGAGGAAATGGAAGATCTATCCATATGGTTATTAACTGTGAAAAGGAATGCAGTGAAATTTATTAAAGTGTAATATTTTTATTTATTTATTTTTTATTTTATTTATTTATTTATTAGGACATACAGTAGTTGCAACATTATACTTTCACAAAAAAAAAACTATACTACTATAGAGCTTAAATGCGCAACATTTTAAGATGTCACAACGTGCACAAAAAAAAAGATTTAACATCAGTATTAATAAAATATTATAACTACAAATTAAAATAAAGATGAAAATAATTAATAATAGATGAAGTTAAAGTTAAAAAACAAACAGCAAACACAAAAACTAAAACAAGAAACCAACAAAAGCAAAATCATTCATAAATAATTAATCCCTCATCAATCTCACAACAATTTTTTTAAAAGAAGGTAATTTATCATTAAAAATATCAACTTTGTCACAAATAATATTATATATCTTGGATATACGCGATATGGCAGAAAATTTTTTCAGGTTAGTTCTGGCAAGCGGTTGATGTAACAGACCAGAATTTATTAGCCCGCGTCGAGGCACACGACGTGGGACTCGCAATTCAAAGGAACTCAAGAGGGCAGGACAGTTAAGTTTATTTCTTAGTATTTTGTAAAGAAATATTATGTCTTGCATCTTTCTGCGCGTTGATAGGCTTTCCATTTTGAAATGTTCCAATCTATCGACATATGACTGAAGTTTTTTATGTAACCCACACGAAAAAGTAATGTGCTTTAGAAAACTTTTTTGAATGCGCTCTATTCTGAGTTGGTGTACATTGTAATGAGGTGACCAAACTACAGAACAGTATTCCATGTGACTTCGTACATAAGCGTTATAGATAACAATTTTTGTGGTTGGCTAACGAAAAAGTTTACTATTACGAATGACAAAGCCCAACATTTTAGAAGCTTTACTAATAGTGTAATTTATATGAGGTATAAATGACAATTTTGAATCAAAAATGACTCCTAAATCACGGATCTCTGATTTTTGTTGCAAAACAGTTCCGTCGATATGGTATTGATTCTTTATAATATTATGGTTGCGTGTAAAAGAGATACTGTAGCATTTACCAGTGTTTAATGACATGTTGTTAGCTATGCACCAACTTCCTATAGCATCGAGGTCCATTTGAAACATTTCGTTATCCGATGAACATGTTATAGTTTTGCATAGTTTTAAATCGTCCGCAAAAAGGTACGCACTACTATATTTAATACAAGAAATTAAATCATTTATAAATAGGTTAAAAAGCCATGGGCCTAAATGAGAACCCTGTGGAACTCCAGATATGGCTGAATATGTTTTAGATTCAAAACCTTTAACCACAACATATTGCGTTCTACTTGATAAATAAGAATGGAACCAATTTAGTAGAGCACCGCAAATACCATAAAATTCTAATTTTACCAGCAACACTTTGTGAGAAAATTTGTCAAACGCCTTGGCAAAGTCCATGTATACAGCATTTATTTGGATGCCTTTATCAACTGCAATAACCAATTCATTATGATACGCAACTAAATTTGTGTTAGTAGAGCGTGATTTGACAAAGCCATGTTGTTCATCAACAAAAATCTGCTTAGTGTGACTTTCTAAGTAGGGATAAACTAAAGCTTCAAATGATTTAGCAAACACAGATAAAATTGAGATAGGTCTGTAATTGGATATATGATCTTTAGGGCCATTTTTATAAACAGGAACTACCTTTGCTATTTTCCAAATGCTAGGAAATGTACCAGTCAACAAGGATTTCTCAATAATAAGAAACAAAGGTATACTTAAAGACAAGGCACATCTTGAAACAAAATATGGCGAGATTCCATCTGGTCCAGCCCCTTTGTGTACGTCAAGCGCCTTCAAATATTTCGTTACACTACTTTGCGTAATATGAACCTTCCCAATGCTGTTAAAATCACTAACGCCCTTGATATATGGAATAGATTGGTCTAAAGAACTATTGAACGTAGAAGCGAAGAAAGATGCAAATAGGTTACATATCTCTGTTCCATCAGACACACTTATATTGTTAAAGGACATAGTTTGAGGTACTTGCACTACGTCACTACGTTTATCTTTTAGGTAAGTATAAAAATATTTAGGGTTTATATTAATTCTATCCTCAACTTTATTAACGTAATTATTATAGCAAAGTGTAGCCAATTTTTTACATCTTTTGTTCAAAATTCGTAACGATATTTCATCAAGAGGATTTTTAAAAACTCTAAATTTATGAAGCAATTTGTTCTTTTCATTTATTATTTTAATTATTTTTTTATCAAACCAGGGCGGATTTAATAAGATTTTATTGATTAAGTTTAAGTTTGGACCTAATAAGGATCTGACTAATATCATATATCTAGAGTTTTCTTTTGTAAAAAAAATTTTAATATCAAAAAAGAAAAAGAAAATTGTAATCCACACAAAACTTTCACCCGAACGTACTTCCACCTTCTTCTGTAGCGAACGTTATTGTTAGCGATATTCCCGCTCTTATCTCTGAATTATTTAAGAGACGTCCTCTTCAATGAAATAAGTGCTACCGGAAAATGTGACGTAATGTGTGTATATTTATAAACGTATGTATTAAGAGTGTATCAGTATTGCGTATTACTGAATTTACAACTTATTACTATACCTAGATTAAAACAATAGTGCGAAACAATTCAGAAGACAATTTTCAAGCCTAGTCATCTAACTTGTAATTCAATTCAAAGTCATCTAGTTTGTAATTTGTTAAACAAGGATAAACTAAAAATGATATTTAAGAAATTTATACTACACATATACTACACACACATACATACACTACACTTGGTTTGAGAAGATATAAATTGGTATCAACACACCGTAGAATATTATGAAAAGTTAGTTTCATAAATTTTCAAAAATTTAAAGATCACAACTAAATAATAGATAGGTACTGCTTTCAAGCAGTGTTGTATTCCTGTGGCGAGTAAGGTGACCATGGCTCTTAGGGGGATTGGTGACCCTACGATCGGCGACGCGCTTACGATACTTCTGATGTTGCAGGCGTCTATAAGCTACGCTGCTACGATAATCGCTTACCTGTGTATCGGTGAGAAGTGCGCTTGTTAGCCGACCTAATCTATACTAATATAATAAAGCTGAAGAGTTTGTTTAATTTTTTGTTTGTTTGTTTGTTTGTTTGTTTGTTTGTTTGAACGCGCTATTCTCAGGATCTACTGGTCCGATTTGAAAAATTCTTTCAGTGTTAGATAGCCCATTTATCGAGGAAGGCTATAGGCTATGTATCATCACGCTAAGACCAATAGGAGCGGAGTCCACGCCGACGAGGTCGCGCGCAGAAGCTAGTTGTATATAAAAAATATTTGGAGATAAATTTGCCACGACAAATATTGAAGAATACAATTATATTATATACCTACGAGTTTTGTCCAAACCATGTTATAGATGTTCTCACGTATATTACAAGATAGATGAAATAGAAATAACAAGATTAACCACACTGCCCAGTGTCCAGTCAAAGGGTTGTTATCCCGTTAACACTTCATTTGAGAAATTTTTGTATTTGGTTCGACGTGGGAACTATTTTAGATCAAAATCTCTTACAAATTAAAACGGCTGCCAAACATTCTTTTCATCCATTTTTAATATAGTTATCCATATTAGATTAAATTTAACTATATACCTATATATATATTAGTTGCTACAATTTTTATTTCTGTTTGTTTATTTTTTTTTAATTATTTTCAGATAAACCTACAATTTAGCAACAAATTTTTATTATAATTTTTTTCAGTTAAAAATACAAAAAAAAAGGTTAACAAAAGCTAATGAATTTTTAAAATTTACTATATTTTGACTCGAAATAAAATAATTAGCTTTACACTATTGGAAATTGTGCAAAAAGGATTTTTTGGAACAATGTTCGTAAAGGCTCGAAGCGCGTAGCCGACAAAAAACTAGGGATGTGAAAAAATAATCGATTTTTATTTAAATCGATTTTTTCTTCTAAAAATCGATTTTTAATAATCGATTTTTGTATTAATATTAATCGATTTTTAATAAATCGATTATATAAATTACGCGTTTAAATCGATTTTTATAAACAGTGCCATCTATGCGATGGATGAAAAAAAGAGCGAAGAAAGTTTCAATTTTATATACAGCGCTATCTATGCGGCGGATGGAACAACTCAAAGTAAATTCATTTTTACTTAAAACGGTGCCAATTCTTTCTACTTTCTATGTACCTACCTATACGTGTAAAGTAGTTTCAGTACTTTTAGTGTAGTGAATAAGATAATATTATATAGTTGTTTGTAAACAATTAAACAATAAAAATGTCTTCTAACCGTAAAACACCTATAAAAATTTTTATTGTTAAAACTGAAAGATTAACGAAAGATTTCTTTTATATTTTAGTTTTTGAGACCACAGCGTAGTCGTTTAGTTTTTGAAGTGAAACTTTTTTAGGCGCATAAGGGGTAAAATTTGAGCTACCAGTAACGCGGCAGCGTCATAACGTTCAGTACTTGAATGGGCGACCACCTGTTTTTTTTCAACTAGTTTTTTTTTTGTATTTTAAGTTCGTTTACTTTTTAATTAGTTTACCAAAGAAGTTTTACTTCTGACATGTGTACTTTGTACGTACGCAATTTTATTTAATTATCGTTTCGTTTTAATTTTTTTATTTAAAAAAATATTTATGCCAATTTTTTTGAAGTGAAACTTCCTTAGGCGCATGTGGGGTAAAATTTGAGCGACCGGTAACGTGGCAAAACCATTAGGAAAACCGCGTGACGTTAGCTTTTTCTTTTTTTTCAACTACTTTTTTTAATTCGTTTTTTTATTATTATTATTTTTTAAAATTAGTTTGCCAAAGAAGTTTCACTTCAGACACGTGTACTTTGTACGCATGCAATTTTTATATATTTTTATTTGATTTTTATTTTAGTTTTTGAGACAATAAGGTTGTCATTTTGTTGGGATGCTCATCGTTTTATTTTTATTACAGTAAAACTTTTAATGGTACTGAAAATTTGTATTAATAATGATATTTGGTTACCTTATTCCTTACCTTGAAAGTTTAAAGGAACTTTCACTCTGATTTTTAGTTTTGAATTGGTTATATTTTTTTAATAATAATTTTTATTTGATTTTTAATCTGATGAATTTTATTGAAATATGAAAAGCACGTAGATTTTTGAATAATAGAAAAAAAATCGATTTTTGTGAAAAAAATCGATTATTATTTTTACTAAAAATCGATTTTTGAGAAATCGATTAATATGTAATCAAGAAAAATCGATTTTTATTTAATCGATTTTTTTACATTAATGTCACATCCCTACAAAAAACCTCCGTAACGTTAAAACAAGCGTAAGATTTTTATGTATAGTGTTTTACTAGTTACTTTTTTGTGACCTTTGTTATTTATGAACGGATTGACATGAAACAAACATTAAGTGTTAAGTGAAGCTTACCACAATATATTAGTGAAAACCGCATCTAAATCGGATAAGCCATTTCTGAGATTAGCGTGCACAAACATATTACATTTACATTTTTATTATATGTATTGATATTTGTATATAATAATAGATATCTCTCTCTCGATTGTACGAAAATCCTTTAAAAGCGTCAATATTTCACGGATTTCACGTGATCCCTCGTGTAAAACTCGGTGAGCGTTCGTGTCGGTCAGTAATCCGATTTCGCGCTGGTCATTTCGAGCGGTTTAGCTGCTAATTAAGTTAAACTGACCTTGTGAAGTTCGGACATAGAGAATTCACATCATGCTCTATATATTTATTGTCAATTGTAAATATAACTAATATTGAGGTACCATAGCCTCTATCTACTCATTTGTGTAGTGTTTGTTATACTCTTATCTACTCACTTGTGTACTTGTGTAGTGTTGTGTTTCATACCCTTTAAGGTACTCTTTAAGGTAACCGTATTGAATTTTAACCATATAATATAACAAATATTCAGTATCAAGATCTAGGGATCCTAATTTAAACTCAAATCGTTCTAAGTTTCATTAAACTCAAATCGTTGTAAGTTTGACTTAAATGCGAGAAGATGGGTGGTCGATAATTGCGTTTGCTCACAAATGAAGAACAGGCCACTTCAATTACATCGACAAGTAATACAACGTAGGTAGATGAAAAAATAGTCAAGTAAATACGCGTTATTAGAGATAACTCAAAAAGTACTTGTCAATTCTCAATCAAATTTAAATAGAATCATGTGACAAGCTATTAGCTTTTGACGAAAAATCATCAACATAATTATCAATCTAGGCAAAACAATAAAAAAATACAGTCGATTTGAGAACCGCCTCCTTTTTTTGAAGTCGGTTAAAATATAAACGAGAATTTTCGCTTTCAGTGTCGATTGTTTTTTGGGGCAAAAGTAAAAGCTTTTCTTTTTAGACTAAAAGTTTTGGAAAGATTTATACAGTTTTTGTATAACAATACAAAAGAAGTCCAAGAGAATAGTTTTTAACGTGCATTTCCTTTTCCATTGCGTAAGTTAACTTTTTTATTTCTTTGATAATAAAAAGAAAACATGAAAAACAATTTTAAATGAAGTAGCTTCTCATTGAAGGATATAAAAATATGATTACATGATTAAAGTCGAATTTTTTCAGAAAATAGTAATTTTCGTATAATAATATAAGTTATCGAATCATCTCCAAAAGATACAATACACGCGGATGTTTTTTAATAAAACTATCCGTACGTTTAATCCTCAGGGAGTCGTAAATGTTTACGACCGAGACTCGTCGCGGTGCGAACGCGTCCTTATGACGCCTAGGTCGTGTCAGAGCGTAACAAAGATGATGTTGTACTGAGAAATTTCATTTGAATGAAATCTATCTATACTAATATATAAAGCTGAAGAGTTTGTTTGTTTGGTTGTTTGTTTGTTTGTTTGTTTGTTTGAACGCGGTAATCTCTGGAACTACTGGGCCGATTTGAAAAATTCTTTCAGTGTTAGATAGCCCATTTATCGAGGAAGGCTATAGGCTATGTGTCATCACGCTAAGACCAATAGGAGCGGAGTCCACGCCAACGAAGTCGCGCGCAGAAGCTAGTAATTAATAACTATCTCTTACTCAGTACTTTTTTAGTACAATAAAAATCATATGGGCTTCTCAGTAAGGTAAGAGTCTTCTGTAGTTCTGCAAGAGGAAATAGACGTATCACGATCATAAACGCCTGTGTACCTATGGCCTAAACAAACTTTTGTCATGAGCAGCAACCGAAACCATGACCATAACGGCTATTGCGAGTTGCTTTGACCACTATGTTAACCGTTGTCAAATCTCTATATATATAAAAATGAATCGCTGAATTTGTTGCTAAGCGCAAATCTCGAGATCAGCTGAACCGATTTCGCTAATTCTTTTTTTATAACATTCCGTGACGTACGAAGATGGTTGTTACGGAGAGAAAAATTTAAAAATTGCTTGAAAAAGTCTAAAAATAAATACATTTCTATATTCATATACAAAAGATTCGTAATAATACTTAAAAGTCAATTTGAACTTAACTAATACCACACCATAAGGTTTAGGTGTTTAAGTGTTAGTTCCGGGAACGATAAGTATTAAAAAAATTAAAAATTAAAGAATCGACTGTTAGGCGGTACGAAGTTCGCCGGATCAGCTATATAAATACGATAATTAAAATAAAATATTATTTATTTATGTAAAGGGATATTACTATTGATAATATAAATTATAAAAATAAACAATGTCTCTTCAATTATATAATTTTACTACGACAATTTTCCAGTTATAAATTCCTAAATTTATGACAAGACGGACAAAACTCTATACCTATAACAATTAAACCAAAAATTAAAAGAACAAAAAGTATAAAGTGTCTTAACTCAAAAATTGTTATTAAAAATTTTAATAAATAAAACATTTCTCGTTGTACCCCAGGGCTAACAAGGATCGTAGATATTTCTCGTCTCCAATATTGCCACTTATTGTATTTTGTATTATTTACCCACATTTACGATCCGTAACTCTCATATTTTTGAGTGAGTCCAAGCTCCTTAAAAATTTTATGCTCCTATTTTCCACGTCAATAATGCGGATTTTTATCGTCGGCCGTTAAATGTTTTTGTTTTTATTTTAATTAAACGTCATAATACGCATTTCGCTTATTACTTATTATGTTATTATTTTAATGAAATTAACTAAAAGACAAAATAATTCGTTTTACGACGACTTGACGTAATAATTAATTTCAATAACAATGTTCTAAGTCGAGAGTAACTTACTTCAATTGGTGATTGGTCCAAACAAAAAATAAGGAATGATACTTTTATATAAAGTGGAGACTGTGTGATATAATCAGGTGTGATGTTATTTGTTTTATGTTTAGTTGTTAACAATAATTTAATAAATTAATTAAGTTGTATTAAATTACAATTATAGAAGCACGAAAAATATAAATATTATTCCTAATTTTTGTCTATTCTTACACGCTTGGGACCGCAAAGAATTATATGGTTCGTCTGATGATAAGCTATTACCGATGCATACCTGGAATATGAGGAGCATCGAAGGTGCGTTGCTGGTCCAGCAGCCAGGATCCAGGAGGTCGGGCTACCTCACTCACCACACGCAACGCTACTAGAGTACTCTCTAGTAGCGCTATTTTTTATATTCTGTAAGATTGAGTTACTTTTTTTAACAGACTGCTGCAAATTCTGAGCAAGACGTTTCCTGCTGTCCTCTACCTCAGTAGAAAATTAATTTAAGTATTTTTTTTTTATGTTAGTAAGTCGACAAACAAGCGTACGGCTCACCTGATGGTAAGTGACTACTATAATAGCCTATAGACGCCTGCAACACCAGAAGCGTCGCAAGCGCGTTGCCGACCCTATCCCCAATCCCCCCCAGGAGCTCTGGTCACCTTACTCACCAACAGGAACACAATACTGCTTGAAAACAGTATTATTTAGCTGTGGTCTTCTGTAAGGTCGAGGTACTACCCCAGTCGGGCTGCTCCATATTTTGAGCAGGAAATTTCCTGCTGTGCCCTACCTCAGTTGAATATATCTTATTTAAACGCAAACATTAACAATTCCTGAGAAATTTTAAACACATCTCATCACACAATTTATCAAGTGCAGTTGTCAATAAACGTCAAAATTGTACGTCATTACGAGATTATATGTTTTGACAAACCATTAGGTCGTTTCAAAAGATTTGACAGTTCACATTCGATCGGCTGCTATTGACAGATGCATTTTACAGTTGACGTCATTTTTATGGCGTCTAATGGGTTTTAATAGAGTTTGATATTAACGATTGTTGATATTGTATTTCTGTTTTGAGTTTATTGTTAAATATTTTATAACATATTTTAATAGACTTCAAAATATACGTATATAGTGTGTGTTCGATCGTTTTATAGCACACATTTGCGGGGATTTTTAATCGTTTTATGGAAAAATCTAAGATTTGGATTTTATTATATTTCTAATAGAATATTTTGTTATACTACCAACTTCTTAAAATTATGTTGATATGCAATTAATGTTGAGTTTCATCACTTGAGCTATCACAGTCCATTGCTGGACAATGGACATAGGCCTCCTCAAGTTCGCGCCAAGAATGGTGCGAACTCATGTGTTTTGTCCATAGTCACCACGTTGGGCAGGCGGGTTGGTGACCGCACTGCTAGATTTTTAGCACCGAAGACGCCGTTGCCCGTCTTCGGCCTGTGTATTTCAAAGCCAGCAGTTGATGGTAATCTCGCCATCATCGGTAGTGATGCAACGGAAGTGTCTTAACGGAACCAGAAACGGAAACAGATGTCAAAAGTAAATTTTAGCAGAAACGGAAACGGATGCAGAAACGAAAGTGTAAATAATATGAAAAAAATTAATAAATTTACAAATATATTTCTTTATTAAGTATTGAATACACACCAAGCCTAGATAAGAAATAGATATATTAGAAATCTACAATAGAAAACAATATTGCAACTTAAAATGTTTTTAATCTTTAAATTTAGTAGTGGTAAATGAAACTTTCAACTCTCAACCGTCGTAAACTTCCGTTTACATCTCCATTATAAAAGTTGCGGAAACTGAAGCAGAAACGAATGTTGAAAAGCGTGCGGAACTTCCGCACTTGCGGAAACAGAAACAGAGATCTGTTGCATCACTAATCATCGGTTGGCTTTTTAAGTTCCTAGGTGGTAGTGGAACTGTGTTATCCCTTAGTCGCCTCTTACGACACCTACGAGGTGGCTATATTCTTTACTGCCGTAACGACACCACTAATCAGCCCAATGTTTAGTTTATTTATTAGTTAATACATTAACAGTGTTTTGAAATCTAACAAAATTTTAAGCGTCTGTCTTGTTGTATGTTGTACCTACATAAAAACATTTATCTATTTAATTCTCAAAAATTAAAACAAAAATATTTGAATTAATTAATCTGAGATAGGCATGTCTTTCATGTTAATAAATTACTATTGCGTTCCGTTGATACTAAACCTCTAATTACGTTTAACAAAATTAAAAAGATTCATCAAAAGATATAAATATTTAGCCCACATCGTGTCAGATATGTCATGTAATAGCTACTGTTACAGTGATGGTCAGATTAAAACTGTATATTAATTAATTGGTATTAATTAAGTTAACCCATTCCTTGATGATGGGGTATTTTCGGCCCACACGCATGCCCATATTAATTGTAACGTGCACAATTTTAATTTTTATCGTGTAATTAAATTGGTGATGCGGTTCTTGAATTTAATAATTGTATATTTTTGTTTGGTTTTTGCTTTCGTATTAAGTTTAATAGTACCTACTTATAAATAGTTTTTATTTCAAACGTTTTACTATTGTAGCATGATTCTTAATAGCTTTGTAGTATTACATTTTTATTTTTCATAATTATTTAATAAATAGACAAAAATAAATGTAACGGCTCTTTGTATTAATGATATCAAATTATAAAAACAGAAAAATATTTATGAAGCAATTCTAAGAACTATTTAACTCCATAAACAAGAGGGTGGTCTGTCACTAGTGGCAAGTTTTACGTACAGTGTATAGATAAAGCTATGTAATAAATTTTTTTATTCAAAAGTTATTTAATCGATACAGAGATTTTTTTAGTAAAATTTAGGAATGACGACTAATAATAACAATAATAACGACCTAGGGACCTTCAAGAAAAGAGCTTACTCTTATTATTTTGAAAGGCCGGCAACGCACCTGCTATTCTTTGATGTAGCGGGTATCTATGGACGTTGCTTTCACTTACCATCAGGTGAACCAACTGTCCGTTTGCCCCCTATTCTATAAAAAAAAAAATAATAATAATTAAAATGTTTACTTTGTACACAAGATTTTGCTATCAAAGTGGAGTTTTCATAACATCTACTTAAAGTAATTCAAATTGCAAGATTTGACATGGTTTCACAGTGTAACAACTTAACAAGTCCCCATCTTCTAATTACAAATGCGAATCGCTATATTAGCCATAACAGTACAATGTCCCGTGGTCATATTACAATAACGGCATCTTGGACCGCGTCCATTAGCAAATGGACAGTTAAAATTTAACCTCTCATATGCTGAACCGAATCACAATGTAGTTTATTACCGGAGAAAATCTTGATATTAGCTTTGTTTATGCAACTAAAGCTACTTTGTTGTTTATTACCAATGTTTATCCTGAATGAGGAGAAATGTAAAATAAGCATAATGCTTAGTTCAAGTATCCAACAGTTCTATTTTGATTTAACATATAAAATTACAAAATATTGGATTAATATTTAGGTGTACGATTTATTATTTAATTAAACAAATGAATAAAGAAGGGAACCGTTCGGATTGTGTAGCATTTTGTCTTGGAAAGTCTGACGTCAAATGAAAATGCATGTATTGTATGTATATTTTCATTCATGTATGTATATTTTCGCTTTGCTAAGCTTCAGCCCACCGTGATCCACTGTTGGACATCAGCCTCTCTAACTTCGCGCTGAATAAATCCTCGTAAAATATTAACTGTATTTTATTTCGACTTTATTGAGTCTTTGACATATATAAATCAAAGTTACAAAATGTTAGCAAGTGTAATCAGAATGTTATTGTTAACACCCAAAATTAGGTGTGACCGGTCTAAACGACCCCGGTATTCACGGGCAATGTATTTTAAGGCGATTTCTGTCCGGTTCAAGAGTAAATGCGATAAAATTCGTTCCGTTGTCTAAAGAGGGGTCAATTTTAGAATTATTTTTGGACACTCTTAACTTGATAGATTTATATTTTCGACGTAAGAGCATTTCTTTTTTTAAATATATGACTGTTATTGAAATGGTAAAAATAATAATAATCGATAAATATTAATATTATTTTAATACAAACTTATATCATTTATCAATTTAAACAAGAAGGGAGTGGTCGTTTTAATATTATGTTTACCGATACATTCTTTCAACCGTACACCGCAACAAGCGATTAAAAAGCTGCAAGCGAACAATTAATCAAGTAAAGAACCAAAGATTGAAATAAATAACGTATGTGACAATTGGCAGAGAGATAAATGGGAATTCGATGTTATTATTGAAATGGGGACTAAGGTTTAGGGTTAAGTCAGTAGCAATGACGCTAATGCTTTCTACGCTTGAACGATTACGCAAGGGGAGGAAAAAAACACAATTTTTTACGTAAATCGAATTTTGTCGCAAGGATATTAGAGAATTGGAGTGACCAAAGGGAAACAAAATTACTGAGCGCGGGACCGTTAAATGTTCATCGGATTACAATTGAATAAGTCTTTTTTTGCGTACACTTAACCCGTCACTGTCGGTGGTAATTTAATTTCTATATTTTTATGGGACTGAAATAGCATACTTTATTTATTATGTTATTAGAACAAAACAATTGCAATTCTCTGTTTTATGTCTTACTATAAATAAGAATATATAATGAAATAAATAAATTCAAACAAAGGGAAACAAATAGAAACATATACTAGCAAAATAAGGAAACACTAACAATAATCATCAAATTTTAAGGGTGTCATATTTAAAATCAATTATAATAATAAAAAGTCGAAGGGGGTGGCGAGCATTTCAAATCGGGAAGGTAACAATTCACCGAATTTAAACCTCGTAATGTTAAATGGAGTGAGATCACGACCCAGAACATGTGTACTTGCTTACAACGACTAATGGATTTAAAATTTATTGTATCACCACCCACTTTATGTAAAGAACCACTTTATTTGACACTGGCTTAAATTATTATATATTTTATGTCTCAACGAAATAGGGGTCAAATTCAAATAGAATATTTTTTCACAATTTTAAAATTGGTAGCATAGAAATCCAAGCTTGAATTTTAAAATGAAAAAAGCCAGTCGTCATTGTATAAATTTATTGTTTTATTTAACTAATTTATATACCTATTTGAAAAAAATATCTGCTGAATACTATATATTTATCGTTTTATATTATAGATATATTTTATTTAAATATAAATTATATATAGACATCATATTGAATGTAACAATTTAATAATTAATCACGATCACGATTCAGCTTGTAATATCCCACTGTTGGGCATAGGCTTCTTCCCTAATGCGGGTTGGCGGATATAATTATTCTCTACTATGAGTAACGATCGCTATCAGGTGTACATGATAACAACCGGGACCGACGGCTTAACGTGTTTTCCGAGGCACGGTGGGGAGACCCACAAGGACTGCACAAACACCCAGACCACGGCAAACATCTGTATGGCCAAAACAAATGTTGTCGTGTGCGGGGATCGAACCGGCATTATAATAATTAATAGTTTAATATAATACATAACGCACACAATCAGATCTATTATATCTTGTACATTATTACAACACTTATTAACAAGTCAAATACAAAATATATACCAAAATGCAACTGTGCAAATATTTTTCTTGGCGAATAAATTCAAATATGCACATCCGTTACATGAAAACCCTTTCTGCGTCTTCGGAAGGCAATCGACGATATCGTAAAACTTTACGAGTGACTTCCGGCAAATTAACGTCAAGTCTTGACGACATATTGCCTTGAAGTATGATCTCCAATCCTTGTGATTTTATACAAAATTTCTTACAGACGAATGAAATTTCTGATTTATTCTCAACTGTTCTATTTTCTTTTGTATTCAACAATTTCTTATTCAATTGTTTGTTTTATTGTGTTACGATTTTAAAAATGAAACGCTTTTGTTTTGATTTAGTATCTGCAGATTAATGTTTTAATATATTAATGTTAAATGAATATAAGCTATGACTTTCATTCACTGTTCATGACAATGGATTTTAAAAATCCACGAAGAAAACTTTTATTTCTTAACCATAAAAGGGTTATATATCTCAATCCATCATGAAAATATTGTTTGTTACCTACTTACTGCTCATGTGTAATAAAAATTTAGTGTAGGCACTGTAATATTCGCTTTTAAAATACTTAATAATCAATAAGATATTTTAAATCACTAACACGTAAAATTGTTTAATAAAATAAGATTTTTTACAGAATTTTTTAAGTAATGTTTTTACTCTCTCCCACAAGTTTGTGATTCATACAGCCATAAAACCTAAATTATTGCTGCTGATGCTAGCTTCGTTAAAACAGCATTTATCGGTACCATTAACGTGAGCTAAACCGTTTAAGCGTAGAAAGCAACCCTTCTCAAACAAGTTTCCACGATAGCGTGAAAATCTTTATAAGACTCTTCAAAACACTTTTAACTTTAAAGACAAAATTAATATTTCAGATTTATTGAAAGCACACATGCACATACATAAGCATACTACGAACTTATACATATACCCTATACACGCATGCGATACATAGTTTTAAAGATGTTTAAAAATTACTGAGAAAGTCGTAAAATAAAAGGCGCTTTGTTATTATTTTTTCAACATAATCTATACATATAATAAAATGGTAGAAAAGTCAAAACTATACATTGAATATTTTTTTAAAAGAATACTTGGGGTGTGATCTACAATCGATACCGAAGCCAAAAATATAGTTTTTAGAATTTTTGTCTGTTTGTCTGTTTGTCTGTTTGTCTGTATGTATGTCCGGGATAAACTCAAAAAGTACTGCATGGATTTACTTCAAATTTGGCACGAATATTGTTAAGAAGTCGGGTCAGAACATAGGCTATATATTATCACGCTATCACCTACGGGGAAAGAGCAGTGAACCTTTATTTCTTCAAATGTATGTCCGGGATAAACTCAAAAAGTACTGCATGGATTTACTTCAAATTTGGCACGAATATTGTTAAGAAGTCGGGTCAGAACATAGGCTATATATTATCACGCTATCACCTACGGGGAACGAGCAGTGAATGCACGCAGACGACGTCGCGGGCAGCAGCTAGTTTTAAATAAATTAAAAAGAAGACAAAATTATATTACGTGTTCCATTTTTGAAAAACTAATTAAAAGTAACCTAAAATTAAAGAAACCTAAATAGTTTAGAAATACAATTTTGTTATTATTAATGCTTATACAAATATATAATCACTTTTTAACAGTTATTTATTATTACAGAAAATATAAATAAATATATCCATCCCCGTAGTTTGAGAAGCATCGTTCAATTTGTCACAATATACCAGTGCTCACATCAACATCACAATAGTCGCAGACGCTACGTCGACGTAGCGGAGTTGTAAATTTTTACAACTCCCGCAATCACCGCGGCGGGAAAGGGTTGAATGGGCTATCGGCTATATCGAGGAAAATCTATTTAATGTCACCCTTGCTCTTGAATATTTTTTTTTTAAATCCACGTTGAACCTTACACTTGTTGAGACTTGATAAATATTTTCACAAATATCTGTTTTGTGATCGTTTAAAATGTTCAGTAAGAATGCGGTTTGATTTTGTTTTTTTTTTTTCAACCACGTTTTTTTTAAAGGTGTATTTTATATTTTTATGAATCCATATATTTTTTCAAGGAACTTAGAATTCTAATAGTAACATTAATGTTTGTCAATTAATTGTATATAATTATAATAGTGTAAACAAATGGAGAAGGATTTTAGCTAAACCACTACGCTCTTCCACTTCGATTTGTGGATACTTTTTCGAAAACAAATACATATTTTTATTATTTGGGGTACATACCCCAAGTGGGAATTGAGGTTACAACCACCAGTAAGAAGACTGTACCATTATGATACCAGACCTATCATACATTTTCTAATGTTTACGCGAATTTCACTAATTATAACAAAACAACTTTTTCGGAGTTTATCGCGGTTTATTAGGTTTTTACATACCGGGAGGACCATGACGGATGTCTTCCCGTGACCATGGTTGCTGTAAAGCATCCAAAATGTCGGGCATGTAAAAACCCTAATAAACCGCTATAAAATCCTTAAAAGTTGTTTCATTATAATATCATACATTGTTTAAATATTTATTATTTTGCACAAGGACGGGAAATTAACACTGAAACGTTTGTTTTATATAAACGTTGTAAAGTAAACAGCAAAGTAAATATAATTCGAAATTAAACATGCATGCTCTATTAGAATAGTCCAGAAGCCCCGCAGTGACGGCCGTCTCCCTGATACTAATCCCAACCTGACGTGGTTATGCAAATATTGTAGAATTAGTTAGCTAGATATGACTAAAATATTGGCTTAATACGCGGTTAACAAAATAACGTCTGTTGCTAGGACTTTCACCCTTTGATAGAATTTACAAGATAACAAATACCCAAAAATCGCTTCCAGCTTCTTACCTAATATGTTTTATTTATATATTCAATTAGTCTAAACTATTTTATATGTTTTTTATGCATTTTTTATTTCGTAAATTGATCTATTTAAATTTCTTTACACATACATAGTCTATAAATATGAAATAATTTCTTATTTTATTTTGCATAATATCGTATCTTGGGCGTAAATTATTTGTACGAAAAACAGGGAAATTGGACATCATATAAAGCAAAAAAGTTCAAATTAAATACCTTAAATAAAAAATAAAATTTTACAGTAAAATTTAAAATACTTTACCACTTCCAGTAATGAAAAAGATGTGTCTAAATCATTGTCAATTTCCGGACATAAGCCTAGGTCAATTTCTGTGCGAAGTAATCTCTAATATCATCGGCTTATCCGTTTCACAGCATCCGTATGTACTGAAGTAGAATAGTTTCTGTTGAGGATTAAGTTTGAATACAAGTTGTACCATATTTGCTTTAAGCTTTTAGTCATTTTATGTGAACTGAATATATAGTTTACACTTAATTTTAATATTGTACATGAAGAAAATATTTTTCAGTGTTTTATTTGATTAAATAATATAGCAATGACTGGATTGGATACGGCAAGTATTTTTAATTGTGTATCTGAAGCAACTTGGACAAAAAAAAGACAGAATTACATAAATGGTAAAACGATAACCAAGTGCTAGCAAAACAGACAATCGTAAATTATCTAATACGGCAGAAAATAGATATAAAACTAATTTAACCCTTTCCCGCTTCCACTGCTATCATATGGTAAATATAATTCTTTTAAAATTTTATTTCAAATCAATGCCCCAAAAATTGGTAGTAACAGTAGCGTAGTAATTGATCGTAAATAGTAGTAATAGTAGTTTAGCTATGTAGAATTTTTTTGAAGATATTTCACCTTAAATGAATATTCCATCCTTTGTCCGGTAGTATGGCAACAATCCTAGATGGTGTTCTACTATGTTATGTCATCAAACATTTCCTATTTCACTCGTGACGACATACTCAAGTGTCCATAAATTATCGTATTCCGATTCCCACGTTATTAGACACGTGTTTACTCAATAGTAAGAGGGAAAGGCGTGTCCTCAACAAATATTGTCTTTGAGGACACTCTCGAACTTGACTGTTTAAGGGTTGAGTGTCACTATGAGTGTTCAATTGAATAGTGAAATTGTATTATCAAAGACATTTAAATTTTGGTTAGTTGTGATAGGATTGTAATAATAATCACAATAGTTTGAAACTGTAATGTAAGTTAAGTGTCTTTAGTTCGTACAAATTTTGGTCCCACTAGCAGGAACATTTAATATATAATGTATTATGTTGAAGCAATAATACGAATATAATACCATATTTTCAAGTGTATAATCATATATTTCGACAAACAATTTATAGGCAATTGGACACTGGTCATAGCAAATTGGCATAAGTATTGTATATTATTAGCGGTGGTGGGTCTGACCTCCAGATATGAAAATTATTTGCATAGGCCACACTGATATTTATTGTGGTCTTGTCTTTTTTTTTCTCTTATTTAGGAACAAACAGTTGTATACAATGTAAAAAAATATATGTATTTTTCATGATAATTCTTTTTCATGATAATTTTTTTAAACCTATAGTTATAGTTGATTCATTTCATGATAATACTTTTAAACCTATAGTTATAGTTGATTCATTTCATGATAATACTTTTAAACCTATAGTTCCCTGAATTACTAAACAAAGAAAAAAACATTTTTTAAACAAAAAATTACTAAACAAAGAATTTTTGTTTTTAAAACATGAAATTATAGTTAATTTTTAAACATGTTTTGTTCATGTATACATATATCGTTTGTTTCCGCACCTTGCAAGATTTTCCTCTTAGTGGAGGGAGTAACTCTGAAGCGATTTTAGAGAAACAACATTTCCTTTTAAATAACAAAATAGTGTACAACTTCAGTCAGTCATAACTAACAACCATTACAAAACAACTACAACTTGAACACTCATCGTACTAACAACTCGCGATTCATAACAATACACCTCCAAAGATTCCCTCGTTAAGATCGGACAATACGAGACCAATAATCTGCTATTAATTATAATTGACATATTTCGTACTTCAATAGCAATTTGTCGATGGTGAATGGACGCGTGCCTGTGTTTGTTTTGATGTCCAGGGGCCGAATCGACCAGCCGCGCTCATTAGAGGGTTAGATCTGTACTTCAATACGTTGCACTTATACTCGGAGTAGGTGAATTGCGGTTTATTGATTATTATTATTATTTTTAACAGAATTATGTTGTTATGGTAGCTGAAGATACCATGTTCTTGTAATAAACGTGGATTCCTTCAGCAATTGTCATTTAGGTAACAAAGAGAAGGAAAAAAATCTGAAATTAGAAATTAAAATCATTAAAAAATCTGTGGAATGAAACTATAAACCTTAAGTTAAAACTGCACTGTACTTGCATCCTGCAAGGACCTCTTTTCCATTAACGACAAGGTTTCAAGCGTAACCTAGCATCTATTTATATAATAAACTTTTTAACATACACACTAGGGGCAGTATAGATAAAAAACTAAATATATTAAACGTAATTGAAACTAAACTTTAAAAAAATTCCCACGATAAAAATCTATTGAACCGTAAAACGTGTTAATTTACAAATATTAGCCACTAATATATCAAATAGAGACCACGTGACCGCCTCGAGCTCACAGAAGCTGTAACGTAACAATAATGACTGTTTTACAAAACAATGAATACTTACGATTTGAATTTAGGGTTTGGTAACTTTGGGGTTAAGTATTTTATTTATGTCTTTTATCTGAGTATTCCAGTGGTTTTGTCTGAATTGAGTTTTTTGAATAATTTTTTTTACCTTTTAGTTGTCTTTTGCGTTAGATAAAATAATTTACACGCTGTTACCATATAATGATGTTCTTATATAAAAAAAATATTATGGAATATACCTAGCTTAACGAGGCGTTTTCAGGTTTAAAGCTATTCCTCTACCGAATATTATTTTGATGTGACGTATATCAGTTCTATTCCGATTCAATGAATAACATTATCTCTGATAGAGTTTAGGTCTTACTACAGTAAAAATAAGTTTAGTAAAAATATAAAAATTAAAAACAAATTTCCCTTTTTTGAGTCATTACATAAAAAAATACTAAAATGTGATATATGCGATCGAACTGTTTGTTACATATTTAATAAAATATATACAGATATGTACAATATGTAGGTACCTAATTATGCTCATAAGTGAACTGTAATGTTCTTGAGAAAATAAAGTTCTTTAAACCTAAAAATATTGAATAATACTTAATGAAATGGTATCTGTACGGAACCACAAAAAATTGTTAATTCGCATGTGTTTATTGTTTTTCTATTATTCAAAGTTTAAACATTTATGTGGGATGTTGCTCGAGGCGGTGCGGAACAGAGTTTGTGGAAGTAAACGCTTGGTTAAATTTGTTGAAATAAAAATATATCTATGGTGAGAATAAGAGCTAATGTGTTTACGTGCTTTATTTAGGCCTATTTTTAAGAATATATATAGCGAAATAAATGTGAGTCATCTGATGAGCTTTCAGGCCAAAGGCGTCATACATATTCAGGAAACTAGTGGGAGAAAAGAAGGGAGTCAGGTAGTTAATTTCTAGCTTTTACACTGGTATAATAGCTAATGGGTGATGTTTTATTTCACAATATGTATTACGAACATAAAGGAATTACAAGAACAATTTTTTGAAGTGAAACTTTAAGTGATTTAAAACTCGATGAAACGATAATGCATCACGATAAAGAAACAAACATAATTATAAATGTATAGGAAATAATGAGATAGAATACATTAAACGTTATTTTATATTCTCGGTGAAAATAATTCCTCGTAGGCTACTTTTCAAGAGTTTCGTTTCTGCCGTGTATAAATTGCACACATACACTTTTTTTAATCCTTTTGAAGGTCTTAATAAGTGCCAAATATAATAGAAACTAAAACAATTAATACTAAAAATTTTACTTATCAATACATTTTAATACGCAAAATTCACATTAAGATGTTGGGAACAGTTTTTACAGGTGAAAATCCTAATATAACTTGTGGTGTACATTAATCATAAGACAACATCTAGAAGTCGAATTGCTTCCCTATAAAAAACACGCTAAAATTGTAATGACAGATGAAAATGCTACATCTAGTCTAAAATAGTTTTTTTTTTTAAACTAAATGTTGTCAAATCTAATATAACTCTAAATAACATTTGGTTTAGGTCGCGTGCATACTGTATTTTTGTATAATTTAAACCGTATATTAATTTGGTCTCCACAAAATCGCCTAAGGGCGCGTGTACGTCAAGTAATTGTATGTTATTGTTACAGTGTAGACATCCCGTGAAGATAAGTGGGGAATTAGATTTTTATATTATTTTACTGTATTTTGATAGTTAATTTGAGGACAATAGAAAAAAAGGTCTTTGACGTCTGAAAGTTTGATTGACTTGATAATTGGACTGATTTATTATTAATATTTTTTTAAAAACGTAAAAATGTGGTAATAAATTTATGCCTTTAATAAATAAATAAAAAACATTTTTGCAGTCCTAACTTTCTTCTATATTTTACGACTGTATCATATTTATTCTTAACCCTTAACACCACTCGGTATTTTCAGTCTACAAATCTACACTCGTGGGGGACCTAAGTACTAAGTACTTACCACTTTTGTGTTCAATAATTGATGTTAAAATGTAGAAAATGTTAAGATTTATTTTTACAATATAAATGAAAAACGTGTATTCTATGAATATAAGCAGTTTTATTTAGGTCTTAATAATAAAATTATTACTATGTCTAGTGTCAAATAAAAGAAATACAAAAAATCCAATTTCATTTATAGGGGTTATTTCAAACACCCAATATAAATAAAAAAATAACTACCAAACAAAGAAAAACCTTTTTTTCTAATAATCTATAAATCTACAACAAAAACAGACATAAAACTTCAATTGCCGATGCCGATTCTCTGGGCAAAATTTTTTTTTCATTAACATGTACATATTATAATAATTTATGTTGCGTTGCACATTAAAATCATATTCTGAGTACACAGTTGATGTAGAATAATTTTAAGCCTCCTAAACCATACGAGCTATTACCATCAAACTCAAGTTAAATATAAATATAATTACAACATCCATATTATTTCAATCGAAGTATAAAAAAAATATAATAATGCTAACCTCACCCTGATGCGGAGGACACCCAGTACTAAATGAAAGAACAATACGTACTAGGGAAGGGCACGCGCTCTGAGCAGGTCACGTGACCGACACGTGACGCGAGATGGCGCTGTGACGATGACGGGATGACCTGGCGTGAAACTGTGGAGTCGTGTTGATTATTTTTAAATTTAATTTAAAAAAAGATCACATACGTACTGTATTTTTTTAAGGCATCGGAAAATATAAAAAAGCTAAAAATATTGATTAAGTACGGATAATGTTTCGATAAATTATTATTTTTTTCTTATAGTAGGTAATTTTATTATTAGATAATTTTTTATAGCCAGTATTACTTAACAAATATATTTTTTAAATTGCCTAAATTATATTCTACCTAAATAAAAATTGAATCGCTAAAAGTGTTTTTGATAACTGGATGATATTACGGAATTAAAAATTAGAAAAGAAAAAAAATTGCGCAGGAAATTTAAAAATTTAAGAAAACCTAACGATTACTTAAACTTCATGTATTTGACTCTTAGGAAGACAGAAGACTGCGACTGGCGGGTCATCAAGTCATAAACAAAAATAGTATGAATATCCTCTCAAATCTTTTTTATAGTCACAAATGTATGGATTCCATTTACGTTTGACTCGACACTGATTTTGTCAAAGGCATAAAACAGTAGACGTTTGTACGATTGTTTTTATACAATTTGTTAAGCGTGACGCCAGTGTTAAGCTTTATTTGGTTTGATTCGCGACTGACATTGTTGTTTTGTTGTTTTTTAACATGTTTTATTTTGTTGTTGTTGTCGCGTTATCTATTTTCTCGATATTGTGGAGACGCGTGTCTGAGTTTTGATAGACTGTCAAATTTACATTATAATGTTTTTGTGTTATCGTGTGAATGTTCGTAACTACGATTTCTTATTTTTATTTTATTATTGCTTTGTTATAACTGTTTTGTCTATTTGTTAATAACATAATAGTTATTACTTATTTTTCGATTATTTTAATTAATTGTATTGTAAATTGGACAAGAATATAGTACGAGTAGAATAATTATAGTAAAGGCCATTTTTTGTATAGCTAAATTACGAATTACTTTTAAAAAATTTGTAGATTTTTAGTGTCTAATTAATCTTCATATTTTAAATGATAATAATTGTAATACTTCTAAACCTTCCAGATATATTTAACTGAGGTAGGGCACAGCAGGAAATTTTCTGCTCAAAATATGGAGCAGCCCGACTGGGGTAGTGCCTCGACCTTACAGAAGACCACAGCTAAATAATACTGTTTTCAAGCAGTATTGTGTTCCTGTTGGTGAGTAAAGTGACCAGAGCTCCTGGGGGGGGGGGGGGATTGGGGATGGGGTCGGCAATGCGCTTGCGACGCTTCTGGTGTTACATAGGCTACGGTCTTACCATCAGGTGAGCCGTACGCTTGTTTGCCAACCTAGTTACATAAATAAAAAAATAAAAAATATTTATCTTTGAACTCTGATTCATTTTCAATTTTGTATCCTACAACAGAATGTTATATTAAACACTTTTTACTAACAATGTCTATAGGAATCTGTTTATATTTTATCCTTAATATGTAAAGTTAACATTGATGCTTATGGCTTCGCACTTTTTTGTTACACAGACACACGGTCGTCAGTTCCTAAAGTAAGCAACTGAATGCTTGTGTTAGAGGTAACCAGTGTTGCCAACTTTATTTTTACCAACCCACCAAATGAGGCCGTGTAAACCACCAGAAATCACTAAAACTTAGCGGCCTCTCAAACCACCAGAATTCCACTAGAAAACCCAAAGACAGCGGCTACCTACCTAAATATAATTTGAAAAGAAAACAACAACAACGTAATTATTATCTTGAAATAAAATAATTATTTATATTACGTACTACAGGAAAAAAATAATGTACTTGTACATAAAAAAGGGAACAGTTAGGTTATATAATTAACTAACTAAAGAAAATCGTATTCTGAGGAATCAGCTTCATCTGCACTTTGCATATAATAAAATTCTTACTCTCAATTTCTTGAACTACGGCATTGGGTATTCACTTCATCACTTCAGCCTATTGCAGTCCACTGCTGGACATAGGCCTCCCCAAGTTTGCGCCAGACATCCCGGTTTTCCACAATCCTTATCCAGCCTACACCGGCAATCTTACGTAGATGACGCCGTCTCCACTCCAGTACACGTCTGTTCCAACGGCCTTCGGTCCTGTGACACAAGTGACCAGCCCACTGCCACTTCAACTTGCAAATTCTGTGGGCTATGTCGGTTACTTTCGTTCTGTCGCGGGCGGATAGCCTCATTTCTAATTCTATCTTTGAGAGAAATCCCAAGCATAGCCCGTTCCATTGCACGTTGAGCGACTTTAAACTTGTGAACCAGTCCCCGCGCCAGTGTCCACGTCTCGGCGCCATACGTTAACACAGGCAGGACGCATTCATCGTAGACTTTTGTCTTTAACCATTGCGGAAGCCCTAGGTAAACATAATCCTGAACAACTTCGAGAAGGGTACCATCGACCGATACCGGTCTCGGTATGAGTTGGTTGACGTTTTGTCCAAGTTCATACCGAGACCGACTCGTCGGGAGGACTCGTTTAGGCCGGACAGGATCGGGCCTAGCTCATCCAACGTCTCCGCAAAGATGACGATATCGTCGGCGAAACGAAGGTGAGAGATGTATTCGCCGTTGACGTTGATGCGTCGCTCCCCCCAATCCAAGGTCTTGAGTATTATATAATTATTTATTGCAGCATTCCCTTTCGCGTGTTATCAAATTTCATTCAGTTTCTCTGTTTCGTCTTGACCACGTTCATAATACTAAATAATCGCTCTACATTTGCGTTAGAGTGCAGTAAAACTAATAGAGATATCGCAAATGTGACTAAATCTTTAAGTATTTTTAAAGAAATCCTAGAAAAATACTAGATCATTTTTAGTGGTAAGCTTCCAAGCTTACCACTAACTGTAACAAACCTAAACCACTAAAAAATCCACTAGCCACTAAAACCAATTTTTTTCCGCCAAGAGGGGTGTCTAAACCACCAGATCTAGTGGAAAATCCACTAAGTTGGCAACACTGGAGGTAACAGCCGAACTGAACCATAGCACCGGTATATTTCACGACCGTAAACTCAAAAGTATACCGCTTATCCAAGTTATTACTGTTTTTGTATTACTATGATGGCTTACAAGTATTCCGTCCTCCTGAAGGTAAGCGGTTACTGTAGCCTTGCCAACCATATCCCTGGAACAACACCACAACAACAACACAACCTACCGCAGGAACTCTTTCTACCTTACTAACTACAGAAACACAACTTCTACACTACTACACAACTTCTTCTTGCTACTTGGAAGAAGTATTATTTGACTGTGATCTTCTGTAAAGCTGAGGTAGGGACTTTGCTAGTTCAAAAAATAATTCAAACTTAAAATAAATTTTCATTTCAGCTCCCTTAACCTCGTCACAGTCATTCGCGTGATTTCTTCAATTGTCCCGCCGCCAGACGAAATTCATTAAACGTACCACGCATCGCTTGTTCTAAGCCCCAATCCAATAATTACATACGTTTTAACCGATAGCCCACCCTTTCGATATTTGAATATGGTTTTATTTCAATTGCCTTTACATACAATAAACTAATCTCTAAAATCAATATTAATAAACACAAAACTCACTCTTATTATAATGGTACCAAGTGTCAAAGTAGTATGAACGTATTGTTGTTTTAAGGCTTAAAAAGAATACACTTTTTATAAAATTAATAAATGAATTCGCTTAAAAGAGTAACTTTATTTGTAGTGTGTCACCGCCACTTAGAAGGCCACATGTCGCCTAAAGGGCTTTTCATTTGATTGTTCTACATTTAAATGTATGTTGCATTTTTTGAGGGTAATTTGACTTTTTTTGTTTGATGAAAAGGTCTTACGTTTTTTGTTTTTCTATAAGTCTTGCAGTTTTCGCGTGTTTTGATATTTATAGCCTTGATAATGTTCAATTAAATAATTCTTAAAACCTGTTAAATTTTTCCTATCTACCTACATAAATACCCTATATAATATAGTATTGTAATTATAAAAATGATGATTGTTACCATTTATTTATTTTTATTGTAAAAAAAAAAATATTTTAGACATTTATTTATTTTTAAATGTAACAGTTATCTCGAAGCCTCTATTTAAAATGCTATGCAGAAATGTTTACGAAGAAATCTCTTTTCAAATATATTTTTGAAATATCCATGACTTTTTTAAGAACAGCACACCATAGATTAGTTATCATAGAGAAGATAAAATGTCATAGATTTATTCCTAGAACAAGATAAAGTTAAAAACTAAAACCCGACTGTGACAAAAGAATTTATTACGTCGCTTTATGTCCTTTATAGGGCGCCACATTCAACATAATTTGACATCACCACCTTTAACCAGCGGACAATTAAGACGCTTTTAATGATACCTAATTTGTCTAAATATGGCTAGTAGTTTGGGAGATAGGAGGGAACAGACGAACATACATAAATACATGCATACATAATTTGCTAAAATTATAATCCTCCTTTTAGCTTTGCCGTAGTCGGGTAAAAATGCCTAATTATTTTTACTACTAATGTTTACAGAAGTATAAACATTACAAAACCTCAATACGTTAATAATCACTACATAGTATAAAACAAAGTCGCTTTCTCTGTCCCTATGTCCCTATGTCCCTATGTATGCTTAGATCTTTAAAACTACGCAACGGATTTTGATGCGGTTTTTTTTAATACCTAGAGTGATTCTTGAGAAAGGTTTTTGTATATAATTTAGTATACTTTTATGTAAATTAGCAGAATTACGGCGATAAATGTTGAAGAAGTCGTAAAAAATCGCGCCAACTGGGAGCTTTCCACGCAAACGCCGCGTAAACTAGCAAAGATACAGTTTAGTAATGTACTAGCGAATTCAAAATCTATAAAAATTCTACAAAAAAGTCCGCGAGAGCATATCTCTATCTCTTACGGTTGACTTACAATAACCACGTTTATGTTCAAATTTTTAATTAAAAACATTACGTTATTTTCATAGCTATTTTCTTTAGTTCAGTATTAATCCTTATCCATATAAATATGTTAGTTAGCTTAGACATTTAATGCAGATTAAAATTGCCTTTCACACTATATCAATCAGATGAATATTTTTTGAGATATCGTCGTTAGAAGCAATTAGCAGCGAAACATTTAAAGTTCCTAAAGCGCCTACTATGCTATGCCTACTGCGCGGCGTGAGCCAATCCCCTCTGCCCCGCATGACGCATCTTTTATTGTTGAAAGTATTTAGTATCATCATTGCACCCGTGCGAAGCCGGGGCGGGTCGCTAGTATCATATAAACTATTATGCCTTCTTACATCCAACCTCCTTTGAAAGCTTAATAATAAGAAAACTTTTTAGTATATACGTGTATATACGCAATAAATTTTTAATCTATTTAATGCCTCACCTCTACAGACTGATAATCGAAAAATAAATCCGAATAGAAGTTTAAAATTCGAACGGCCGAGTTGATAGTACATATTTGTTTTAATGGACAGAAAACCGCGAAATGTGGACACGGAACAAAACTTAAAATAATTGCTCCGTAGCACGCTCCGGCCGTCACCCTCGACACTGGACTGCGACCACTTGATACTCGTGGAAAGTAAATAAATAACATATTTAATTATTAGTAATTAATATTTACTTAAATATTACTGATAACAATGTATTTAGGTACATAACGCTGTCATTTTATTGATCTTAAAATATATTTTAAATGATCTAAAAGGTTATAAAAATATGAAGTTAAGTATCAATAAAATAAGATAACTTATTTTCACATACTAACACTCACAAAATAACCCTTTAAAAACTTTCCAGTAAGTAAAAAAAAAATCCTTCATAATTTAAAATTTTGTGTTCGTTGGTAAAATTTATTTTTAATTCAAGTATCGAAACGCTTCAATCGTTTTATAGATACAGTCGAAAGAGTTACGGAGCGCCGTGGACGTGGATAAGTCATTAACTAATACAAATAAATTAGATTTACAGCAAAAAATGGCGAATCGCACCCGCGCCGATAATACCTCTTGGGGCAGTTACGATGAGATACAGGATGTTGCTTTTAATAAATAAATAGGAACACTATTGATTCTACGGGACTCAATGCATTGTTATTTTGAAACTCCCAATATTCCATGCGAGTCACCCGTTTCATTCTCAGTGTTCACCGTGAACGTGAAGGCTTAAAAACTTATAATAAACTAGCGGACCCGGCAGACGTTGTCCTGCCCGGAAAACAGCTACCTTTGATTGCTTACATACCGATAGCAGCCTCACCTACCGGGTCCAATTTAGATAAAAACTATCTTCCAAGTTGGACCAAATTACAGATGTTTACAAAATTTGATAAAAATTGGTTCAGTAGTTTCGGAGTTTATTGCGAACATACATCGTAACACGAAAAATATTTGCATCTGGTTTTGATACGTTGGAGTAGTGGTCGCATCAAATGGCTTATTGTTTGTATAGGCCATACAGATGTCCATCAAAGTCTAGGCGTTTGTCTTTTGTATTGCGTGTGTTTTGGAAACACGATACATAATACATTTTCATTTTCATTTCTCACTTTACTTAGCGGTTATAATATAATAGATACATACTATATTAAGTACTTGATTACATTATAAGGATGAAAGTCTTTGCTTATTCATTATTTTAATTTTTCCTTAATTCGGTTTATTGGCAATTAGTCGATCCGTGTTGTCTTACCTACATTAATATTAATGGTTCATTAATGCTTTACTTAAATCAGTTACGATTGACAAAACATGTAAAATAGACTAAAGTTAGAAAAAGTATTTTTGGATCCTTGTATCCAGAGGAGGTTATAAATACAATATGAACTTAACGCTTAAAGCGCGATACACCTAGATTTTCACTGGCTTACACGAAAAACGAATCTCATAATCTATACTAATATATAAAGCTGAAGAGTTTGTTTGATTGTTTGTTTGTTTGTTTGTTTGTTTGTTTGTTTGAACGCGCTAATCTCAGGATCTACTGGTCCGATTTGAAAAATTCTTTCGGTGTTAGATAGCCCATTTATCGAGGAAGGCTATAGGCTATGTATCATCACGTTAAGACCAATAGGAGCGGAGTCCACGCCGACGAAGTCGCGCGCAGAAGCTAGTTAAATATACAGCTAATAACAAAAACAAAAAGATCTCTATTAAAATAAAATCCCGTACGAAAACTGTCACTTAACATCGTTACTCATTTCATATTTCCCATTTAAAATCTGTTCTCTAAACAAAGTTTGTGTGAAATGAGATAAAATAGCTTGAAATACGAACAAATAGCTTGAAATACAAACTTGTCTAGTTAATTAAACGCCAGTCCGGTAAGGATTCGTTCCGTTGTTTCAAAACGTATAATTGGATAATGTTACGGCATGCAACAGACGTGTGTATGTGCGATTGTCTTACATAATTTTATTTCCTTTTGTTATGTCTGTTTTAAATGTATAATTGGCTTGTTTAGATTTATAAGATTAAATTTTGTTTTCAATATATTATTTTGTATGTTATTTATTATTTATTTGTAAGTCTACTGACACAGGTGTGCTAAATACTATTGAAAAAAACGAGTGCGTTTGCGACCACACGACAGAAGAAAACTTCTTTAGCAATAGGCCTGCACAATAGGCCAGATTGGGAGAAAGATCGTATTCGTATCACCCGATCACACTTTTCGAAACGCTCTCCTCACGCATTCACCAGCTTACTCCCAGTCAAGCGTGCGTAAAGAAGTTTTTACTTTAAAAGTTTTATTAATCTTGTTACATATTTGTGAGACTATAAACTATTTTGAAGTACCTCGACCTTACAGAAGATCACAGCTAAATAATACTGCTTTCAAGCAGCGTTGTGTTCCTGTGACGAGGAAGGTGACCAGAGCTCTTGGGCATTTGGGGATAGGGTCGGCAACATGCTTCTGGTGTTGCAGGCAGTGGCGTGCATAAAGATTTTAGACAGGGTAGGCAGTCAAAAAAAAATTGCGTGCATACAAAGTACAAATGTCAGAAGTGAAACTTCTTTGGCAAACTAATTAAAAAAACAAATTAAAAAAATGAATTGAAATTTTTTTTTCAAAAAGATAAACAAAAGTCACAAAACAGCTCATAGCGCCATCTATACCAGTCATTTGAAACAAAACGCGATACTTATTACTTACACTAGATGTTACTAAGTATTTTTTATATTACAACCTGAAAACTATTTACATGAGTATTATTTACTGCTCTTAATTACTTATTAATTGAATAACTACCTTTACTCATTGAAAAGTTAGACTCATTTCCTCTGAAAGGTAGTTCTTGTAATGTATAGTTGTAATTTTTAATTTATCTGTAAAATCGAACGTATTGAATTTTTATGCACTATTTACTTACATTAAACACACATCTCCATTACATATTTCACAAGTAAACTTATCCAACACTAATATATTGATATTTTCACTAATTAAGTACATAATTACAACAACGCACAGTAAACGAAAAACTCAAACTTCAAAGTGAATACTGAATGACTGAATTGTCATTAAATCCGCCAGGTGCCATGACAGACCCATGCAATGGCTAGCCAATCAGAAGCGATTCGCGACCGTGTCAATAAATAATCATAATTATTAGTACAAACTCTATCGAATTCAAGACAATTTAATTCGATAATTTATTGAGGCAGTGCCTGTTTTTATTATTATACGACCAATGTTAAAAACACAATACTTTGTTCGAATTCCATATGACGCGTGACATCGTAAAATTGTAGGATTATAATTATGTCATTCTGTAATTACTAATGTTTGTTAGGAATTTTAGACAGAGGTTTCATAAAATGCCCGTCGTGTCGTCGATTCTGGCGCTGATATCGCATATATATATGACGACGTGTTTTTCAAATTGAAGGAGATTTAAATTGAATTATGATTTATGTCTTTTTCAAAAATATGTAATGTTCATGTTTTATATATAATTTTTATTAACATGCCAAGGTAGGCAGTGCCTTTCTGCCTATATGAAATGCACGCTACGGGTTGCAGGCGTCTATAAGCTACGGTAATTGATTATCACCAGGTGAGCCCTACGCTTGTTTGCCGACCTAGTTGTATAACAAAAGATCTTTGTACAAAGTATCACAAAACAATTAGCCAAATCAGTCTTTTCATTCTAAATTTTGAGCGTAGCATTTAGCGATTAATTTTTATTTCCATACTTAGATTTTTCAAATACTAGCTGAATATAATGTCGGACGATATCAACCTTACTAAACAACTAAGTAAAATTTTCCTACTGAGTTTATTAATTAATAGCGAAAAATTGCAGCTCTAAACTATGTAGTAATATTGTTACTATTGTGGTTTGTTAATAATAGAAACAATTGCAAAACTTAGAATTAAGCATAAGTATATTACAAAACAAAATTATTAAATTGATTATACACTATTCTATTAGAATGTTTGATTCATTTCATAATAAATTAAAGTCAATAAAAATAGACTAAATTTTAGAATGAAAGTTTTAGCAAACATTCTGTATAAAACGGTAGCAGTCCGAGTTCGTTTTCCGCAATCTAATTACACTAAGTGCTTTTCTCTCTCCTCTCATACTATAAACATTATCGCTCCTGCTCAAGTTATTAGCGGGAGGCGTTTTTAAAATAAGGTATGAATAGTAACTACAGAATATAAAACTATACAAACATTTATTTTATTGGTAATAATTACTCAATAAAATTAATAAGAAGAACCACTGCACGCTTTTTGTGCACTCATGAAGAACCACTGCACGCTTTTTGTCCAGTCATTGTTAATAAATGGGTGTTTGTCTTAAATTTATAATTCTTTTACCCGAGCAAAGCCAGGGCGAGTTGCTAGTAATTGAATAAAGCTATTTTGATTGATTTGTTGCAGACGTCCATAGGCTACGGTACTTACTATCAGAATTCCCTTACGCTTGTTACCCTAGTGATATAAAAATATACAAGTCATTAAATTCTACTTTTAGGTAGGTAGATATTTATGGCTTAAAACGCTATACGCTTGCTTTAGTACCAGAGTAATCAGCCTTCTGTACAGTATCGAGGTCATATAATTTGCACCCGTATGGTTAAACGAGGACCATAGATTGATCGATGGGGTGCGAAAATTATTTTAATTAGTGCTATGATTATTAGAAAATGTTGATGATAAATCAACGTCGATAAGTAGGTCTTAAGATTTAAAAATGGATTGTATATTGGATACATAATTAATTGGTTTGCTAAGTTTCATCACTTCAGACTATCGCAGTCCACTGCTGGACATAGGCCTTCCAACGCGCCATAATGTCTGGCGCGAACTTGGATAATAATAAAAATCATACAAATTATAGTAATAATGTACTTGTCAAATTAGGTCTCAAAATCTTTCCATAAATAAAAATGAGTATAAATAATATTCCTCAATAAAACTACTGTGCAAAATAGTAGGAGTAATGTATAATTAAACGAAGACCCCATAGCGTGACGGTATACCAAAACTACGAATGATATTGCAATAGTTCATGAGTAATTGTCGCAAATGATGGGAAGGACATACATTAATTTGCCTCTATACTGTTTGGTCATGTTATTTTTACCCATATGTCTAATGGTATTTCAATAGACATATGGGTTTTTCAATTACATATAAGTTAGAAATTGTAATTGTTTTTTAATTACAAAATTTAATTTAGTTGTGAATCTTCTGGTGTACCATTTTTGAAGAAAACACATAAATGATATAATTATTGTGGGACCACTTTTTTAAGGATTTTTGATATAATAATTTATTGAAGTCATACATACGTCTATCAATACACGTTTTGATGGCTATCAATGATCAATCTCAACTCTTCTAATTGCCATGAACAACGGAGCCATTTAACGTCAGAAGGTAACGGCCGCTTGTTGTTCTATGCATATTTCTTTTAACAAATATTCAAAAAAAAAAAGACTAACTATACAGAAAAAGTAATAGGTTTTTGAAAGAACTGTGGAGTTTCTTAATAGAAGAAAGAAGAATTAAAAGAAGATTAGAAATAAGAAAGAGTCAATGGTAGCTTCACTTTTAACTATAATTAATTAATTAAAACAAATATAATTTTAATTCGTAAAGTGAAGGTTCAAACGTACTCTTGAAGTCTGTATGTATGTAAGTGTATGAAGTGATTTTTGATTTTGATATTAATTTTAAAAATAATTAAATTAAAACTAGTAATATTAAATGTACGACTATTAATTGTAAGCATATGAGTGATTGCTCTTCATCGTTTTTAATTCCAACCCCAATGAACAGACGACAGTAACGCGATCATATTTAATGGATGTCATTAGAAAATTTGTCGAATGTCATTATTGTATTAAAAAGATATTTATATAGAGTATGTATTAATGGTATTTAAATTGGTACTATTATCCTATTTCTGTTTATTGAATCATTTTAGATGTTACTAAATGGAAAATGAGGATGGGTTGAGCGGTAATAAGTATGGATGATTTTAATTTAAATATCTATTATTTGATACTTAAGATAACAATAACAAGTACTCTTTATTGCATATCAAAAAATCTTACCAGTACCTACAGGGTAAAAATTTTAAGAAAAAAATGTAAGTACGTAGGTACTAGAGGCAGCCTTTTTGCTAAAGCTGTAATCTCATCCAGGCAACCTTGCATAGAGAAAATACGTAATAAAATAATGAGATGATTTGGTTTATTTGGATTTATTAATTTCAGATTATAAACATGTATTTCAATTTAGAACATACAACATATATAGGAGATTGTATCTCGTGTAATACTTAACGCGAGATGACGTCAGATTATGAGATTTTGATTGACCCTCTGTTTAAGAAGCTTAATTTAAAAAAAAAACTCACAAATAAAATTATTTATATAATCGGAGCAGTTTACATAAACGCGAATGCAATAGCTATTAGTTTACGCGTACACATTCGTATAAAATACCATAATTTACTATGATTAAAGTTTTTACGTCATTTAAAATTATATTAATCCCCAATATTTGCTATGTTTAATCCTGTAATAAAATGTCTATAGAGTGAATTTAACGGATAAAACCAGTCGTTATAATAACATCCCTGTTAAACCAGCAATTTATCCAATTTCCTGAGATCGACACGTAGAATAAACACAATTAGGTCTCGTCACCGACGTTATCAGTTCTGGATTGTTTGTTAAGCAAACTTCGATCTTTGTTTGAGAGTTCGTTGGTGATATTTTTATAAGAGAGTCGAGGAATTAATTCGTGAGTAAAGAGCATTTACAATTGGAATTATTTATTTATACTTTCTTCAACTCCATAATTGCATTTCAGAGTTTAAAGTTAAATCAAGAATTTAAACAAAATGTGCTACGACGAAATCTCCGTAATTCGAGACTCTATTCAATCATTTATCAAATTAAAATATATCACAAAATTCTACGCCACAATCATTTCATCCGGACCAATCGAACAGATGGTACTGTTTCGAGAAAATTAATCCGAAATACATTCTGATCCCTCTTGAGCGATCGCTATTCACTTGTCACTGGAAACCACTCATGCGCATTGGTTTGTACGCGAAAATAATATGAACATAAAGCGCTTTATTTCGCTTCGATTTTTTTGACTGAAAACAATTTAAATGTTGTAAATTAATGTATATCCGCTCGTATGGTTACTGTTCCATTTTATTGTAATGTTTAGTCTTTTGTAATTTGGTCGTCACTTATTTAATTATTATTTTTTTAGTGACGACGTAAATAAAGTCTACTAAATTTCAATATGTATTTGTAATCCATATAAGTATATGCAAAACTATCTTTAATTAAAATAATGAAATTTTTAATTGCTTTCAATGTAAGCTGGCTTGCTTGATTTCGCCAATTTATGTGTTACATTTAAACAAGTATAAGAATAATAATTTTCTTGAAGTCATAACTGAAAATGCGTTAAAAAATTGGAAACAATTTTCACATCGATAACAGCGCTTTACGCTTAAAGATAGATTTGGATAATATCGTATTTTATTGTAATAAGAGTTTTAGCCGCTTCAAAACACTTCGACAAAGCGCTATTTGATTGACACTTGCGTTTTCAACAAGTGTTGAAATTGTCAGCTAATTTCAAGGGAATGATTTTTTACTTGTATTAATCTACCCTCAATGGCAGTGGCATAGACCTACTTATTGAGATTATAACGTTGAACAGTACAGAAGAAGTACTTTAATTGTACACTGATAAATTATTTCAAAATTTGTTTTCTTTTTTTGGTTGTACCTACAATACTACTACTACTACCATAAAGAATAGATTGTAAGACCATATTACTAACAACAATTAAAAAATAATAATTAAAAGAAAACAAAAAACCCGCCTGCATAAAAAACAACTACTTAATAGAAAATGAACTGAAAGGACTGGAACAAGATAAAAATTCAAAATTACACAAAGCTAGCGAAACAAATCGAAACAATATCAAACTTATGTACTTACTATACACTTAAAAATATCAATACGGTAGTCCTTCTAAATTTTATGCAACATCGTACATAATATGCAGTCGGAGACATGAAATTGAAGGATAAGTCAAATCATTCTCTCTTTCAGTTCATTTTCTATTAGTTGTTTTTCATGCAGGCGGGTTTTTTGTTTTCTTTTAATTATTATTTTATTTATGTCTTTTTAGTTAGACAAATTACGTAATCGGTTCAATTCATTAAAATAGTTTACATCATGTGGTTGATTAAGTAATTTATTAACGACGAAAAAAATTAGGCGTTCTAACGTTTCCACGTATATATCGTTTTTATGTTTGACAGAGCATAACTTTTTACAGAGGAGTCCGAAGTTGATAATTCTTTTTTTATGGGAAAGGCTACACCCCGAAATTGACCGTCGGACGTTGCCTAGGAGGCGAGGAAGAAGCTCGGCTCGCATCTTGCTTGCCTTAGGCATGGAAAAGAGCAAAGTCAACATTTTTTAAACTTTCTTATTGTATTTCTTTATTATTATTACAGTAATAATAATCATAATATACATACCTGACTGGGGAAGTATCTCGACCTTATAGAAGAACACAGCTAAATAATACTGCTCTCAAGCAGTGTTCTGTTCCTGTGGTGAGTAAGGTGACCAGATCTTCTGGAGGATTGTGGGTAGAACATTGCGCTTGCGATGCTTCTAGTGTTGCAGCATCTATATATAAGCTACGGTAATCGCTTACCATCAGATGAGCCGTACGCTTGTTTACCAATTTAGTTGTATGAAAAAAAATTGTCCATCAATCCGTCAATACTAAAAGTAAATAGGTAAACGTGACGGACATAACAAATTATTGGATCTGAAACCAAGAGGAATGTATAGTATGGAAGAATATACATTTTATCAATTTATTATTAAAGTTTAAGACGAACATATCAAAGTTAACCAGTGTTATGGATCTTAGGTTACGAGTCAACTGGGCGATGTCATAAAGCGCGTAACAAAGATTAGCTAACAAACAGATGGTATGAAAAACTAAAATAATAAAAATTTGAACTAAAATGCTAATGCTAGTAATGTTAACAAGACTTCTACAGACATTTTTACAAATATAAATAACACAAACCAGCAACTGCAGTAAATTTAGCGATATGTGTTAAAATCATGTTTCGCACGTTTCTAACGCATTCTGTCACTATTATTAAGAATTAGATGCTTGAAAGTGAATTCAGATTACGCTAATATAATGTAAAACAAGTTAATTTTTATACTCGTATTATATCTGAAGTATGAAGAAGAAACTAAGGTAGGGCACAGTAAGAAATATCCTGCACAAAATCTAGATTAGCCCGACTGGGAAACTACCTTGACCTTACAGAAGATCACGGCAAAATAATACTGCCTTCAAGCAGTGTTTTTTTTTCCTGTGGTGAGTTAGGTGACCAGAGGTCCTGGAGGTGATTAGAAGTAGGGTCGGCAACACGCTAGTGTCTAGTGATGCTTCTGGTATAGCAGACGTCTATAGGCTACGGTAAAGCGCTTACTACTACTAAAAAGTAAGTAGTCTGGGATAAAAATGCCGATAAATTAAAGTTTTTTTTTCGGAATAATCTCTTATCTATACTAATATAATAAAGCTGAAGAGTTTGTTTGTTTGATTGTTTGTTTGTTTGTTTGTTTGTTTGAACGCGCTATCCTCAGGATCTACTGGTCCGATTTGAAAAATTCTTTCAGCGTTAGATAGCCCATTTATCGAGGAAGGCTATAGGCTATATATCATCACGCTAAGACCAATAGGAGCGGAGTCCACGCCGACGAAGTCGCGCGCAGAAGCTAGTAATATATAAAATTCTTGTGTCACAATGTTAGTTACCTACCATACTCCTCCGAAACGGCTGGACCGATTTTTATGAAATTTTATGTGCATATCGGGTAGGTCTAAAAATCGGCCAACATCTATTTTTCGTACCCCTAAGTTATACGGGGGAGGGGGTTAAGAGGGTCAATAGCATATGTAGCAAAACAACGTTTGCGGTGTCAGCTAGTAAATTATAAATTTGTGTTATGATTTTTTGTATAAAACATCAAAAGTAACATATCAAGGTGCCACATCTGAATTTGATAATCTTTGTATGAAAGGAGTAAAACTTATAATTGAAATCCTGTTAACTGCACCCCACTGACTGTTAAGATCTGGTTGCAACTGGATCGTAAGAGCACATCGCCTTTGTTTAACTTTGTAACGTAACAGCTTAATCTAAGCTAGATATTGTTTTATGTTATAGCTTGAAAGACTAGTGAGGACCGTTATAACTTATAACCCGTAACTAGGTATAACTAGGATATTTAAAAAAATATGAAATATAGTAAATTGATGGACAGATTTGAGAGACTCGAATATATTTATTCTTAATATAAGATTACTGTGTTACTGAATTTTAAGATGACTCTTTAATTTACAAATAAAAATAAATAATGATAAAAAAATATCTTTCAATCAATCAATCAATCAAATCAGCCTATTGCAGTTCACTGCTGGACATAGGCCTCCCCAAGCTCGCGCCAGACATCCCGGTTTTTCGCAATTCTCATCCAGCCTACACCGGCAATCTTACGTAGATCGTCGGTCCAGCGGGCCGGAGGGCGCCCTACACTGCGTTTGCCAGTACGCGGTCTCCACTAAAAAATATCTTTAACATACATTATATGGTCGTCTGTTCTGTATGGGTGCATATGCAACTATGCACACATAAATGCTTCTGTACCATCTTGTTTTTGATACCTTTCGACAGGGTGAATAGAAATACACAATCGACAAAAAACAACCACAGTTAGTTTTCTTCTAAAGCTAACAATAACACGTGATGAGTAAGACTGCCAAATCCAAAACTTCAAAAGTTTGCTGCTACCTGCATCTAAACCGCTATTTTGTACTGAGATTTCGATAAATAAATAAATACTAAGTTAAATTCATCATAGGCCTTTACGTCTATTACAGACGATTCAAACAGTGCCTGAAGAGCATTTTCTCTGATGGCTGTACAAGCCGATACGGGAGCGGCAGACTCTACCACACACCGAACAGGGAAAAGATGCGCTAGTGTCATAATTGTCGCTGTTTTGATGTTTTTTTGATTCTCCTGTTCGATAAGAGTCCAAACCAGGCTTCATCATTGTGTTTTTGACCATCCTTCACGCTCTTACGCCATTGGTCTCTGTTCTCGGCTATAATAAGCCGAGAATAAGTTAAATTATCTTTCTATTATTTCATAAAGTATGGAATAATAACAGATGTTTAAAAATATGAAAGTCCTTACATAAAATCTATGCATATTTTTAGGAATGTTTTTTCTCTCCTGAACAAATGTTCCTTATATGGGATGGATTACCTTATATGAAGTTAGCAGGTTTTCACTCTAAGCCGACGATATATTTTAAAATATTAAATACAACAACACATTAATTACTCAGATAATTATACTCGTGCTATAATTAAAGACAAAATATATTTTCAACTTTTCCTATGTAAGTAATGATTTACGTAAGTACAATGTGTCAATACACGTGCTCCAAATTAATTTGAAACAAATTTTGGAAATTAAATTCGACTGTTCAAACTAAATTATTAAAACGACGGTAAATCACAACATTTAATCCAATTTACACATATTAGTGATAACGTCGAAAACGTAATCAGAAGTCGAACAATAAATCAGAGAGTTTAACACAATAAATCATAAGGATTATCTGTATAAAAAATATTGCGGTCCGTTTGCTGAATACGAAAACTAAATAACCGTTATCGGAAACTACCCTACGATAGTTGGTCATTTGTTTTCTTTATTTTATAGACATTACACGAGATGTGTCTCAAGATATCAGAATTTCTTTGCATTGTTTTGTTGATATATTATACCTAGTACCTAGGCATTGTTTTAAAAAGGTTCTGTAACATCTCGACGTGCAATCATTCTGTCCACATGATATTTATTTTATATACTACTCGCTGACCCAGCAAACGTTGTTTTGCCATATTATATGTTATTAACCCCCGCAACCCCCTCTTGTGGGTGGAATTTCGAAAGATCCGTTTTTAGCTGACCTGTACTCGGCAAAAGGAATATTCCTACCAAATTTCAAGTCTCTACGCCTTATGGTTCCAGAGATATCTCTACATGGCAAAAGGAATATTCCTACCAAATTTCAAGTCTCTAGGCCTTATGGTTACAGAGATATCGTGATGAGTCAATGGGTGGAAATCTATTTTATATATATATATATAGATTACTTATTCGTAAAGACTTATCGATTTTTTTTTATAACTTTGCGAACTGAACAATAACTTTCTTGTTAAATTCCACGCGGACAAAGTCGCGGGCATAGCAGCTAGTCACAAATAAATGTAAATGTGTAGCACACACACATAGAAATAGAAATAGAAAAAAATAGAAAATATTTATTTAACACAAACTACAACACATATAATATACAAAAACACATAATCAAACATTTTTATGCCAAATTGGTTTGCCAAATGAATGAAGTGTGGCTATTTCATTTGAATATGTCTTTTAATGTTAAAAGTAATTTCTAAATATGATCCTAGCTTCTCCTAGCTAGGTAGCTGAGCTATCTGTATAAAGGAGAAGCTATTTTCCTCCCAAAAATTTTACAATTTTACAATTCTATTAATTTGCCACGAGTTGTTTAGAATTTAGTTTCATAATAGGTTATAATTACACATAGACACATGTATCTATAAATACAGAAACAAACAGAAAAATACGTATAAAATCACTGGATACAAGTGACAGCAGCTATGTGGTATTTCAATTAGAAACATTCATCTTCCCCTTGACCAAACGAATTGACGCGAAGGTTTAATTAAAGCAAGACAACTATTTCCACTTATCCCCTAACTGACAATTATTACTTAGCAAATTAATATTTTTAGAAGTCGTAAAAAGTCTATACTAATATTATAAAGCTGAAAAGTTTGTTTGTCTATTTAAGCCCGCTGAGCCAGGAATTACTGGCTCGAATCGAAAAATTATTTTTGTGTTGGATAGCCCATTTACCGACGAAGGTTATAGGCTATTTTTTATTTAAATTAACGCGAGTGAAACTGTAGGGCACAGCTAGTTAATAAAAAACCTAAGATCTTAGTTTACTTAATGAACTAAATGCAATTATTGACTTACTTTAAACTGTCTGGTATAATGATGCGTGTAGTCATTTAAGCGCCGGCAGTCAATGGCTCAATTTTAGGTTTATATCATCAACTAAAATTTCTTAAAATAAATAGGTTACCAACATAGTAAAATTTTTACCAACCAACAAGTAATCTTAACATTATTTTTTTGCTTATTTCTTAAATACACATTACTGAGGTAGGGCACAGCAGGAAATATCCTACTCAAAATCTGGAGCAGCCCGACGTGGGAAGTACTCGTACCTCGACCTTACAGAAGATCACAGCTAAATAATACTGCTTTCACAATGGGGATTGGGGTTTACCACGGTTTTACCATCAGGTTAGAAGAACGCTTGTTGGTCGACCTAGTTGTATATAAAAAAAGTTGTTCATATACATAAATCTATATTTATACAACAGTGACATCAATTACAAAAATTTCAATGTACTGTCTTAACATAGTCTATTCCTATTTTTTAGCTATTGTCCTTTATTGACTCTATATTTTCACAAAATATATAACAGTATAGCTTAGGTGCTATTCCGTTTATTTTATACTAGCTTCTGCGCGCGACTTCGTCGGCGTGGACTCCGTTCCTATTGGACTTAGTGTGATGATATATAGCCTATAGCCTTCCTCGATAAATGGGCTATCTAACACCGAAAGAATTTTCCAAATCGGACCAGTAGATCCTGAGATTAGCGCGTTCAAACAAACAAACAAACAAACAAACAAACAATCAAACAAACTCTTCAGCTTTATTATATTAGTATAGATTTTACAAACTTTTTTTTTTACAAAACTTAGGAGCGAGTGTATTGCGTTTCATTATGTAATGAAACTTACTAAATAAAAATAACTTAACTGTACCTACAGTAATTTCTTAGAAATATTCAATAATAATATTTTGGTACCTTTTAGTAATTTAATCATATTACAACAACTCATACTTTTTTTTTCTTTATTTAAGGAGTATTAGTCCACAAGGACTACGCCACTCCATAGCAACATCACACGTGTTAAATAAAAGAAAATTAATGAAGTCGTCGCCGCATACCAATTTTTACAATCTGGTACCAACAGTTTAGCCAGCTGTTCTGAGAGAGGATACGCCAAAATTGAATTACAACCTCCAAGTTCTAAATACGACGCCTAGAGAAATATTTATAATAGATAAATGTACTGTACTATGTTACCTACGGATGTTAATAATAAAATTAACGTCTAAAATAAGTATTAAAACAATACACTGTTTAACAAAAATTATGTACCCACATAAACATTAAACATACCTACTCCAAGTAAAAAAAAGGTTCTGAACTTTGAAAGAAGAATAATAGCATACTCACTTACCTATATATTAACGTAACTACCTACATTCTGACTCATCGCAGAACATCGAATAGTGTTGTGAAAAAGCCGATATCTATTATAGCGATAGATTTATTCATGATTAAAATCTATCGATACTACTTTAATAAATTTTAAATATTATAGTTATTATTGCTTGTGAATTATGTGTATAAGGTTTCACATTAATGCAGAACTGAGTTATTTTTAGGAACTTTTTAATAGGTTCTTTGCAACGATTGGCAACTCAAAGCGTTAGTAGATTTTACAGTAGGAGGTTTGACACCGAAATGTGTCATATATTACCATAGGTACAATCTGGGTTTTTCTTTATAGACCGGGAGATGGTGACACAAAATATTAGGTCATTTGTACCAGTATGGCGCTTCGTCAGGGGTCTAATTATGTAAAGGCAAAAAGGAAAATGATGGTCATAGCGCTCGCACCGGCGGCCCAATCGCGTGGGTGTTAATCGAACGCGTCGGATAAATAACGAGTGTCGAACGATTTGTTCCACAAAAATGTTTTTATTTTCAGATAGTCGAAAAAAAATAAGTAGGCGGTAGCGGAATGCCATACTTCTCGGATGTGACTTACAGCCCGCCATACCGACGCGAATACATTAATTTAAATAAAACAATTCAACCATTTGTACCAGGCTAATTTTTACAAAGCTAATCATCGTCGAGTAGCCATTCACGAAAATCACCTTGCCATACTTTTCCGACAGTTCCCAATGGCCGCCATACCATTGCAAAGGAGTAATTTCTTTTTTTTTCGCCAAACGATTTGTACCACCCTGAAACTTTTTTTAACAGTTCCCTGTATGATCATAAATAGAAGTCTGATAATGCCATACCCGCGGGAGGTGGCGAATGTGAACAATATTTTTTCAAAATGCTAAGATTTTATTCGTAATTCGAGTTTTTTTTTCAAGTATGGCGCCACTTTTTCCCTCTAGTACAAGTATGGCAAATATAATAATGGTCACATTGTATCGTATAATTTCCAAAAATCGAAATGCCATACTGGTACAAATCGTCAAATTTTTTATTTTTTTTTCACCTTTTAGCTCAAGTCATCTGCCCGATGGTTACAAGCTGTAATAATTTTTTTTAGGTACAATTGCATCCAAATGACGAGAATACAATGATGCCATGATGTAAAAAATGATTTTACGTATTTTAAAGTCGTATTTTAAAAACGTGTCAAATAAATAAGTATTTCAAGTATGGCAGCACTTTCCCCCCTACTAGAAGTATGGGATAAATAATAACGGTCAAATTTTGTCAAATACTTTCCAAAAATTCAAATGCAATACTGGTACAAATCGTTTGGCGAAAAAAATAAAAATTACTCCTTTGCAGTGGTATGGCGGCCATTGGGAACTGTCGGAAAAGTATGGCAAGGTGATTTTCGTGAATGGCTACTCGACGATGATTAGCTATGCAAAAATTAGCCTGGTACAAATGGTTGAATTGTTTTATTTAAATTAATGTATTTGCGTCGGTATGGCGAGCTGTAAGTCACACCCGAGAAGTATCGCATTCCGCTACCGCCTACTTCTTTTTTTTTCGACTATCTGAAAATACAAGCATTTTTGTGGAACAAATCGTTCGACACTCGTTATTTATCCGACGCGTTCGATAAACGCCCACGCGATTGGGCCGCCGGTGCGAGCGCTATGACCATCATTTTCCTTTTTGCCTTTACATAATTAGACCCCTGACGAACCGCCATACTGGTACAAATGACCTAATATTTTGTGTCACTATCTCCCGGTCTATTATGCTGTATAAGCCTTTAGATCTCTGACAACATTAAATAGCATTTAAAAGCTAGTGTCGTTAAAAGTCAAGCGTTTAATCAAATAATTGATAGTAATTACGAAAAAACTACCTAGGTACCTACTTCTTTCTATGGACATTACTTTAATAAATCTTTTTAAAATTTTCTCCGTGATATCCCAAAAAGGCGATTTGAATGATAAGTCAGAGAGAAAGACAAAATGTTCATATAATACATTAATATTATATTTTAATGTTATTTCAGATTGGTTACTTTCTACCCTAAAAATCGATTCCTATCAATTACTAAGAAACCACAACGCAATAGAAAAAAACTTCACCGTAATAATTATAGTCCGTACAAAAAAGTGTTGGACGGAGTTCTTAGTCCATACTTAATATGCATTTTTAAAATGTTGACATAAGACAGGCCGATTAAATAAGTATATAATAAGACGGTTGCGATTTTTAACAAAGGGTTTACGTCTTCGTTGACATAACACACGTATTATTTGCTAATGATAGACAATTTTTTTTCCAATTGACAAAGAGGTGTTTTATGCATCACTTTATAATTGCAATTGGGTTTTCTAGACCAATATTTCAAGTGAGTAAAGTTTTTTTTTAAATATTGGAATACCAACGTAATGTCTGTAAATAAATATGCAGGTAAGTACTATTGGATTCTGTATATTTATATACATATTACAAATTTAGAAATACAGTGTGGCGCAAGAATTGTTGAATTGTACTTACAAGGATTGTTTCTTAAATATAGCTTTATTTTTTTTATAAACATATCACACAACTTGATAGCTATTTAAATGTGTCAACAACGTGAGTGATTAAAAACTAAGCAGTCGCTACTAAATTATGAAAAAAATGAGTGTGCTTTAGACCACACGACTGAAACTTCTTTAGCTCCATCTAACTTATATCTCCCTCTCAACTTTTATTCGTAAGTGAGGCCGCACACCACAGCTACATTTGTATTACGATAATTGTAGCGCCACATTTGAAACGCGATACATTTATCGACCCCCTATATTTGTATGTAAACCCGCACATCAAGGACACATTTGTAGTAGGTGCAGTTTGTGGCAAGATGGCTGCCACGCCACACGAATTCAAGATCGAACACGTTCGTTTTATGTGGCGCGAACATAGAATAAAAACGCGCGAAAATGAAAGAATGTTGAATTTTATGTTGAATTTATTGCAGAGATTGAAAAAAATCCCGTTTAAATAAATTTATTGAACTGATTAATTGAACAATTTATAATTTATTGAAAAATTTGATTTGATTAAACTAAATTTAATAATAATTGGTAGGTATGTTTTCATATTCATTCTATGAACTTTTCTTCTTCGGATCGTAATTCTTGCGCAATTTTGAAATTTCCGTAAACTACAATTTTGATTAAAAGGGTGAACCCCATAACGTCTTTTTTTTTATTAAAAGCTTTTATTTAACTTGCAATGTATGTATGTATGTAACTTTAATGAATGTTTGTTCGGGTGAAATCTTGCAAATCAATTTTGAAGCAGATATCTTCAACCAATTGAGCTGAAATTTTGTATAGAGTATCAATTTGGATGACAATGCATGGTTTGTATGTATGCATGTATGTATGTATGTTTGTTCGGGTGAAATCTTGCAACTCAATTTTGAAGCAACCAATTGAGCTGAAATTTTGTATGCAGGTTCAATTTGGATGACAATGCATGGTTTGTATGTATGCATGTATGTATGTATGTTTGTTCGGGTGAAATCTTGCAACTCAATTTTGAAGCAACCAATTGAGCTGAAATTTTGTATGCAGGTTCAATTTGGATGACAATGCATGGTTTGTATGTATGCATGTATGTATGTATGTTTGTTCGGGTGAAATCTTGCAACTCAATTTTGAAGCAACCAATTGAGCTGAAATTTTGTATGCAGGTTCAATTTGGATGACAATGCATGGTTTGTATGTATGCATGTATGTATGTATGTTTGTTCGGGTGAAATCTTGCAACTCAATTTTGAAGCAACCAATTGAGCTGAAATTTTGTATGCAGGTTCAATTTGGATGACAATGCATGGTTAACTTTGTGACGTCATATTGGTAAAGCCAACTTTTGAGAGCGGACTAGTTATTTTTAGAGCACTTCTACAATATGGGTATCTGTAAATAAAAGGTAGTAAAGTAGTAAAGTAAATGAAAGGGCTTGCTAAAAATAATTTGAATAAAGTGACGTGAATACCGACTAAAAAGTCAAAAATAAATTAAATGTAAAAAACCTTTTTAAAAAACAAGCTTTTATTTGAATGCACTAAAACGAAAAAAATAAATTTTTACTTTAAAACTTTTACTATCTACTTATAAAGTCATTACACATAATCTATATGATATAAAAGCTTGTCGCGAGATTTGCTTGTAAACAAGTAAATTAAATAAATTGATGTGATTGATTTTAACTATTAAAAATTTCAAACTAAGGAAATACGAGTACTCATATCTCGCGACATGCTTTTCTATCATATAGATTATGTGTAATGACTTTATAAGTAGATAGTAAAAGTTTTAAAGTAAAAATTTATTTTTTTCGTTTTAGTGCATTCAAATAAAAGCTTGTTTTTTAAAAAGGTTTTTTTACATTTAATTTATTCTCATTAATCGCCTCATCAAAAAAAAATCGTCATCGTCAGACGATGATGTCGACATTCTGACTTCTGTTGCCACGCTACAATTGTGCTTCCAATGTGCGCACACACGACACATTTGTGGCCGCTTAAATTGTATCGCAGTAATTGTGGCGCCGTAAATGTATGTTGAGTGTAGCGTGTGGCGGCGGTGTGCGGCCTCACTAACGCTCTCGTCAAGCGTACGTAAAGAAGTTTAACTTTAAAAAAAAATCAATAATTTTTAAATTATTATACAGAACAATCACAGACAATCACTCTTTTTTCCAATTGTAAAAAAACTGTCAAACATAACAAATAGTGATGGATGTCATAAATAAATAATTCATCGTATTATCGATAATGCGGACGGCGCTACATCGGTCGGTAAAGGGTGACCGACGTTGTGTCGCCGCGGTAACAGGGGCGTTACAGTGATAGGGCTGGCTGGTATAATTGTATTTGTATGATTTTATCGATAAGAATCCCCATAAAGTTTAATACATTTTAAGACAAATATACCATTATAACATTACAGTCATATTGTTTATGGAATAATGAATTGAAATTTAATTCTACGTGCAACTGTCAACGTCAATATTGTCATAAACTTTGAAACAAAAATATATACCTATAAGCGTTTTTTTACGTCCACGGTAATTCTTCACATAAAACATTAAAAAAAAACTTCAAAATTGTTATTTTCGTATGGTATTAGCTTTTCGTTTGTAATCTATACTAATATATAAAGCTGAAGAGTTTGTTTGTTTGGTTATTTGTTTGTTTGTTTGTTTGAACGCGGTAATCTCTGGAACTACTGGGTCGATTTGAAAAATCGATTTGAAAAAAGACTAATAGGAGCGGAGTCCACGCCGACGAAGTCGCGCGCAGAAGCTAGTATATATTATATATATCTAATAGTCGAAATAGCAAAAAACATTTTTAAATTTTATATGAAAAGAATAACAAAGAGTTGTCACGATGTGTTCTATAATACTTAACTCCTAAATTATTGTATGGGTTGATATACTGTTGATATACTGGTCATATTGTGTCTTTAATCATTACAATACACGAACACAAATCATATCAAGAACGATTTAACACATTAAAAAATACAATCGACAACAAATAAAGACAAAAAATCGTCAACCCTACCCAATGTTAGGGTCGGGCGGGGGAAAATATTCGACTTCAATAGAACACTTCCACTTACACCTTCTGACCACAATATGTATGCGGTTGTAGCTTATATTGTATAGCAATAAGTACTAAAATCGCACGAAGCATCTTGACAGATGACACGGTATTAAACGTGGCTGACCGTATTTACTAGAGAAGGGAAGTATAGTAACTGGTAACGCCATCTATAGCATAAGATAATAACTGCACCTTAAAAATTAGTCAAATTGAGTCTTGTTTTAATGACATAAGGTTGGTTTTTGTTTTAAGATATGAATAGTGTTGTACATTTTAGTTACGATATTAAAATATGTCAGTGTTGAATATCAATCCAGGAGTATTCTGGACTTATTGGGCATAATTTAGAAATTGTTTGCGTAAGATGCTCTGATGACGTGATTATGAAGATTTATCTCATTGTCATCGTTTGTCAACTCTTGAATAGGTGTGTTTATGACTTGCGTATACTCTATTTGTCTAAGTCGTCTCCAATTTAGGTAGATATTAAATACATTTTAGGCGTAAACTGCGTATTACAATATCATTTTTACAAGTTTATAAGTAAGTACAATGAAATCAAAATTACATTTTTTAATATTTGTTTCAAAATACTTAACGTTAGAAATAAAGTTATCAATAGCTAATTTGTAAAACAAGATGTAGATATATAATAAAAATAAAAATATTTATTTACTAACTGCTCGGACAGACTTCGTTCTGTCTGTTATGTTTTTTTTTTTTTTAGTATAAAAAGCTTCCGTGTGATTTAAGGAACATACAAAAAAAAAATTAGCCGAATTGGTAGAGCCATTCTCCAGTTACTTATGCACTTCGCAACATACATTTTTATTATATACTCATAGATTTACATATTTATATAAAATTTTTTCAACTTCAATCGTCATACAACTGACAGGATAACTATGACGTTTGTTATTTAAATAAACCATATAATATGATGTTATAGTTGTCACAAAATAAGAGGCCCGTTTGGACATTTAACAAATACCCTAGAACGTAACTTGGTACGAAACTGTAAGACACAATAAAAGAATTGTTAATAACATAAAGTGTTTTTAAAACATACGTAAATTTTTTGGCGCGTTAAATAATATAATAGAATATATTGGGAGTGTTCTTTTCGCGCTTACTTTATAGTATCATGCAATATCTAATTATTACGAAACGTCTCAAAAACAGTTACGTTCTAAGTCCTTTTGTTTTTACAAGCTTTTATTTAACTTGCAATGTATGTATGTATGTATGTAAATTTAATGAATGTTTGTTCGGGTGAAATCTTTCAACTCAATTTTGAAGCAGATATCTTCAACCGATTGAGCTGAAATTTTGTATACAGGTTCAATTTAGATGACAATGCATGATTTGTATGTATTTATGTATGTATGTATGTTTGTTCGGGTGAAATCTTGCAACTCAATTTTGAAGCAAATATCTTCAAGCAATTGAGCTGAAACTTTGTATACAGGTTCAATTTGGATGACAATGCATGGTTTGTATGTATGTATGTTTGTTCGGGTGAAATCTTGCAACTCAATTTTGAAGCAAATATCTTCAAGAAATTGAGCTGAAACTTTGTATACAGGTTCAATTTGGATGACAATGCATGGTTTGTATATATGTATGTTTGTTCGGGTGAAATCTTGCAACTCAATTTTGAAGCAAATATCTTCAAGCAATTGAGCTGAAACTTTGTATACAGGTTCAATTTGGATGACAATGCATGGTTTGTATGTGTGTATGTATGTATGTTTGTTTGGGTGAAATCTTGCAACTCAATTTTGAAGCAGATATCTTCAACCAATTGAGCTGAAATTATGTATATAGGTTCAATTTGGATGCCAATGCATGGTTACCTTTGTGACGTCATTCTAAATCCAATATGGCGGCATATCGAAGAGTGCGGACTAGTTATTTTTAGTGCACTTCTACAATATGGGTATCAAATGAAAGGGCTTGCTAAGAATAATTCGGATAAAGTGACGTGATAACCGACTAAAAAGTCAAAAATAAATTAAAAGTAAAAAACCTTTTTAAAAAACAAGCTTTTATTTGAATGCACTAAAACGAAAAAAATAAATTTTTACTTTAAAACTTTTACTATCTACTTATAAAGTCATTACACATAATCTATATGATATAAAAGCTTGTCGCAAGATTTCCTTGTAAACAAGTAAATTAAATAAATTGATGTGATTGATTTTAACTATTAAAATTGTCAAACTAAGGAAATACGAGTAGGTACTATCTCGCGACAAGCTTTTCTATCATATAGATTACGTGTAATGACTTTATAAGTAGATAGTAAAAGTTTTAAAGTAAAAATTTATTTTTTTCGTTTTAGTGCATTCAAATAAAAGCTTGTTTTTTAAAAAGGTTTTTTACTTTTAATTTAAATACTAGTGTTGTAACTAGTTAATTACTGAATTTCACCAGCATCATTCGATTTTAATAGTAAATCGATATTGTGTAGTGATCTCTACTGAAAATAATTTTATTGTATTTGCTCGCCAACGAAAAATAACGACTTCAATTACATCGACAAAACATAGGTAGAAAAAAAAAATAATCAACTACATACGCGTTATCAAAGATTACCTAACTACGACCTATTTACATTAAAAAAAAGTTAAGAGAACCTAATAAACCACGATAAAACCTGAAAACATTGTTTCATTATAATGAGATAAATTGGCGTAAACATTAGCAAAAATAAAAAATAAATTAGATTAAAGACAAATTAATCTTTTGTACCATTGTATCATTTCAATTTACCTACAATATTAAAGTTTAAGTTAAATTTTCTAATCAGAAATTTAATCCAATATACTTTACACTACATAATCAAGTCGATCAAATACTCATACAAACTTGAATCGATTTATCTTGAGAATCGAATACCGAGTCGTATGGTTACTTCCCTATTTACGTCTCGATGACATATGTCCAAACGGGCCTATTATTTTGCGATGACTATAGTTAGGTACAGCACGAAAAAAAAAACAAAAGCAATGTTACCAGGGAGAATAAATAAAAATTTTATCTAATTAAATCTCTATCCATAAAAATCCACCTGTTGGAAATTCCCATAATAATTAGTTATTTTTATAAAATTAACCGCCGAAGACCGAGGGCGATCAGATATACTTTTTTCACGAGATGTCAAAGTTCAAACAAGGGTTTCTGTGGAAATGAATTTCGATGGCCTTCTTGATAACATTATTAGTGACCTTTCTGCTAAGTTTTAATTGTAATAGAGATTTTATTCGAGACAATTAACTAGTATTTAATACAAAAATATTAATACAAGTTGGTATCTTCTGTTGTATTTTAATGAGATATTGATATTAAAATTATATATTCATACTAGCCGACCCGCGCCCACTTCGTTGGGCGTTAATTATTATTTTTGTGATGCAAATATTATATTATAGAAAAGTTTTCATCTCGCTCGCACATCTCCGACTTTATTTACATATATTATTATTTTTCACTGATTGTTTTGTTCAATAACAATAAAATACAGCCTATACCACTTCTGAATAGTGTAGCTTTCTGTTGGTGAAAGAATGTTCATGATCGGATCAGTATTTCCGAAGATTACCATTTACAAACAAACAAAGTTTAAAACTTTACCTCTTTATAATATTAGTAGGTATAGATAACCGGAATAAGCTGGCATTAATCCTTTGTAACAATCGAGTACTTTTCCACAACAATATCACAGCATGATGTTTTACAGATTTTGATGATTGGTTTTAGTAGTTTCACAATTTTTATATTTAGTACAAACAAAAGTTCCGCCATCGATCCTGGCGTGTTGTCATTTTATCACATACTTACCTAATATACAAAGATGAGTAAACATTTAAAAAAACTAATAAAAAAATATTGATTGTTTCAGCAAAGATAAAGGTAAATTATTAAAAGAAGCCAGATATAAAGAAATTACTATAACATATGTAATTTTATTGTCACGTAGTAATTTGACGATTCGCAATATATTAACAATGTCAACTAATATGTGCAATATACCCTTGCATAACCAAAGTACAATACACATACACACATTAAATAGACAACTTAGTAACTTAGTAAAAAATCCTCACAACTAATGCGATGTCCATTATTACAATTTATAACAACATCAAACAATTGTTTAAAATAAATTTCAAACAAAACAATGTTAACATATTCGTATTATTTATAATCTGTGAGCAAATTGCAAGAGGTGTCATGACAAAACTTGTTTATCCCTGACCTCCATGCATTGAATGGTCAAAATGAACACGTATAATATTCATTATTTATGGTCAATAATAATTATGTCCGACAAATGGACATTTCAGATATGTATGGATTATTAGGACTATTACTGTTCTTTTTGAATGGTATTGTATTCAGTTGTCATGTTTTTATTCTGGAATGGAGATTCTTATTTCGAATAAAAAATAATAATATGCATTTTTTGTAGGTAGTTGAGTCAGATTCATCAAAATGAGCGATTTTAAAATCATAGTATAAAGCTATAATATCATTTATAAGTCTTAGAAACACCTAAATATTTTTTTTTTAAATATTTTTATTATAAAATGATGTCATGTTTTTGCAATTTTTCTATGATTAGGTACACGAAGACTCGACATGTAAAGAAAAGGCAACTTAGCATACTGAATCAATCCATTTAAATACATACATACAAAAACTTATATTGATTTATGATAAAACATAACTTATAATTAAAACAATATTTGAAGTATTTCAAAAATTTTTCATAATTCATAAAATCTCCACACCTTTCCCAAGCGTTTCAAAAGACGTCAAAAAATTTGTCTCAACAATTCAGTTACACTGTTACAAAAAACACATAATGTCCATAAGAAACCGTGTCTTATTTATAGGACGTGTACATAAATTGTTTATTTTATGACCTAGAATTAATAGTCTCATTACTGGCTATTCTTTGATCCGCAGGGGTGTTTGTATGTGGGTCAAGAAAGAATTATGTGTGAATGAAAAAGGGTTAGGGGGTTTAAGATTGTTATGATAAATGACAATGTTGTTTAAGACGTCGCTTTTTGTCTATTATGATATCTGTCGTTTGAATAGTATTATGTAAATAGAGAATCTAAAAAATTTAGTAAATCATTTAAATTACTATTTGATTTAACAAATACAATTAGTTAACGAAGTTGAACAATATGTAGATGAGTTCGTGAAAGAAAAAACCGTGTAGACCATTATCTACATTTACAAAAGGAAAAGCTACCGAATTGTATTCTATTTTTATATACATAATACAACACTAGGTAAACAAATTGAGTTACACAATTTAGTAAAACTAAAAATATTAACCTCACAGCGATACAAGGGACGTTCCATTCGCAATAACATAAAAGAAAATAGGAAAAACAACGAAAGTAATAACGGAAGATATGACGCCATATCCCATTTCGAAGTGGACAAGAAATCATAAGCTTCGAACATAAAGGTAGAAAATTAAATTAACTTTTCTACATCGTTATAAAGTAACATTAAAACTAAAATACAATGTACGAAAAGAACTGAAGAAAGATAAAATCTAAGTACTCGACGAAATTTAAGAACCGGTCGAGAATAAAAGAATCTAACCCTTTTGAAAACGGTATTAACTTGTTTAATAAACACAGCAACATTGTTGATTATTACTTGGACCGGTTCAAAAACGATTAAACTATCACCTTACTTGGACCCCTTAAGGGAAAAACAAGTGACGAACATGCAAAACTTAATACAGACAATGAGCTACATTTATGAGTACATTTTAATGATCCTGCATTTGTAATAGACGAAGCAGTTACATTTTTAATAGCGCCATCGAATGTTCCACTTAATACTTTAATATCAAAAGTTTCGATGTGAATTTATGTTATTAAATTGAACGTTACTTCGATCTTTCGAGTTTTAAAGTATAGAATAGATACGAGTAGTTGTGTTTGATTAATAGTCTGTTATTTTATTGGTAATAAAGCTAACAGTAACGGTTGAAACGATACAAGTTTCACAAGTACAAACGTTTTGGCAACTGCTGATCTTAAGCATGTTTTAGGTTGTTTTGTTGTTGTAACGATAAAATTTACAGTTACTATCGTTTTTAATGCAAGAAATTTTAATTGATTGTGCTTTTATTGTTGATAGATAATAAAAAAAATCTAACATTTAAAATTAATTTGACAAACTCGACCTAAATTTAAAATATCATACCAACAAAAGATCATCCGTTACGACCATTAAGTATCTTATTTCACACCTCTTAGTAAAGAAGAACAATGATAACACATCATTAGTTTCAAAATGGTCAAATAATGACCATGAATAAATAAGATAAGGATTTGGAATGGGGTCGCATCTAAACTGTAACAATGGCACCCTAAAGGTGTGCAAGAAGATATCTTGGACCACTTTAATATTAATTATACGTGACTGAATTGTATCATAATATGTCACTAGATTAATGTGTTACGCAAATGACACTTAATAATTGTCAACTGAATTTTAAAGTTCCCTAATGTAAAGCTATACTTCCGCTATTATATTGTTGGTTTAGGGGTCATTTTTATTTTTAAAAAAATATCCAATAGAAATGTCACCAACGATTATTTTTAATCATCACTACTTTAGCTGCTTTACTAAAAATTAAATCCTTTTTAAATGGTGACCTAATATCGCTTTGAGTAGTTTGGTGTAGATTATATAAGCAATGATTCTTATTAATGAAGTTGACAGCATTCAGTCAAACATTCGTGTATTTCTATAGACGAAACTGAATTTAAAAAATCATTTGATGTTAGGAATTTATCCTTTGAAAGTAGACGAGGCATTACCCTTTATAATACAAAGGCATCCAAGCTACAAATATTTGACAAACCACGGGATGAATCATCAATACAATCTTAATCCTCGAGGTGTATGAACTCACAAAGAGAAAGCTTGCACCTTATAACATTTTAGGGCCGGGACAAAGGGACACAAGTCAGTAGTTCACAGGTCATAATGAATTCAAAATATGCATTGTACGTTGCTCCTTTTTATAGTTTGAGAATCAAACAATGATATTATGATCTCGATCTTTCGTGTTTAATTTCGTTTACAAAAAAAAAAAAATTGACAATGATTGTGAAATGAACGTTGATGATGATCACGGTTTAGAACTTGGCGATAATTTTCTAATGCATCATTAATTCTAGGATAAGATCCATTAAAAATATTGTATTGCATTTTTTGTAGTAATATTTTTACGTGTGGGAATACTGTTTGAAACAGTGGTTAATTTATAAGATGTGTTGTGAAAGGTAAATAAGACAATGACAATCATATACAAAATAAATTGTATGATACAAAGAAACGACTAGAATTGGTTTTAATCATATATACAATATAATATATTGTATATATGTAATTTAATATATTGTATATATGATATTATGTTGATATTTTAAATATTCAAGGAGAAGACGTTCAATTTTCTACTACGTTTATTTTAAAGTACACGGACAAAATTACGAACGTTAGAAATTTCCATGAAAAGATGCGATTGTAATTTTTGTGATTAACAAACCGTACTGGACAATAGCACGTCGTACCAACAAATTCACGTAATCCCTGGGAGACGATTTTAAATTCACAATCTTTCTAAACAATACCCACCTCTACTGCATCGATAATAAGAACGAAATTGCCGTGATTCAATTTTCACACTTCCATAAGACCTGTAAATATGTACATGTTACGTATGTTTGTTTCTTCATACGAGCATCGCAATAAGATCCTGAAAAGAATATTATTTACGACCGAGACAAGAAAGAAGGTAATATTTAGCCAAATAAAAATTTCCTACGTGGTACTGACGTCGACATAAATTTTCTCTAGAATACGAGCTAATGGCAACCGTTCGTTGACAAAGAATGCTTTTAGAGATTTCTGCTGCCGTGTCTTTCATCTGATAGATTGTATTGCGATTTGTTGTTATTGTCTGTTTTAGATCGTAAAAGATACCTTTTTCTGGGTGTACGAGTATTTACCGAAGCTGTTACGTCTATTCGGAAATGTTTAAATTTTTTCATAATACAATACGTAAATTTTTTTCTTAAGAATTAGTTATTCTCTGCTCAAATTCCATCACCTATGTTATTTTTATTTTCATATTTATTTTTGAATTTAACAAATTAGTTTTCCATTAACTTTTTATTTAGTCATCTACAACCATCTTAAGATTATCGAATGTTTAGTTTGTTAGTTCAAATTAAATTTTATTTAATTAAACAATAAGTACCTACGTGTATAGGTTTAAGTTTAAAAGTAGAGAACTGATTTAACTGAGAAGTGTGTGTATGTTTTGTTTTTTCTTTCTTTCTAATAGGATATATAAAGTATAAAGTAGAAATTTGACTCTGTGCTATAATATATTAGCCAAATAAAGATATATAATAAAAATATAATCCAATACAAGTTATATTAGATGAATATAATAGATATAGGTATATTCATCTAATATAACTTGTATTGGATTATAAAACGCTTCGACTTAAAACCGTCAAGCACTAATATTTAACGACAATATTGATATCAATCTGAACTTATCATCAAAATGAAAATGTGACTTCAATGTAATATTGTTAAAATAGTTACCGTTGATTAAACCTGTAACGTAATAAAATCTGTCGCAGTCATAGTTAATACTTAATACGTAAAACCACACATTTCGCGCGCAACATTGTTGCGACGAGGTTCCAGCGAAAAATTAAATTAACGGTGACACGTTACTTGATGTAAAATACTGGAAATAACTCATGTAACATTTATTAAAAATTGTGACTAGTACTATTAGTCATTGTAGGTCTCCCCACCGTGCCTCGGAGAGCACGATAAGCCGTCGATCCCGGTTGTTATCATGTACACCTGATAGCGATCGTTACTCATAGTAGGAATATATCCGCCAACCCGCAATAGAGCAGCTGGTGGATTAAGCTCTGGTCCTTCTCCTACATGGGAAAAGAGGCCTATGACCAACAGTGGGATATTACAGGCTGAAGCGTATGGAAGAAGAGGCCTATGTCCAGCAGTAGGTATATCACAGGCTGAATAAAATCGAATATTTTAAAATATAAGTTTCTAAAATAAAAATAAAACATTTTTTTTAAATTACACAACAATTCTTTTTAACTGTCTCTTCCATAGCACAATAATCTGCTACCGTGCATTGTGCAATAAACTGCGTATAGTCAATAAAGTGTTAATAGGTTCGATGCACCGCTGTGTCACTGATAACCTGACAAATGTATCTCCCAAAAATAGGTACAGTCAGCATAATACTGTTCATTTTAAATACATACGACCAAAAAATAAAGTTCACAGAGAGATAGGTATGTGAGAGTCATATAAGGACTTTTATTTTGGTAAATATGTATTATTAGCTTTACCACTACCGCACAAGTACCGCATTCTGAAAAATTGTGCCTGCCTACGAAATGAAATGAAATAAAAATATTTATTTAGCCATAAGTTTCTACATTTCTAAAACGTACGTTACAAAAACTGCGTTTTACTAGATTAAGAAAAAATGAAGGAAGAAACCGTTTCCTTACACAGACACAATTCACAAAAAAAACAATTTTCAATGCTAATTTTATATGAATCATGTGAATGTCAACTCTAGTTAAATAAAAAACAAGCAATTTCAACTCTGGTTCTTAAATATTTAGTTAGACATACAAAAAACGAGTGTGCTTTAGACCTCGCGACAGAAGTAAAACTTACGAAACGTAGGTAGCTCTCGCTCTCTCTTTCTATCTTCACTAACTTATATCTCCCTCTTACTTACTTACTTTTATATCTCTCTCCTCTTATACTTTTCGTAACGTACTTATCACGCATTCACCAGCTTACTCCCCAAGACAAGTGTGCGTAAAGAAGTTTTACTTCAAAAATCTATACTAATATAATAAAGCTGAAGAGTTTGTTTGTTTGATTGTTTGTTTGTTTGTTTGTTTGTTTGTTTGAACGCGCTAATCTTAGGATCTACTGGTCCGATTTGGAAAATTCTTTCAGTGTTAGATAGCCCATTTATCGAGGAAGGCTATAGGCTATATATCATCACGCTAAGTCCAATAGGAACGGAGTCCACGCCGACGAAGTCGCGCGCAGAAGCTAGTAAAATATAATAATAAATTTCGACAAAGCGAACGTCGTAACTGACCTAACATAACAAACTTTTGTATCTAAATTCTGCTTCGGTTTATTACCGTAATAAAATACTATAGGTTGACTTCTGTCGTTAATCCGTTCTGATAGTTTTGTTAAGAATATGGACATTGTGAATACTGTTTAAAAGGATTTGTAAATATTTATCTTACTAGTAAAATTATAGGAGATTTCATTTTTTCTTTATTTTTTGTTGTTCCTTTTATAAAGAAACCAATTATGTGCTTAGACTTATATATTACTGAATTGATCAGTCTAGATTTGTACTTTTATTAATTTCATTTATATTTTTAGTTTACTATTATAAAAGTTATTTATCATAATATTACTTTGTATAATAGAGTACAGTGCAGACCATTTTATATTTTAACTAGCTTCTGCGACAAACAAACAAACAAACAAACAAACTTTTCAGCTTTATGCGCGACTTCGTCGGCGTGGACTCCGCTCCTATTGGTCTTAGCGTGATGACACATAGCCTATAGCCTTCCTCGATGGAATGGGCTATCTAACACTGAAAGAATTTTTCAAATCGGCCCAGTAGTTCCAGAGATTACCGCGTTCAAACAAACAAACAAACAAACAAACTCTTCAGCTTTATATATTAGTATAGATTTATTTATAGAACAACGAATTTCTTTAATACATTTCAGATACATAATATGGCTAAAAATCAAAAATTACTTAATAAATTCCCAAATTACAAAATTAGTATAATTACATTTTAAACTAACGTAAAATAGTATAAAGCAATCATATTCAAGCATACAATATTATCAATATCCAGAAAATAAGTTCGTAGTTGTTATACATGCATTATTTCCGGTTTAATGACTTCTTAAATTTTCCTGCTTAATACGAGAATAGCGTGGCGATGTTTATTGGCGCTGGTGTCTGCGATATTAGCGCACTGCCACGCCCACAGATACGTCCATAAAAATTACTTGCATGGAACACTTGGCCAATGTTTGATCAAACGATGGTAGCTATCTACTACATTCAAACTACTGCAAACTACTCCAAAGACTCTGTCTTTGCAGTAGTTTGAATATATTATGAACGTGTAATTAAAATGATTTGACTAACCTTTTTATATTTTTTGTGTAAAAAATATGCAGTGTGCGTTTGTGTGTAATACGAGTATATAATTTTGACCATTTTCAAAGATTTTTCAGCAAATAGAAATAGCATTAAATAAAAAAAAAAACCTCTGTGTGGTTTTATGAAACCACGGTAAAAGTGAAACTTTTGCACGCCATCTATGTTTTAATATGTAACTTACATCAGCTGTATGTTGTCATTAGTGTCTTAGTTCTAGGAAATGATAAGAGATGGCCGACCGTCATGCGACATGCAATACGCACACGAAAAAGTTTGAGATGATTTAACAAAAATAATGTTGTATATTTTATTTTAAATGAGTTTCGACATAAATAAAAGCATTATAACGGTTTCAACAAGGAAATAAAATAACTATTTTTTTAATTTCATGCAACATTTGATCAAACATTTGGGGATTGATTCAAACATGCTAAGTGGCACGGGAAGGCGGGTATCAAGCGTTTTTATCGCAGTTTGATTGTCTGATATTAGATAAATGACTTGGTGTTACTTTCATTGTTTTGTAATATAACATCAGTGGCATGCCATTAAGGGTGCGGTTATAGTGAAGGCTTAATGGCTGAAGATAGCAAATCACGCAAAAAATTGGTTACATTAAAATATAGTTATTTCATTCTCAGTATACTAACGTTTACACTCTTTGTATTGAAATTGAAGTAAATAATCTACAGTTACAGCATTTACATGCGAAAACATGTACAGGCATTTGTGTTAAAGACAACTTAGTTATTCACCGGGGCGTTGAGTACGAGGTTTTTATTGTAATGTTTATACCTTTTCGTATACGTACATAAACATAGGAGAAAGTAGAAATGTTAAAGCTGATATAATCTTGACATGCAATAAACTAATGAAAAAAATGCATATTATTTTTTACATAAAATCTTTCAACTAGGTCTTGATATTTTTACTTTCAACTAAGTCTTGATATTTTTATTATTTAGTCGCCAGAATTTAGATGCTTTAGTTTTATAACCTTTTACATACTTCTCAAGTCTAACAAGAAAATCTATATAAATAAAAATGAATGTTGCTAAGTGCATTACTAGAAAATGTCTCGACCAAATCGGCTGTTTTATTTTTTTTACCCACGGAAGCTTGTAATACTAAATAATAAAAAAAAAATGTGTTCATATCGGGTAGGTCTGAGAATCGGCCAACATCTATTTTTCATACCCCTAAGTTATAGAGGGGGGATTAAGGGGGTTAATAACATATTATGGCAAAACAACGTTTGCGGAGTCAGCTAGTAATTAATAAAAAAAAGGTTAGAAAAAATAGTAGTAAACGAATATAACCTCTTTAATACAAACTTTTTCGTATATTGTACTATAGAACAAAACTAAGATATTACGCTATTGCAAAAGCTAATACAATTTAAAAGCAGAACAGAGTTTAATAAAAGTTATGCGCCAACATTTATCACCGGCGGAAAAACATCACGAGACTGGAAATTTTCTCTTCCGTCTTCATATTTTGCATGTCTGTTTTTTTTTTGTTATTTAACTGTATAACGTACCAGTAATAGTAACAAGAAGGTGGGAATTCTATTTAAAATAAACTATTTTAATTAAAAAAAGGTTTTATATCTACATAATTATATTACATGATAAACAGATAAAGGTTTTATATATACTGGATTTTAATATAATGGTGGTCTATTAAAATAGTTCATATCTTTTTAATCAATTTCAATCTATCTATTCGACTATTTGTATGTAGGTACCTACCTAACGCTAGAAAGCTAGAATATGTAAAAAGTACTAAGCTTTTCATATAACTTGGTGTAATTTTAATTTGTATGTAGGTTACAAATAAACTAATCGAATAATAATAAAGTTTTTTAGATTTATATCTATATATTTTGGAAATAAAAATTAATTATTTACAATTTATCAATCATTCCTATGGGAAGATTAAAATATCGAATGATAATTTCATATTAATTTAATAAAAAAAAATGTATATTTATTTCTCAAATTACTAACTCTCATAAAACTTTACCCAATTTAACGAAGACGTTTATACGACGATATCTTTAGGCTTTAAAACATTAAGCTGCAGCTATACAGGCGTTAGGATCTTCTAGAAATGTCACAAAGCTTTAAAGCATTCACGGTAAAACCTTCCACTTGACTAATACACAAATAACATTAAAAGTTAAACAATAAATCGCCTTAACGTTTACAACAGTTATAAAAAGTCGTAAGTATATAGTTGAAGCTTGCAATTCATGATACGAAATAGGTCAACGCCTCGAGACTTGGCTGAGAAATGTCTTTATGGTTCTTTGTTGTGCTATAATTAATGTTTCAAGCTAGTGTTAGAAATAAACATTTAAAATCATATTAAAAATTTTCGATCCAGCGGGATTTGAACCCGCGCCTCTGACGTACCGTGCCTAAAAACCAAAAATAAAAATCATCATATCAAGAATTTCGACCCAGCGAGATGTGGATCCATAGCTCAGTTGGCAGAGCGCTGGCACGGTACGTCAGAGGCGCGGGTTCAAATCCCGCTGGATCGAAAATTTTTGATATGATTTAAAATGTTTATGATTTCCTCATGTGTGGTTAACACAAAAAAATAAAAATAAAACGAATTAGTGTTAGAAATGTTCGAAATGCAAAAATTTGAATTACTACAAATATAAATATTGTACTGGAGTCTGGTACTGTTTTTATATTTGGATTTTCTTTTTATACAACTAGTTCGGTAAACAAGTGTACGGGTTCACTGGATAGTAAGCCATTACCGTAGCCTATAGACGTCTACAACATTAGAAGTATCGTAAGCGCGTTGTCGACCCTATTAGCTCCTAGTAGCTCTGGTCACCTTCCTCACCACAGGAACACAACACTGCTTGAAAGCGGTATTATTTAGCTGTGTTCTTCTGTAAGGTTGAGGTACTTCCTCGGTCGGGCTGCTCCAGATTCTAGGCATGTCCTGCTGTGCCCTACCTCAGTTAAATTATATTATGGAATAATTATATTTTTTTTATGGAAACCTTAAGCTTCATACATGTTATATTAAAATAAGGCTTCTAATTCGTTTTTAAAGCACGTGTGGGCTTAGTCAAAGTTTTGTCTTTTTCATAAGTGACAAGATATTCGAAAGTAAAGAGAAGAGAGGTATTTTGTGAGAATTGAAGAGCTCGCTCTAGTCATCGAGTCCAGGGTTGAAATTGTTTTTACGAATTATTTCTACGTCTTAATAGTTCTTAATAAATAATCCTAGGAAGACCATACATCTTTGTTGGTAACTTATATCTTCATCCTAAGCGATTAATATAATATGACTCCAAATTACTCCTTTACTATGAATTTCGAGACGCTGGAGTTTCAAAGAGCACTTGAGTACTAACTAAGTCTTCGGGCTGAAAAGGTATTATATGTAAAGTATTAGACTTTTCTTAGTTCGTTTTCTTTCTTACATATTCTGGCCGATGTAAGCAAAAGTTACAATAGACAGAATTACATCTCGATGTAATTTCGATATTTGCACATGACTAATATAATTATGCGTACAAACGACAATTATGTAAACATTTTTTTTCTTCAGGATCTCCAGTTTATGTGGGCCTTAGAGCGTAAGACTTATATAAGAACCCTGAAACAATTAAAAAGGAATAAAAAGTATAAATATACGTAAACCACTTCTTGGGGTAAATATCCCTATTAAGTACTTAAACATTTATCTATCTATCTATATATATATATATAAATGAATATTTGTCTGTATGTCCTTTATAGAATCGTAAACTATGCATTTGATCATGTCATGATATTCAGCAAAGTGTTATGCATAAGCCCACAAAGGTTTCTGAGCTAGTACGACCAAAAATAAATAAATAAAAAAAGCGTAACAACGCGCGCAGGGTACAGTTAGTTTTAAATATAATTATAACTTTAAAGTCATTATTTTATTTAAAATATAACGGCTTATCTACTCTATAGCTCACCTAGGCTGTAAGCTATGTGAGTCATGATGATGTGACTCACACAGCATACGAATGTGATGACGGTCGATGACCTTATATGATGTAATATTTAACGATTTTTCATTTTAATACTTTCAAGTTGACCAATAAGTAATAATAGTAATACTAATATTATTCTGAAACTAGCGACCCGCCCCGGCTTCGCACAGTTGCAAAAATGATCAGCATTTCTCTACTATATTATGCATGTATTATACATATAAACCTTCTCCTTGAATCACTCTATCTATTAAAAAAACTGCATCAAAATCCGTTGCGTAGTTTTTAAGATCTAAGCATATACAGACAGACAGACAGCGGGAAGCGACATATGTAGTGATGATGTAGCTATACGTTTCTCTTAGTTACAGGTCCATAGGCTTATTACAAAACAGGTTGGTAAAATAATAAAACAATACTATCGCTAAATTTACTATTTAATACAATATCATACCTTCCATCTTACATAATTAAAACTTTATATAGGTACGTACCTACCATGTAGACATGATTGCATTTGCTACTTACAATTATTGTATTGATTTTAACAAAAATGTGCAAAAAATTAGGTATTAAAAAGGTAATAGGAGGTTTAAAATAATTTTTTTTAGTAATTAATATGTTATGTAACTAATCAATTAATATTGTATTATAATTCTTATTTTAACATGCATAAAAAAGGAAACAGTTTCCGGGTTTTGTGAAACCAAATGAAATTACAAAATACTTCAGTTCTGTAAAAAAGGCAGTTCTGTTATATATAGTAGTATGTTTGTATGTAGTTGAATTCTGTTTTTATTCTTTGTATTTGCGTCTTAAGAAATAAAAGGCTTTTTTATTTATATGTAGGTAATGTAACTGAGTAAGCTTTTTTCATACAATGTTATTAAGATCGGTGTTATAGCACCAGATGAGTTCGATTAGTTACTAATTTTGGCCAAGCAGATACTATTAGTTTCGGTAGTTATTCTTTTCACTGTTTAACATGTTATAAACAAATAAAAAACGTTTATTTCGGAAAAGAAATCCTTAAAAACCAACAGTATTTTAAAGCAAGTATAGCACAAGTAAAGAACATGTTAGCAGAAATAAAATACTAAACATTATAGCAAACCCAAATTAATTTTCATTTGTATTATTTTTATGATTTAATGTAGCTCGTACTCCGAATAACTGTAATTTTAAATACTTAAAAACAAACACTAACCAGAAAACACTAGTTTCAAATGTTTTTTAGTACAAGTTAAGACATTTTCCGTAAGTGCACAGTTTTATGACGCATTCCCTTCTGGCTACTAGCTACTAGCTTTTTGAAGCAGGATTATTTTAATGTGATGTAAGCAAGCCAGAGATTTCTTGACCTCCTTGTATATAAGGTATCTTGTGGAACTGTTCACACGCCTTGCACATAGTGCATCTTTACAGTATTATTTCCTTTTATATATTTACTAGCGACTTGCTCCGGCTTCGCACGGGTGCAATGCTGATACTAAATATAAAATAAATATTTTGCAATGTACGCGAAAAAAAATGTGTTTATTTACGCATCACATTAGAAACCTCTAAAACTATCAGTGTTCCCCTACTATATTATGCATGTATTATACATACAACCCTTCCTCTGAAATCACTCTATTTACTAAAGAAGACCGCATCAATATCTGCTGCGTAGTTTTAAAGATCTAAGCATGTAACAGACAGCGGGAAGCGATTTTGTTTTATACTATGTAATGATACGAGTACGTCAGGCACTCCTGAAACGTATTTGTTTTAAAAGTTTTCTCATTTTTTAAAGGTAATTTTAGGATACACGTGTATGAACGAAGAGATCGACTGTAATTTTGTAAAAATTACTAAGTATGTGTGTTCTAAATTTAAAAAAAATTATTGTTAAATAAATTAAGAAGTAATTTTAAAGGAACTTTTAGTGAATAAAAACGTGAATAAATAAATGGACTAATTTTTATATTTGACAAATTATATTAATTACTTGAACAGTACAAAAGTAAATTTTTGTAATTTGCTAATTGCACACGATGAGGAGAAATTTCGTAGTTACGTCGACTGAGTCACGGTTGCTTTCTGGAACAAAGAAAACATTAAAACATTACTATGAATAATTTATTTAAACATTTATTTCATTTTGATGCTAAATAAATTTCATATGTACGAAATAATAATATTACTGGCCACAGACAAAGACTATCAAAGGGTTCGTTTTATATTAAAAAAATAAAAAATAAAAAAAATGATAGAGTCAATTCAAATCAGCCTCCGGACATAATTATTACCTCTCAATCGAAACCAGAACTCCAAATGAAAGCAATACTCGTATGTAATTGACATTTTTATCCAAAATAAATAAAAGATTGTTACGTATTCGGGTCATTTTAAAGTTCCGACGGTATGACTCACAAACAAAGCGCCGAAGCACGGAGCAAATAAAAAGATTCAAAATGAAATAACAAGTGACGATTTACCGACTGACCAATTTAAAAATATAGAAAAAACAAACGAATATGAACCTTAACACGAAGTAACACGATCCACAAATGCATCAAACAACATTAAAAATCAAATAGTAAAAGCACTGTGGGTGGTAACGGCAGTAGAGGCGAAACGTTTGCAAACATTAACCGATTTCATATAATAAAAGAAAAAGAAGGCGTTGCCGCACCAAACAAAGAACTTTTAAAAGTTTCAATAGCTAAGGATGCGAGAGTAAGTGACCTTTATAATAAGGACAAAGCATTAAAGGCAGGGAAGTGTCCCGCTGGGTGCGAAGAAAGGGCACGTAACGTCTTCACCACTGACCAGACGGTTCTTAAAGCATTTGTTAGGGCTGTCTACTGTTCTGTTGATAGTTTTATCGTTTGAAACAAACAAAAGAGTATCGGCCTAATTGGTCATACTTTTTATGTCTTAAAAAATAAATTTCAAAGGCCATCCGCAAAGGATGCGATAATACGCTTAATTTTGGTTTATTGTTACGCATAACTGGTTGAAATAATTGGAAACCTTTTTAGAAAAATCAGTTGCTGTTTTTTTACAGTTGAACAAATGCTTTTAGTCAGAATGCCAGTGATTTAAGCGTTACAATGAACTTAATGTTGACTTTTAAGAAAAAAAAGAAATAAAATACGTTATAAATCATATTTTCAATATTTGATTATGAAAGCCTTTGCCAAACAGTATAACGCACTGGTAACGCTCAAGCTATATAGTTATTGGTATACAGTGTCAGAGATTGAAAAATCATTGCTCTAACTAGTACTTACTGAAAATACAACATCTGTCAACCCTATATCCAATACAAAATAACCGATATTTATTTCAACTCATTTGCACGACACAATGTCTCTTTAAACTTTACCGATTGCTGTAACCTCTTCCATATAATTTACAACACTTACATTGTCGGCTACCCCTTTAGAGTAGTCAAAAACAAAAGCTTTTTTTTAGCTCTTTTACCGTTTTTACGATTGTAATTATTTATCGTTTCTTCTGCTCCATTGTTTGGTTTACTATTGTCACCGTTTAAGTGATTGTTTCTAATAAGCGTGGATACTGATCGATGGCTTCTTTTGGATGACCGAAAAAGAATTGCATACCGCTTGCTATATATTGAATCTACATATATTGAGTGCCGTAGTTTTTTTTCCGGTGATGACGTATGCATAAATCTTTTAATTTGAATGTATTGCCAGTGTTTTTTTTCTGGTTTTTAAGCGATACCGTTTATGTTTGTGCAATAATTTTTTTTTTTGTAAATCTTTATTAAGAAAAAAAAAGGAGATTTTGTCACGTATGTGAAACTTTACAATTGATATATAAATATTTCTGGTTTCATCAGAAGGTGGTGAGGCCAGGATACTGTTGAATACATCACTCCGGGTGTTTCGTAAAAAAGAAAGCTCTTTCAGATTTGATTTGCAAACATTCAACCAAAACGTGATGAATATTCTCTATTCGGTTGCATTCTGTGCACACTGGCGACTTGGCGAGTTAACCCAAACATGTGGCAACACAAGTAGTGTAAATATTTACTATTCATTTTGATAATTTGATTAAACTATTAAGTAGGTATATAACTAATTAAAGTTTATTATATGTAACATTTAACGTCTCCCATATGGAAAAAGATTCGTAAAATATCGTGAATCGTGATATACAACTTTTTAAAAATTTAATTTAAATTGTAGAAAATCGCTATTTAGATCTTTATTTTTGTTGATTGTTACAAATATTTTTATCATTATTGCTATTGATTTTCCTGTAAGAAATAAATTATATACCTACATAAAAAAATACAACAGTACTAAGCGTTAACTTACTTTATAACACAAGACTTTGGATCCATTGATAATAAAAAACTATTTAAGCTGTTTTCACAATTACTGTACGCCATTCCGAAACCGAGTCCACCGCCTATGTACATAGGCCATTTTCTGTAACCATGTAGAAAAAATCCTCCCAACATACTGCCTATAAGGAGACCAGTGGCTGTAAATAAAATAAAAAATATAATCTTTTGTATTTTTTTATAGGTAGCTTATAGACGTCGGCAACACCAGAAGCATCGCAAGGGCATTGCCGACCCTATCCCCAATCCTCCCAGGAGCTCTGGTCACCTTACTCACCAACAGTAACACAACACTGCTTGAAAACAGTATTATTTAACTGTGGTCTTCTGTATGGTGGAGGTACTACTCCAGTCCGGCTGCTTCATATTTTGAGCACGAAATTGCTGCTGTGCACTACCTCAGTCAATTTGTTAATTAATCATAACATCTTCAAGACACATATTTGATATAAACATCTAATGTGGGTTGAATTGTTCTGTACTTAGATTGCTTTAAACATAAATTAGGTATAATTTTTTTAGTTGACGTAACATACCAAAACTGCGTTGTATTAAAAAAGAAAAATGGTAAATTTTTTATCTAAAAGGTATAAACGTCCCAGACACACTATTGCGAGTATTATTTTCAAAACTGCGACGCCCAGTAGGTAAGTTATAAGAGCACCTTTGAGTTTACAGAATTCACTTTCTTATAGGCAACAGAATCGAAAAAGTACCTAGTAATTGTAATTATGCGAAGTAACTAAAACAAATATTATACCAATTTTAAGACCAAAATCCACGAAACAAGCTGTGTATCTTTCCTCAAAATCTCTTGAATCTGGCTTTGGCATTTTTCACACACTAATTAAAAAAAAACTATATTGTTAAATAAATGTCGCCACTCCTACAAAATGTGTCATGATATAAAATAAAAGATAAAGTAAATATATATTTGAATTCGATAAAATTATTCTTTTGTAAAAAATAATTGACTTAGATTTATAACGATTTAAACACAAAACAATTTGACACGAATATTTTTGACGTTTACGTTATTATTTCCAATTTTTTTTAATACTTTTACTCATGTAGTGTAGTAAGAAAGTTTTATATAATTACGTCGTGGAAATTGACATTGTTGATGACACCACACCGCTGTTGCTATAATGTCGGCGCAATAAATTAGAGTTATTTAAAATTGTTATTGTGTAATGTATTGTATCAAAAAATCAATTTTTTTTTTAAACTTATTCGTAAACTCTGTAACTTGTACATATGACATATAACTCGGAAGTTATAAGAATATTATAAAGCTGAAAAGTTTGTTTGTTTAAATGCACTTATTTCAGAGGTACAAATTAAAAATATATATATTTTTGTGTTGGATATCCCATTTATCGAGAAAGGCTATAGGCTATTTTTTTTCTCAAATTAACGCGTGTAAAACCGCGTTCAGTTTGTATCTACAAAGTATTATTACTATATGATTTACTATATAATCCTGTCTCTTTGATTATAATGTAACATATATTATACTAAAAGGAAAAGTTGCAACGCGCAATTGTAAATTAAAAATAAGTAGCTATATGTATGTATTAAGAGTTGTATTAAGCGTCTTACAGTATAAAATGTAGCTAAGTCTTCATTTCGAAAACCGCCCAAACATTGGCAAACCATAAGAATTACTAAGCTAAACAGTCATTGATATCTATAAGAAGAATTCTCGCTAATTACTCAATTGAATTTAGCTCCCGGAGATTAAGCCAGTAGCTTAAGCAGATTACGTGCTAGGGACATTAATTAATCACATCATTAATTTAGATAATTAATAATTACAATCAATTGGTACGCTCTCTGCATCTAATTAGATCGAAATTGATTACGTTATCAATAGTAGGTATAAGCTTACATAAGAATCGATTGTATTAAGAAATTAAAATATAATAATACTAGCCGACCCCGCAAACGTTGTTTTGTCAGTTATGTTATTAACCACCGCAACCCCCGCAACCCCCTCTTGTGGGTGGAATTTCGTAAAATCCGTTCTTAGCTGACCTCTACTCAGCGAAAGGAATATTCCTACCAAATTTCAAGTATCTACGCCTTATGGTTCCAGAGATATTGTGATGAGTCAGTATATGGGTGGAAATCTCTTTTATATAATTACTAGCTGACCCCGCAAACGTTGTTTTGCCATATATGTTTTTAACCCCCGCAACCCCTCTTGTGGGTAGAATTTCTTAAAATCCGTTCTTAGCTGACATCTACTCGGCGAAAGGAATATTCCTACCAAATTTCAAGTATCTACGCCTTATGGTTCCAGAGATATTGTGATGAGTCAATATATGGGTGGTAATCTCTTTTATATATATATATAGATTTAAGTAGTCTTGAAAAGCACTTTCAAAATATCGATTCAAATATTAAAATTATATTTGTTTTAATATAATATAATTATAGTCAAAATTGATGCTACCACCGTAATGTAGATTCTAGAATCTAGATAAACGAATCGACAAGAAACTCCGTAACTCTTAAAAAACAAAACGAGCGTGCTTTAGACCACACGACTGAAGTAAAATTCCTTTAACACCATCTAGCTTATAACTCCCTCTCAACTTCCGTTCGCCTCGCCTGATCACACTTTTCGTAACACTCTCGTTACGCATTCACCAGCTTAATCCCCAAGTCAAGCGTGCGTAAAGAAGTTTTACTTCCAAAATAAATTTTATAAAATTAATAAAGCGCCCATAAATCCAAACATCTTTATCATTTGATGTACTACTTTTAGCTATATTGTATGTACTAGCAACATCTCGTGGGGAGTTGGGATGCAAAATAGTTAATGGGTTACTACGGATCTTCATCTGTTTACGTACGAAATTTCGTTACAACCAGTTAACTTCCTTATTTTTGCGTAAAAGAATATCAGACATCACATTCATCCTCAGAATAATTCGTATTTTTATTATCAGTAGAATCGTTACATAACAAGTAGTAATTCATATAAACAAACACTAGTGCAATCTTTCCGTCTATATTTTTCACACGATAAGTAATCGCCAAAATATCATAATGAACTAAAACTTTCTCTAAAACACGCTGCATCTTATGGTATATAGTAGGTATTATTTCGATCGGTTCAGTAGTTTTCGCAGTATCACCGAACAGAAAAACCAGCTCTCCATTTATTAGTATAGAAGATAAGAATTTCATTGTATATAATTATAAACATATAGTAGTAAAAGCAATCTGTATATTAAAAAGTTGCAAATGAAAAAGATATTCGATCTTTTTTATTTAAGTTCCAAACGCCTACACTATGATTCGAGTGTTTCAAGTTGATTTCATCTTGCCTTACGCTTTACTTAGGCGCTTTAAAATTTTGATTTTCATGTTACACCTAAGTTTTCTATATAACTATAGCGATATGACTCAGCCTGTAACATCCCACGGCTGGGCATAGGCATATTTTTCCATGTAGGAGAAGGATTGGAGCTTGATCTACCATGCTGATCCACTGCGGGTTGGCGGATATATTCCCTACTATGAGTAACGATCGCTATGAGGTATTTATGATAACAACCAGGACCGAGAGATTAACGTACTCTCCGAGGCTCGGTGGGGAGACCCACAAGTTCAAACATCCAGCCCAAGCGGGAATCGAACCCAAAAAACAGGGTGTTTTAGGAACCATCACGCACCACTGCACCAGAGGCGAAAATACTTGGCGAAATTTAGGACTCCATGTTGATTACGGTAAATTGAAAAATAACACTTAATTTGATACAAAAGGAATCTCGACAGTTCAACGAACCCATCTCACCCTCGAACGCAACAGTAACGACCCCAACACAGAAGTAGCAACGTTATTACTAATTTGCCACTACTCCCTAATACCACTAACTAAGCAGACGTATGCCAATTTAGTCCTAATCGATCTGTACTAAGCTAGTAATAGACAAAGGATTACAAACTGTAGGCTTAATCATCGAGATCATAATTCTATCTGCATGTCTTATCAAAGCGCTTGATTGACTTCGATTTGGCTTTGATTTATAAAACAATTCAACTCACGTTGTTACATAACAACCACATACTCGTACTCGTATGTACTTATATGTGTAAGTCAATTAAGTTAACAAATTAAGCAATAGAAGCCAATATGGCTTATGCGCTTTCAATACTCTATCTATCTCTGATTTTGCTTACTAGAGATAGAATTTTGACGTAAGCTCCGACAAATTGTGTTAAAAACCATAAGACATAAACATTAATATACTAGTAGGCAAAACCAGAGATGGATAGATGGTTGAAAATGGCCTTTAGTAGATAGAAAAGGATTTAATCAATAGAACTTATAAAATAGACAATGGTCGCAGATTTCAATGTCAGTAGGTTAGTCAATGTGTTTCTAGGAGCAAGTCGTATGTAAATCTAATAAAAATGCATGATTCTGAAAACAAATTTGACTAGCCCGTTGGCGCAGTTTGTAGTGACCCCGCTTTCTGTTCCGGGGGTTGTGGGTTCGATTCCCACCCCGAGTGTGGGTGTTATATACATATTTATTTATATATTTATATATGTATTATTTATAAGTATGTTTATCGAAAAAAAAAATATGTAGCTAGACCAGTCGGCTGTTACCTATAACACAAGCATTAAGTTGCTTACTTTAGGAACAGACGACCGTGTGTGTAATGTGTACTTATATATTTATTTATTATTATTATTATTATTATAAATTATCGCAGAAGAGCTGCGCGTGGGCATTTTTATCCTTCTTTTAAATTTAATAGGCTATTTTTTATCTATTGCTATATAAAATTATTCATTTCATAGTCCATTGCAAAGAAACAACCAAATTTCTCATTTATACTCGTAATAGTAGACGTTAGATTTCTAACTTTGCTATTACTGTATGTAATAAATAATATTAATAGAAAACTTTTATCTTACAGACCTTTCTATCAAGCTATTTTATTTAACCAAGTACATTAATTGAAAAACATCATAATTAAACATTAACTTTCAATTCACGTGCGGTCAAACCCTTTTTGGGAAGGAATTTTTCATTTGGCGACTCAATTCTAATTAAAAGGGTACCCATTGTCTATACTCTATATGACGTTTTTAATTATGTGAAGTTATCCCTCTATGTTTTACATAATTAGATGAATATGGAAGTGTTATTAGAAATACTAGTGGTCGCCCAGTGATCGAAATTCGACTAATTAATTTAACATAAGTTTGAACTAAGGTTGATTTAAGGTTCTTTTGTCAAAGACTTATACTTCAATAATAATAAACTAAAGAGTAACTATAAATGCGTGTGTGTCTCAAATACATGGTAGTGTGTGTAATGTTTTTTATTGAATTAAAAAAAAAAATCTGCACTCCTTTTCTATATTATAGAGAAGGAGTGCAGAATGCTAATATTTATAAACTATAAGTGTACGAAATTTCATACTCCTCCGTTCGCGCAATTATTGTCGTAAAAAGGGGTACAAAGTTTTTGCTTCACGTATTAATACGAGTAGGTATATAGATAAATGTATGGAAGTGTTATGTATTAAGCGAACTTAATCCACCACGCTACTTCAAAAAATATTCGTGATTGAAAATGTCTGAATATTGCTCATAACTCTTTAATGCTAATTCCATTGGTTGTGGGTAAAGTATGATTTGAGCCCCCATTGGTCACTTGCCGTCAATATTACAGTTCGAGATAATTTTGTAATTGCGCATAAATTCTTGCTCCAAAGAAAAAAAAAACTCACTTGTAGTGATAATGGAAGCTCTCTGTAGTTAATTTGTTCAAACAGTTATATACTTATCATCAAAAAGATCATTATTATGCATAAGCTTATGGCTTATGGACATGATCCTCTAACTTTAAATATTGTCTTTAAGTATTAGAAGAGCAATAGGACTAATTGCTCAATTACCTCCGAGCTATTTACGTCTTCAGACGTATTAAGATAGATACACTTGTCGCATAATTTTGATGAAATTATTCGTTTAATGGATTATGCTGCGGGCGGTCTTTATAATGCACCATCAAAGGCTACTTACTTTAGCCAACTTAATTATATATCTATACTAATATAATAAAGCTGAAGAGTTTGTTTGATTGTTTGTTTGTTTGAACGCGCTAATCTCAGGGTCTGCTGGTCCGATTTGAAAAATTCTTTCAGTGTTAGATAGCCCATTTATCGAGGAAGGCTATAGGCTATATATCATCACGCTAAGACCAATAGGAGCGTAGCACAAATGAATAATGTTTCAAAATCGGGGTTTATTTCCTTTTGAGAGCTTCCGCGGCGTAAACGGTTAAAGTTTCGCTCAAATCATGTTTCACAGAATTAGTCTTATTCCACGGGGACGAAGTCGCGCGCAGAAGCTAGTGGACATATAAAATTAATGCTTTGCAGATAGATTTAAGATTCCTTTTATTTTATTTTTAGCGCGTATAAGAACTAATTAATTAATGCGTTATGCGACTCTATTGTAGTATCATCAGTGCTAAAATTACGAATAATTAATATTAGAAAAAATAAAAAATAAAACTACGTTTTTTTACCTTTTAGATAAAGGAGGTGCCAGAAATATGTAATTCACAATTTCCGGGACCTCTGGTGGTAATAGTGGTACCTGCGCGTTTATTAGGCTAAGCCTTTATAAATAACCTTTAGAGCTAATTATATTATTTTATTAGATTTGATTTAATAAAAAAACTAATCAAATTATTGTCATTAAAATCTACTTCAGAGTAAGTAAATTTAGTAAATTAACACAACACAACTACACAATACTGTCCAAAGCTCATTTGCACCTCGGTCCAGTACAATTTATAAGGCAATAGCGTGTCGCTAATGTTCGGCTAATGAACTCAACTAAACCACAGTTTTAGACTTGTTTAGTTGGTAACGAGGAAGCCGAAACACTGGTATACCCTTGAAAACAGAATACAACCAAGCCACTCTCCTATATCTACTACAGTCTACTGTTATTGTAATATTTACACTTCTGTAATGTTTACAAATTTTTTAAACAATCGTGTGTCGGCCACTTCACACGCGGTAATAGAATATTGTATCAAAGATAAAGCCGATCCGTCTTTAATGTTAGTTTCTCTGTTATATCAACAACTTGTAATATTTATATACTTTATAAATAATTGAAATATAATATTGTATCAAAGATAAATGCCGATCGTGTTTAAAGTACATACACGTGTTTCTCTGTTATATAAACAAATTGAGATGTTTATATATTTTCAAAACAATTGTAATTTAATATTATGTATATCAAAGATAAAACTGATCGTATTTAAATGTTATATAAACTTTTGGAACTATCAATTTATCATTTGCTAATGAGTGTAAAGTCCAGAGACTGTGTGTTTACTTTACCAAGACTGTTTACAGTTGTATTGGTTTATAAGGTCCTCCACCCACGATGTTAGTCAGTTCTTTGAGTTCCTTCTGTCCCTTCGGACCTCCGAGTCAGCTACAGTATAGAAAATAAGAACCTTTATAATCTATATATAACTGTTGTGTGATAAATAAATATCTACCAAAGTCACGCTGCTGTTTGTACTTCAAGACCCCTCTGACCACCGAACATTACACTTTAACATAAAAAATTGTTTTCAAACAAGTTTGTTACAAAATGATTTTAGGTAATTTACTAGTCAAATGCTAGTTTTAAGTCAAATGCGGTAGTTGTAAAATTACAGTCGTATACTAAAAAAAACTAAAAAAGTACCACCAGAAGAGTAGAGTTCAGCAGATGTATAAGATTTGAAGCTCAATTCGAGAGGTCGCCAAACAAGCGATTACCGTAGCTTATAGACATCTGCAACACTAGAAGCATCGCAATCGCGTTGCTGAGCCTATCCCCAATTCCCCCTAAAAGCTCTGGACACCTTACTCACGAACGGAAACACAACACGGCTTGAAAACAGTATTATTTAGCTGCGATCTTCTGTAAGATCGAAGTACTACCCCAGTCGGTCTGCTCTATATTCTGAGCAGAAAGTTTTGCTGCTGTGCCTACTACAATTAATACTTGCTGATAATCAGGTAAATTATTCAGAATTCCCGCTGATAAATATAACAAATCGTTATATGTAGGACGTTTTTGATATACTATACCTGTATTCACACGTTTGTGGTGTACTGTATTTGAAAACAATTTAACTCAGTTGGAGTGGACGGAAAGGTCTAATATTCCTATTGCATTAGTAGTAGAGTTGTAGCCGCTACACGTGTAAATGCAGGCAAGATAAATCATATTGACCAGTTAGGTCAGTATACAATAAACTCCTTATTTGAACTTACTGTCCATCTGTCTGCGTCAGAGGAAAACAAAACGAAGCAAAAAAATCTGAACACCCAACGATAATGATAGTTTCGTCGGCGGAAGTCATTAATTCCTTAACAATAATTAGTTTTGTCACCGCGCCCAACTCGTTCGCTGTACAGAGTAGAGTTCAGCAGAGGTAAATTATTAAAGATTTTAGTATTTAAATGTTATTTTTTTAATAAAAATAAAATATACTTGTAAATAAGGCGAAAAATACGAGAACTATGAAAAAAAAAAACATCTTACAAATATTTTTTTTTGTCTATATTTGGTATGAAATTAAAAGAGAACAAAATTAGACGAGTAATCCAGTTTTGCCCGAGTTTACTTTTAGGCCTTCAGCCTGTAATATCCCACTGCTGGGCATAGCCCTCTTTCCCCATGTAGGAGAAAGATCAGAGCTTAATCCACTACGCTCTGCTCCAATGCGGGTTGGCGGATATATTTCCTACTACGAGGAACATTCGCTATCAGGTGTACATGATAACAACCTTACTTTACTTTTGAGCTCAACATTAAAAATACAGATTAATTTTAAAATGTATGACGATTACGAGTAAATACTTTCTGAGTTTTAGTTTTAAATATACGACCGATATCTCATCCAGCCTTTATTTTAGGTGCCATATTTTTCAACTGAGGTAGGACGCACTACTCGAATAGATGATGAGGTCCACAAAAATAAGTCACACTTGTCCAAATTTGAGTCCATCGCTAACCCGTTTCATTTCACATAATTACCTAAGTTACTCGTAATCGTCATTACATCTAAAACTATCTGGGCTCCAAAGAAAAGTCCTAAAATTTTTTACCCGAAAAATCCAGATATCCTTGGAATTTTTATTTGAGAGACCACCGAAATATAAAATTATACTATTGTGAGGCGGGAGAACTTTTATATTTGTTCATTTAAACTCTCTAGTCTTACAATTGAGAACAAAAAAGCTTTCATCTGGTTTATATTAAGTTTTTCAGTACAATGCTAAGACACAAAAAGTTTTTTTTTCTTTATGTAACTAGATCGGCAAACAAGCGTACGGCTCACCTGATGATAAGCGATTACCGTAGCTTATACAACACCAGAAGCATCGCAAGCGCTTTGCCGATCCTACCCCCAATTCCCCCCAGGAGGTCTACAAATACTAAGTATATACAAATATTGTTTTAAAACTTTGCTCATTTAGAAATATGAAATAAAATATCTCTACAAAGAATTATCTATGCAGTCGCACACACAGTTATGCACTCATGTACATCAATGTTGTCACGTGCTTACAATCATACGGAACATTAAATTCCACGGATTCTGAAAACGAAATCTCAACAAAGACTTCTAAATTAAGATCTCTCTCAAATGAGAAGTGACGTCACATGACTGATCGCAGCGCTCACAGTGGGTCATTAGTGAAAAATGTTGACATAATTTTAAATGTTTGTTAATTCTAACAATATAAACCGAACTTAGTAAAAGGAAGTAATTTGTTTTTCGTTCAAATTTGTTTTATATTAATGAGTTTGTTTCTTTGCATAAATATAATAAGTTTCGATAGGTACTTTTCTTTTTAATTGAGAATACGAGTATTTACATGTAGGTACATATATCAATGTTGTTTTATTTATTTTTTGTTTTTGACGTTCGTTAAATGTAAATCACCATAAAAATAAAGGCGAAATAAATATTTTCATTTCATTATGAAAATTAGTTGAAATAGCATCTTCTTTTGCTTGTAAATATTGTTTAACATTTTTATAAAATCATACATTTCTGTTTTACACAATATGTAATATAATTATCTCTCTTATTATTAAGATAATTAGTAGAAAAAAGGAATATTTGTAAAAGTCTTGTTTAACTACATTTCTGATTTTAGCATTCAATTAAAGTTTTATCCAGGACGCTTTAAATGTTTATTTATTCAGTAATTAAAGGTGGTTATTAAACGTTAAAAACCTTTGGAAAAAATATAAGATGTCAATCTAATTAACGTTATATTGAAATGAAAAAGCTAATTCTAGCGTAAACTTGCCGTAGAGTTAGGGTTGCCTATGTTGATTGTATAATTATGATCCTGTTTTTCCAAGTAAGCAATCAACAAAAATTATCTATACTAATATAATAAAGCTGAAGAGTTTGTTTGATTGTTTGTTTGTTTGTTTGTTTGTTTGAACGCGCTAATCTCAGGATCTACTGGACCGATTTGAAAAATTCTTTCATCGTTAGATAGCCCATTTATCGAGGAAGGCTATAGGCTATATATCATCACGCTAAGACCAACAGGAGCGTAGCAGTAATGAAGAATGTTTCAAAATCGGGTGGTCCTATTCCACGGGGACGAAGTCGCGCGCACAAGCTAGTAAAAGATAAAAGAAATAAATTAAAAAAAATAATTAAATAAAAAAAAAAACATTTTTGCATATACTTTATTTATTTTTTTAATGACTTGACTGATAAAGTGAGATGAGAAAATGAAGCGGTGAGAAAGTTAGCCAGAGCTCCAGTGTACGGCACAAAACGCTCTTGATGAACGTAATGCGACGACGCGTTGGCGCAACGGTCACAGCACTGGTTTGTGGCTGTTGTGCTGATGGTTGCGGGTTCGATCCCCAGACATGACAAACATTTCCATACAGATGTTTGCCGTGGTCCAGACCAGTGTGTGTTTGTGCAGTTCTTGTGGGTCTCCCCACCGTGCCTCGGAGAGCACGTTAAGCCGTCTGTCCCGGTTGTTATCATGTACACCCGACAGCGATCGTTACTCATAGTAGGGAATATATCCGCCAACCCGCATTGGAGCAGCGTGGTGGATTAAGTTCTGATCCTTCTCCTACATGAAGAAAGAGGCTTATGACCAACAGTGGAATATTACAGACTGAAGTGCAGCGAACGCAATGCTGCAGGCATCCATATACCACGGTATCCGCTTGTCGTCATATGTACTGTACGCTTGTATGTCTTTTTAGAGATATAAAAATTGTAGGAACAGTTGGTAACCCTACGTGGAGTGTGCTCCTCGTATGCAGCCGCGCATATATTCCCTGTGAGTGAAATTAGGTCGCGGAGGGCTTAGTATTTATACACTCTACTTGACCCCAATTGAAGTATTTCTGTAACCGTGTCGCAATTGTTCACAATAGAAAAGTACAAGTTTGTCGACAAGACGAGACGACGAGATACGTCTAAAATTATAAAAACATTTTTTTTATTAATAGCAACGTGCCCCGCTTTGTATTGCTGCGACTTACAATTAAAAAAGTTTACGGAAAAACAATAGAATTACTGAAATGAGTATATAATTTGTACACAGATTTTAAAAAAAAGGAACATTTCAATTTAAATTATTCAAATAAATTTTCGTTCTACATTCCTTAATTAGACATTAAAAAAATCTACTAAATTGGTCAAATCATTCTAGAATTATATTGATCTTTAGTGTGCATAAACTGGATTTTACAAAAGTATTATCTACTATTATTTATAATATGTGTTGTAATATAATTCACATATGTATATATTTTTAAGTATTCATTGTTAAAGTTAATTCACTGTATAAATAAAACTAATTTCACACATAGCGAAAATTAGCTCCTATCTTCTTCTACGTGGGGAAGAGGCCTATGCCCAACAGTGGGATATTACAGGCTGAATCGTGATCGTGATCCAAAATTATGAAAAAAACTGACTTCAATTACATCGACCAGTAATACAACGTAAGAAGACGACATAAAAAAGAATTATCAAAATCGCGGTACTCTGTAAAAAGTTATGCGTGGTCATACCTTATGAAAGCAAATGTCATTTAATATCTATGTTCACATGTTTGGTTCTGTGTTTTGGTTGACAGTTGAAGTTTTTGACGTTGTCAGTTTGAACAAAAGAGGCCCCGCGTCTGTTTTGTGATCGCCGATGCGAGTGTATTTTATTTCCGCCATTTTTGCCAGTTTTCATATAGTATCTTTGTATCTGCTTATAATAAAGTATTGGTTGATTCACCGTATCTTTTTATTATAAAGTTTTCTGTGAATAAGTCGAAAATACCTCTCCTGTACCATTGTTGTCGTGGTAGCTGCCAGCCCCGGCTATCCGGCGTAATCACTGTGGAGTGTGGACCAGCAATAGCCTTCTATATCTGCAATATATGACTGCGAAGGGGTGCGCGTGGCGTTGCTTTGGAGGCAAGTTTACAATCAGAAGAGGGACGCCTGTGCCTGTCTGAGTGAAGCCTGAAAATTATTCCTGACAGCGATGACAAACTGTGAGTCGTTTGCCTATTTAATCAACGGTTGGTGTTTGATTTGCAGTGATTTAAGTGTGCTAATTAATAAAAAATAAAAACTTAATACATTTGATAACATTTACCTACGCGAGTTTATTTAATTTGTAGTGAGAGCAACGAATATAAGAGTGATAAACTTTAAATAGGTACATACGAGTTTGGACCAATAAATGATTGAGGTTAATAATTTTAGTAAAATAAGTGTGATTCAAAAGTTATATGTTCTGATAAAATGTTGTATTATTTCATTATAGTGTTTTTGTTTGTCTTCTAATCATTATTTTATTAAGTTAATTGTTTAAACTCATGTGGTGAGTTTAAAGTAATTAAGTGACTGTATATTATTGTTATTTGTAATCACAAAATAGTTTAGACTGGTTTGAATCATTAACTATGGGGTCAGGAAGACGGTCTCGATCACTTAAGCGTCGTAATTTATCTAAAAAGAGTCGCAGACATTATTCAACTAGTTCTAACTCAACTAGTTTGTCATCTGAATCTAGCGGTAAACAATATAAGCGAAGTAAAAGATCTAAGGAAAGACCTAAGCATAAGAGACGTCACCATCAGTCAAAAAAAAGAGAATCAAATTCATCTCGGGGTAGGAAATATAGCAGCTCAAGTAGGGCGCAGACGCAAACTCCTCCTTTGGTGGAAAAGTCACAACAGCCAAAAGAAATACCTGGATCATCCCATAATTTAGAGTCAAATAGTGGTAGGCTAGCTGCAAGTAATTATCATTCAATACCCATACAATCATTTACACACACAAACATTATTCCGGAATTTGACCCAAGTGATGGTTCTCAAAACCAGTGGCGGATTAACGTATAAGCACTACAAGCACGTGCTTGGGGCCCCTGGTCTCCAGGGGCCTCCATCCTCTGCTGGCGTTTCATTTTATACATACATTTTATCGAGATTCATCCGCAATATGTCCGAAATCACAAGGCGCGAGCAGTCCGGGAGTGACCCTTCATACACCCCCGCAGGGCCCTGCCCCCTGCGCGCCCTTCCCGCACGTCGCGTCGCGATGTCTATTTTGATGAACTTTCATTTTATACCTACTTTCTACCTTCCATTCCATTCCTTTCATTTCATTTCTTTTTTCGATTTAAGCAATAGAGGGCCTACACAGGCTCTGTGCTTAGGGCCTCGGATACTCTTAATCCGCCACTGCTCAAAACATTGAATCTTGGATACATAAAGTTAACGAGTGTGCAACTATATACTCTTGGAATGAAACACAGATTTGTCATTTTGCTCTTGCTAAATTAGCAGGACTAGCTAAGCGATGGTATCAAGGATTACCTTCTCTCCTTTTCAGCTGGGAAGAATGGATGGAAAAACTTAAATCTGCATTTCCTTCCACTGAGAATTACGGTGATCTCCTTCAAAGAATGTTACAATTGCGTTGTAGGCTGGGTCAGCCATTAGATGTATACTATTATGAGAAAATGATTTTGATCAACAGATGCGAAATTAGTGGGCCTAAAGCTGTAGGATGTTTAGTGCATGGCATTGATGACAAATTTATTAGGATTAGTGCAAATGCAGGTTGTTTTAAGGATCCTGAGCAACTGTTTTCTTATTTGAAGACGTTGGTACAAAGTGATGGATATGCGACACTAAGGCGCAGAGTACCATGGAACAAAGATTACGGAGCACAACGGTCCCAGCCAAACTCTGTATCAGACAATACTGAAGTGTCTAAACCTGGTCCTGGAGTAACCTGTTTTAACTGTGGGGAAGCAGGACATATTAGAACTAAATGTACAAAGCCTTTGAAGAAGTGTAACATCTGTCGAAGAGTGGGACATGTAGCAAATGTATGTTGGAGTAATAGAAGTCGCAATAACGTTAATCCCTCTGACAATAATATTAATTCCAATAACTTATTACAAATTACCGCTTCACCGAGTGATAAGACGGTTATGCGAATAGGGTCAAATGGTAAAGACAGTGATAAATATTTTAAAAATATTAAGATAGATGGTTGTCAAAAACAGGCATTTGTGGATCTAGGTAGCAACTGCTCTCTTGTTAAAGAGAGTCTAATCAAAGAAATATATGGCAAGTACCAAATTGACAGGGAACTCCCGAATCTTAGAGGATTTGGCAATGCAAGTGTCAAGCCCTTAGGGTCTATCAAAGGTAAAGTTGTGGTTGATGATGTCTGCGCAGAAATTGATTTAGTAATAGTCGCAGATCACTATATGCCATGTGACATCATTTTAGGACAAACATTTACCGAATTGCCTAACTTGGTAATGTACAAAACTTCTGACAACTTAATATTTTGATATTGACAACTTATATTTGAGTGATTTGGTTCTGAGCGGAAAGGAGTCAGGCGGGGGTGTAATGATACTGGTGCGCCGGGAACTAGAAGCTGTGCGGTTGGACCTTGTTGATTCCCATGCCACAGAAATAATATTAGTAAAAATACCTGCCCGCAAGCTCTCATCACGTAATGATCTTTATTTATTGGCGGTTTATATACCTCCTGATCCTTTAAAAATTCCAATCGATATTCACTATACGGTTAATTTAATGGAGCGCTTGCATAGTATGAACCCCGATAGTCACTTCCTTGTGCTTGGGGATTTTAATTTACCTTGTATTAAATGGGACCGAAATGGACCGCATCATACAAAGCATGGTAGCGTAGACGTACAGAACGCTGGTATTTTTCTTACGGAAAGTGTAAGTTTTTTGAGCCTAAATCAGTATAATATTTTAAAAAATCACGCTGGCAACACGCTTGATCTCGCATTTTCTGACTTGCCCTTGGAGATAAGCGCGTGTACACATCCCCTTTGTAAATTAGATATCGCTCATCCTCCATTTTATATTGAGATTCTTGACATATCCATGCGACCATTTAAAGAAATCACTCCACCTAGATATAACTTTAGAAAGAGTGACTATAAGAGTATAATTGATTCTCTTAGCGATTGCAACTGGCAGGCTCTTTTTCATTCACAAACAGTAAATAACGCCACTACTATATTTTATACAACTTTATATAATATTATTAAAAAACATATTCCACTCTATAAAAAATATTCTTCAAATCACAAATATCCTGTATGGTACAGTCCGGCCTTGATTAAAATCATTAAAGAAAAGCTTAAAGCACATAAGCGCTGGAAAAAATTTCATAATATGCTAGATTATGATGAATTCTGTTTATTACGCGACAGACAAAAACGTGTGCAAAGGTCGTGCTACGATGCATATGTTGAATATACAGAAAGTGCGCTAAAAAAGAGTCCCAAAATATTTTGGTCATATCTGAAATCCTTGCGACGCGTGTCTAATTACCCTAGACGATTGTTGTATAAGGATGTGACTTATACAGATGAAACTTCAATTTGTAACGCCTTTAACGATTTCTTCCGTAGCGTATTCGGCGTCCCATCTACTCCTGATCTTCACAATTCAACAGAGAGTGCCTCTTTAAATTCATTATCCCGATTCACGATATCTGATAGTGTAGTGGAAAATCATCTTAAATCTTTAGACATTAATAAAGGCGCTGGCAGTGACGGGATACCTCCAATATTCTGGGTCAAATGTGCAAAAGCGCTCGCAGTCCCTATTGCTTACATTTTCAATTCTTCTTTAAAGGAAGGCGTCTTTCCTGATATATGGAAAAAAGCTCTCATCGTACCCATTCATAAAAAAGGCTCTAAAATAAAAGTTGAAAATTATAGAGGAATTTCGATACTCAATACAATAAGCAAAGTATTTGAAAAAATAGTCTATAACAATATTTACCCCATAATAGCCCAACAAATACCCGATAACCAACACGGTTTCCTTAAAAAGCGATCAACTGTTACTAATCTGGCGTGTTTCTCAGAATACGTAATTAGTAACATGGAAAAGAGTGGGCAGGTAGATGTGATCTACACGGACTTTGAGAAGGCGTTTGACCGGGTAGATCACTCCATACTCTTAAACAAACTAGGGAAACTTGGCATACATGGGGACCTTCTAAGATGGATAGAATCTTACCTAAACAAACGTTCTCAGGCGGTCGTGGTGGGCGGATTTAGGTCAGATTACATAGAAATACCCTCTGGCGTTCCCCAAGGTTCGCACTTGGGACCTCTTTTCTACAACGCGTACATTTACGACTTACCTAATTGTCTCGTGCATGCTAAACATTTGATGTACGCGGATGATAAAAAGATCTTTTTGAGAATAGATAACATCAATGATTGTTACACATTGCAGGCTGAACTTGACGTTTTGTATAATTATTACTTGACTAATAAGATAACGGTGAATGCCAACAAATGTCAGTGCATATCTTTCACTCGCAAAACGAACCCCATTATACATACATATAATTTTAATGGCGTTAACATCGAAAGAGTCAATATGATTCGTGACCTAGGAGTATACTTCGATAGCAAAATGACATTTGCTGATCATATTGACTTAGTCACAAAAAAAGCATATAAAAATTTGGGATTCGTCTTGCGGGCCTGCAAGACATTTAACCCTAGAATACTAATCTATCGTAAAAATTACGACGACGAAACCACGATTCCTGGAAAAAACAATGTTCGCGTCGTTCCCGCGCCCCCTGCTTCACAATACCTTCCTTATTTGTTCTGTTAGTGCACCACGTGCATTTATTGTGATCCCACATCATTTTTGTGTTGACTTACAGCGAAGGTGTCGTAAAATTTACGAAAGATTAGTGTTTACGTGACTATTGAGCGATGGTAACTTTACTTGTTTGTTGTTGTTTTTAATTGTTTTTATTACTTATTTGTAATGATTTTATGTTGATTTTACTTGATTTCAGTATATTTTCCGTACTATATATGTATTTTTCACTATTTCTTACTAATATTTGATTATTTGTTATTAGTAATATGCTGGACCAGAAAAACACGTAAATGGCCATTACGCTTGTTTTATAATTTAATCAACATTACAATTATAAACTTATACATTATTAACGTCAGTAAGAACTTCAGAAACAATAAAAAAAGCAAATCTAGACGCGACCATGTTTTGGAAATGGTTGATGTTCAGGAACCTCCGCTAAAAGAGAAACTAATATTATCTACCACTTTGCGGCGTGAAATAAATGAGCTCATAAATGTATACTTATGGTATGTTGAACCTGTTCCAGAAGCAGCGACAATTGAAGAACCTAATACAAAAAAAAATATGTACCTTTTGTCCATCCATATCAAGAAAAATTACAACACACTTTTGCATGAAATGCAAAAGAGCCATATGTAGGGCGCATAACATGAGCATGTGTCTCAACTGTGTAGAATAAGTAAATTATTTAATTTTAATTATAACATGATCTCTTAAACCCAAAGAATGATACTATAATTTCTAAAACAATAAAAGTTTTTATTATCTTGTTTATTCTCGTTTCATTTTAATGTCGTATTTTTTACGAATGATTAGTAATAACGTTACTCGTAGAGTAGATTAGTAATCTAGGGTTAAGAATATAGGCTCACTGAAGGTCGTATATTGTGCATATGTACGTAGTCTGCTAGAGTACGCTAGCCAAATTTGGTCCCCTCAATACAATGTCTATAGCGAACGCCTCGAGCGCATACAAAAAATCTTTATAAGACATATCTCGTACCGGCGTCGTCGGTCGCGCGTATCATACCCTCGAGCCTGTCGCGATAATAAACTTTTAACTTTGAAAGATAGACGGGACACGCTCGACGTTTGCTTCCTGTTCGACATTGTTCGGGGCAGAGTTGACTGCTCAAATTTGCTGCATGAAGTGGCACTCTGCGCTCCCAGGCGCCGAACACGTCACACTCCACTTTTAAACGTGCCTCAACGCCGCACTAACTACGGATCGAACACCGTCATGGCCAGGTTGCCCCGAACATACAATGCTAAATTTAGCCAGGTAGACTTATTTTGCTTAAGTAAGTCGTCTTTTAGGAAGAAGGTGACAGATATAATCAATAATTGCGTTTTTTAACAAACAAACAAAAAAAATCGACTTTAGTTACATCGTCAAGTGATACAATGTGAGTAGACGAACAAACCTCGATTTCTCTGGGATCCCATCGTCAGATCCTTGTCTCCTTGTCGTAGTGCCACCCTTGGGGTATTTATAATGGAAGAATCATCAAAATCGGTAAAACGACGAAGCTGTCCGCGAACGTGCATAATATATATATATATATATATATATATTTATATGTTTATGTGTATGTGTGTGTATATGTTTGTGTGTATGTATATGTGTATATATGAGTATGTATGTATAATATTTCTCCCTACTTTATTTGTTTTGCGTGGTGTGCAGGTCTGTCTAAATTTAATATCGGTAGTTTCAAGTTGATAGCATCCTTGAATTCCTTAGTTTAGAATTCCTTGTTTTAGTATTTTTACAGTTGCTTTACAGTTAGTTTGATTGTTACAGTATTATTATTTGTTAATTTAAGAAAAACCTATTATTGGCAATACTACATGTACATAGCTATAAAATTTATGATTTGTAAAGCTGTTGGTTTTTTAAATAAATAAATAAATAAATTTTATGAAGCACCTGATATAAGCTGTTCTGAAACTTCTTTGAAGATTAAGCTTGTTTCGTTAAACCAACTTACCATTCAGCCTTGTACAACCACCCCTGTTGAAGTGAGGACATTAATGGAATATACGGGGTCCCTTTTTGTCCCAACAAGTTACTGTTATAATTATTCAAAAAAATATATGGTTTTGCCCGGATTGTATAATTTTCTAAATAATGTAGGGTATATCATGGTCTCTAACCTCAATAAAAATCCTTTAGTTATTTTAAAGGATCAAACCCTAGCTAGAGGCATAGGTTATGAAGAAGTGATAGAGCCTTATGTCGGAATAACAACAAGTACCAGTTTAGAAACAAACTTATTACCTTTGGGAAAAATTCAAGTTGGCAGCAAATTATCAAATGAATATGAGATTATTTTTCAAGAGCTTTTAATGAAATACAGAGATTGTTTTGCTATGAATTTGTCGGAGTTAGGTAAGACTAATTTAACAGAGTTGGTAATAAAACTTAAAGATGATATACCAGTTGTATATAATCCTTACCGTATGTCACTTAAAGAAAAAGAACAGTTGTCCGAAATTATAGGTGACCTACTTCAGAATGGAATAATTCGTGAAAGCTCCTCTTCATATGCAAGTCCAGTCATACTAGTTAACAAAAGAAATGGGCAAAAGCGCTTATGTATTGACTATCGCGCATTGAACCGGAAGACTTTTAAAGATAAATATCCCTTACCTAGAATAGAGGACAGGTTAGATAGCTTAGGCGGAAATAGTTTTTTTACAAGCCTCGATCTGGCTTCAGGATATTATCAGGTACCTGTAGCAGAGGAGAGTAAATATCTCACAGCCTTTATTACTCCGGATGGCTTATATGAATATAACCGCATGCCATTCGGATTGGCTAATGCACCAAGTGTTTTTCAGAGAGCAATAAACTCTATGTTAAACGGAGCAGAGCAAAATTTAGCCTTAGCTTACATGGACGATTTACTGATTCCTTCTAGAACAATAAAGGAAGGTTTAGATAAGCTGGAGAAAATATTTCAACTATTGAGGAAAGCAAATCTAACTTTAAATCCTAAGAAATGTGTTTTCTTTCAAAAGAATATTGAGTATTTGGGATATGAGATTTCTGAAAATGGTATTCGACCTGGAAGACAAAAAATCGAGGCAGTAAAGTCGTTTCCTGTACCGAAAAATGTCCACGAAGTTCGCCAATTTGTAGGATTGGCAAGCTATTTTCGACGGTTTGTTAAAAATTTTTCAGCAATAGCTCGACCGCTTACTAGTCTTACTAGAAAGGATGAATTGTGGCATTTTGGCCCAGAACAAATGAAAGCTTTTGATACTCTGAAGGAGAGGTTAAGTAGCCGTCCAATCCTTGCCTTATACGACCCTAAAGCTATGCTGGAAGTACATACAGATGCCAGTAAATTGGGTATTGGAGCGATTCTTTTACAAAATGGCGACAAGGGTCTCCAACCTATTGCCTACTACAGCCGACAAACTTCGCCTGAAGAACAAAAGTTTCACTCTTATGAGTTGGAAACTCTTGCTGCTATTACGGCTCTGAACAGATTTAGGGTCTATTTACTGGGCACATCATTTAAATTGATTACGGACTGTAACGCGATTAAAAGTACCATGACTAAGAGAGATTTGATACCTCGGGTCGCGAGATGGTGGATAGCAATGCAGGAGTTTGATTTCACAATAGAGTATCGGGCAGGGACTAAAATGGCACATGTGGATGCCCTGAGCAGAAATCCTATTGAAGCGGAAAATCCTCCATCTCGTGACGACGATGATCAGGTTTTCAACATACACTGGGACGTATATAAAATTGACGTGACCGACGAAAAGTGGCTTCAAACCATACAGCAGTCTGACAGTGAATTACAGCGAATCGTAGAAATCTTACAAGATCCGGACAGTACAAATGTTGTGGAAGTTAAAAATAATTTTACAGTTAAGAATAACAAACTGTATCGCATAGTGAGAAAAGAAGACACTGTCAGGCTGTTGTGGGTGGTTCCAAAGTCTGTGAGATGGCAAATTGTCAAGAGCAACCATGATGACGTTGGCCATTTTAGTTTTGATAAAACCTATGAAAGAGTGCGTAGAGTATTTTGGTTCAAAAATATGCGGCGATTTATTAAGAAATATTGCAATTCGTGCTTAAATTGCGCACATAATAAGCTTCCTGGTGGGCCAAAAGAAGGTATGCTTCATCCAATCCCAAAACCTGATAAGCCATTTGAAATGTTGCACGCTGACCATTGTGGGCCTTTTCCTTTAAGTAAAAAACGAAATTCTTATATTCTCGCAATCATTGATTCTTTCACAAAATTTATATATATAAAGCCAGTAAGAAATTGTAAAAGCAAGACCACCATTAGTGTTTTCGATGAATATTTTGCTCTTTTTGGGGTACCGTGTAAACTGGTAACCGATAAAGGAACTAGTTTTACTAGCCGAGAATTCAGCAATTTTATAAAAGAAAAAGGGATAAAGCATATAATAAATGCAGTTGCAACACCCAGAGCCAATGGTCAAATTGAACGATACAATAGGTCCATTGTGGACGCCCTCACTGCAAGCAATCATGAACATCCTGATGATGAATGGGATATTATGATACCCCGTGTTCAGTGGGGTCTTAATAACACGGTGAACAAAGCTACTGGGAAAAGTCCAGCTGAAGTCTTATTTGGCACTGCACCTACAGGTGTTTCTGATGGTGCAATGAATTCAATTGTCTCGCAGATTAACAGAGGCGAAGACCGTGATGAAATTAGAGTTGAGGTCAAACAGCGCAATGAAAGTCAACAAACAAAACAAAAAGCAAACTTCGATAAAAGACGAAAGACAGCTCACATGTATAAAATTGGAGATCTTGTTCGGGTAGAGCGTGAAATAGGCTCTTCTGTGCCAGGACAATCCAAAAAGTTGATGCCTAAATGCAGTGGGCCTTACAGAATTGTTAAGATCTTGGAAAACGATAGGTATGAGGTTGAAGATACCCCTATCACCAAGAAGATAGGTAAACCAATGTATAAAGCTATATTTGCCGTTGACAAAATTCACCCTTGGTTGGTGTTTTCTAATGATCCTATAGATAGTGATTCTAATGACAGTAATGTTGATTAAACTAATAAATAAATAAATACTTAAATAAATTAAGTAATATTAAGATACATGTGGGTGTACATACAAACTATATTAAAACTAGAGTATTGTAATAAAAATTTAACTTAGTAATAATGTTGTGAATTTCAATTTCAATTGTAAATTTTCTGCCAGTAGTCAATTGATTATTTTGAAAATGCAGTAGTAAATCTGAATAATAATATTAATATTATCTTACATTGTCTGTAAAATATTAATTGTACTAATGAATATATATATATATATATATATATATATATATATATATATATACCTATCTAATATTAAAATGGTATACTTCATGTAAATAGACTGTATTTGATTATATGCTATTTGTGAAACGATGATTATGCTATGAGAAAAGATGGAAATTAAAGAATATGTCGTAAATGTAAATTAAGTACTAGAGTATGATGACTGTCGAATGTTACATAAGCTAATGGAAATATATTATTCTAAGTTGTAAAAATGTTACTATTAAAATTTTAATTATACTCAAACAAATAATAATTAATAATAGTTATGTATAATAAAAGAAAATGTTTCATTAATGTGATACTAGCCCTGTGTGGCGTTACTAGCCCTGTGTGGCGTTACTAGCCCTGTGTGGCGTTACTAGCCCTGTGTGGCGTTACTAGCCCTGTGTGGCGTTACTAGCCCTGTGTGGCGTTACTAGCCCTGTGTGGCGTTACTAGCCCTGTGTGGCGTCACTAGCCCTGTGTGGCGTTACTAACACTGTGTTGTTTATAACTTGTTTTGTGTTAGTATGTATGCTATCGAAACACGCGGGGACGCGTGCATAGTCAGAAAAGGCCGAATGAAAGCAAATGTCATTTAATATCTATGTTCACATGTTTGGTTCTGTGTTTTGGTTGACAGTTGAAGTTTTTGACGTTGTCAGTTTGAACAAAAGAGGCCCCGCGTCTGTTTTGTGATCGCCGATGCGAGTGTATTTTATTTCCGCCATTTTTGCCAGTTTTCATATAGTATCTTTGTATCTGCTTATAATAAAGTATTGGTTGATTCACCGTATCTTTTTATTATAAAGTTTTCTGTGAATAAGTCGAAAATACCTCTCCTGTACCATTGTTGTCGTGGTAGCTGCCAGCCCCGGCTATCCGGCGTAATCACTGTGGAGTGTGGACCAGCAATAGCCTTCTATATCTGCAATATATGACTGCGAAGGGGTGCGCGTGGCGTTGCTTTGGAGGCAAGTTTACACTTACAATCAGTGAGTGAAAATTCAATCATCCCCTGTTTTCCTACTCTTAGGGTTGGATCTTTATTTTGAAATTTATATGGGACCAATTTCGGGGTATACTCTTTCTAATAAAAAAAGAATGATCAAAATCGGACTTCTCTGTAAAAAGTTATACGTGATCATACAGAAAAAAAAAATACGCGTCGAATACATAACCTCCTCCGTTTTTCCGTCGGTTGAAAATATGAGGAAGGATGATACTTACTGATAATATTTTTAGTATTTATCACTGAATTCTAACAAAACTTTCATTTATAACAAAGCAAAATTAAACGACACAAACAATAGGAAATACTCAAACAAGGCTAGTGTTTAAATCAACCCTAAACAACTAACCACGCCTATAATTCCAATTAACGTCAAAAAATCAACGTATTTTAACTGTTTACCCATTGAAGCTTTACGCAATAACAGTTATAATCAAAACCCAGTGGGCGCTCAACAATAATTACCGGACAAAATAATAAACGAGATATCGTAAAGGCGTGTGAAATGACGACACCTGTGTCGAGGGAGATCGACGAATTTACCATAGAGCTGTGACTATGAGATTATTGTGTATTATTTTATTTTTTCAATTATTATTTTATACATATCTTAAACCGAAACTCCTAGTAGGGTCGTTGAGTTTGAGGCGTTTATTTGTTTCAGTCAGTTCAGCCTGCTGTAGTCTACTACTGGACATAGGCCTCCCCAAGTTTGCGCCAGACATCCCGGTTTTTCGCAATCCTCATTCAGCCTACACCGACAATCTTACGTTGATTGTCGGTCCAGCGGGTCGGAGGGCGTCCCACACTTTTTTGTATATGCAACTTGGAAGCATTTCACCGTTGAATCCGTTTCTCGAGGCAAAAAATATAGGTACCAGCTCACTTTTTATCAGTAAGGACCATAACACATTCTTAGACTTGACTCCATGTCAAGTCTTTTAGGATATTTTGCGCTGCACCCCAAGGTCCAACACTTTTTTAGTATTTTTTTTTTATTTTTACAAATTTAATTATTTATTTATGTTTATTAGTGTAACGAAACAGAAAAAAATTTCAATTTAAAAATAGAACGCAAATACAAAACATTTCTAAAATTCGAAACACTGCAGTGTACAATAATGAGGCATCACCAACAAAAAAACACCGGATACACGGCCAGTACGTGACAAACGAAATTTCTTAGTGATTTCTCATTACACCCTCCATACAAACCATTTGATTTGTGTAATCAAATGCGGGCATTCAAATTAATTAGTTTGTTACGCACCTGAGCGTTTACACTTTTGTATTTCACACACCAACACACAGTGGCCCTTAATACACCAAAACATACATAAAAACTTATTTACTAATACAAAATCAAAAAGCCGATATTCCTTTGAATCGTATACCGAATCACAGTTCAATATAAATTAGTTGCATTATTTTAAAATCAATAGCAAATATTTTACGTTAAATTTTAATATGTTTTGAGACTTATTCCATTGTAATAAAGGTGAGTTTGTTGACAGTTTTACTTAAATGATGATACGTTTTGATAGCTATTCATTTTAATTACGCGTTGACAGTGAAATGAGTTTGAATGGAATTTTCGAAATCTAATTGTATGTTACGATGTTTGAATACAATTGTATTTTTATTATCCTGTTAATGTTTTGATTTCCTATTGGTAAGTACGTAATTAGTAGCTTTCAATTAAATTAAAGTATGTTCATTTAAAAAAACACACTATAAAACGCCCTAAAACTTGTTGTTGGTTGTCAATGAAAAAAAAAAAAAACTAAAAATAAATTGTCCAGATCGCAGACATTTGTATGGTCTATACATACATTAGACACTAAACCCGCAAACTCCAGCTACTTACTGTGACTACTGCGCCCAAGTAATGGTATACAAAACGCGTGTTAATATTATTTTTACTTGCTAATAATTTCTTCTCATTTAGTTTAGCACTACACTTCTTTCAAATTACAATTCAAATCTACATTCCGAATCGGTGGTAGCTTTCCTTTAAAAAAACTAATTAATCACTTTGAAATTAAATTTTTGTAAATTGACGATTCGAAAGTGCTCATGGAGGGGCCTATTTGAATAAAGTTATTTTTGATTTTGATTTGATTTTGAAAACTACAATTTATTTCAACCCAAAATTTTTTTAAGAATCCCACTAATCAACAAGACCCTTTCGTTCTCAATTATTACTAAATATACGTAACCTTACAAAATATATCGACAAAATATTTTACGACAAGACTCTTTGTTACCGAGCTTAACTTTAAGACATGTCAGTAATAAGTCAAGGCTTGATTTAATCGTTCAATTTGCTCCATATTTGCATACTCGTAAAAGTTACTGCCGAATGCATTTTGTTCCCTAATCCCTGTATCTTGACACACTGTATCAATGTCAATAGAAATGCAACTTTACGTGTATTGTTATAAAGTTCAATTTACCGAATAATTGATGACAAATAAAATTAACTTTGTGTAAATCTCCCAATGAATTAGTTTTATGAATTGTTTACTTTGTTACTGGTATCGTAAAAAAAATTATTGACTAAATAAAAAAAATACTGAAAATCAGAAAATTATTTAGGTTGTTTTTTTTCTTCTAAATACCTAAAATTGTAATTGTTAAGAACTGCAAGCAGACTAAGCTGGTAACTGATTATAATTAAAATATTGTTAAGGCCTTGTTTCTAAAATCTGTTATCTTCCTTAGCCAATAACCAATAAAACGTTGTCGATAACACAAAAGTAAATAAAATACCTAATTTTAATTGTTATTTTAAGAAGCTATAACCACCTTCAATATAATTAGGTTAACCACAACCGGTTATAGCAAGTAAAAAAGAACCTATCAGGCCATCATACAAAGCTTCCCACTTATACACTTAGAAATGTATGCATGCATATGCCAGTGAAGAGGACTCGAAATTACACTTCCTCGTAAATCCTCCCCAGATGAATTTCATGCAAATTTCCGTTGTAAAATCTGAAATGCGTTATTGTCTCCCTGATGAGTCGTCAGATCTAGACCGGGGTTTAATTTTACAGCTCTATTTTAAAGCGAAAAAGAGGTCTTATTACGAGCCGGGAATACGCCTTTAGTTCTGTATTTATGATGGAAAATTTTTCTTTCTTTGTATGTTGGATTCAAAAATTGTCTGTTTAATTCGGATGTCAAATTGGCAATACAAAGACGATTTTGAGACATTCATTACAAAATGAATGAGACTGGCAACTACTAAGTAACAAGTTTTTTTTTTTTAATTTTTTTTACACAGAGTGACTCATTCAGTGTGAAAGGGTGATGTTACTAATAAAGAAAATGTGAAGTGCGCGAAATGACTAAAAAAAAAGGAAAACGTGATAACAAAACTGCTACACTCTGTATAAATTTTTTATGTTAAGATTTTTGTACAAACATACCATCATATTTTTCTAAATGTTTAAGGTGACTTGTCCTAAATACAATTCCTGTAAACTTTATAAAAAAAGGATCTAGCAAATCAGAGTTACCATTTTCAAACAAGCAGGAAATTAATTTTTATTTATACAACCTTAGCTTAAAGCTTAGTTGGCTAGAGCACCGACATGGTATGTCGGGGGTGTGGGTTCGAATCCCACTGGATCGAAATTTTGATATGATAATAAATAACATTTTAATTATAATTTCCTCGTGTGTGGGAAACACAAAAATAAAAACTATACAAATTATACAACCTTACTATTTTAGCAAAAGGCAGTTATAGCCATTTCTGTAGCCTAGTACCTTTTAGTTACCTTAGACATTACAAAACAATAAAAATTGTATTGTAATTATTAACACTATATTTTACAAAATACGTTTCATTTCCTGCTATTAAATATTCTAAAGTCTTCCCAAAGTCCTTTTTTAAGTCTGACCACATTGTTAACTGTTCGCTGAGACAAATGGAGGCTAATCAGAAGTCGTAAAATTAAAGCAACTATAAAATACCAGCCTTAAGCCCTTACGATCGTAAACAAGATGAGGGCATTCGTAATCTGAGGAGATGAAACAATTCGATAAATCTTCCAATTTGGTCTCTTGATTCTGTGCGAAAGACTTCGATCATAAAAATCTGGTAATCCTGTATTAGCATCAGCCTAGCAACGTTTATCAAGTTATTTACAAGGATTTCGAACATAAAAAGTGCGAATGGCATTTAAGACTCTATGACAGTCGTATAATTTAGGTTGGCAAATAATTTGTAAATGAAAAGAGTTTTTGCTTTTGGTCAATTTGTTTTTTTTTTACTGCCCTGGATTTAGTTGATCGATGTATCTCCAAAATATCTAGTTATTTATAGCAGTATAATATTATGTGAATCCTGTAACCGACATTGAAAAATCGAGGTTAAGGTGTTACGTTCAATATATTATAAAAAAAATATAAGCAAATAATAAGTTCTTTTGCAGTTTAACTTCAAGCTAGACTCTTGAAAAAGTAGGATTTGCGATTATTGCTAGGAGGATTGAGTTTACGAGTATAACGAAATATTAATTGTCACATTATTTGGGCGCAGAAATTAAATATTAATAATTTTACTAGGAGTTTATAAAGCTGACATTTTTTTTTATTCTGTTGTTATTTTAAAATTAGAACAAAAAATTTCGATTATTTTTTTTTTCGAAAACAGTTACTTTTACTTTTGCAATAAATGTGATACAATTACAATAATTAGACAATGATTCACCATGAATTTTAACAACAGTAAATATGAGAATATTCGATAATTGGGTGAAAAACGGTTTTGTGGTTTTTATAGTTTCACCCTTATTAAGGTCACGGGTTGTTATAGAATAATAATCGAGTGTTTTGACCGTTTTTGATCGTAAAATGCGATCGTGATTATTTTTATTGCGTGATTGGATTTTATTAACGTAATCATGTGAAGAACAACAGGATGTAATGATTATGATTTTTATTATCTATTACTATAAAGTATTTATGATGTTTTTCTGAGTTTCTACGTACGTACTTACTATATTTACTATTAGGGTACCTATATGTGTATATTAGAAGTTAGTGGATTAGGACTTGTATAGACCCGAACACGACAAACATTTGTATTGGCCGTATAGATGTTTGTCGTGGTCTGGGCATTTTTGCTTGTGTATTGTGTGTGTTTCCGCACCTCCGACACAGGAGAAAATCCTACTGGGTCACCAGTTGAGTGTGAAGCGTTTATTTGTTAATTGTTGTATAGGATTTTTTATTCGCGTCTGATACGAAACTTATCAGAAAGTCGACACAGAGAAAACAGATAGCTGGAAGATGCCTTTCTACGTCGTTCATAATAGCATACTACATACTTCGTTTGAGGAAAAGGTAAAAGACAACATAACTCTAGGTTCTCTAAACATTATTCCATCATCATCACTATCACTGTATCATCATCTCTACCGTTCTTCATAATTTTAAGAAATAAACGTATTTGATTAACGCTGTACATCTTTCAGGCAGTAAAAACTAAGCATTGCTGCTTATTCTCTCCTTCCTTCAAGACGGGGCTCCATTGTTTATACATACTATATCGAAATAGTTTTGTTAAAATTTTACCGAAAAATTCATACATGTTACCGATCCGATCTGGTAACCAAGACCAATAGTCCGGTCAAATTAAACCAAATAATAAGACTGAAGAAGATCTAGAAGAAGAACAAGAAGAAAAATTTTAATGCTACGAATCAGACGAATAAACTTCACTACTAGTCTTTGCTAATCTTCGCTATTTTGCAATATTTTCAAATTAAACAGGATCGTACTGACCCCGAAACGTATATTATGACGATTACAACTTTTACAAATTTTCGGCTCGTAAGAAAAAGTATTTGTACATTTTTTATAGATAATTTTATGATATACAATTTTTGTCTGAAGTATTTTTATGATAAAACTTACCGTTTTGCTGAAAATCGCGAAAAACTCATTTTTTGACCTTTGACCTTGAATAAAAAAAATCTATACAGGGGAAAGATGGGGAATTTTTTTATTTATAATTATATTTTAAACGATTTCACCAATTTTCAGCTTGTTGTGAATTTATATTGCTTCGAATATCTAAATTGACCAGACTATAAGCGTTATTAAAAAAAATTTAAACCAATTAAGATATTTGATGAAAAAACATATTAAAAAATAAAATAAAAAGTAATGTTTATTTTGAATACAATTCGACATCTGTTATTTTTAAATGTACAAATTATTGAATTTACGTCTTAATTATTCTGACAAAACAAGTACGTTAAATAATTACCTAAAGCAGATATTACTCGACAAAATAAAGGTTTTATAAAGTGTTTCTTTAACCTTATTCTTTACTTTATAAATTATATTGTACCTTTTATTTTTTGTTCATTTACCGTTAGTATACTTTTTTACACGTTATTTTGTTTTTCTGGACAAAATTAACCAAACCTCCTTTCACCAGAAATGGCGTTTCGTGAAAGGTACATTGTTTAAAATCCCAGTGGTATAAGAAACTTCTTTTAGGAAATAGTAATTCAGAATTCATGACTTTCCATCCCCTGGATTACTACCACCCAGACTCCATAGATTACACTACCAACGTCAATATAAATGAATATAAATGAATTATTATTATCTACTCATGTATGATCTACGTAAGATTGCCGGTGTAGGCTGGATGAGGATTGCGGAAAACCAGGATGTCTGGCGCGATTTTGGGGAGGCCTACATCCAGCAGCTGTGGACTGCAATAGGCTGAACTGACTGATTGACTAATGTATAATAACTACACTAAACTTTTTTTTAAAGAGGTTTATCTGTCTTATTTTTCCTCTTATTTTATGTATAATTAACAATTTTTCACAAAATGTGTAGATTTCCTTATAATTTATTTGACTTAAAAAATCCAGATAATTTAAATTCCAGACAAGACATTTTTATTAAAAATAAAAAATTAAAACTTCCAATACCTTCAATTCAAAACGAAAAAAAAAATCGTTGTAGCGCCGGCATCTCTCACTTTAATTTTATATATTTGAAGTCACACAATATTAGGCACCTAACGCGGTAACTGTTAATATAATACAACAAAAAATAAAATCCAATTGAAAATTTACGTTAAAATAAAAATAAAATCTCTGTTAAAAATACATAGAATAAATAAATTTGAAAAATACTACTAATTCTGAAAGGAAATTTTTCGTATAACTGACATTTTTCATTTTAATTTGAGTTCACACAACATTAGGCACCTAACGCGGTAACCTGTTAATAAATGATTACATCAAAAACAGCCCTAGTACGATACGGTTTAATTAAATTAATTGTTAGCAGTTGCGATATAAATGACGAGGTATGAAATGGACGGACAAAAAAATTGTTGATTCCGAAAGATAAAAGCAATAATAAAACACTTCCCCTTAAAACGTACGGCCCTGTTACGCTCCTTTATCCTCCTTTTATTTAATAATGATCGAAATTTGTATAAGTACCTACTTAATTTGGAACGGTCAATATAAAATCATTATCCTGAATTAATACTTTTAAAATAATTTTTTTATATTTAATACCTTAAGAATTTACTAGTAGAAAAGTTGTTAAAAACTGGTTAGGTGTATTTTAAATAAAAGTATTTTGTCATTATTGACTATTGAAACTGAGCTATTTGTAAATAAACATGATATGGAATAATCTATACTAATATATAAAGCTGAAGAGTTTGTTTGTTTGTTTGTTTATTTGTTTGAACGCGGTAATCTCTGGAATTACTGGGCCGATTTGAAAAATTCTTTCAGTGTTAGATAGCCCATTTATCGAGGAAGTCTATAGGCTATGTATCATCACGCTAAGACCAATAGGAGCGGAGTCCACGCCGACGAAGTCGCGTGCAGAAGCTAGTATAGTTTATATATTTAATTTTCAGTTGTGTTTTTTTTTTCTAAGCTTGTCGGTATTTCTTACATAGTTTTATCAGATTGCCTGGCTACCTTATGTAATGTTTTATTATTAAATAGTAAATTGTCGTAGCGAGCCCGTACGGAACCCGCATAGACTGCGGCTAGCGCACGTGTAGATGCCAATCATAGCTACGATTACCCTTCTTATGGGAAGCTTCGTTTATACACAAGCCTGTTTCCGTTATTTTGTTGTTATATTATATGTTGTTGTGACTGTTACCTAACAAAGTAAATTTTAATTTAGTTGTGGTTGAATTGTTTTTTTTTTTTTAAAGTAAAACTTCTTTACGCACGCTCGACTTAGGGAGTAAGCTGGTGAATGCGTGACGGGAGTGTTACGAAAAGTGTGATCGGGCGAAGCGAACGGAGCAAGAGAGAAAGAGGTGCGAGCACACATTTTCTTTCTCTCTTTCTCTCATAGACACTTACGTTTCGTATATCTAACGGTGTAGGCCTATTATGCAGGCTATTGCTATAAAAGTTTTACTTCACTCGTGGGGTCTAAAGCACAATTGTTTTTTTTTTTTGTAATATTGAGCGATTAACAGATTGAATGGCTATCAGTTGTGTTCTTTGTTATGTACCTATATTTATTTCAAACTTTAATTATAGACACGTAGGTACTTACTATATTTTTAGAAATCCAAGTGAAAGCGTTTTCACGAATTTTTCATTAGTAGGTACTAGTAACTATTTTTTCTTGATTTCGCAAAATTAAATAAAAAAAATCAGCGTGGAAAATGTAAAAATTTGAAAAAAAAATTTCAGTTAATCATATTCATTGTCACCCTATTTCTGTCCACTATAAGAAATAGGCTTCTTATTCACGCCGCTTTGCGCGATCTTCAGGTCTCAATTTTCATCAAATTCTAGACACTTTTCGTAAATATCTCTAACTCCTCTTTGCTGGAAGACCTTTTACGTTAAGCTTTCCAAAGTGAACTCTACTAAGGAACAACATAGCAACTTACTTACTTATCAAAAACAATAATAATTACAACCATTACAACACTATTTAATTAGTCATGTAAACAAATTCTTTTTACTTTTTAATTTTGTTTTTATGTGTTCTTAACTAGTTTATATTAATAAATTAAGATAAAATACATGACATTAGCGAAGAAAAATATCGGTGTAAACTGTCTCCACCCTCTGAATAAATAAAATTTTCTGTCAATTGTATTACATCAGCTAAATGTGCTTTACAAATTTAATGATACACTTCGTAAAAGTAATAACTTTACAATAGTAAACCTTAATCAAACTTGATAAGGTATAAAATTAAATGTCTTTGGTATTTTAAATGGTATCATTTACGTGGTTGTCTTGTACCTTGTGTGAGAAGGTGTCATTTGCATCAGTCTACGTCGTATTAACGAATTCCTACTGTCTCTTGTATAATATGAATTGTTGAGAAAAATTGCTGTCTTTCGTTGGTGTCTGACAGGCGAGAATCTTAAAGAATTGGCTTTGCTATTATTCAAATATTTATTATAAGATTTTTATTTATATTTTACTTATATAATAAATAATAATACGTTAATATAGACGAGTTGGTTACGCTTCTTAATGTACAATTGTACAAAAGTAGATATATAGAATAAAATTTAATACCCAATTAACCCCTATATCTTATGGGATCTATCGATTATCCTACTCAGCCATTAAATAATTATATATGACATAATTATGCTTAGTTAGTTTTAATTCTGTGAAAATCAAATAATAAATACGAAGCATATTTTTTATCGTTAAGTTTTTTGTCATTTTGTATGACACCATTAATCATATTTATCCAAAATATTAATAACTAGCCGACCTGTGCCCACTTCGTTGGGCGTTAATTATTTTTGTGATGCAAATATAATATAGTAAAGTTTTCATCTCGCTCATATTTCTCCGACTTGATTTACATATACTAATATTTTTCACTGAATTTTTTGTTTAATAAAAATAAAATATATATAGCCTATGTCACTCCTGTGAGTCCTGAATAGTGTAGCTTTCTGTTAGTGAAAGAATTTTCATGATCGGATCAGTATTTTCGAAGATTACCCTCCTACAAACAAAGTTAAAAACTTTACCTCTTTATAATTTTAGTATAGATATTCTCGAATATAAATTCAGTTAAAACAATTGAAATAATCCTACAACAAAAATACACGGTCTGTCTTATTTTTCTATAGAAAAAAAAATCAATGTATAATATTTTAGTTTAAAAAATTGTAATTTAATATAGAAAAATATTATAACTTCAGCCTATCGCAGTCCACTGCTGGCACGTAGGCCTCCCCAAGTTCGCATTAGACTATGTGCAAAACACATAGATAAATATAATTGCAGTAAATCGTAACCTAGTCATATTTCCAGTTAAAAATTATAAAATAACTACAAATCAATGTCGGAAAACTAGTCCAAGAAATTAAATTATTTACCGACAGAATCATTAATACACATTTTCTCCAATGACTCATACATAAAAATGACAAAAGCAACCTTATTTCCTTGCAATAAGGATTAATTAAAAATAATTACTGGAGTTCTATTTCTCCGTAAGTCACGGTTGGTTTCCTATAAAGGTTTTAACGGACAAAGGATGACACATTATTGTTAAATGCATTCTAACTGCAATTTTAATGCATTGTTACATTTTTTATAATGTTGTGTAATTATAAACTTGAGTTATATTCCATAAGGTTTATTATTTACTTTTCCGCTCGCGGCTTCGCTTGTTTTTATACCAGTACAATTTTAGCTATTTCGTTTTTTTTTTCCATTCAAACATAGCCAATGTCACACAGTAATGAGTATAATGATGACTATTGGACGGAATTAGACCTTTAAAGTTTTAATACAAGTACCTATATATACAATATAATTATGTATGACGTATAACACGAATACAACATTTGAACAATTTTAACAATATGTTAACAAGAACCAAAATAGAACATACGTCCCTAAACATTAAACAAATGATAGTTGTCAACAAGCGCATGCACCTACCCTAATGAGTGTTGGAGATTTTATATGAATTTGACAAATAATATGCCATTAGCTGAACCAGATGGCTTTCAAGTAATAGTAGTGACATTAATATTAATTTGAATATAAACACTGTTGGAGTTTATTGGAGTTTACTCCTTAAGAAACAATTTTCATATAAGGCCTCCGGTATTAAAAAGGATTAGGTGTAAAATCTACTGAACGAATGAACTCGTTACGTTTTTATTAACGCCATCTATCGGAACCCAATAGGGTTCCAATAGATGGCGTTATTTGATTCGTTTATTTACTATTTGATATGGTATTAATATTTTTCTTAGACTAGTACCTAAGCCTTTTTGTGACTTTTTAAACAGTCGATCTGAAGGAGCAAACTCCAGTCGTACGTCGGAGCTGACACACACACTTTTTTTTAAATAACGCTAACAGTACAAGTAAATGAAATATGAAATGCCAATAAATCAAGCAAACATTGGTCGTTGGTAATGAGATCGAATCTCAGCTGAAACTTACGTTTTCAACTAAACTAAACTCAAGCCTGACCAGTCTAGTCTCGACCAACTGCGGACTCAGGCCTCTCTTCCATAGAGATTAAGGACTAGAGCTAAATTTGCCACGCTGCTCTCTTACAGGAAGACTGGTAATTTCACCCCTAAAAGTGGAAAACATGTCATTTATGGTTACTGTTTTACTACAAAGAAGCCTGTTTTTTTTTTTATATACAACTAGGCAACAACGGCAAACAAGCGTACGGCTCATCTGTTGGTAAGCGATTACCGTAGCGTAGCCTATAGACGCCTGCAACACTTGAAGCTTTGCAAGTGTGCTTCCGACCCTACCAAGAATACCCCCAAGAGCTCTGGTCTTACTTACTCACCACAAGAACACAACACTGCTTGAAAGCAGTATTATTTGGCTGTGATCTTCTGTAATTCCCTAGTAGGTGACCATAGATTTAAATACTGCTTGATTGATCCAACCTTTAACATGTGCTGGGAATAAGCCTCTTTCTCCACCTAGGAGAAAGGTTGATTCACCACGCTACTTCTGATGCTTGCTGCTGTAGATGTATAGGTATTCCTTACAATGAGTAACGATCGCAATCAGGTATCTGTGATAACAATCGGTATCGAGAGCGAGACATGCTCTGCGAAGCACATTGCGGGGAATCAAAGACAGAAGAACGGACATCTAGATCAAACTAGGAAACGAATATGTGTACAAATACAATTAATATCTATCCCGAGCAGGAGTCAAACCCGGGACCACCAGTGCTTATTCGCCTAAACACTACACTACACAAGAGCAGTCGTCACATCAAATACCAACTTCAAAGAATCAAACAACACAAATTGTTAATTAAAAACGCGCATTAACCCTAAAATTACACGTTAAAGTAATAAAACAGTGAATTTGTTACAAGTGTTTGTGGAAAGAAACATTTGTTGGGTCTGTAGTAATTTGCATAAAATTGAATTAATATCGAATGGTCATGATATACCACACGTGGTCGCTCACACGACAATTTAAACTTATTCTGTATAAATACACGCAATTATAAAAGTATTTGTTTATTAATTGTATGTTGATAGAAACATCAGACACTACCAATTTCATCGTAGTCTATTTGAGAATCATTTTAATCTCTATATTATATATAAAAATGAATCGCCGAATGTGTTGCTAAGCGCAAATCTCGAGAGCGACTGAACCGATTTCGCTAATTCTTTTTTTATAATATTCCTTGAAGTACGAGGATGGTTCTTAAGGAGAGAAAATTTTTAAAAAATCTCTGAAAAAGTCTAAAGACAACAATTTTCTATATTCCCATACAATAGATTCGTAATAATACTTAAAAGTCAATTTGAACTTTAATACCATACCATAAAGTTTAAGTGTTAGTGGAGGGGTTCCGGGAAGGCAATTGAGTGACGTTAGTATCGTATAAATATTAATGTCAATATTTGTCAATATTTTTAAGATATTTTTTTAATTTTTATAATTTTTTTTATCTTACTAGCCGACCCGGTGTCACGAATAGCATAATAAGTATTTAAAAAAAATTAAAAATTAAAAAATCGACTGTGCGCAGTTATATGCGCCGAAATATCGGAGCCTCAAACATAAACAGGTACATGGTGTAAATCCCGTAAAAATGAATTTAATAACGACTGTTAGGCGGTACGAAGTTCGCCGGGTCAGCTAGTAATCTATATAAAATTACACTAAATTTTTTGGAATACAAGTTTTTAAGTTCTGAATAGGTTTTAATATATTTTTTATGTGGTTACAATGGATGTATAATTGTATACTATCATAATTTTGTATGACAAATAAAAACTATAATAACAATTTTGTAAATTTAACAAAGAAAAATTTGTCGCGGTATGTAATATAATTTGTTTTAATAATAATAATATGTAAGTAATTAATGTTAATTTTATGCACCTCCTGAAGTAATTCGTGTATCTAGATCGGAGCACACTTGTTCGCCACCACATGTTAGTTACATTAATTGCTTTGATACAAAAAAAATGTTTTGTTTATTTAATTTTTATCAGTGTTCCTTATGGTAGGTAATTTAAATTTGATTAAAATTCATATTAATCAATACACTAATAATTATGATTATAAATGAAGCATTAATTTTTAGGGTTCCGTACCCAAAGGGTAAAAACGGGACCCTATTACTAAGACTTCGCTGTACGTCCGTCCGTCCATCCATCCGTCCGCCCGTCCGTCCGTCTGTCACCAGGCTGTATCTCAAGAACGGCGATAGCTAGACAGTTGAAATTTTCACAAAGTATGTATTTCTGTCGCCGCTATAACAACAAATACTAAAAACAAAGTAAAATAAATATTTAATGCGATACGATTTAATTCCAACGCCATCTATCCAGAAACCAAAAAACGTCGTGGATAAATATAATGTATGTATATGTGGACTAATATAATAGCTTTCCAATAGCGGCATGGATCGATAGATCGATGGCGTATTTGACTACTTTCTTTTCCATTTTTATATGGTATAATCTTTTTCTTATTTACCTACTAAGTATTTTGTTTAATAACAATAAAATATAGCCTTTAGTTTAGTCAATGGTACGGAACCCTTAGTGCGCGAGTCCGACTCGCACTTGGCCGATTTTTTATATTTAAATGGTGTTTAAAATGGTATTTAAACATATTTTTGTGTTTATAAAAATGTTTGTATTTTATTTTCATTAAAGTTAAATTATTTGCAATGGAAAACCTAAAAAATAGTTATTTACAGAAAGTTGACAAATGAACAATATCGGCATGGACCGATAGCACATTGCTAGAATTGTTTATCAATTTGATTACAATATATTAATTATATAATACATATATTAATATTCGCGTTGGCCTAACAGTGACAGCACTGGTTTGTAGCTTGACAAACATTTGTATTGGCCATACAGATGTTTGCCGTGGTCTGGATGTTTGTGCAGTCCACAACAGACGCACAAATCTCCCCATCATGCCTCGGAGAGCACGTTAGGCCGTCGGTCCCGGTTGTTATCATGTACACCAGATAGCTATCGTTACTCATAGTAGGGAATACATCCGTCCACCCGCATTTTAGCAGCGTGGTGGATTAAGCTCTGATCCTTCTCCTACATGGGGAAAGAGGCCTATGCTCAGCAGTGCGATATTACAGGCTGAGGCGATATTAATATTACATATAGATGAACGAGTTCATCAAATATGGAGCAAATACTTACATTTAATTTAAAAAAAATAATAATAATTAAAAACAAAATTTATGCACAACAGTACATAACTACATACTCGTATCATATTGTGTCAAAAACTACACATATTTATATGTCTCCCAAATTTCCATAAACGTAACATTTTTATACGTAATACCAAATACACCATCAAATAGTTATTTTATAGCAATCGTTAAACTTTGTGCTATAGTTTTTTCTCGCCTAATTAGGTATATTCCGTTTTGTAATATCTTTTTAATGTATCACTATTACGAAACCATCAAAATATAATAGCATTATTGTCGTAAATGTCCGATGTGTATGGAATTTATTGAGTCTTCGTCATAATTAATGTTTAAATTTTCTTGCATAGGTACTTTGACAACATAATATGTTAAATAGTATTTTAATTTTTTTCTCGTCCTACGTGACATTTGAAAAATGAAATGTGACGCAACTGGAGAGAAAAACAATGCAACGAAAAAAAGTTTTTAATAGAATTAAGACAGAATTTAAAAAAAAAAATTACGTAATTTATAAGTGCTGCTGTGTGTTTACGTCAGTAAAGAATATAGCCACCCCCTTTCTTCCCGTGTGTGTCGTAAGAGGCGACTAAGGGATAACACAGTTCCACTAACATCTTGGAACTTAAAAAGCTGACCGATGCACGATGGCGGGATAACTATCCAACTGCTGGCTTTGAAATACACAGGCCGAAGACGTCTTCGGTGCGACGGAGCCAGCCTTGCGGTCACCAACCCGTCTGCCCAGCGTGGTGACTATGGGCAACACACATGAGTTCACGCCATTTTTGCACGAACTTGTGGAGGCCTTTAAAATTTAAATTTAATCTTTTCATATTGACTTCGTAATAGCAATTTAACAAAGACAACACGACAAGTATGAATAGTGTTGTACTTAATTCATTGTTAAGTTAACTATACTAGTGGTCGCCCAGTGGTCGAAATTCGATCATAATTAAAAATTTATATTAAAAAAAAAATGAAAATGAAGAATCAACAAAAGAGTACAGTATGGGTGTGTGTGTTAAATACACGGTAGTGTATGTAATGTTTTATTTTATTGGTTTGATATATTTTTAAGGGGTACAAAGTTTTTGCTTCACGTATTATTATATAGATAATAATACATACATGTGGTATGTCACATCACAAAATATATTATAAAAAATAATGTAAACATGCTTTTAAAAGAAGCCTCTTACAATAAAATCCATTTCTCTTTATGTCCATTACCGACCATTAGACACTGTAAGTCGGCAAGCAATTGATCTATGGCGTCCTATTGTTAATTTCTCATATATTTTACAACTTTATCGGCCTATCTTTGTGAAACATTTTGCGATACTTTTTCATCTCTTTTGCAGGTCCAAAAGACCAATAACGTGTGTGGCCGGAGCGTAGCGAATCACGGGTTGGACGCAAACTAGGCGTTTTAGTTACAAACATCGTTTTATTGTTTGCGTGTGGGCTGTTCTATTGTAAACTGTATAATTGGTAGACATGTTGACAGAAATATTATATTTATTGGGTATTATGTAAAATTATGTCGTTAAGTTACACTTCAAAGCGGATCGTGATCTGAAACTGTCCCTTTTAGAATTACGAAGAAGGATTTTTTGTTGCGTTATTGTATTTTGCGTGAAGATTTTTTAGAACACTTTTAAACACATATAATGGTTTGCGTTTAGTCCTAATTTTGCTCGATGAAAAACGAAGATAAGATCGTGGTTGGAAAGGCCAAAAACGCGATTTATTTAATTTCGAAATGTTAGCGATTCTTGTCAAAAGCGTGGATAATTAAAAATAAAAAATAGTGAGAACTTTTATATCAAATATAAAATAGGTTTCTTTTCAAATCAAAAACAAAAGTAAAATAACGTTTTAATAAAAGAGCAAACAAATATAATCGCTTGTATTTCTACTGTCATATTTATTTAACAACCCTTAAATGCCCGTGAAAAGCAAAACCGCTTATCATACACTAATCCACGTAAAAAAATAACAAGAATCAAAGATCCCATGTGCTCTATTTCAACCACTTAACCCACCCCTAAAAATACAATATAAGTTTAAAAGGAAATTTTTAAATCCGCAAATACAGTACCCTCAATATTTCACCCTTCAGCGATTTAGTGTTGATAAAATGTTTGAACTTTCAAAATGTATGAGACTGTGATACACTGAGAATATCTAGGCTGTTTATTAGTTGAAGTACTTTTTTATTTTTAATAATTATAATTGTGTTTCTTTAGTTAAATTAAATTAAATGAAATGTATTAATTAAATGAAGAAAAAACTACCAACTCTAAAATATTTATAGTTTTTTTTTGACATTTTTATTGATTTCATATTTTAAAAGAAAATTTATTAAGCTTAGAAATTAAATGAATAATTGATGCTGGATTTTGAAAATTATAATTTAAATTAGTACAAGACTATATTAGCATAATTATTGTTTAAAAGTGTGCATTTTTAATTGAATTTTTTTTTAAATAGATTTCATAATAGTGTTATATATTTGACAATTTTATCTTACCATTAAAACTTTTAATATTTATGATTATTACAATAAAGTCACTGCTAAACTACATAATATTTTAAATTAAATTTTTTATAATCATGTACACCTGATAGTGATCTTTACTCATAGTAGGGAATATATCCGCCAACCCGCATTGGAGCAGCGTGGTGGATTAAGCTCCGAACCTTCCCCTACATGGGGAAGAGGCCTATGCCCAAAAGTGGGATATCACAGGCTGAATTGTGATTTATGATCATTTCTAAATACTGAACTGTATAAAAACATGAATACAACTGTGAGTGTACTTCAATCTTTTCGTATCTTTATTATCTCTATCCTAATGCCGATGGATAGATACCAAATGGTACGTAAGTCACGATGACTTACAAAAATTCTAAGGGATTCAATCATGGGGAGGCAGGGGAAATGTGACGGGTATACTCTTCCATAAGTCAACCATATTATGGCAGTTTGGTTATTTTATCTCTTGTAGTAAATTGAGAATACATTATTTTACTACATAATGCAGTCATTTTACGTCTTTCTGTACAAAATTACTCGAATGATCATTATATACAAAATCGTTTATATTATTTTTAAATGTTCAGATTACAAACAAAAGTATCTTCTAGATATAAAAGAAGAGTTGGAGTTTCAATATTTTTTTTTCGTTACAGGTTGGGGGGTATCATTATTTTACCAAGAGTAACTATGTTTCCAATTGTTCATGATAACAATCTAACGGGACACGATGGCAATACTGAAAGGTTCAAGCATCCAGACAAAAACATTTATGTATATGTATAAATACCTACAATATGCCTTATTCGGAAACCTCTCGGAAGTCAAACTCACGATCGTGACCATTAACAGAAATTTTTCTACCCCTACCTACACTATGACGCTTATCGACTTGTCGATACAGTGTTAAAGTCAAAAAAATAAGCAACGTCAATTAACAAATCCTACCCCATTGGTGAAAATTAATAGTCAAATCAAAATAACAGGTGAGCTTATTAGTAATTACTCATGCTTATTAGCGCTGCAACACCATCTGTTGAACGAATGATTACGATCTATGCAATCATTCACCCATTCATGACTCATTCGTCAGTTTTGCGTATTATTCTATCACACGGATGGTTTGGCACGCGCAATAATATTTATTAAATCTTTTTCAACTTACGAGTACCTATGTGTTGCAAGTTTTTCTGTAATCATAATTTGCTTAAAATTTTATTGGATTGATTAAAGGCCATATAAAGTAATTTCTATTATTAATTATATATTAAATAGTAAAACACATTTCTATATATTGTTATTATTTATCTTATATCTTTATTAAATTCTTTATTTGATTTTTTTCATAATTAATTATTGTTAAATATTAAAATGTCCTTTAATAAAAACGTAGACAAACAAACTATTGAACTGCCAAAGAATAACAAATAAAATAAAGTCACGCATAACAAATATTTATATTATAAATTGTATTTATGGAAGATAATATTCCGTTGGCTAAATTTCCATCAAATTCGATTACAGCACTGGGCATTTTAAGAATCGCTAAGTCATTGCACTAACCATTTTTCTTCCGTTCTTATGGACCCCAAAAATTCACTTTCGCAGAATTAGTCTTCATAAGCCATGGTTAATTCATCATAGTTGTATGGTGAAATTAATTGGAAAATTGTTAGATTATTTCTAAAAAAAAAATTATTTTATTTATATACATATTTACATAATATATGCAAAGTATGACTAAAAATTAATAATTTACAGATTATGCCTTTATCATAAAAATAATAACGGAAATCTTTGACACATAATAACCAATAATTTTGCTATCGAACTTCGTCACCATGCGTTCTTTCATTACGCACTTCCGTGAAAAATCACATTAAAAATAAACATGAAACGAACAAAACAGAAAATTACAAACCATTTGACATCTGACACCGCGAATATTCAAATTAATGCATTATCGATACGAACAAAGGTGCACTTGACTGGAACGATGGAAAATTATATGACACCTCAGTACTGTACACATTTTGCCTACACGTCCTCTTTTGTGACACAGAGTATTGAAATTCCAAACAAATTTATTTCAAACTGGCATTATAGTAAAGTTTATTGATGGTATCTATTTAATCTGTGGTGCATATTTAGGGGAGGTAGGGGTAGTGTGTACGTACAGGTTATGACACGTAATTTACGCGTAAATCAAATTTGACCGATAGGCGTGTTCGCTTGTCTGGCACATATGGCGATGTTTCTATACAGAGCGTGATTGTTCCATTTCTGAGTGCTTTCGTGTGTCCTGCGACGCTCCAGTGTTCGTGATGAATTGAAATAAAGCTCGCGTTTTAGGGCCACTTAGGGACACGCATCGTTTATGACTCGAATAATTCTTATACTTACAACATTTGAGCATATTTGATGAAATAAAGACCAATAAGTATTTTCATATGTTACTTTGAATTATTAGGTATTTTTCTACAATAAAAAAAGAACAGAATTACTTTTGTATATTTATTTCATATTAATTATAAATGTGAGATTATAATTATAACTCAAAAGGTGATGGTTTGGTAATGGTTTTCTACATTTGGATTCAAATTAGAACTGAAAATCAAACAGTTTCAGGTTTTAAACTAACCTTTATAGAATCTGTAGTAATATGATTTTTTTTCCTTATATATGTAGATATGGTGTGTACATAATGTAGGTACAATAATAGTCTATAGATATTCTATATTATGATGGATGAAAAAGAACGAAAAGAAAAAAGTCGTGAAGAAATGTTAATTATTTAGAGAAAATATGAAACTTAATTGTTACTAGCTTCGAAGCAGCATTGAAAATTAAGATCTAATTTTATTTTTTAGGAGAAATTAATTTTGCCGGCTTGAATAACATATACTCCTAAATTAATTATGCTAAGTAGGAACTCAAAATTCTTCATCTGTTTGCGAAAGATAGACCAATAAATATTAATTATATTATATGTATATCTCAAATTATCACAATCAGGTCAAATTAACACAAATCTCTTACCATATGGGTTTAAATATCGAAACTAATCAGTAAACTAAACAGTCAGTATTAGAGTCAGTTCGTATTTCACGCTATCCACAAAGCCGAGACTCAACCCCACGGTTAAGTTCCGAACACCTGTGCGGTTCACAACTTGTACAATACGATGGGTTGCCACTTGTGTTAAAACACATTCGCTAAAAACTGGAGTAACTTTTGTCATTGACAGTACCTATGTGACGGTTCTTCGTGCTATATATTTTCTTTATTATTTCAAATTTAAATTCTTTTTGGTACAATACATACGATAAAAGGTTGAGAACTAAGTTTTGAATTTGAAAGAAAGTAATGTTTTGTTTTGCCAATAAATTTCAAAACAATTATTGAGAATAGGTATGGTATACAAAGATGTAATCGGGTTAAATGCAACCATTTATAAGCTATATTCAGCTGAGCGGCATCCAAAGTTGTCACTTTTGTTATAAATCAATTTAAAAACTAAAAATAAGTCTGTATTAAATACAAATACTGTAAGTAATCATAATACATTGCGTGAATTTAGTAAATCGTACGTCAATTATGTATATCAACTTTTTAATGCCATTCTACCACTAGGTAGCATATTAGATTATGCACGACACAAGACTTCTTCAAAATAAAAAAAATGTATGCAAAATTATGTGATGTCATGGGACACCAGGTAGGAACGAAGTTCCGTCGGCTTGTATACAAGCAACGCAATTTGCAAAAAAAAAAAAAACTATTTTACATAATTATATTTTCTAGTTCTTTATTTTTTTTTTGTTCATTGGTTTTTATTTAAGTACATAAAAGTATTTAGAAAATTTTAGAAAATAACAAATAACGTAAATTAAAAGAAATCAAACAAAAATATAAATACAGTCGTGTGACTGATATTACGTCACTTCCGTTATACATTTTTCTTACGGTTTTAGTCTCACATTTTTTTCAGTTCGGTCGCCCAGCAAAATCCCTATCTTTTCCAAGCCTGCCGCAAGGAACTTCGTTCCAAAAATTCTGCGCACTCTTAATAGTCGTATGTATATATTTCGTTCCCTATTGCGTTAGTAACGAAGAATTATTGTTTTTAACGTAACTCTAGTGTTTTGTAAGGATCTACATAATTCTCTTTATCCAGAACTAAACACGTTTACACTTGTGACTGTTTTTGTAAGTATTTGTGTTGCTTTTTGTCGTAAGTATCCTAGTACAGGATTAAATCCTTAATCACCATTGCTTAAAGCTGATTTTTCTACGAATATTTGTGAGGAATAATGTGCTATATTATTTTAACAGTTTATGTGTATTGAAGTGAAAAGAAAAACTTTTGTTTTGATCACGTTTGTAAACTAAAGGTACTACGTTCTAAAATAATCTCGATTATTCTATGCAGAATCTGCATATATTGAAAATAATTATTTTCTATAATGAAACAACTTTTATGGATTTTACCGCGGTTTATTCGATTTTTTAGATGCCCGACATATCGGATACTTAACAGCAAGAATGGTCACGGGAGGACTAGGACGGAGGTTCTAATACACCGCGATAAAATTCGAAGTAAGTTGTTTCATTATAATGAGTGAAATTCGCGTAAACATTAGAAAGTAATTAATGTTTTAAATATTTAATTTATGAAATGACGGTACAATAGTGCTTATGAGGCCTACTTAAATGAAGTAATTTTGCGTAGTAGATTTCATATACAGATTTCAGATACTAATGTAAACTTTAACTGTATACTATAAATATTATTTTAGCTTGAAAATATGAAGAACAATAGAGCGTTTACTATGTCTTCAAAGCCGTTGCCTTTCGATGGCGGACTATTCTGAATCCGCCACTGTTGGGCACTGACTCCTGGGATTTTATAGAATATTTTCAATGGTCGTGATTTTACGTCACTATAGGAAAATTCTGAAAATTCTCTAATGTCTTATGTGACAACATCAACGCATGTCAAACCATCTGGTAAGAAGTATGTAAATGATGCTCTTACCGAGGTCGGGGCGCCATTCCAGCACCTTGGATTCTCGTTGCGGACCCAAGTTTTTATACACACAAGCCTATATGGGGGATATGAAATCACTTTCTTATACGCATACTGAAACAAGGAATGCTAAACATAACAAATCTGCTTAGAAAAAAAAATCTACATTATGTGGTGACTTTTTTAGTATAGGTATGTTTTCAATCAGCAGGAAACAATTCTTCAAAAAATAATATGTATATATATATATATATATATATATATATATATATATATATATATAATAGGTATAAACCTGTGATATAAACTAATATTATCGTTCTAGTCTCGAAAAAAAAAAACAACTTCAATTTTAATCTACAAGAAATAAAACGAAAACATCATCAACGTAGTCTATGCAACTAAATACGATTTATTGGGGTTAACTCAAAACTTACTCCTTAGATCTTGCTCAAATTTAAATGAGACCACAAGCCAATTAGTACCAACCTTCGAATATAAGAAAAGCGGTAAACCCAGAAAAAGTTTAAAATAGAATGGAATAGACAGGCTTCTTCTTTTTTTGAAATCATTTAGATATTTAGTATAATCTATATAATTTTTTTTACGCACATTCTTACAAAGCATACACTAAATGACTAAAATGAAATGAAATTGTCTATAGATAGATACATTGTAACACTAGTATGAGTAGTATGGTACCCGTACATTAACTTCAATGACTAGTGAATGCTGCCCCTCATAAAGTGGGCTGACAAATAAATCATTGCTAATACGATTTCGCCTCAACGTATTCCTGTCTGTGACCTCCCCTCGATGACTCTACATACCTTTCAGTGTTATTCTCTATTTAAATAAATGTATATATACGACATCTTTCAGGGTGTATAATTATGTATTTATATATACTTACATATAACCTCAGAATAATAAACAAAACCTTTTGTTTATTAATCTAACAAAAGGTTTTGTTTATTAATCTGAGCATATGACAATAAAAGGTTTATAATATGATAGTATTAATCCTAATCTTTTCAGTAATATCCAATAGAGGTTTCTATACAGATATGAATACAAACCTGTATTTAAATAACTTGAATAAACTTAATAGGTTAAAAATACTGTCAACTGCTTATATACTATAATTATACTATATATATTACTATAATACAATAATAAAGTAATGAATTCAAATATAACGATTACAGTTCAGTCTTTTTCCGAATAAATAAGATAAACTGGGTGCATGTTTTTTTTTTTTTTGAGTTTATTTATATCGAGTATTCAGAAGGAACTATGCAATAACGTGTTGTGCTGTGTTAAGTAATAACTGACGATTGTTTATGAACGGATTAGTTAATTGAGAATTCTTTAATAGTAAGTGTTAGTATTTTTCGTCATTAATAAATACAAAAAAAAAAAAAAACTATTCCTAATTATGGGAAGTAAACTAAAATTTAAATACAGCACTGTATATTATCATATAAATAAACTCATTAAGGCTTCTTACCGACAGGCGCCGATTCGCAACGCAGATGCGATCTAAAGGGCGCCATACACGGCGAAGATACTATAGGCAATAATTATGTTATCTTAACATACAATAAACGTGTGTGTAAAACGTGTGTGGCGCCCTTTAGATCGCATCTGCGTTGCGAATCGGCGCCTGTCGGTGGAAGCCTTAATGTAAATTACAAGCGATCATACACAGGCAAGCCGGTGCGGTGGGTGCATTAGCTACGTAAACAACTCAATCCACCTTCCGTTCTAATAAAAGACAGCGATGTTGCGAACATCAACTTTTAATAATGCTCCATTAGGCGGAAAATATATCGGAGATCGACTGATTTTGATACAATAGTCGACAGGCTTAAAAAAGTGAATAAAATAAAATCCCTTACAGCCACTGATAATTTTAAGCTTACATATTCTCAGTGACATCAATGAACATTATTTGCATTTAAGTTTTCTTGTAGCCATTGTCATCTTTCTATCTCTTTACAGCACCACACAGATAAATCTGAAATTAACTGAAACAACATATAAGTACCCTTATTGTTAGTAATGTGGCTTTAAACTAAATTCAATAACAACTCCACTACGCGTTGGCGAGACAGACAAAATACCATAATTTATTAAAATAAAAGTTTTTTGATTACTTAGTTTAATATTAAAGCCGTCAATTTTTTTTTTTTTTTGTAAGATTAGTAGTGGAAGATTATATTCTATGATATTGCGTAAAAAGTTTACAGTAAAATGAGCGTGAATTATTAATCATAGGTATATCTAGACTCGATCCAGTGTTTATAATGCCTGCGGCTAGATGGCTTGCATTAGTTGAATCAACAGCGTCTTGCTAATCCGCTCAGTACCCTACGTTGATGAAAGTAAACATTATATGACGGTCTTTAGGCTGACCGTACGATGAAATAATATTTTTTTAACCGACTTACAAAAAAGGAGGAGGTTCTCAATTCGATTTCATTTTTTTTTAAATGTATGTTAGCTCAGAAATTTTGACTGAGTAGACCGATTTCGATGAATTTTGTTTTAATTGAAAGGTGTTGCGTGTCATGTGATCTCATTAAAATTTAATTGAGATCTGACAAGAACTTTTACAGTTATATCTAATAATTCCTATTTACTTGACTACTTTTTCGTCGACCTACGTCGCATACGTCGTTAAACCGCATAACTTTTCACTGGGTTTATTAATTTTGATTATTCTTACTTTAATCAAAAGTTAATAGTTGTCATGTAGTTTTGTTTAAATTTGATCGAGATCTGATACTACTTTTTGAGTAATCTTTGATAACGCGTATTTACTTGACTGATTTTTGGTCTTATTACGTTGTATTACTTGTCGATGTAATTGAAGTCGGTTTTTTTTCGTTTGCAAGCAAAAACAATAATTATTTCAGACCTAGCTCATCATCAAACAAAGGAAGAACGTTTAGGATTTATATTAACAATTGAAACTTAATTTTTTTTTATCTCGTCGTTTTAAGTTTGAAATCCTGCAAATTCAGAAATATCTGTTAAATACCACCGCTCGAATCGTTCGCATCATCATGCGGCTTAAGCTAGGTATAGCTATCTTGATTGAATCAACTTACAATATTCCAATATAGCAGATGTGTGAAAGCGTAATTCACCACGCAGATACGTGTTAACAGATAATTTCCCTATCACGGGGAACGATCGCTATCAAGTGCCAGTTGTAACAAGAACAATATCACGTACACTCCGAGTGGAAACTCACAATGATATAAGCACAGATCAGCAAAAAATATTGCGCTTCAGCCTATCCCAGTCCACTGCTGGACACAGGGTACCCAATCTTCCTCCAGCCTCCGCCAATGATCTTACGTAGATCGTCGGACTAGTTATTTGTACTAATATTTATATTAATATAATTAACATGGTATTATACACTGACATGGTATTACCATTATACACATACACAGAACAACTGCCCCTCAGCATACGTTCATCCGGATTGTCCAACGATATATTACTAAGAGCATCTACATACTATCATTATCATCTGCATAATTGTTCGCTCATAATAAGAAATTCTTGTTTTTTCATGTTTTTAACCACCTAAAGAAAAAAAAATCTGTTACTAGAATTTATGTATTTTCACGGTAGTAAAGCATCTACTTAAGTGATCAGATCAACTTATTCTTAAATTCTGTAACTTTTAGAGTCAACGGGATATACCAGGGTTTAGCATTAAGTCCACAATTATTTAAGCACTGGTTTAATGAAAGTCATCAGTTCTGGCATGTGATTAAATTTGTTTTATGTGACTGAAGATTACAATTACATATTGTTAATTAGTTAAAAAAAAATAAGTTTCTTGATGTTTAATAAGTGTGTAGGTATACATTATGTCGAAATCAATGTTTTCAACTCATTTTATTATTTCTTTTAATATTCTCTGAAGCTAAAGTGCTTGATTCTTTTTAGACCATGAGTTTCTATATATCTTGGTACATCTTTTCTGTGAGAATATTGCTTACTATGTTCCTATTATTGAGTTATTTTTATCATACAAAAAACTAAAAGGATCGAGTGTTTCAAATGCTAGTATAATAATGTATTTACATACCCTCATTTGTTCCATCATAACGTATCTTTGTTATTTGATATGTGGCAAAGCCTTCTACATACATATAGGTGGAAAAGCCTAGCTTCAAGTAAGCTCCACTGAAATATGGTTACGGCAAACATATAGCTTGGAGCCTTCAATCGTCCGTACTGGATGCTGATACGAGTAAGTGCCTCGACTGGGGAGTACCGTCGTGAAAATAATTATTTTCTATATATTTGATGTATTATTATAATATTTAGAGAACTCTCCGTTATGTAGGACGACTAAAATAAGTGTGTATAATGAATAATTCGTTACCGCTGCAATCCATTAGCCAAAAAAAATAATAGTAGTTTAGAATTTTTTAATTTTTACTTGTCCAAAAAATTAGTGAAATAAAAAAATAAAGCCACGTTATTAGTCTTTCACCTAAGCTGCTAAAATTTTGCTAAACAAGTATTTTAAATTAAGAACTATATTCTATTTCAGTTCCTAACAAATATTTCAGATAAATTATTATTATAATTATATTATATTATATATTATAATTATAATATAATGATATGAAATTGTTTGCACAATAGTACCATAAGCCTGCTTAATATCGGTTTGCTTACTTGATATTTGTACGGAAGCTTAGTATGCGTATTTGCGTGTCTGTACTACGGCTCAGTCAAAGGGTTGATTTGAGGCAATCCAACGGTCAATTAGAACATTTGTATTTAGAATTGTATCGGTCAAGATTATGTGCATATGACCTTAAGCCTTGAGTTAACTAGGGGGCCTAACTTAGGCTTATTCCGTCCAAAATATTAGGAAAGATAAAAGGTTAACACGCTAAATTTCTAGCAGAACAGTGCATCTTGTGTGCTAATTGCTATGTTGTGTTAAAAGATTTATTTTAAAATAGTAATTAATGAGTTTCCGCTTATTCCTCTTTGTTGACATTAAATTTGGATAGGGCATTAATTGTGTGAAAACGTTAACACTTAACTTCTAGCAGGACACTGCATCTTGTATGCTATGTTGTATTAAAAGATTTCTTTAAAAATGAGTAATTAGTGAGTTTCATACTAATTCCTCCTTGTCGAAATTGAATTTTTAAATGGTCAAATAGTACTTGTAAAATTAAGATTTAAAAGTGCATTTAGAAACCTACTCAAGTAAACTAAAACAAGTAACTAAAACGCAAAATGTAGGTACTTTACATTTTGCGTTTTAGTTCTACAAAAACCAATTAAACATACTTTAAGTAATTATAATACAACTTCTTATGTATTATTAGTTAAATTTTTGAGAAATCAGTTTTGCAAAGGTTATTGAACCAATATAAATGTACCTCAAAGATAATTGCAACCCATTTTAACCCATTCAGACAATCTATCTTGCGTGTGTGGGTTTGTTTCTTAAATTAAGTGTGTACTCATAATGTTCTTCACGTTAATCTTATAAACAAGCAAATGAGAGCTATGCTATATGTTTATTGAACGACATAAAAATATATAATAAAAATTAATACTAAAATTTGGAAGCTTTTTCGTTGTATTTTGACTCTGCTACCATAACTTCAGTCAGTCAGTTCACCCTATTCTAGTCCACTGCTGGACATAGGCCTCCCCAAGCTACCATAACTTATTGTTAATTATTTTAAAAAAATAATTCATAACAATATTACCAGCATAGTTCTAACAATATTTTTAATTGAAATTATTAGCCAATCATTACGTAACTTTAAAATAGCTTAACAATAACAATACTAAAGCGATTACTGCTGTAAAAATTCAATTTTAAAGTGATAGTTTTCGCTTCTACCTCACATAATAATCAATCAGTTAACTTAATTATTAATAACGATTTTGCGATTCAAAATTCAGTTTGACAGTTAACGAGCAATCAGAAATTGATACTACATGTTACGGCTCTAATTTCTATAGATAGAACAAGTGATGGCGCGATAACCGTACAATTTATATGAAACTAGCGACCCGCCCCGGCTTCGCACGGTTGCAAAAATTATCAGTGTTTCTCTACTATATTATGCATGTATTATACATATAAACCTTCCCCTTGAATCACTCTATCTATTAAAAAAACTGCATCAAAATTCGTTGCGTAGTTTTTAAGATCTAAGCATACATACAGACAGACAGACAGACAGCGGGAAGCGACTTTGTTTTATAATATTTAGTGATGATGATTATTAAATTATAGCTAAAACAAACTTTAGATTAAATTTCAATTTATAGTTTTGAAGAACAATATGAAGGTTCTTAAAAACTAATACCACAACTCCGTAAAATAAACTTAAACTCTCATTTAGTATTATGCTTCGGCCTGTAATATTCCACTGCTGGGCATAGGCCTTTTTCTCCATGTAGGAGAAGGATCCGAGCTTAATCCACCACGCTGCTCCAAACTATGAGTAACGATCACTATCCGGTGTAAATGATAATGACCGGCACCGACGGCTTAACGTGCTCTCCGAGGCACGGTGGGGAGACCAAGGACTGCACTAACACCCAAACCACGGCAAACGTCTGTATGGCAAATATTTGTCATATGCGGGAATCGAACCCGCAACCGCCAGCGCAACAGACGCAAACCAGTGCGGTGACCGTTGCGCCAACGCGTCGTAGTCGTTACTCGTTAGTATATTTTACACAAATAATTCTGAAAATGTAAGGCCGATTAACGTTTATTTATATTTTTATTCAAACGCGATTCATCATTAAACAAGATGGACCATCAAAAGACCATCACAGGTCATTGATCCCAGTAATTGTTTCAGTTAATGCGTAATAATCGATGCAGTGCTATTATGACGAGATGTAGTAATCTGTGGACCGGTCGCGAAGTCACGCCTTCTCGTATAAAGCATGTTTGTTTTAAACGAAATAATACAGTAAGTACAGTTTAAACAAATAAATCCTGCTTTTTTTATGTTACGAGTCCGGCAAACAAGCATACGACTCAGCTGATGGTAAGCGACTACCGTAGCCTATAGACGCCCGCAACACCAGAAGTATTGCAAGCGCGTTGCCGACCCTACCCCCAATTCCCCGCAGGAGCTCTGGTCACCTTACTCACCAACAGGAACACAATACTGCTTGAAAACAGTATTATTTAGCTGTGGTCTTCTGTAAGGTAGAGGTACTACCCCAGTCGGCCTGCTCCATTTTTTGAGCAGAAAATTTCCTGCTGTGCCCTACCTCAGTTAATATTAATTTTGATTTTTATAATAATAATTTGGTACTTTAGCCCCTGAACTGCTTTTGTGCAAAAAAGTCTTTTACATTATGTTAACTCATAAATCGCAGAAAGTAATATCAGGGTTACTCTAAGAAGTATCAAAATGATATATGGTCGGAGCTGAAAAGTGTCTAGTATTCGGTTAATGTTAAATAAATGTAAATGGTTTGTCATTTCACGACTCGTAGGCGCAACGGTCACAGCACTGGTTTGGGACTGTTGTGCAAGCGGTTGCAGGTTCTAAGAGATCACTCCTTGTGTTGCCTCCACTGGGGAAAAGAGGGCTGGTGCTTTTTTGTCCAGAGAATCGCTATAGCGATTCAACGGGGAAATGCTGCCAGCATTCTTAGCACCATCCACGCGGACATGATTTATACCGTAACTATCTCTAAATAATTAATTCATAAGTTGTGAATTTTAAATATGTATAATATTGTAAAATTTCGAAACAATTAATAAAAAAACTAAAAAGGAAAGCACTTAAAAGATCAGAGTTCTCATCAGACATTAATAGGAATGTTCTTCTGTTAGCTGATAAAATAAACAGCTTTTTAAGGAACAGCCTGTATATAAAAGTTAAATCAGGGCGTAGGACCGTCATTTATCATCGGAGAGATTAACTGCGCATGTGTGCACTTGTTCTATTTAAACTTATTTCTTCAACGCTTTCTTTGTCAAGATTTTAGTAGTTCTACCTTTCTTTACTTTGTTGTTTTGCAATAAATAAGATTTATTGGTAAAAAAAAAAACCTTTACCAACCAAATTTTGACTTAGTTTCGATAATGGATAGTTTTGGCAACTTTTTTTCGACGTAACTTAATAACAAAAGTAGTCGGTAGAACAACCATACCGAAATTTTGTATCAATTGTCACTTTCTTAACCACTTCATATTTATTTATTGATTTTACTTTTATACACAATATTTTCATACCAGGTTTAAATTAAATGCTTTTATGTGTTATACTTCTTTTGGCGCTTTAGGGAAAAATGATGGGGGTAAATTTTTACGATGCGCACGCACACCGTCGCTAAAAACCGACACCCTGAAGTTAGCTAGTCAACGAAGAACAAGTTAGCAAGGCCAATGAAGTATAACTTCTTACGTGCGTACATAAGTACACACACAATTTTTTTTTCTCTTCCGTTTCCATAACTGATAGCGCATTAGAAACTTCTTAAAAATATTTGCTTCAACATTGACAATTAAATTGATTAGATGGTACAGAATTTATCGATCATATTCTCCACTAAAAAGAAATCATAGCCGTTAACATACTAAAGCTTTACTTTGTCACCTTTTATTATATTATTGTAAAACTTTTAAACTTTGTACTTTGTATATTTCTTTATGAAGGAACTTGAAAATAAGAATAACTTTTAAAAAATATTTTTTCCATTTTTTATTAAAAGAGACGATCACACAATAGCGGAACAAATGATGTGATATCAATATAAAAAATCACAATTTCTCATAAGAAAAAACACACGTTTATTATATAAACACGGAAAATCATAAATTCATCAACTCCCTAGAGTAAAGGATTGTACAGACGATAGAATACAATTGAAAAGTGAACCGAAAAATGTTATGTCATCATTACGAAACAGCAATTGCTAAAAAACGTTCACTTCCCACGACATTTCAGTCATCCCTATCAATAATAACTAAAATAATTTGACACGTAATGACGGACTTACCCTTAAACTGTTAGAATTGAAAAGATCAAGCCCATGTTTATTTGTGACCCGAAAAATTTAGGGGAAAAGATAAAAAATTGGTTAGCAGCTTGATTTAATTTAGGTAAACACATTTTTGGCCAAAAAAAGAGAAAAAAATGTACGTTTTTAATTATTGAATTCTTTTAGTGAGCTTTAAGGCTTTCTTGTTATAGTAGAAATTCAGTTGAGTTATTGCTAGTTGAAACTACTTTATAGGTACATGTATTGTGTAAATCTTTGTTTTGACCATTTTTATATCACTTAAAAAAAGTCTTTAATCTGAGACAACCAGATTACAATAAAATGTCTTAAGTTAAAATAAGTTTATTTCTATTCTGGCCTTTTCAGATATTATTCGTTTAAGACGTATGATGCTCTCTCAGAGAGAGAGAGAGAGAGATAGACTCTCTAATAGGGTTTAATAAAAATAATGTAAGAATATTTTCATGACCTTATTAATCTCAGTCTGGCCAATTTTTATATCCGCCTACGCCCATTCTTATAACAAATTTTTGGAAAAATTACATATATTTTTGGTCTCAAAAGCTTAAAACCTAACGTGATAATATACCTATTGTTATAAATTAATTTAATTTCATATTTTAATGTGAATTTTATAAGTACATTCATTTCGTTCACTATTGAACACAGCAAGAAATATAAAATAATTCAAATTGCCTTAATATCGTAATTATAGAAAACAAAATTCTCTGCCCTTTGACGCCTCTTTCCGAAAATTATCCGACCGTGGCTTATATTATTAAACAATGATTATAAGTTTACACTTGTTTGTGTCAATAATAACCTTATATCCGGTCTTATATAGTTATAGTTATTAGTCATACTTAGTTACAGTCAGTATTATTTAGGCCGCGTTATTTAAAAAGTTATATGTTTATTTTGTTAAAAATTTATAACACAAAATACCGAAATAAGTATATTGCCATTTGTGTACAACGTACCTAGGTTTTTTAAAATCTCTGTCTATCATACTTACGTTATATGTTAGAAAAACGCGAAGGAATAATAAAATTGAAACTTCAACACACTATCACAAACAATATTTAATACTTACTAATAAATGAGGTTAAAGCTTATATTACAAAGTCTTTATAGTCAAATCATATCATTTTATTGATTATAGAGATGACAAAAATGTGTGGGCTTAGTAACGATAATTTTATATATCACATACTTTTTAGCTGGGGAGTATTTGATCATGCAAAACAAGAGTAACTATTAGATAACTTATTTCTTTAACTTAATCATAGTTGTAATTATTTTTAATAACCTTTTTTCCAACGTTTCCTATTGTTGACTACGTTTTTCATAAATGTCAAAGCACTAATCAACCTATCTTTACCTGACTCGTAAGATAATGATAGCAATTACACATGGCATCTAATACAGGCGGACAATATGGCTAATGGCGGCAGTCGCAAGCCATTCAGCAGACAATTACCGCCTTAATAGAATAAATAGAGTAATCAGGCCACTTCAATGGAGTAGAGAGTGGGTTTAGATGATTGATGCGACGAATTATGGTACGATACATTTGAAATTATGGACAAATAGCTTAAAAGATTCCATTCAACATCCTTCACATCCTTAACATCCAGAAATAAGCCTATTCTTAGAAGTGGGATAATACAGGCTGAATCGTAAATGTGAACATAGTATAAAAATATAAGGCGACAAAATTTGTTTAGGTAGATGAATGTAAATCACTTTTTCATACTAAAATTACTAAGCAATAAACATATTATTTAAATGTCTCATAAGATGATCATTGCACATCTATTTTGGTCTAAGATCCGAGAAGGTAAATCTTCCCTCATCTGTTAATTAGATGAAACAATTTTTTATAGGCTTATTTCAATATTGTGAATTTATAAAAACAACCTCTGCCACCATAAGCCTGCTGCAAATTTTTTTTTTTTTTTTTTATCTTTTCCCTCTCATGTTAATTACATGTAGTAAGCTAAAACCGTTAATATTTTACATTATATACCTGACTGTAGTAGGCAGCCATCTCTATGATTGCTACACTTACCTGCAGCCAGGTCAGTAACCTCAGTCAGAGTAACCTGGCTGCAGGTAAGTATAGCAGTCATAGAGATGGGTGCCTACTATAGTCAGGTATATAATGTAAAATATTGACGGTTTTAGCTTACTACATGTAATTAACATGAGAGGGAAAAGATTTTTTAGAAGAAAAAAAATTTTTTTTTAAATATTATTATTTGCAGCAGGCTTATGGTGGCAGAGGTTGTTTTTATAAATTCACAATATTGAAATCAGCCTATAAAAAATTGTTTCATCCAATTAACAGATGAGGGAAGATTTTGTTATATTCCGGATCTTAGACCATTTTAAGTTAATCTAAATATGCCGTTTTCAAATAATTTTCATAATAGAAGTAACCATGTTAATCTAAAATCTTATACAGTCTATGTATGCATTAAAAAAAGGATAAATGTCACTTGAATATTACCTCTTTCCTCGCAAGCTTACAGAGTTACAAAAGTTTAACAATTGTTTGAGCACAAAATAGTTGCACTCTATTAAGTCGTACGAACGTACTCTCAACACGAAAACACACATTAAGCCAATCCAGGGCTGACACACCTTTTGTTCGCGTTATTTGGATGCTAATATGTTAATTATCAGTTTTGCATCGCAATCAGTTAGTGAATGAAGTTATGAATATTGTATTCGAGTTTAAATAGATTCTGATTGAACTCTGTACCGCGGTTACGTTCGATGTTAATTGCGTGTTTTTGTTGTTCATTGATTGTTGTTTAATAGAGGATAATATTATTATAATTATTCATATTTTTTAATATAAATGTTGATAAAAATGTTGGCAACATCATAATGTCTTTTAGCTTTGTTCATTTGTTGTAATATATCTTTTATACTTTTATTTAGTTTCTAGAGTTGTTTCCGATAATGAGGTTTTTTTCCTAATTGTATTATTTATATATTGTTGTAATCAGCATTTAGTTTTTATACATAAAATTATATTTTATTATACCTATGTATGCGTATTGAATGCATTTTCTATCTATTAATGTAAGGTTTGCTAAACTTTCCTTATAAAGGAAATCCTTAAAGATCATTCGTTAAGCATTTTCCTAAAACTAGCTTAGAATTTCGACGTATCTTTGATATTCAAATTAAGATTCTTGTGTAATGTGCAATTTTACTACTTTATTTACTTTTTAATTTTAATTGAAATCTAAGTAAAGAAACGCTCAAAGAAGTAGATTTTACAAAGATGCCTACACGGTGTTTATCTGTATCCAATTTTAGAGTTGTAAGTTAAAGTTCAACTTTCCGTTACACTATACTGAATTATATTACATTTTTTATTCTGTTTGTTTATTAAATAATCGTATTGTTTAAATTAGTGACGCTTAAATTCCTTTGCAATGTGACCTCAATGTGCAACAATGTATCCGTCACAAAATATGTCATAAAAAATTGCAACAAAAAAAAACTATCTTTGTGACTGACGCGAGCAGTCAAGGGTTAAAAGTGAAAAGGGGCCAAAGAACACATTACACTTATTATCTCTTTCTATCTTATAAAAATTGGTAAATGAAGAAGTGGGACAAAAGATTTTTTTTTAAATAATCGTAACTTCAGAATGACAAACTATTATTTAGCACCCCATACGTCAACCGTACATAATAAAAGATGGTAAAGGAATTCACAAATTTTTATGCGACGTATTAAAGTTTATTATTTAATACAGTATTTTAAACGGATCTTTGGATTCATTAGGGGTAATAAAAAAGTTATATGTATTGTAATCGATTGATGAATCTTTGAGATGATTTCGCGTTTTTTTTTACGATCGTTTCTCTCGAGTTTTACGATATTTTTAGCGGTTTCGCGTCGTGAGAAATACGTTAGTGCCAGATGGTTTTGAGAGTGTAAATGTATGAATATCTCCAGGGAATACTAAGTACATCAACTAGATTTGACTTAGGTCTACAGTGGAGCTATAAAAAGTTAGTTTAGTGAGACTGACTTTTAGCTGTGTGGCTACGGCGTAGAATTTAGCCTCCCCCTCTCTTCCCGTGGGTGTCGTAAGAGGCGACTAAGGGATAACATAGTTTCACTACCACCTTGGAACTTAAAAAGCCGACCGATGGCGGGATAACCATCCAACTGCTGGCTTTGAAGTACACAGGCCGAAGACGGGCAGCAGCGTCTTCGGTGCGACAAAGCCAGCCCTGCGGTCACCAACCCGCCTGCCCAGCGTGGTGACTATGGGCAAAACACATGAGTTCACGCCATTATTGGCGCGAACTTGTGGAGGTCTATGTCCAGCAGTGGACTGCGAAAGGCTGAAATGATGATGATGATGAATGATGACTGACTTTAAGCTATTACTTATAATATACTAAGTATGAGTACTGACTACATTTATATATAATATTCAACTTAAAATAAACAAAAAGAAATAACACATAAATAAGTATAATTTTTAATTAAATATGTATATAGAAGTTAGTCGGGACTATCAGTACACGAACAGCCCCAATGTCTTCAACGTTTATTACGTTATAATCTTCAATCAAAGTTACTAGTACTGTTATTGATAAAGCTAAAAGGAAACTCCAAAACCACATTAAAACGCTCTTCAGTAGGCTTTAAAATAACTTAGGAATTGTCATTTTAGAATTAAGTATAATTACGAGTATATTAAATACCAGGAAACTATGGTAAATATCAGTACTACCAGCAACTCGAAATGTAGATTATACAGAGAAGAATTGGACAGAAACTCGTAGAACTTTAGAAACTTTATGAGAGCACAGCAGAAAATATCTTGCCCAAACTTTCGAGCAGCCAGGCTAGTGAAGTATCTCAACCTTAAAGAAGATCACAAGTTGAAAAACACTGCTTTCTAATAGTTTTAACGATGACGGATTTTACTTCTCATATTTTTTTCATACCGGAGGCTTTGTAAGAAAATCGATTCTTAAGGAGTAAACTCCAATTAACTCCAAAGACTGTCAATCGTTACAAAATTTAGCCATGTTTTGCATGAAGTACAACTCCAATAAATAGATACATACATACATATAATCACGCCCGTATTTCCCGTAGGGGTAGGCAGAGACCACTTCTTTCCACTTGCTACGATCCTTACATACTTGTTTCGCTTCATCCACTTTCATTATTCCTTTCATACACGCTCTACGGTTTAGGGTACTCTTGACCTGGCCTTTTTTCAAGACGTCTCTGATCTGGTCTTGAAAAGTCCGCCTAGGTCTACCCCTTCCAACACTTCCATTCACACTCGCCTTATACACTTTTTTCGTCAATCGTTCTTCATTCATTCTCTCGACATGGCCAAACCATCTCAGCATACCTTTCTCAATTTTTGTCACTACATCTTCTTTCAGACCACAACGTTCCCTTATCTCACTATTTTTTATCCTGTCACTCAGTTTAACTCCTATCATACTTCTTAACGTTTATATTATTAACTTTATCTGTTTAAAAATAAATAACAAAATATAATAAATAGTACTAACAACTTAGTAGATTATTAATAACTTCCTAAGCCAGTCAACATGCCATTACTTCAATCACACCCGCAGACGAAACATTTAGGCTAATCACACGAACATTACACTAAATAACAACACTGTGCATGCGTTAACTTCATGTATTCAATATCCCGATTTGTTTTTTAACTAATTTATTGTTTTTAGACACGAAATGTAACGCCCTTGATACAAAGATCTTGTGTGACTGGATGTGTTTGATAACACCTATAATTTAAAGCAAGACTTAAATTTTTTGAAAAATAGTTTTGTTAAAAATAAGTATTTTCCTGATTTTGTTACTAGGTACAAGTGTATGTCCTGTTTGTGTTAATATTAAATAAATAAATGACCGTTAAGTGCTGTGACGATCAAGATAAGATCGCCAGTGTGGGCTGGATGAGACGTGGGAAGCTTGGTGCTACTGAAGACTGAAGTGAAGCAAAATTCTGTGATGGTACGAGTAGTATGTGGCAACTGTGTTTGTGGGTTTGATCCTCGCTCATCCTAAATATGTATTAACCATTTATGTTTTTGTCGTAGTCTAGACTTTTTCAGTACTGAGTGTAAATGTTTTAAACCACCCACAGACCAGACCAGTGACCAGATTAGTGGAGGACCTTTATTATTTAAAAACACAAGAAAATGCCTTTTTGGCGATATTTATTTTTAGAATAACAATGATTGAAAATATATAAACCAATTTGTTATTTTCCTTATTAACCAGAAAACAAAAAAAAAATATGGAATAAATTACTAATAGCTATCGACTTCATACTTGTCATCACAAACCTTTTAAATTAAAATTCAATAATAATTAATATTTTAAATATAAAACTCCATCATGCATTTATTTTTATAATAATTTTCAAAGTCACTTCCAGTAAATTTACATCACGTAAAAACGAAAGGGTCACTTCAACAAGCGGGCGCAAGAAATGAGATTTTAACAACAGTTATTACTCTTAAATTAATTAACAACACAGTATTTTAACTAATAATAAGTTCCGTAACATACTATTAACATAAACTATTAATATACCGGTTAAGTATACTGAGGTTAAATTAAGTTAGTCAAAGGACCAATTTTTTTAAGCTAAACGTTAATAACCGTCCCACTCGCTCTGAGTTTACTTATTTTAAAAAAGGAAAACTTTTGAATTTTAACAAGTCATCGAACCGTTTTAAGCCGACTTAAAAAAATAGATTTTCAATTAGACTGTATTTTTTATGTGTCTTACAGAAAATAAATGTAAGATTGGTATTAACAATTAGAAATTATAATTTTTCAAACCTTTAGAGTCTGTAGTCGTCGAATCGAAGTCGAATACGTTCTGAAATGACAATTGCGTAGTCTCGTACAGTTGAATCAAATTGAAAAAGTAATAATTAACATTCAAGTTGAATATTAATTATTACTTTTAAATTAGTGGAAATTGAACCATAACCGTTAGAGATTATAGAAACTTCATCACTACAACTCCAGAAGGATCATTATTGCAAAAAATTTACGCTAATAAAATGTGAAGCGTAGATAGAACTTACGTAGTAGGTAATGTACATCCATGTTACTACCCTCATTTCTATTTCAATTACTGGATACTTTTAATAAAACTATGTTAATAATCCCTTTCCTGTATCGTATGTGTTTAAAGGCGTTTAAATAATTTGTATTTTTTTTTTATATAAATGGTATATAAATAGAAGCGGTTTAATTGAAGCTGGTACTTGCGAGGTAATTGCTCGGTTCTTAAGGGAAAGTTATTCACTTGGGATTATTGTAAATTAATTTATATTATATAAGCTATATATTTATATATGTTCCGCCTAATTACTCTATTATATGTCAAAAATATAATATCTGTCTGAAAAGATTTGATAGTTTTTCCGTTTTAATCTTGAAGCGTACTGATGTGATACAATTAAATTACTAGATCGTTCAATAAGTCCCGAGACTAACCTGGAAATGGCGCATATATTAAAAACTCTTTTGATTTTTAAAAAGTACTGGCTATCAATACAAGAATATGTGTCAAATTTTTAAAAATGGAACAATAAAATTATTGATTTTGAAACATTTAAGTGACGCTACGGTTGTAATTTCGATACAATGGAAAAAAACGAGTTTCGCGTGTTGATAAAACATTGTTTTTAATGGGAAAAAATACCGTTGAAGCACAGCAATGGCTTATAAAATGTTATGCAAGATCAGCTCCCTCTAAAGCAACCATTTGTTGGTGGTATGCCGACTTCAAACGCGGTCGCATGGACACCAATGATGGGGAACGCTCAGGTCGTCCAAATGAAGCAGTGACTCAACAAAATATTAACCAAGTCCTCAAAATCGTATTGGAAGATCGGAAGGTAAAAGTGCGAGAGATAGCCGAGATAGTGAAGATTTCAGCTGGTAGTGTTTTCACTATTTTACATAAAAATTTGGCCATGAAAAAGCTTTTTTCTAAGTGGGTGCCGCGTTTGCTTACAACTGATCAAAAGGAACAACGTATCAATGATTCAGAGCGATGTTTGGCGTTGATGAATTATAATAAAAAGGATTTTTTTACGTCGGTATGTAACAATGGATGAAACCTGGATATACCATTTCACTCCGGAATCCAATCGGCAGGCAGCGGAGTGGAGAGCGGCTGGTGAAAGCCGCCCGAAGCGTCCTAAGACTCAGAAATCGGCCGGTAAGGTTATGGCGTCTATATTTTGGGATGCGCATGGAATACTTTTCATCGACTACCTTGAAAAGGGGCAAAATATAAATAGTGACTATTACATGTGCTTATTGGAGCGATTGAAGTACGAAATTGCGGATAAACGGCCTCACATGAACAAAAAGAAAGTGGTGTTTCACCAGGACAACGCGCCTTGTCACAAGTCCGTGAGAACGATGGCCAAAATTAACGAATTGGGCTTCGAATTGCTTCCTCATCCCCCTTATTCGCCACACTTGGCCCCCAGCGATTACTGACTGTTTGCAGACCTCAAAAAAATGCTTCAGGGTAAGAAATTTGACTCAAATAGTGAAGTTATCGCAGCAACGGAGGCTTATTTTGAAGCCAAAGACAAATCGTTCTACACACATGGGATAGAAAAGTTAGAAAAGCGTTGGAGGGACTGTATCGCTCTTGGAGGAGACTATGTTGATGAATAAAAATTAATTTTATAAAAAAGACCTTTTTTTAGTACTTAGTCTCGGGACTTATTGAAACACGTGTTATATTGTGTTTAAAAATATTTTGGACACAAGGACGTTATAAAGGTAGTTTAGTGGGTAATAATAACTAAGGATGATTACTTTTTTATTTTATACAATTAGGTCAGCAAACCGTCCCTATCCCCAACTTCCCCCAGGAGCTCTGGTTACCTTACTCACCAACAGGAACACAACACTGGTTGAAAGCAGTATTATTTAGCTGTGATCTTTTGTAAGCTCGAGGTACTACCCCGGTCGGGCTGCTCCATATTTTGAGCCTTAATAAATATTGAAGTTGTCAAATAAACAAACAAATCAATCCTTATTTATATTAAATATAACAGCGTCGATAGCTCCCTCTTAATAAAATGCAATGCTTTCAATCGTGCCGTCTCATTGAAAGATATCTTTTGTATTTTGAGGTATAATGACGGAAAATTGTTTGTAGCGTACTCTTTGTGGAATGAACTATTCCAATCAGAGGCACTATCGCGGAACGCAATGGCTATGTATACTAATTACAACTGTTTCTATCTCCTTAATAATGTTCAAATATATTTAATTTTCTAGTTCATTTTATTTACGTTGATTAAATACATACGTATAAAATACAATAATACTCAATATACTTTGATTAATTACATGTTACATATAGATCGGGAGCTGGTGACAAGTGACGTTCCACGATTTTGTCGTGCATGCCTTTTTAAGGCTTGATAACTAACCCTAAAATATCAAAGATTGTCGGGGCTTTAGCCCCCCCGGGCGTCAATTAATAAATAATTAATTCGTTAATAGTTACAAGTAGTGTAACTTATTTTATTTAATCAAATTGTCTCGGTGCTTCAGTGAAAGCGCAAATGTTTAGTCTACAAAAGTGTAAAAAAGTAAATCAATTATATTATTCTTTCCATTTATATAATTTTTCCAGTCTTACTTAATTAGTTTAGAAATAATTTAGTATTCGATTACATTCATTGTTTTTTATATAAAAATAAATGTTGACCGTGAAGAAAAATACTGAAAGCCAGTTCTTATTAAAATATACGCTCCTTGATGGAGTCAACCTATACTTATTCCTGAGGGAATTAAAAATAGAAATATTATCTTGAATTTATATTTTTCTGAATACAACGCAAAGACACTAATTGTCCTCTGCAGATATTTATTGAAAGTAAACCTCCATACATATCGACTGTTTGTTCACTTTATGCGTTATTAATTTTACAGAGCACTTTTATTTTGCTTTTAGTTTATTTTGTTTTTATAATCTTTCACTATTTTAATTATGTTTTAACCGATTTTAAAATTGAGAATATTCTCAATTTGTCTGATTTTTTATTTGCGTTAGGTAACCTCACAACTTTTTACTGGGTCTACCGATTTTGATGTTCCTTTTTGTTATCGAAATGATTTTGTTATTTTATTATTTGTCAATGTAAAACTATTATAGATATATCGCATTTCATTTTGTTAAATTATTCATGGATAAAGCGTAGACTAAATAGGCTAGTGTAGTCATATATTACAAACTAGCTGCTGTGCCCGTGACTTCGTCCGCGTGGAACTAAACAAAAAAGTTATTGTTCAGTTCACAGACTTGTAACAAAAAAAAAAACTAAAATAAAAGTAGCCTAAGTTAGGCCTTATTACATCAGCTATCTGCCAGTGAAAGTCCCGTCAAAATCCGTCCAGCCGTTTCAGAAATTTGCCGGAACAAACAGACAGACAGACAAAAATTGTAAAAAAATGTTATTTTGGTATATGTAACGTGTATACATCCATACGCATTTATTAAAAAGCGTTTAAACAGACACTTCAATTTTATTTATTAGTACAAAGATAAGCCAACATCCCTTGATGACTATAATATAACTTGATACTATACGTAGATTCATAGTAAATCGTTTCCTCGCGTTTCAATAACTAAATAAGTACAAACATGAATATGTAAAACAACACGTAATAACGTGTAACGTAGAACACTTTGGCAATAGACACGTTCGTTTTACAGTTTAATTTCCTGTAAACGAACATTTCGCTTGTCAGAAACTCGGCGTACATTGCTCGCTGCATACGTGGTTATTGCTTCAGGAAGTGTGCATGTAATTCGATTACTTGATTAGAATGTGTGTGTAATGTGTATGCCTCGATAAATGTTTGGTTGAGCTACAAATGTTTGTGTTTTTCTTTTCATTAAATAAGAACTAAGTATACAATTAATACAAAACTGTAGATTATAATTCGGCTAGAATTGGTCCAGCCGTTCACGAGTTTTGCGCCTAAATCTAAATGTAATTGACTTTGAATAGTGTTCAAAATTCATTCAAATTCAAATCATTTATTTCGCCATAACGTATATGTAATACACTTAACGAAAGTAAAAAAAAAATGTTTTACAAAAAAAAAACAAAACTAAACAGAAAGTTAAGGCAGCAAAAAATCAAACAATAAAATAAAAATTTATATCTTAACACTAGGTACATTACAAACTTACGTAATACACCCAGTGTTTGCCGCCTTAACTTAGTCAAAATATTAAGTTATAATGTCTCGGACTCTCGGTAGACATTACCTACCTACTTTATCCTCGGCTTTATTAAACACTAGCTTCTGCGCGCGACTTCGTCGGTGTGGACTCCGCTCCTATTGGTCTTAGCGTTATGACACATAACCTATAGCCTTCCTCGATAAATGGGCTATCTAACACTGAAAGAATTTTTCAAATCAGCCCAGTAGTTCCAGAGATTACCGCGTTCAAACAAACAAACAAACAAACAACCAAACAAACAAACTCTTCAGCTTTATATATTAGTATAGATTACAATAAATAATAATAGCCCTAGTGTAGGCCGAGAGAAAAAAAGCCGGAGGAAAAAAACTCTCGGTACTCTTTTAAAAAATGCAAAGTCAGATACAAGATAAAAACGCAGTAGTGGACCATGAAATGATCAGGACAAACACGAGACAGCCAATCGTGCGTAGTAGGAGTATAGGGAGTAGGTATTCATATAGGTACAATAAGTGCTGGTATACTATTATACCTTTATCTCATTATCTGTTAGTACCTGGGTGGTATTTTCATTTTTATTTTATTTATTTTTTATTTTGTTTTTTTCTCGGTATTTTTATATTTTATTTTTATTTAAATAAAAAATCACGAGTGAAATAAAAAAAAAAACAATTAATCTGGAGACTGAGATTTGAACCATGGTTTTCTCGGTTAATCTCGATTTTCGACCGTCCGATTTCCCACCTGAGCTATTAGAACTTTAATGACAATAATATTGCGAAATTAACCTTCTTATTCTAACGATATTTTAGCCATTTTTTTCATTGCCTAGAAACAGGAATAAAACGATATTTTCTAAAAATGAATCCTAGCTAGATCAATTTTTCGCCCCCGAAATCCCCTGTATACTAAATTTCACGAAAATCGTTGAAGCCGATTCCGAAATTCAGATTCTATATATATATATATGTATATATTATACAAGAATTGCTCGTTTAATAGTATAAGATACTATTACTTCAGTCGTGTGGTCTAAAGCATTTTAAATATGGGTTTTTAAGGAGTAAACTCCAAAACTTCATAAATAAACTAGTTTTAGCCAGTTAAATCCAAATATAACTATTGAACATTAATACTATTCAACTGGATATCAGAAAGCAGTAGGTAATGTAAAACATTGTAGAGGAAATATGATAAAGAGAATTTCATTTAATAATACACTGAAACGCAGGCACCTCATTTTCGTTTATTGTAACATCAAGACTTCAAATGTGGACATTTGACGAAAATGCCCATAAATCCGCTTATCTTAATCCGTGCAACGTGGTGTGGCCATTAAATTGCGATTGTTAGATGAAAAAATATATAGCATGAAATATATTTTTATTAAAATTAACGGATTGTATGTACCTACTCTTCATTTCGGAACAGAAAAACTTATTTAAAATTTACTTATGTATGTATAGATTTTGGTTTGCATTATATTTATTTCTTAACCTACAAGTATATTATATTTAATGTATATAGATTAACATATATACTAGTTAGACAAACGAAAAATGTACATACTTGCAGGCATGTTTATCGGTTAAAATATTATTTTATTAAAAATTGTTGTTTATAAACACAAAAATCCTAACAAGACAATGTCACATTATTTTAAAAACTTATTTAAGGTAACAAATATGAAAATTAAGAACTTTAGTAGTTTTTTAGTAATTTAAAACTGAACCAACGTCAATTCAGTAAATGAAAGCTACTTTAGCGGCCACACAGTCTTCTTCATTATTTAAATGGTGCTTTTAATGTATGAGAAAATTAATGATGTCGCAAAGTTCTAGCGATACATTAGCGACTCGGTCTGATGTACGGGAAATACAAAAGTTACAGCATTAGGAACTGTAGTGTAGATTATGTGCTTATTTTAAATATAAATATGTACAACAACAAAACAAAGGAAGTATTTTATTCTAGAATTTATCGGAGTTATAGGTACTCAAAAATAATATTTTTTTGCTTACTTATTTGGTTGAATTTCCTTAGAGTAAAATTTAGTAGGTAATACTGAGGTAGGACACAGCAGGAAATATCTTGCTCAAAATCTAAAGCAGTGCGACTAGGGAAGTACCTCGACCTTACAGAAGATCACAGCTAAGTAATACTCTTGTTATTGCTCTTGCGGGAGATTGGGGATTGGCGGTAGGGTCGGCAACACGCTTGAGATGCTTCTGGTATTGCAAGCGTCTATAAGCTACGGCAATCGTTCATCATCAGGCGAGCCGTACACTTGTTTGACAACCTAGTTGTATAACAAAAAACACCCCAGCTGACAAAAACACCCACTCATCTAGCACTCACACAAAGATGTGGTGTGCTCACGAAGCACGTGGTTAGCTCTTATACACTAAAAATAATGACGATCAAAAGTATGCCTAGTATTGCCCGTTCGTATGAATATTTAAAAAGTAAATTTTTGTTATTTAGTTTAAATGTTTAAATTAACGTTGTTTGTTGCAAAATAGGTAAAAACTATAGGCTATCGTTTAGTTTTGCATTTTAAAATGTATCTAATCTTAATGGAGTGTTCTAAAAATTGAAATTTATAAATACTTTTGTTTAAAATGTCTCAATATTTGTATCGCATATATACGGTACATATATTTTGATATTTAATACCGAAAATGTTTCTCAAATATACGAGAAAAAAAATATCTTAAAAAGCAGCGAAGGCTGAATATTTGGCATAGTATTAATTTACTGACGTATTACTAGAAGTGGACCTTATACTGTTGTGTTCACTAAGTCATATAATTTTCGCTCAACAAATGTAAAGACACAAAATCGTAGATGGTTAAAAGTAAAGTAATTAAAATTTTACATTTTTTATTATTATTTATGTTCCTTTGTTTAATAGTTAGTGTTACAAAAACACAAGGTTGATAAGTCGTAAAAACATGACACGATATATAATTGATAATAATAGAACCTTAATTTTACTATAAAATTTATAAATGAATAGTTTTACTTTGTAAGTCCAATTTAAAAGTCGTAAAATAAAGTCCCTAAAACAGGATAAAAAAGGTTTTACAACTTCCGATAATAATCCTTAAATTATATTACCTTCTACTTCCTAAGTAATTTTATTACGTAAAGGAATTTTTTTTAAATTTTCTTAAGCACTTTTTTAATGAACTTTCAAAATATAATTTTTAAACGTATATGTTTGTGAGAAACTAAGACATTTATTGATATATCATTTAATTTTAAGTGTCTCAATAATAATAACAGATGATTTATAAACATCAAAAATATGAAACAACATTTTCACATACAATTATTTCGAAAGGAATAAGAACGTCGTCCGAGTCTCGGAACGTATTCCGAGTTTTTTAATACTTACTAAAAAAAAGAGCATCTCACATTATTAAGGAAGTACTTTCATAGACACATGCAAATTTTCAGCTAAAGAGATACATTGAATAAAAACTTATTAAGTTTTTTTGGTCTCCTGAAAAGTAGGGTTATTGCTTATACGCCCCTCTGGCTTGAAGCCCGCGAAATAATTGACTAAATTTTTCGTTATGATAACAAGTCAATTTTTTTATACAAGAATTTATTACCATTTTTTTCCTCGTAAATACAATAACGAACAATGGCACATTCAAAATAAAAACCCAAATTTCGATTTTATTAAATCTGTTAAAATAGCATTAAAAATCTCTACTTGATTGTAAAATTTACACATTAACGGAATAAATATTAATTGAATTACTCATATAGTGTATGTAAATAACATTTAAATTTTAAATAACTACAATTTTGTCCATCAACACATTAAGTTAGTCTGGTTTTTAACCAATTTCCGAAAATGGAGGAGGTTCTCAAATCTACTGTATTTTTATTTTATTTTATGTGTGTTACTTCAGAACTTATGACTGGGTAGACCGATTTTGATATTTTTTTCTTTAATAGAAAGGTGGTGTGAGTCATTTGGTCCCATTTAAATTTATTTGAGATCTAACAAGTACTTTTCGAGTTATATCTAACTATCTCTGCGTTTTTACTTGACTATTTTACGGGTGTGCCGATTTTAATTTAATCGAAAGCTGAAGCTTTTTGTTGAGTAATATTTGATATCGCGTAATTACTTGACTACTTTTTCGTCTACCTACGTTGTATTACTAGTCGATGTAATTGAAGTTTTATTTTTCATTTGCGAGCAAACACAATTATTATGAGAAGTAAGTTTAACATGTAAAAACTTGTTTATCAATATTACTGCAGTTAACATTCTAAGGGATATCAGGTAATCTTACGTAAGTTAAAAATATACTACGGCGATTTACTCGTCATATTAAATTACTTATTTAATGCATTTCACAAAAACGCTTCTCATCACAATATTGCATTCCGTGACATTACACTTCCCGTGAACCAGACTCTATTGTCTGGTTCCGTTGACCGCGGTGAGTCACATTTTAGCGCAGGTTTTTTAATAAAATCCGTATTAAAGCTAAAAACATGTCTATCATATAGCTTTATGAAACATTTTGAATAAATTGACCTGGAAAGATTGTGAATTATTGATCTTTGGTGTGTTATGATATATTTAAAATTTTAAAATGGAACAATCTTTAATTTTGGCAGTAATAAGATTTTTTTTAATGTAGATATTCTTGCGATTACAGACATGCACTGGTACCTACATGTGTGTATTTTTTTTAAGTAAAACTTCTTTACGTACGCTTGACTTGGGGAGTAAGCTGGTGATTGGGTGACGAGAACGTTACGGTATTGAAAGTGTGACCGGGCGAGGCGAACAGAGCAAGAGATAGAGTTGCGAGCACTCATTAAGTATCAAGAATAGGTAAGTAGGTACCTATCTAAGACATAGTGCAGGCCAATTGCGTAAAATTCTATGTATTGTTCTTTTGTGTATTGGTGTGCAAAAAGAGTTAATAAATAAATAAATAAATAGGTATACATTTTAATGTCAATTAGAATTTTTGTTAATTTATAGTTGTATAGCCTAAGATATTTAGAGATACAATTATGTATATCAACATACGTAGCCTTAACAATTAATATTGAATAACACCTATTATACTATGACTCACGTGTATTTTTACATACATATGTATGTAGCGCGAATTTCACGGTTTGTTAAATAATTTTAATGTTACAAAATCAACGAGTTTAACAAAAAATTTATTCTTTAAGTAGCCGTTACAATTCTTCTTATCAAATGTTGTGGTTTCGCTAATCACAAGTAATTAGTTCCGAGAATGGTGATTTTGAGAGTCGATGTTTCAATTTTGAAATAAGAGTCAATTTTAAAATGCCTAAAAACAATTCACTATTTTGTTTTTCTCTTTAGCGTAAATCGTATTGTATTTCTAATTTTATTACTTTCTGATAATGCATTATTTTATTATTTTAGGAAGTTTCTTGTAAGAATCGCTTCTAATGTATGGCTGCATTTGTTTTTAATTATTATAAAATGTTGTATTTTTGTAATTAATGCATTAAAAAAATGTATTGTATTCTATTATACTCGTGGCCTTATTCTAATATTAGTTAAAAACTATACTACACTTTGTGAGTGCGTTTGTTTGATTGCACATAAGCTTCTTTTTACTTTTACATTTTCACCCTCAAAATGAAATATATAAACGATAGACCCTCATATCTCTCATATTTTGTTAAGCTATAGACTTGCTCTGTTAAACAAGACTTTGAGAACACTCTAAATATATTTGACATCAAAATTGCACGTAAAGTGATAATTTTATAAAGATCACTAATTAAGCTGGAAATGTACGAGCACTACAGACGTCTGGAATAACATTTCGGAATTCAATTACGAGTTTCTATTATAAGAATAAGCATATTGAAACGGAAAAGAGGCTTTATTCTAGATCTCCTTAGTGTTTAATTTCAGCCCTGTTAAATTATAGTTAATAATTTATTCCAGAAACGAAAAAAGGTGGTACGGGTTAGATTTTTTATCGATTATCGATTAGTAGACGTTGAGTTTTATAAAAGTTATTTAATATCACTTGTAATGTATTATTGTAATGTTATTTTTATGATTAACGTTCTTCTTTCTCTTAGTTTTTGGTTACTTTTTATCTATTTTTTTTTTGCTTCTATTTATCTCTTCATAGAAACATCTTTTCCTTTTTGAAAACTAAAATTTTAAAGCGATTGTGCTTACCCTAAAGTGTTATTAGAAATGTAGACATATCAGTAACTTATATTGTGTTTTTAATCATTCAATACAGTATTTTATCTTTTTCCTGTTATTTACTACTAGCTTTTACCTGCGGCTTCACTCGCATTGAATTTTTTTACTAAAAAGCATCCTTTGCTACCTCTAATACCTCAAGAATATGACTGTGTACAAAGTTTTATGATGATCGGTTAAGTAGTTTTCGCGTGAACGCGTAACAAACAAAATTACATTCATATTTATAATATTATTAGAGATTAGGGATTAACTCATAACACTAATATTTTTAACATATGTTTAAAGTAACACCACTTGTAATAAACTGACAGAATTTTAAATTTTTATAAATATTGGTAATAATTTTCAGTTTTATATTTACAAAACCTAATATAATACACTCGCTAAGCTACATTAGAATTATTCAACTTGACAATGACTAAGCAATATATTGTCATGTATGTGTGTAGGAAATGTTCGTATCAATTAGTCTAAGAGCCGAAACACGGCGACTCGCAGACGCCTCGTAATTGTTTATGTTTATTACGTGTTCATTGTTTGCTGCTCTCAGACTATTTGTGCCAGGGCTGTTACGTGCCATGAAAACTCCAGTTTGTTGCCAACCCTGAATTGTCCTTTTGTCCCTATGAAACGTAATTACAAAATTTAATGCTATTATTTATCTTAATAAATGGACAGCCGGTTTTTTTTTTTGTTATACTGCTAAAACTACCGAATCGATCGGAATAATACTTATACCATAACATGCAGCGTGTTTCGTAGGTCATATACAAATATGATATCTTGGAGATTACTTATCGTGTAAAAAATATGGACAGATAGAGGTCGCCAGTATCCAATAAAAAGCCGCCATCAAAACTTTAACAACTTTTTAAACATATTTTTTGTATATGTTCAAGTAGAGCCTAGTAGAGTATATGAATTAAAATCACTATTGAACTCAATAACAATGTTCTAGGATATCCTAAACCTTAGCCAAAACCAATAAAAAATATCAATAACAAACGCGAGTAAAACTGCATGAATTATCTAGTTTATAGCATGTGACTGCCCTAAAGTTTCGCAAACAGTAATTCCCCGTAAATAAACTGATAACATTTTAAATGAAACGAGACTGTGTTTGTCGAAAGGTTGAAATTTTATCGTTCGCGACAAATTAAAGTAACGTAACACGAGATAAATTATGTTTTTAATTCATTTAGAACTTTTAATTCATTTAGTTTTTTTTGTGAATCATTTATATAAAGTGACAGAAAAATGTAGTGTTAATAAGTATCTTTATTTAAACTTAAAAATATAATGACAAAATGATACAATTTTCACACGCTTTTTATGAGCTATAGTGTAGTAGTATGTTTGTATATTTGTAACCGAATCCTTTGGATTTCATTTTGACCCACTTCAAACAAAATTTAATTTAAACTTAGTAGACTTATCGAGGACCGATGACAATACACGAATTCGATAATATTATTCCTTTTTTTTATATCGCTGGAGAACCAGTCAGTCCGTAGTTAGTCCGTCCGTTAGTCCGTCAGTAGGCAGTCCTAGACCGTATGTCCTACTCACCACTTGGGTCCTTTTTAGTTTGGTTTATTTATAAAAGCATGCTTTTTTAGTTTTTTTTTTAACCCTTATGTTATTATTCTTCTAAGCAGAATCTACATTTCGAAACGACGGTAGTTTCATATCAACAATAATTAATTTGTTCAACGAATATAATCTTAATTGAAAATTGACGTTTTAAAAAAGATTTTGACTCTGCTTAAATAACTAAATGTTTTACTATTTAAATAAAATAATTTTTGATTTTCATAGTGGGTCGGCGCAGTGGTAGCAAGTGCTAGTTGTTACTTCAAAAACTTAAACTTGGTCAAGCTTGGTTAAGTCTGGGCATTGGCATTAAGTGGTTGTCTGAACTTCTGACAATGGATAGTCAGTAGAAAGAGCGAGGTGTTTATATGTATTTAATATACATATTGAAAAATAAAATTTGAACAGAAAAATAAGGAATAAAAGGCGTTATTATTCTAAAGAAGCGCTCTCTATCAATCAACCTTTGCCGTTAGAAGTTATGCCAATGAAAATATTAAAATAATATACATATAAACATATTAATTATTTTAGAATTAAAAATAAACTATTTAAAACATTCCAGGTACATCTAAACACGAACGTAATTACGGCTTTATTTTCTTAAAACCGCAAACGTTTCCCGGTATCAATATTTTACGATCGATATCGGAAAGTGATCGTTAGTATGACGAATAGTATCTACAGATTATAGCGAATTTAGATACTTGTGTCTGAATTTATTTGATTTTTATATAGGTACCTAACCCGACAGAGGTTGTCCATCTTACGGACTTTAAAACGCACGGGGTTCGAATTATCGGAACGTTTTCTGAAAATTTTGGTAAAAAAGCTTCTACAAAATATTAGAAAAACTTAAAAACAAAAAAAAAACGAGTGTGCTTCCGACTACACGACTGAAGTAAAGCAAAAGGCCTACACAATAGGCCTGCACTGTGTCTTAGATATACGAAACATAACTGGCTATGAGATAAAGAGAAAAAGATAACGTGTGCCCGCACCTCTCTCTCTTGCTCCGTTCGCCTCGCCCGATCACACTTTTCGTAACGCTCTCGTCATGCATTCACCAGCTTACTCCCCAATTCGAGCGTGCTTAAAGAAGATTTACTTCAATAAGACGAATGGGCGCAGACGTCCTCGAGGTTAGAACTTAGTAGCATGTTTGGTGATTCGTTTTTATTTATCTAAAATTCTAGATTAATAGTATTCATAGTAAGCTGTCATTCTTTTGTCTGATGATTTTTTCAAGGCACCATGAACCCGGGTTCTCGACCCACCACTATCATGCCCTTATCCAGCTCATAAAAAAAGGTCGAAGTTTTGGAAACAAAAAGCACACAGACCAGATCTGGACAAATAGGTATTTTTAAACTGACGTTAATGAAATTTTCGTAAAAACTCTGTGTTGTTATTGATATCATTTATATTCAAATACATTATTAATATAAAAATAAAAAAACAAAAAAAATTGAAATATGTGAATCAATTTAAGTAAACTCTCTTCATATTTTATACTCTACACTGTATCTTGAAGTCGTTATTATTTTCGTATTAAGGTCGCACTGTCTGTGTACGAATATCTAATATAATAATTGTGTTTTCTCGCAAACGAAAAAAAATCGACTTCAATTACATCGACAAGTAATACAACGTAGGTACACGAAAAATTAATGTACTCCTCAGATGTCAATCATATTTAAATGGAACTACATGACAAGCACCAACTTTCGATTAAAATAAGAATCATGGAAATCGGTCCACCTAGTAGGCAAATCTGAGGTAATACACATAAAAATGTTCGGTGATCGGGCGAGGCGAACGGAAGTTGAGATAAGTTAGATGGAGCTAAAGAAGTTTTACTTCAGTCGTGTGGACTAGACTCGTTTTCTATTTTAACTAAAGATACGATATAAAGAATCTTTACAGATATAGCTAAATGACTTGTCGCCGTAAATAATATAAAATATACATAATACATAGCAAGTTAAGGTATAATAAATAGTATTTCGCTTATACGATGTTGATTGATGATAGTGACTCTCACATTCGCTGGACGAGTCCGCTTTGCTTTTTCGACTTTTTAGGGTTCAACCAACTTGTGAAGTAGACACAATACGTCTTTGTTGCACAATATTTTAAAGTGAAACTTTTATTCTATCACCTTAAAATTTTTCGTTAATCTATCGCATGTCGCAAGTGTTTTAATCTATGTATTAGTATAAAAATGTTTTCATTCACTAAGTTTCACTAGATCGTGGTTTCATAAAACCACACAATTCTTTTCATAGTATTGATAGTAATAAAACTGGGCTAAGTTCCAAATACACTGATGTAATTCATTATTATTGATAATCAAAGTTTCAAAGAAAATTGTCTGTTATTAAATGTCAATTTCGAATAATAAAAAGGCAATCATAAAGATGAATTTCTTAACGTGAAACTCCACCCAAATTGTTGAATTTGGATTTCGTGTTTTATTAAAAATGTTTTTCGAAATAAAGATAATTATAATTAAGCCAAAATAATAATAAGTACGTAAGTGGAATGTGGACTCAACAATAATTGTTCCTATTGTTGTATCAGTCAATGGTTTATTAGCGAAGAGTTTCGACCAACACCTTAAGAAACTCTCGCTTGACGGTTGGATCAAGGGTCGGATTCAGAAGGGTGTATTGCTTGAAACGGCCTGCATTGTGAGGAGGTTCCTCAGCCTGGAGCCTTAACTACCGGCGGCCTGGGCCCCAACCTGCCACAGGAGGATTACTATTTTTATATTTTTAAATATTTTTATTTTCTTTTTTTATAAATATATTTAAAAATGTAATAATAAGGATATATGTTGAATAAATGTAGTACGTATATTTTAGTATCACAAAATATTTTACAATGTATTGGCGCGAAAATCAAAAAACACAATGAACAATCATATAAAAATGACAGATTCCAAATTCAAAGTAATATTTTGTTTAAGTATTTTTAATTTTAACAGTATTTATGGCCGGACTATGTATGTACATATTTTAATCTTTAAAAAAAGAAGAGACTTTTCTGTAACAATACTTAATGGGCTTTTAACAAAAAATATTGACTTTATATCATAAACATAATAAAACAAAGATACTAAACAACATTTATCTAATCAAAAGTCCACGGAACCCGTTTGCCACTGTACCTATAATTAAATCCATACCCCTATTTTATTTTTTCACAAATCGCTATAGAGACGGGTATCAAACCTTAAACCCTTTTGTTAGCAGGACACCTGCACCATTCAGCTCTGGGTGCTCTTTACAAATAAACAGACTTAATAGCGTCGTATGTCTCATAATAGATACATTCAATTTTGTACCGTATTGTAAGAGTTTAGAAGTTATTTTTGTTAGAAGGTGATATTTTTTGTAGTAAGCGATGGGTTACGCAAATTTTTTATTTGTAAACAAGAAAAGTGTACGCTCGTGAGTAGTCGTGAGTCATCTTAATTAGTTAATATTAAACTTGATTCTACGTAATCTTGAAAATGTTTTTAACCAATGTTCTTTGAACATTAACTTATTGTTATTTAATTACATGCTTCTTCAGAGGTATTTCCGTAAAATTAATTATATGCATTTAAAAACAAACGTCTTGTTTCTTCACCGTTAATCTACTACTAATGCTAGATAATTCTTACTTTTTTTTGTTATAAATACCACAGAAGTACACACTGTACGAATAAATTCAATTTACCTAAATACACAAAAGAAAATTAGTTAACTTCTAGAACATAATACTTAGATTTTCTAATCTAAGTATAATGTTCCGTATGGTTTTTGGAAACTTAAAAACCATTATTAACAATAAAATTTTACGACGCTAAAACAGTATAATGTTAAGCGTATACCAAATTAGTTTGTGAATACTAAACAAAAAAAGAAAACAAAACTGACCAGACTCATTTTCGATCCAAAACGATCAGCAAAAGTTTAAGAACCGGTCCATGGATGAGGAAAAATTTATATTTTATTCAAGTTTATCAAGGTTTTGTTTATTTTTTGGATATAAAATAAAACAGTAAAATTCATCCTTATTTTTGATACTACCAATACTTACTGTATAATGTATAATTATAAGTGATTTCCGTTAGATTGCTTGAAATGCTTTAAATCTTAACTGAGGTAGGACATAGCAGGAAATATCCTGCTCAAAATTTGGAGCAACCCGACTAGAGCAAGTGGGAATTATCGTGACCCTTACAGAAGATCACGGCTAAAATAACACTGCTTTCAAGAAGCGTTGTGTTCCTGTGGTTAGTAAAGTGACCAGAGCTCCTGGGAGTGATTGGGTAGTCGGCAACGCGCTTGTGATGCTTCTGGTGTTGAAGACGTATAGAAGCTACGGTAATCGCTTACCATATCAGGTGACACGTACGCTTGTTTGTCGACATCTATACTAATATAATATAATAAAGCTGAAGAGTTTGTTTGTTTGATTGTTTGTTTGTTTGATTGTTTGTTTGTTTGTTTGTTTGTTTGTTTGTTTGTTTGTTTGTTTGTTTGTTTGTTTGTTTGAACGCGCTAATCTCAGGATCTACTGGTCCGATTTGAAAAATTCTTTCAGTGTTAGATAGCCCATTTATCGAGGAAGGCTATAGGCTATATATCATCACGCTAAGACCAATAGGAGCGTAGCACCAATGAAGAATGTTTCAAAATCGGGTTTTTTTCCATTTGAGAGCTTCCGCGGCGTAAACGGTTAAAGTTTCGCTCAAATCATGTTTGACAGAATTAGTCCTATTCCACGGGGACGAAGTCGCGCACAGAAGCTAGTAGTTGTATAAAAAAGAAATCTTACATAATAAGACGAAAGTTTTAACTAAATTGACAGTGTATTCGCCAACGTCCATACCACGTTGAATACACCGGTTCTTGTCCGATCACCGAAGTTAAGCAACGTCGGGCGCGGTCAGTACTTGGATGGGTGACCGCCTGGGAACACCGCGTGACGTTGGCTTTTTACTTTCAACTAGATCATTTTTTTTTGTTTTGTTTAATTCTGATTTTGAAAAACACACTGTTCTCATTACTTTCTCTCTTTCTCCACATAAGTCAATTTATTTATATTATTATATTTGTGTTCGGAATATAAGTTGATACCATGAAGAAGGAAAAAATATCAAAAAGATAACAATCTACAAAACTCTTTTTAATAATAAAGTCTCGGTCTAAGAAATAAAACTAATTAAATTGTTATTGTTTTTGTTCAACACGCGCAACTACAGACCTCTATTATTTTAATTTTTAATCACATAAATACACAATTAAATATTTTAGAACAAAGATTAATAATAAAGATGTAAATATACTAAAAGTACGCGAGTGTAATATAAAAAGAATGCGACTACTTCCGTTTTGGCACGATCACCCGACTCTTGATTAGCATAACCCGTTTGGTTCTTCACTTTTATATCTCAAAATATACTTTGTTTTTATTGACGTTCCAAAAATTGAGCACGTTTCTTGTTTACAGAACTATTATTCACTTTATATTTGTAGATACATTTTTCTATTAATCAATACTAATATTATAAAGCTGAAGAGTTTGTTTGAACGCACTAATCTCAGGAACTACTGGTCCGATTTGAATAATTCGCGACGAACGACGAAGTCTCGAGCAGAAGCTAGTGATATAATCAAAGATAAAATAGATGGTACGGTTGTAATGGATGAGTAAACACTTCCTTAAAGAGAGAGAACACCTCTTGACTTAAGATCTTCTTTACGCTTCAGCCTGTAATATCCCACTGCTGGGCATAGGCCTTTTTCCAGATGTAGGAGAAGGATCAGAGCTTAATCCATCACGCTGCTCCCAATGCAGGTTGGCGGATATATTCCTAATATGAGTAACGATCGATATCAGGTGTACATGGTAACAACCGGGACCTAACGGGGCTTAACGTGCTCTCCGAGGCACGGTGGTTAGACCCACAAGGACTGCACAAACACACAAACCACGGCAAACATCTGCATGGCCAATACAAATGTTTGTCATGTGCGGTGATCGAACCCGCAACCGCCAGCGCAACAGCCACTAACCAGTGCTGTGGCCTGTGAACGTTGCGCCAACGTATTAAGATCTTTATTTAATAAATATTTTTATTTCAAAATGTAGTATTATAAAATACACCTACTGATATATAAGATTTCCGGTGTAGGCTGGATGAGGATTGCGGAAAACCGGGATGTCTGGCACGAACTTGGGGAGGCCTATGTCCAGCTGTGGACTGCAATAGACTGAACTAATACACACAGCTTTTGCTTATTTATATATGAAAGTAATCCTTATTGTTTTTGAGAAAAAGAGATTTTTTCGTCTAAAATCATAATCATCACTTCAGCCTATCGTAGTCCACTGCTGGGCATAGAGCTCCACAAATTCGAGCCAAAAATGGCGTGACCTCATGAGTTTTTCCCATAGTCATCACGCTGGGTAGGTGGGTTGGTGACTGCAGGGCTGGCTTTTTCGCACCGAAGACGCTGCTGCCCATCTACAGCCTGTGTATTTCAAAGCCAGCAGTTGGATGGTTATCCCGCCATCATCGGTTGGCTTTATAAGTTCCAAGTTTGTAGTGGAACTCTGTTAAATCATAATGCGTTTTTGATTCGTTAACGATTTACACATATATTTTTTTTACATTGCAAAATTAAAATAATTGCACTCAAATACCGAACTTTTTAAGTTTACTGATCGTAAGAACTATGTATTAAAGACTGTTTGTGTAAGGAGAACTAGTGATAAGTAGACCTAGTGTCAAGAAGAACTAATTGAAGCCTAGACTTTATTAACTATTTCATATCACTCTCTCTACTGATATAAGGACACACACTCAAAATTGAAGTACGCTATTATTTTATTAATTAGTAACTCAACTGAGATCGTGAATCGTGTCAGAAGTCCCTGATAATATATATATATATACATATGTATTTTTTAAAAAGCTTGCCCAACGAATAAGTGTTTTATGTTTTATAGCTTATATAACTACTACATGATAAAGACGTCTCATTATTGTAGGATTTACATAAACAAACACATTTTATCTTTTTAATATTAAAGTATAAACAACAATGTTAGGGGATTTGAAATTGTTGATTAACATAATAATGTTATATATAATTACTAGCTTCTGCGCGCGACTTCGTCCCCGTGGAATAGAACCAATTCTCTCATACATGATTTGAGCGAAACTTTAACCGTTTACGCCGCGGAAGCTCTCAAAAGGAAAAAAAAACCGATTTTGAAACATTCTTCATTGGTGCTACGCTCCTATTGGTCTTAGCGTGATGATATATAGCCTATAGCCTTCCTCGATAAATGGACTATCTAACACTGAAAGAATTTTTCAAATCGGACCAGTAGATCCTGAGATTAGCGCGTTCAAACAAACAAACAAACAAACAATCAAACAAACAAACTCTTCAGCTTTATTATATTAGTATAGATATATAATATTGTTAACATTATCATGTTAATCAACAATTTCAAATCCCCTTCGAATACCGTTAACGCTTTCCTTCGACAATTTCCGAACATCTCAAAATAAAGTCTCATTTCTAAATCTACACACATTAGTCATAAAACCAGTTTCCAAATTTACATATATTGTTGTCTCACTTCCGTGTTATATAATTAACATAACGATAATATTGACGTCTCTTTCCTTCATATCATTCACACATACAATTTGAATTAATAAATAATCAGTTTAACATAATGTAACCGATGTGGTAACATGTCAAATTGACCATGTGAGAATATTTAATTTTTTTTTGTAATCACCTGTATGAAAAATTGTTTGTTTAGTTCACCCTTCGCTTGTTTGCATAAATTTATTTAATGACTTTCTTACAGGATATAAATCATTTCTGGTTTGAATTTGTTAGAAACCACTTAAAAAAATAATTCGCTAAAATACTATTATACTAATGACAGTAAAATTTACAACAAAAAAATATATAAGGAAAAGCACAAAAAAAATAAATAAATAGACTTCAATTAGCCAGCAATTTAGCAAAATAGCTTTCAATTTTTTCTTTGTAACGGTTTCAATTTATTGTTTTTAAGAACTCATTAAATATAAAAGTTAAATATAATGTCCTTTAAAAAAAAAAGCAAATTACAAAATTCAAATTCAGAACATTTAAACAGATTCCATACAAAAATGCATACACCTTCCCACGAAACATCGAGCAGGGAGCGGAATCCCTGCACTTGTATAAAAATCTCATTTAGTCACCGATCAAGGAAGATTGTGGAATAAAATTTGCATACCAACTTAAATTTAAATCGACAATTCTAAATTTAAATTCACTTGACAAATGTTATTAGATCTCCCACCTAAGTAACCACCTAATTGTCTGTGAGAATCGGTATTTGTATTTGCAATACCGATTTTAAAATATTTGCATCTATTCTTTTGTATGCAAATTCTTGTTAGGCATCGATGTATTCGCAAACGAGGATTATCATAAACTGTCGATTAAGTGAACAAGTGTGTGAATTGTACTTTTTAAAATTTCCCAAAGTTTTATTTTATTTGTGTTTATGTGAATGTTATTAAGTAAATTGATTAAATTATCACTTACTACTTATTTGGTGAGAGTTGTTTGATAAATATAGGGGTTTGTAAATATTTTTGTACAGAAAAATGTGATGACAATGTGTTAAAGAAATAGAATTTATTAAATTATTCAATAACATTAAATATCTAAACAACATAGACGAAATAAGAGTTTATTTTATTTTAATTTTTTGACCATAAATAAAATTGTAACAATATAAAAAAAAATTACGTCATCAATGAAACTATACAAATAGGCTCCAAAACCACAAGCTATGACACCGTTCTATGTCCCAAATTATCATACTACTAGCTGCTGCCCGCGACGTCGTCTGCGTGCGTTCACTGCTCGTTCCGGTGCCCGTAGGTGATAGCGTGATAATATGTAAGTAGCCTATGTTCTGACCCGACTTCTTAATAATATTCGTGCCAAATTTGAAGTAAGTCCATGCAGTACTTTTTGAGTTTATCCCGGACATACATAAAGACAAACAGACAAAAATTCTAAAAACTATATTTTTGGCTTCGGTATCGATTGTAGATCACACCCCAAGTATTCTTTTAAAAAATATTCAATGTATAGTTTTGACTTTCCTACCATTTTATTATATGTATAGATAATATAGGTTCTCCTTAGTCCTTCTGGATTCATTCTTGACTAAATTATACAATCTGTTCCACTCACTAAAACAGTAGTCATACGTTTGAAAATCTGCGTAGCAGTAAATTATTTACTTATTAATCAAAACAAAGCTAATGATACAACATTAAAGTACCTAAGCAAATACAAGTACTAGATAACAAAATAACGTTTCTAATTGTTACCTAAATATACCATAAAAGATTAGCTTAATCGTTAAACTAAATTTAAAAAAAAAATAATTAATTAACACTAAAATATAGTTTAAAAAATTAAAAGTTCAACATTCACTATTATTAAAACAGTTAACGTTAACGAGTGCAACAAAAATAAACCGCAACACACGAAAGGCGGGCGCTGGCTGTGACGTATCAATTTAATTAAAAACACTTTTCAGTTTCCAACGTGAAATCCGTTGAAAATTACCGACTTCATAGATGCCATTAATCATTACTTACACGGACAGACCTGAACAAAGGCGGTTAGTATTGTGGGACAGGGTTGCAAGTTTATTGCAATAGTTTTTATGAAAAAAAACCAAATCGAGTTGTTTTCTCAATTCTTAAAACATTCGAGCAACCACCCTAATCTATTTCCACAAAAACTTTTTCCAGTAATATAAAAGTCATAAATTATTTTCTAAATCCTTAAATTTTATTTCTCAGGCAACTGTTCTAATCTCTTTCCATAATAACTTTTTAGTTTTTTCGAAGTCACAGAAATAGCTAAATCGTTTAAAGATGATTGAAATGATGAGCCATACATACTACATAAGAGTGTTACAAATGTTACAAAACGATGTCCTTTTGTATTTCTACTAATTCTAGTAAGCAAATAAATAAAATGTACGCTTCAGTATCCCTTATTCCTGCAATTCCACTGACTCACATAATGACATCAAGGAACTTTGAAGCCTTGTAGGTCATTTGAATCATAGGTAACAAAACACTAAGTTTCAAACTATTACTAATATTCTACTAATATATAACATACTATTTACACACTATTTATACTAATCTGTAAATTTTCAACTTTTAATTTTGTCCATAAATATGTCGATGAAATTCCATCAAAGTCCTGAATTTGTAAAAGTCATATGAGTAAGGCTTTGGAATAATTCTTCTTATTTCTTTCATATATTTATTTCATTTATTCATAGATATAAATGTATATTTAAATTTAAATACTAATTTCAATACATACATAATATTGAATTGAAGATGTCTCTATTACAACTAATGACTCGATTAGTATTCACAGCAACAGGCGCCGAGACAACGCTGTTTATTGAGGATTTAAAGTTATTATTGTTTTCTTTACCTGTATAATCTATTTTATTTAAAAATGTAAAATTATCTTTGTGTTTAACTGAGGTAGGGCACAGCAGGAAAGTTTCTGCTCAAAAAATGGAGCAGCCCGACTGGGATAGTCCCTCGACCTTACAGAAGACCACAGCTAAATAATACTGCTTTCAAGCAGTGTTGTGTTCCTGTTGGTGAATAAGGTGACCAGAGCTCCTGGGGGAAATTGGGGATAGGGTCGGTAACGCGCTTGCGATGCTTCTGGTGTTGCAGACGTCTATAGGCTATGGTATTTGCTTACCATCAGGTGAGCCGTACGCTTGTTTGCGGACTTACTTACATTAAAAAAAAAGTGAACTGTTTAACCAATTTTAATGAATACTAACTCAACGAACTTCGTACCACTACATTTGTTTTTATCAATATATTATTATTTTTTTAATTGTCTTTTAATCAAACTTTGCCCTACCATAACGAATAAAAAACATTGTCTAGCATGGAGTAGTCATTCACATCTTTTTCGTCATGGTTCGCCTATTAACACTTATTTATATAGATATGGATCTAAATTCACAATACACGCTTTCATGACTAAACCGCTTAGCCAATTTTGATAAATATTTGGGCATTGATTATTTTAAGCTATTTTTATACAAATATCTCGATGTGATGAATCATTTCTGATTTTGGCAAGAATAGTCTTTGAATTCGGTTTCCGATGTGGTAGGAGCACGCACAGTCATCACTTAATTTCCTATATAAATAAATGAAACAAGACACATAGATTCTTTGGGACAAGGACAAAGGCAATGCTAATAGGTATATCAACTCATATTTTACTTAACTTATCTAGTATAAGCTATACAGCATCCTTCTCTCCTCATAAAATTTATAAAATTGATACATAATAAATAAAATATACTTTATAAACTGTAACTAAAAATATTTTAATAATATGCAAACAATTCCGGAAAATACTGGCAAAATCTAGTTTATACCAGCCTAAACCAGATTTAATCAGATTTGAAAATTCTTTTATTGCAATTGTTATTCTTAGAATAGACTTGTAAATTCAAACCTCGATACTGACATTAGCAAAACATGATATTCAGAAATTCATGGTCGATCAACTGACCCTGATTCGCTTTCTCTCTTAGTCACACATATAACAGTACTGATGTAATTCGAACGATGTCAAGATCAATACAGATGAATCATATTGTTTTTGAATTTTTTAATTTGATATCGATTTTATTATGTATTTTTTATGCTTTGTGGTGTCTGCTGTCTGGTTACGGCAGTAAAGAATATATCCACCCCTTCTCTTCCCGTGGGTGTCGTAAGAGGCGACTAAGGGATAACGCAGTTCCACTACCACCTTGGAACTTAAAAAGCCGAGCGATGGCGGGATAACCATCCAACTGCTGGCTTTTAAATACTCAGGCCGAAGACGGGCAGCAGCGTCTTTGGTGCGACAAAGCCAGCCCTGCGGTCACCAACCCACCTGCCCAGCGTGGTGACTATGGACAAAACACATGAGTTTTCACCATTTTTGGCGCGAACTTGTGGAGGCCTTTGTCCAGCAGTGGACTATCGATAGGCTAAAGTGATTGAAGTGATTGTTTGTGGTTGTTGTAATGTAGCCTGTTGTAATTACATTGCATAGATAACGCAAAAATAGTATATAAAATTAAGAAAGTAGTCCTTAAAATTTATATTAGTACGATGTTGTATATAAAATTGTACCATTTTATTTTATTAGTGAAAAATTATTTTAATGTTGGTTAATTTAGTGTTTAAAGGGTCATAATTATTACTATGCACAATAATAAATAACCAGTAAAGTCATGGTCGAAATAAGAAAAAAAAATCATGACAGAACACGTTAAAGTAATTACATATATAACAAAACAATTAAGAAGTCCTTAGCATATATTATTAACATATAGTTCCATAAATACATTTTAAAAATGTATATCTTTATTTGTAATTTAGATGTAGTGTCAACCCTATATCACAAAACATTAAACAAACCTTAGCACAATAGCTCGCATCAACTTGCAGCAAGGTTGGCGCGAATTAATAGCTACTGTGAGCCCTTAATGAATATTGCAGCCAAATGCAAGTTGACTGATAGTTTGTTGTGTGTTAACATTATATTGGCTGGCGGTGTAATTTTACTAATGTTGTGATGTATAATAATAATAAATACTCTTTATTGAATACTTTGTACACACACAATACTTGTAATAGGTACTTTGTACACGATGCGCTGACCAGTGCTGAACCAGTGCTGTGACGCTGCGTTGGCGCAGCGGTCACAGCACTTTTTTTTTACGCAGAGGAAATCTTCAAGAAGATACCCGGCTCTTAGGGTAGAACTAGGGATTTTTACCCACTAAAACTTCTGCGATGGCCGTCTTCGACACGAAGTTGGAGGAGCTACGGGATCGCTTGCGCATGCGCATCCGCTGCTCCAACCGTGCCTCGCTCCACCCGTGATTTTTGGAGCTCATCATAGGGGGCAAGTATTATAATGCTCCCACCAAACTGCTCGTTCGAGCAAGCAACAACACAAGCGGTCACAGCACTGGTTTATGGCTGTTGCGCTGGCAGTTGCGGGTTCGATCCCCGCACGCGACAACATTTGTATTGGCCATACAGATGTTTGCCTTGGTCTGGGTATTTGTGAAGTCCTTGTGTGTCTCCCCACCGTGCCTTGGAGAGCACGTTAAGCCGTCGGTCCCGGCTGTTATCATATACATAGTTATCATATACCTGATAGCGATCGTTACTTATAGTAGGGAATATATCCACCAACCCGCATTGGAGCAGCATGGTGAATTAAGCTTTGATCCTTGCCCTAATTGGTGAAAGAGGCCTATGCCTAACAGTGGATTATTACAGGCTAAAGCATGATTGTATACTATAAAGAAACGTAACAAAAAAAGATACATACTAAGAAAGATCTACAAAGACGGTCTTATTGCTAAGAGCGATTTCTTCTAGACAACATAAGGATAGTATGATAGGGCGTAGAATATGAGAAGCGGTAGCGTAGTGTACAAAGAGTTGAGCCCACCATACTTTGATTTGGGTATACATTTGTATTTTTTATTTTTATTATAAATATACACAATGCATATGTTGTATTAATGTAAACCTTTTAGTGTACTCGTAATTTTAATAAGAACTATCTATTTTTTCAAGTCTCGCAAAGTGGACTTACGTCTTACAGGCTATCAGAACTGACTTGAAGCAAAGTATTCTGAAATTGCAATTACAACTTACTATTCATTTTCTTGTTTTTTTTTATTATACTCTTCTAATAAATACTTTATGTATTATTTTTTAAAATCAATAAGGCTGAAAAGATAATAAACACGAAATACGTAAAGCCACAAAACCTAATACATATTATAATTTAAATTATTAACTTAGCTCTTTTCAGACGTTGCGACGCTATTGTTCGCTGTCGCTTGCTATTATTCTAGTATGATATTTGCATAACTCACTTTGATACTTGTGATCTATTGTTCTAGGATTGCGGCGGACGCGGGCGGTGCGATGCGTTTTGATGCGACACGAAAGTATCAAATATTATTATGTGTACTTTCATCTTTCGACCAAAAAGCAATAAAGAAATATCTTAAATAAAGTTACACTCTTTGTCTTTGTCGTCAGTCCCTAAGGTAGTCAATTACATTTTTTATACTACTAGGTCGGCAAACAAGCAAACGGCTCACCTAATGATAAGCGATTACCGTAGCCTATAGACGTCTGCAACCCCAGAAGCATCGCAAGAGTGTTGCCGATCCACCAATCCCTCCAAGAGCTCTGGTCACCTTACTAATCACAGGAACACAACACTGCTTGAAAACAGTACATATTATTTAGCTATCATTTTCTGTAAGGTCGAGCTACTTCCCCAGTCGGGCTGCTCATGATTTTGAGCAGGATATTTCCTGCTGTGCCCAACCTCAGTTAAGATTTAAAGCATTTCAAGCAATCTAACGGAAATCGGTTGTATATAGTAAGTATTGGTAGTATCAAAAATAAGGACGAATTACTGTTTTATTTAAAAAACAACACACGTGAAGTCATGAGAGACTCAAATACGAACGTTTCATATTAACACCGAACCATCCCTCTGTACGGTTGTTTGTTGATGACAATAGTATCACAATGCTATTGAAACACGTATTACACGACAAAGCAAAAAAGCCACATCATTCGAACACCTGCGATTGATTTCAATACACCCTTCATTGATCGATTAGCAATTCAATTTAATTGATATACCATTTTGAGACTTATTTCCTTAACAGTAAGGTTAAGTTTAATTGCAGTTTTAAATGAATTTTGTGTGTAGCGAAAGGATTATAATGCACAAAACGAGAATGACTAAATTAACTTTGTGTATTGGTGGTTGAAAGTTTAATCGGTGTGTTTTTGATGTACCTACGTTTATTTAAATAAGTATCACGAAAATTTATTAAAATTATATTTACATGCTTATCCTAAAGTACTAATAAATTTATTTATAAATAATATCTAGAAATGGACTTAACTGTTTTATTTTATTAGTAAAAATGTTTAAATGACAAGTGCATAAATGCTGGGACATCTTTATTCTTAAGTTTCTGATTTTTTTAACCGAATTCCAAAAAGGAGGATATTAACAGCACTTAAAATGAAAGACTTACTGGTGAATAACTTTTGTTTATTAGCGAACTTAGAATCAAGATCAGAAGGAACTTTATTCAAATTACGAATCGCCATTTTACAAATAGTTATTCTTGTTCACAAAAGCGAAGCTACCACCGATTCGGAATGTAGATTCTGCAGAGAAGAAAGGGCAAGAAACTCCACAGTTACTCTTTTGAAAATAATATATAAACTGTGTACAAAATCATTAATTTACAATAATAAAAATATTGCACCATGACAAACACAAGTACATTGTCAAGATTGCCCGGAAAAATGTGTTGACACATGACACTAGTGTTGCCAGATAATCCATGTTATATTAAAAATTAATATTTAAATTTTAAAAATGTACAAATTATGATGAATATGCTAACAGACGGCCGTCCTGTGAGCGGAATGTCCCCATTCCGGCTCGGCCATTCGACAAGCCCAAGATTTTCAAATAAAACAACATTATATAACTCAATAAGAGAAGCAATCTAAACATTAAGTATATAAAATAACTATATAAGAATTACTAAAATTAGGTAACAATTCCTCCTTTCTCATTAGTAAAATTTAAATCATTATCTAGAATTGTGATCTTGATGCACACTTAGATGAACACGTTTGCTCCAACGGCCATCGGTCCTGCGATACGGATGCCATGCTCACATGCTTCAGTTTTCTAGTTCTGTAGATAAAGATTAGATGTAAATTATTAAGTTATAACTTTGTTATTATTTATTAGGTAGATGATGTGACACGTTTGCTCCAGCGGCTACCGGTCCTGCGACACAGATGACCGGCCCACTGGCACTCCAACTTGCCAATTCTGTAGATAGAGATTAGATGTACTTAAATTATTAAGTCATAACTTTCTTATTATTTATTAGGTAGAGTACGTATAAGTAAGTATACATATAAGTATTTTAATCATATTCAGTATTTTCAAATAGCAAGAGTGTAATTTTAATAATGACTAAACGAAACCAAGAAATACTCCTAGTTATATAACAAAACAATAAGTAGTAGTTATTTATTTATTTTTTAATTATTTATTTAATTATCAAATGAAGAAACAATATGAACAAAATTTATAGTTATAAGTAGCATAAGAAAACCACTAAGGTTTCTACAATGCTACATTTTACATTTCATACTGGTAAAAAAAGTACTATTAATGGTAAAAATAATATTTAAAAAGAAAAATAATAATCAATCATATTTACATTTACACTTGGTTCAACAATTTTTTATACTATGTATTTTCATAATAAATATTTATGTTTTCACAAGATAGAATTTAATAGAATAGTTTTAATTTTTAATTTTTAATAGAATAGTTTTAATCGTAATATTCAGTGATATATTGATACATGTTTTAAAGTGATTGCTGCGATACAGAACAGCATATTTCACTTGTTTATACTTAGCAATTTGGTGATCACCGCATACAGCAGCATATTTCACATAATTATTCTTAGTGATCACCGCATAAAGCGGCATATTTCACATAATTATTCTTAGTGATCACCGCATGAAGCGGCATATTTCACATAATTAATTAACTTAGTGATCACCGCATATAGCGGCATATTTCACATAATTATTCTTAGTGATCACCGCATAAAGCGGCATATTTCACATAATTATTCTTAGTGATCACCGCATAAAGCGGCATATTTCACATAATTATTCTTAGTGATCATCGCATACAGCGGCATATTTTACATAGTTATTCTTAGTGATCATCGCATACAGCGGCATATTTCACATAGTGATTCTTAGTAATCATCGCATACAGCGGCATATTTCACATAGTTATTCTTAGTGATCATCGCATACAGTGGCATATTTCACATAATTATTCTTAGTGATCACCGCATAAAGCGGCATATTTCACATAATTATTTAACTTAGTGATCACCGCATATAGCGGCATATTTCACATAATTATTCTTAGTGATGACCGCATACAGCGGCATATTTCGCATAGTTATTCTTAGTGATTCATCGCATACAGCGGCATGTCTCACATACAGCGGGCAGCAGCAGAGCCATACATTTTGTAAACGCATTAGACTATAAGATCTGTAATGTTTACAAAATTAATATGTAAATAAAATAAAATAATTCAGTGATCAGTTTTAGTATTGTTACAAATTAGTTTCAACTATTCGGAAGATGGTGTCACCATCTTTATACTGTTCCGGTATTAAACGAATAAACAATAAGAGTAATATCGATACAAAAAAGCCAATATTTTAATAATTGTTAGAATTACAAATTTAAGTGCTGACATTAGTTTGAACATCATAAAAATTAAAGTCAACTATAATAGATCAAGTTTTTAATTTACTCGTTTGTTATCAATGAATAAACTACAATTTTAGATTCGTATTTGCGAATTGAAATATCTCATAAACATGGTGGAACTGGATGGTAAAGAATGATATTACACCAATTTTTGCGTTATAGTACCGTGTAGGCCCTCAGGTGCCACGTAGGCTGAAGTTCGCATTGGACACGTTGTCATAAATGTTGAATCAAATTGCTTGGCCAAACCAGTCACATAACTTGGGCACAAATTCTCTTGTCAAAAGAATATTGGCAGTTATAACATCCCCATGAACAAAATTCTTTGTGGAGTTCTGTGAATCTGATTCAGCTCCCAAAAGTTTACTTATTTTACTTTGCAATGGTTTTTCAGCTGTTCCTATCATTATTTAAATTCTTTGGGATTCATTCAAAATCTTAGCTTCAATATTTTGTTGTAATGGTCCTTCATTAATATACTCGCATACGTTACATGGTGCTGGTCCATCCTTAGAAAATCCTATTACCTATTATAGGAACAATATTAATATGCCTAAATTCTGAAAAATACTTTACTTCAGCATTAAAAACTTTCATGGTAATATCACGTTTACGATGTATTTGTGACTATGAGCTTTTTTTTTAACTGCAAGCAATCCATTCTTTTTATGGTTGCCAACAAAACATCTCCAAATCCTCTACTGTTGATTCTCCCCTTTAAACCCTCAGAGGTGTTTATTTATTTATTTGGAGAACGGTGCAGAAACAATTACAAGAATAACAGCGTAGCATAAAATAGTAAAAATAGATACAAATTGTCCCCTTTATGTCACTAAGAACACAAGGATTAAAAAAACAAGGACAGTAAATATGATTAGTTATTACAAGTCATAGTCTAGACTTCTAGAGTTAGTGGAAAACACCAAGGTAATTAACTAATTTAAACAAATAATTTTCTAGTTTTAGCTTTAAAAAGATTATATAGAGTTTCAGAAAAGTTATCAGTGATGGCTTCTAAATCATTGTCTTTGAAGTGAATTAAATTGGTAAGTAATAAGTATAGCGCTGTCTATACCCATTGAAAACATCAATATTTGGAAATGATGTCTGGTATGTGATTGGATTTTGTGTAACCATATCATTACATTTGCTCACCTCATACTTACATCAGAGGTTGAGTATTCCCTATATTCAGAGTAAGATGACATTTGATCAATTTTGATTTGAGCATAGCGCTTAAAATGGTACATTAAAAGAGATCTGTGTTGGTTAATCTTTTGAGAATTTAATTAGATCACCCTCAGATGCCATATGAACAGTTGTTTTGTTAAATACATATATAATTTTCTTTAGTCCCAGATTCAGAAAATAATATCATATCACTTGCAGATTTCATCTGCTGCTCTGTATATCTGAGCCTGAGTTGGTATATCTTTTAGGTGAGTACCTCCTCTAGTACCTACTCTCCGTCGTCGTAGACCTACTCTAGTAGGACGAGCTCTACCCGAAGTTGCCCATTTGTCTAACAATATCTCTGCGCATTTCTGCTTGTTTACCTCAGCATGCTCTTCAATTATATTCTTACGTGGTCATTATTGTATTTTCGTTTAGAACATTCGTTTTGAAAAGTTTCAGGTTAATTGACAGAAGTCTTTTTCAGTCAGCATTAATTTCTAAAATGTTAACAACTTCGCACAGTACATCTGCTGGCAATTTACTAAATTCAACGTTTTTGTACATAGTTGGCGATATTTTCTATCTAGTCACTTTAAAACTTTATAACCATGTCAATTTAAACAACAAAATGATAACTTTCAACACAAAGTATAGATATGTTTCTATACTTTGTGACTTTCAAGTTTAATATCATAAACTTTGGCCTTTGTATAGTATAGTACTATGTAATAGATTATCCAGATCTACCTAATAGATCAATAAAAATGATTATAAAAATTACAAAGCCTTATTTATTGCGAACAGTTATTAATTATTCAAAATTGTACTTTTTTTAATTTATTTTTTTCTTTTAAGCACGGGAGAAAAATCGTTGAACTTATTTTCTTTTCTATCTCTAACAGTATGTCGAAAAGTATCTTTCTCCATATTTTCCATCTCTAATAGTACGTTGAATAGAATCTTTCTCCATGTGTTTTTTTTTTTCTAACAGTAGGTATGTTGAATAGAATCTTTCTCCATATTGAACTTATGTTTAAGTACAAAAAAAAAATTACTACATATAGATAGTTTAATTGTAAAATACAATATACAATTTCAGGAAACAGTAAAAGGTTAGAAAACACCTATTGTTACCTAATGAATATTTCAATGTTCTGCTCAAGTTGATGCATTGTTTCTAAATGTTTATCTTCTGTGTTTAATTGTTAAGTTACTTTACAGTTACTGTACTGTACAGTACACTGGCTCCATACGAGTATCCTCGAAACAATATTTTTGTAAATTGTACTCATGTAATTTTTTTTTTTAGAAATGTCTTAAGGTTCTCGGAACCAGCCTTACTACACCATTTCGACAGTTAATCTGGCGTAGTGACATGTAGATACGTTTCTTAATATTGCTTATTTTATTTTGGTAGTAACATAAATTACATAATTGCTCAAGCTCAACAAGATCTAGATGGTCTATTCTACAGAAATGGTTCAATCACAATATTTTAACTATTAACGCTTGAAAAACTTGTTACATTGTATTTAAAACTGAAAATAAAATTATTGCACCGCATGATCCACTAACTGTTGATAACTTTCCAATCGAGCAGAAAACTTGTGAAAAATATTTAGGTTTACGAATAGAAAATAATTTAACTTTTAAATATCGAGTAGACTACGTACTTTTTTTTTTAATTGGGTAACTTATATTTCAAAATGTATATGTGAGAAAATACAATATAACACCTACAATTCTCAAAATAGAATAATTATAACTCTTTGATATCCACCTTTGACACCAACAACTACGCTTTATAAGCAAACAAATATTATAAACTTATGACAACTTTGTAGCAAATTACCATCCTATATAAAAAAATGTAAACTCAGTTAATGAACCTAAGTCTCAAATCACAGAATATTATATTTTAGAGAATAAAATTCTTTAAGGCTATATGTTTGCTACAAGAAAAACTAATATAACATCAAATACATATCTACAACATACACACACAGTAATGTGTTCAGTAAGGTAAGCAACTTAATACTTGTGTTATAGACAACAGATGACTGATATTGCTACACATTTTTCAATAACTACGTAAAAAAATAATACTCATATAACTAAATACATATATTACACTCAGACTCGAGATTATCAGATTGAATAATGAATTCACAACTCCAGAGTAGAAAACTTGTCGCTGCAGACTGCGCTAATGGATTAGTCAGTGCATATAAGGCCAAAATAGAAATATGACATGTTTGTTTGTTTTTACAACTGGGTCAGCAAACAAGCGAATCAGGAATCACCCAATAATAAGTGTTTTACGGTATAGCTTATAGATGCCTGCAACACCATAAGCATCGCAGAGAGAAGAATATTGGCAATTGATATTTATCAATAATCAGGAGATTATTGGCCGCAATGACTGAGCTAGAGTAACGTCATATTATTTTATTACTTTTTATATTTGATGGCAATATAGGTACTATAGGTATTATATTTTGTTGTACCTATTATATTGTATTAGTGTATTTATTGTACAATAAAGAATTTAAATAGATAAAAATAATATCATGCATCAGTAACGGTGTATAACAGCTTCGTTCTGTGTCTGACATTTTACTAATAATAATCAAAAATAATCATAAATAATCATTAATTACTATACATAATTATATAATTAGAGATAAAACATCTAATGTGTATATTCGAGAGGGTTATAGTATAACATGTATTCTATCTATTATGAAAGCTTATATTTTGCATAGTAAATAGATAGATTAGGTAAATAAAACTTTATTTATAAATCCACATTCCACATACACAATTAAAAGAGTAAAAATAAAAATAAAAAGTAACAAATAAAATATCTTAATAGTACTGACATTATCACACTGAAATACAGAATGTGTGTGTGGTGCAGAATCGCAAAAGGTATGTAACTCAGTACTAAAGATCAAATCCTAAATCCTAGGAAAGATCGACTGATTTTCAGTTACTACCTGTTACGGTGAGAGAGAGCACAATACTTGGTTTGTGATGTAATATTGTATATGTATATATATATATTTAAAGTGTCTATTATGAATAATAGTGTAAACAAATAATAAGAGGTAGACGATTAAATAAATAGATATGTGTTAATAGTAGTAGTAAGTTATAGAATGCATAAAATGGCTTCTTAGACATAAAATATTTGGATGAACACAATAACGTGTAAAATCAATTAAACATCATGTAACAATAGCAGCATGTTTTCATTATCAAAGGTAATTAATGATGCTGAGTTACATTTGCAATATTGTCCTTTATGAGACAATTTTTATAAGTGATTTTTAAATGTATTTGCTTTTAATATTTCTAATTGGTGGAGGTACTATTACTTTTATTTAAACAAACCGTGTAAGTTGCGTTCTTGTTTCTACTGTTTCATACAATTATTATTAAGTAAGTATTTTCAATATAATTATATATTTGCATAATACTAATATTTAAAACCAGAACTATAATTAAAGAAAGGAAATATATATATATCTGTATTTAGGGTACATAGTTATTAAAAACTTCATCATTATTTCAAAATTAAGATGATATAAGAAATATTATTTAAAACGATGTAGATTTGCAATACAATTTTGAAGTAAAACAATTTGTTCAATGTCTTTGAAATAAAGAAAGTCAAAGATCAGGTTGTCTGGAAGAGATTGCTTTATAGCAATAAGACCGCCTGATTGTACAATTTCTCATCATCATTGCTTGTAATGTATTTTTTTTTCTCTTTATTTAAGTGTGCAATAAAGTATATTATTATTATTATTATTAAAGTAAAAGAAAATATTCATACCACTGAGTGGGCGGATCCACCACTTGTGAACTATTAACAGCACTTAAAATGAAAGACTTACTGGTGAATAACTTTTGTTTATTAGCGAACTTAGAATCAAGATCAGAAGGAACTTTATTCAAATTACGAATCGCCATTTTACAAATAGTTATTCTTGTTCACAAAAGCGAAGCTACCACCGATTCGGAATGTAGATTCTGCAGAGAAGAAAGGGCAAGAAACTCCACAGTTACTCTTTTGAAAATAATATATAAACTGTGTACAAAATCATTAATTTACAATAATAAAAATATTGCACCATGACAAACACAAGTACATTGTCAAGATTGCCCGGAAAAATGTGTTGACACATGACACTAGTGTTGCCAGATAATCCATGTTATATTAAAAATTAATATTTAAATTTTAAAAATGTACAAATTATGATGAATATGCTAACAAGGAGGTTCTCAATTCGACTGTATTTTTTTTTTATGTATGTTAGCTCAAAACTTTTGACTGGGTGGACCGATTTCGATCAATTTTGTTTTAATTGAAAGGTGTTGCGTGTCATGTGGTCCCATTTTAATTTAATTGAGATCTGACAAGTACTTTTAGAGTTATATCTAATAATGCGTATTTACGTGACTACTTTTTCGTCGACCTACGTTATATTATACCGCATAACTTTTTACTCGGTGTACCGATTTTGATGATTCTTACTTTAATCGAAAGCTAATACTTGTCATGTAGTCTTCGTGAAATTATATTGAGATCTGATAACAACTTTTTTAAGTAATCTTTAATAGCGCGTATTTACTTGACTATTTTTTCGTCTTATTACGTTGTATTACTGTTTGTCGATGTCATTGAAGTCGGTTTTTTTTTCGTTTGCGAGCAAACACAATTATTTTAAATAAGATTTTAAAGAACTGTCTATCTATTATAATAATAGTGTATGTGAATTTTCGTGATTACTAAGAAAGATATGGCGTTTCAATGATGACAAATTACAAATATGGTGACGTCATAGTAATATTAAAATGACGTTTTCTAGGTTCTAATCCTGCGTTCAATATTATTTTATCTTTTATTTTAGTTTCTATAAAAAATACTTTGTGAGAAGCTCGAGAAAAGAACTGCACAGTGTTATGGCGATGTTTACTATACCTATCTGTATTTTTTTTTCAAAATAGTCATCGAAGTGTACCTAGTTGATATAGTTCACATCTCTTTTTCTCTCTGTAGAACCGAATAACCCTACAAAATTTTCATTACATACATTACTAGCTTCTGCGCGCGACTTCGTCGGCGTGGACTCCGCTCCTATTGGTCTTAGCGTAATGATATATAGCCTATAGCCTTTCTCGATAAATGGGCTATCTAACACTAAAAGAATTTTTCAAATCGGACCAGTAGATCCTGAGATTAGCGCGTTCAAACAAACAAACAAACAATCAAACAAACAAACTCTTCAGCTTTATTATATTAGTATAGATTGTATTTTATAATATAACTCGCTTTTAAATGCACTTGAGCATCTAATAGTTGATATTTATCCACATTTTCCAAGGCGCGCAACCCGCATGCGCTTCGCTCACGTGACAATAACGGCCTTGGCGTCTATTTTATACACCAACATATATATTATGTCCGATAACAACCTCGAGCCACTATGCAATATTTATGGAATTTTTAATTTTTCCCTTCGTTTACGCACGTGTTTGTAACAAATGTATGTTGTGTATTTTTATAGCCATGTATGTTATTGCCGAGACTTATATAATTGTGTCTATGATATTTTTATGTTTTTTTTTTTGTTTGGAAAATAGTAACCTTATTTTAGTTTTATTTTCTTCAACTGATCTAACGAAGTTTGAACTACCATTATTTTATTCGTAACAATAGCTTTTTGAAGTTCTACATCTTTTGGTGCGTTAGCAAAAATTGATGAGAGTAAATTTTAACGATGTGCGCGCACACCGTCACAAAAAATCGACACTCTGAAGTTAGCCAGTGAACGGAGAAGAAGTTAGCAAAGTGAAATTAGCTAGCCAATGAAGTATAACTTCTTACATGCGTACATAAGTACACACAAACTTTTTTTTAAATTTTCTTTTATAAAAACTTTTTTCTAACAATAACAAATACAAAAAATAACAATACAATTTTTTACAGCCATTTGGACGTTGTGGACATACATGTAGGAATCAGAAGTGAGGAGTAGGACGGATGGCCTGGTTAATTCACAATGTAATTTAAAACAACTACTTAGTATTCAATGGACTCACCGAGCGGGTATCGTGTCTATCGCGTGGTAGAGTGACAACTCAGAGTCAGTGCCCGGGACTTGTGACCCGAGTGTAGGCTTAGGGCAGCGCTGCCTCACAATGCGCATTGGCACTCGCCTCCACTGCTCGAGTTGCCCAATAAGTAACAATTAATTCGTGTACACAAACTAACCCTTACAAGAGTCGAGGTTAAGCTACTAGCAGGATACACAAGTGCACCGCGCCACGCCAGAGCCAAGACTGCCTGAGCCGCGGTTGCACCGTTCGTTTTATGCATGACAGAATGACTCGAATAATAGAATGATGTAGGGTAGGTGAATATCGCAGGTACCGACATTAATAACTATCTGTATTGATTCCCCGACACGGCCATTCTGACGTGCGCGCGTCCTCGCGCGCTATTTATTACAACCTTAGGTATTTTTAATCAAAAAAAACAAAATATCGCTCGACTATCCTGACAAAAATCTATTCAACATCTTAATATCTGGTCCGGTACACACTGACCCTTTGGACTAGAAACAATTGGTTTCAGTTAGTAAGTCACTCAGTCACACCAGTCACATTTAATATGGTTATCATCATAATCATTACAGTCATATCAATATGTTAAGTATCACTGATCTCGGTTTAAAATATGAAAACCCCTATAGTTCAAACAGGTGAGATTCCTGCAGCGCATCACTCATCATTACAAACAGCCTGGTCTGAGTCGTCGCCCACTAAAAGCAGGCGAGACTCCTGCAGCGTTACACTCATCATTACAAACAGTCTGGTCTGAGTCGTCGCCCACTAAAAGCAGGCGAGACTCCTACAGCGTTACACTCATCATTACAAACAGTCTGGTCTGAGTCGTCGTCCACTAAAAGCAGGCGAGACTCCTACAGCGTTACACTCATCATTACAAAAAGTCTGGTCTGAGTCGTCGCCCACTAAAAGCAGGCGAGACCCCTACAGTGAATCATGGATCGTCTTCCACAACAGCAGAAAAGACCGTACTCTTTTTTTTTTGTTTTCATTGTCCCTTCAGTAATGGATCGTCTCCCACAACAGCAGAAGAGACCATACTGGCCCGGATTGTGCTAGACTGGACATTGATCCCTGTAGCATGCTAGCCTGAATATTAATCCCTATAGCAAGCTAGACTAAATCAATTCCCTGTAGCCTTTGAATGCTAGACTAGGTGTACATCCCTTTAGCCGGTGGTGCTAGCCTAAATATACACCCCTTTAGCAACGACTCACTTTTTTTTTTCTCTCTTTTTTTTCACTTTTTTTTTACCATATAACTATCTCTCTATCTTTTTTTTTTAACCATCTCTCTTTTTTTTTCACTCAATTCACTATTCATCTCTTAAGTACTGTCGTTAATTCTCTCAACAACAAACAAGCAAGTTGGACCGGACGGGTGCATCCCTTCGACCAACCGCACACGGTATGGCCCGGATGGCAATGTCCCTTCGACCAACGCAAACCAACAGTATGTATCATAATTTTGAAAGTGTTCAGATCGTACAAGGTCAGTATTAGAGTTGACAGACAATAGTATATAGTATCACAGTTGACAGTCATAGTATCAGTTGGCAGTCAAGTATCAGTTGACAGTAATAGTGGATTACTTATTAGCAAAATCGACAATGCTCTTTGGCACAACTGAAAGCCATTAAACCGAAGAATTAACTAATTATTGTCAGAACAGGCCAGTATAGGTCAGTGTGGACCTGTTTTACCTCAATTAATAAACTATATAAGTAATAAAGGACAAGTCACCATCCTGCTAGCACACGCCCTCGTGTGAATGTAACAAGACGATCAAATTTGAAGTATCTTTAGATTCTCGGCCTACCTGACCTTAACGTGAAATTACATTCTTTGCTTCATCAGTCTATCTTTAATTACAAAAAAACTACCAATCGATCTTTTCCCTTCACAGACAAAAGGTTCCTCTAGCCGTAATTAAAAAAATAAAGTTTTATTATTGACACATTAAGATCGCATACAACGCTCAACAAACGACAACTACTATTACCACCTATATCGTCATCACCTCTTGTGATACGACCAACACATATCGTCATCACCTCTTATGATACGACCAATACATATCGTCATCACCTCATGTGGTACGACCAAATAGCCATGGTATGTGCTCTATTTACTCATCAACATTTAACAAATCTAACAACGTACATAAGTAAGAGGAATCTTTCGTAAATGATCGTGAACATACCTATAGGTTCTATTACCAGACAACTATTTTAAATGTTTCAAGAACTTTAATCTGAATCATAAATGTCGTTAAACCAATTATAACTAATCACTTTACACAAATACCACAGCCATGTACCATCGACGTCATCACAACCAAAACTATACACGCACGTTTACTTCTACAACAAGCTACGACCAAGCTTGCAAAAACCTCGAGTAAAGACTTCTAACACCACCGCTCTCTAGGCGAAGAGTAATCACAGTACATGTGTCAGTCACATACATCTCAGTACGCATATCCATCGAATGGATCACCCGTGTCAGTCACCTCTTGTGGCTACACGCTACGGTATCAAACACCACGACTTCCGCCAGAGTTAAACGCACTCCGCGCACCCATGAACTCTTGGGTTGCCCCAAGAGATACCTTCTACAGGGCTACGACTACTAAATAACTACACTGGTACGTTTGAACACATTACGGTCGATAGAGTCGTTCACTCGAGTCTCTCCCTCTACTTAAACTTGAACATCATCATTATCAACAAGATCATAAATTACATCAATATCGTCTGGTACATGACGTGCTGGCATTTCTCTTAACCTTTCGTGAGCAAATTTGTAGGTACGTTGACAATTTAAGCTTTAAGGGTATACCGATTACCTTCGAGAACTTTTATTACGAGAAAAGGGGCTCAATATTTCGGATCAAGTTTCGTTTGATGACGGTCCTCATTTTGTAACAGAACAAAATCACCGATACGTTATGAAAAAGCCTAGCTGTCTCTATGAAGGAACTTCGAAATCATATAGTTCCATTTACAACCCTTGCTTCCCAAAGTTACTCAATAGTTTTTAGCATAGGTGGGAACATACTCTTATAAGACTCTTAACAGTTACCTACAACGACTGCCTTAAAATGTAACTACTCACTCGTTAGTGTCATTTAACTTTAAAACGCGTGGTTAACAAAGTCTAAATCAATTCTACATCAAGAGGTATGAGTAAATATACTTAGAAAATGACATACCTGTCTACTTATTTATTTAACAAACTAGCTACGTAATTAACTAAAATAACTAGTATCTAAAGGAATAATTAATATTCTTAAACTAAAAATATTTCATTGAGTCGATTGAAAATTCTTCTTATATACAAAATTGATTATTATTTTAAATCAAATTGGTATCGTGTGAGGGAGTCTCTAATTTCAAACTTTCTTGAACTGTTAACAGAAAACAAACGAATGGACAGAATATAGTAAGAATTTTTAATAGTCACCTACTTATAAACAAAATTATTAATCTGAGGTTACCTACCTACAACTATTGGTGTAATAGGCTTACGATCGTACCAAGGTGTTATCAATTAACTATCTGTAATTTAAACGTTCTTAAACAGAACAACTAAAACCCTCAATGAAACACTCATTTCTCACTTCAAATCTATAGTTCACGATACGTGTGTGTTTTAACTATATCGAATTAATTATTATTACAGTAATCACTTATACGCCACGTAATTAAAACTACGTAACTAAACTATAGTTGCTCATACAATTACAAATTACAATAATCCCATCAATAGATGATAAAAATGGTGACTGACTAATCAGAAAATTAATATTAACTATTCGGAAGATGAAGTCTCTAATTTTACGCTCTTTGGGTACTTCGACAAATAATATTAGTTAAAATATCGTTTAAAATAGTAGAAGTTAAGACAAAAATATCCGTTACAGAGGGTAATCTGAAATACTCAAGCTAAGACGATATTAACACTTTATCACAAACAAGTGGGTAACCACAAAAACTTAACGCAAATATAACTGTCCGGAGTCATGTACCAACGTCAATCAAACCCTCAATAACCAAACTCATTTTCTACAACACTAACAACTATGTAAGCCACCCTTCCAACCAGCAATTACAATTGCTCCACAATCCACGTGTATCCCTCTTGGATCACGTCACAGTGTATCCCTCCTGGATCACACATTCATCACAGTGTATCATCCTCTTGATGACTACACACTACAGTCTTTAGAGTGCTTACATCAGTTTTCTGTCACATCACTAAAATGTTCACCCTTATGATCGTCATCTATAAACTCAATTGGTACATGACCTTCTGGCATCTTCCTTAAACGACTGTCGCTGCGACTACCGCGACGGCTCGCACTACGATTACACTTACGGTCTGACATTGTGACTGAATCGAAACAAAAACTGAATCGCAAAATCTATTAGCAAAATTAATCACTACTCAACTACCTTACGTATCACAATAAAACTAAATTCAACAAATAACCGGTAACTCGAATTACGTAATCGAACACTGAACAAAAACCACTTGTACACCGGTAAGAATAAAACAGAACGACCGAAAAGAACTAAAATACAGTAAAATACAGTACATCGATATTTTCATCACCAAATTTGCAACTACCTTGCACACTTGCTAAAAATAGAACTTAAACAAAGAAACCAAAACTCCGAATTAACTTTAAGTGCGCGACTACGCTCGCGATATTGATTTTTTTTTTTTTAACTTTGAACTTAGTCTATTCCTCAGTCATACTAAGTAAAAGTTTATGAAGAGACAGGTTACTATTACTACTAAATCGGTTTAAATGATGACGACTCGACTTGCGCTTCGATCTACACGGGACTACGCGAACGCGATTCTCGTGGCATCGTGAAATAAATTACTCACTAGTAACACTCTTAGTGGGCACGAGAACAGTATCCCACTTCTGATGTAGGAATCAGAAGTGAGGAGTAGGACGGATGGCCTGGTTAATTCACAATGTAATTTAAAACAACTACTTAGTATTCAATGGACTCACCGAGCGGGTATCGTGTCTATCGCGTGGTAGAGTGACAACTCAGAGTCAGTGCCCGGGACTTGTGACCCGAGTGTAGGCTTAGGGCAGCGCTGCCTCACAATGCGCATTGGCACTCGCCTCCACTGCTCGAGTTGCCCAATAAGTAACAATTAATTCGTGTACACAAACTAACCCTTACAAGAGTCGAGGTTAAGCTACTAGCAGGATACACAAGTGCACCGCGCCACGCCAGAGCCAAGACTGCCTGAGCCGCGGTTGCACCGTTCGTTTTATGCATGACAGAATGACTCGAATAATAGAATGATGTAGGGTAGGTGAATATCGCAGGTACCGACATTAATAACTATCTGTATTGATTCCCCGACATACATAATATACAAACATTCCACACACACTTAAACACACAAATATTTATCATAACACAAAAGGGCAGTCTTATCGCTTAGTAGCGATTCTTTAAAACTTTAACAATTATTATTTAAAAAAACGTAAACATACATAATTTCAGACCACACCTTCGTCTATTATCTCATTCCGTTAATGGCACAATAATGTATGCTAATTGTATGTAAAACCAGAAAACACACCGTTATGAATCATAAATAATCTACTTTAAAAGGTATCGTTAAGTTTTATAATGGAAACATTAGTATCAAGAAAAAAATATGCTATAATTAGTATGTGATAATTTTTGAAGCTCCGATCCTTCTCCTGCATGGGGAAGAGGCCTATGCCCAACAGTGGGATATTACAGGCTGAATCGTGAATTTTTGAAGTGAAACTTCTTTAGGTGCATGAGGGGTAAACTGTGGGGGTAAAATTTGAGCGACCGCTAACGCGGCAGCTTCAAGAACTGTCAGTACTTGGATGGGTGACCGCCTGAGAACACCGCATGACGTAGGCTATTTGTTTTGTTTTATCAAGTAGTTTTTCTTTTGTATTTTAATTGGACAATTATTTGTGCTCTTTCGGCAATAGTCAAGTTAGCAGTCATTGAAGATGATATTTATAAGGAGTTGATGAGTTGGGTGAAAAATAACACGGAAAATATATCGATTTTAGAGGAAAATAAAAATAGAAATTACTTAAATATATTTGACAAAATGTCAATTGTTGACGTATGAAACCTTATCAATTACGTCTCTTTCAGTAATATATTATTTCAATAACGAACCTTGTTGTAATTTACGATGACAGGGAAACTAAATGAAAACTGGTACACCACTTTCTTGGCCGACCGTACATGATAACACCGGGACTGACGGCTTAACGTGCTCTCCGAGGTACGGTAGGGATACCCACAAGTACTGCACAAACACCCAGATCACGGCAAACATCTGTATGGCCAATACAAATGTTTGTCATGTGCGAGGATCGAACCCGCAACCACCAGCGCAACATCCACAAACCAGTGCTGTGACCGTTGCGACAGCGCGGCGTCAAATCAATTGTATATTATCAACTCTTATACGTGGTACAATTTAAGTAATTCTAAATAAAAGGAACAAACCCTTTTTAAACATTACACATACGACAGACATGAATTAGTCTAATACAAAATTGATGGCCGAAGTACTAAGAACTCGTAATAATCAATAGTAATCTTCGAATCGATCCTGATTCTTAAAACTCTTTACTAGAATGCACTTTGGTGATTCAAGCTAATTTCCACGTAGTGTCAATGAACTTTTTTAAACAAAGCAAGTGTATTCGTTATCAAAATATTTCTACATACGATTAACGATCTATCGCCATAAAGTTAGTAATAATGACAAAATACAAAGAAGTTTTTAATAAAATTTGACGGCCTGCGTTATCTATGATTTACGTTTGGTACAAAACTAAAATGCGTCCGTCGATATTTTTAAAAACTTAATTTAAAACATTGGGATCATATTGTATTTAATAAAAATGTTGAGAGATTTTTATCAAGATTGTATCCTTTATCTAATAGATTTGTTATCAATTAAAAATATAATTGTGTTTGCTCGCAAACGAAAAAAAAACCGACTTCAATTACATTGACAAATAATACAACGTAATAAGACGAAAAAATAGTCCAGTAAATACGCGCTATTAAAGATTACTCAAAAAATAATAAAATAATTTAAACAAAACTACAAGACAAGTATTAGCTTTCGATTAAAGTAAGAATCATCGAAATCGGTACACCGAGTAAAAAGTTATGCGGTATAATATAACGTAGGTCGACGAAAAAGTAGTCACGTAAATACGCATTATTAGATATAACTCTAAAAGTACTCGTCAGATCTCAATTAAATTAAAATGGGACCACATGACACGCAACACCTTTCAATTAAAATAAAATTGATCGAAATTGGTCCACCCAGTCAAAAGTTCTGAGCTAACATACATAAAAAAAAACATACGTGTCGAATTGAGAACCTCCTCCTTTTTTGGAAGTCGGTTAAAAATAATATTCACAGTGTTTTTACATTTGAAATCAAACGGTTAAATATATATCATGACCTTATTAGTTGATTTCAGAACTCTAAGAAAGCATTTCTTTTTGCTATGTAACATCATCTGGATAAAAAATATATACTTACTTGTCAAGATGGCACAATTTTAATGTGTAGAAAAAAAAATTATTAAAACAAAATGGTGTTATGATCTAAAGCTCCCTCACCTACTTCTACATGAGAAGATAGACAATAGTCTATACAAAATATATACCACTCATAGTATTTATCTTATACTAAATAAATTTATTTAACAAATATAAACATATTACGGTTGTACAATATCGATTAAATGCTTATTACATTACAACTAATTATAAAAATAGGTATTATACTAAAAAAAATGAAACTAAAACTAATAACCTTAAAAATTGTAATATAATAATTAAAATATATTATTAAAAGGAGTCCCTTTAGGCAAGGTTCCGAAGATACTGGCTTTATACTAAATTACAAAGTTGACTTGAAAGTTGTGTGAGTGATAAATTACAAAGAAGATATCGTTATGACAATGCCTGAGGAATCGGAATCCCAAATGACTTCAATGCTAATCGAAGAGTTATCGATGTATCAACGACGTAGTAGATATCTGTAAAAATGTGTCGTCGTGAAAACTCATCGTGGTTATAACGTGGCAATCTATATAAAATAACTTACCTTTTTGGAGTAATCCTTAAGAATCGATTTTCATATAAGGTCAACGGTATGAAAAAAATATGAGGAGTAAAATCTACTGAACGAATAACCTCGTTACGTTTTTGTTAACGCCATCTATATCCGATAGATGAAGTTCTATGATTCGTTTATTTATCATTTGATGTGGTATTAATATTTTTCTTAGACTAGTAAGCCTTTTTTTCTTACACACACATTTTTAGAATAAACTGATACTCAAGTAAAATAAAAGGAATGAATCAAATATAAAATCAATATTAAGATTTTTTAAAATAACTTAGACTTAGACCACACTCAATTTTTATCTACAGCAAACAGTTGGTGTATTTCAACTCATTTGTGAACACTTCAAGTCTTTCGTCATCCTTCATTAGCGATAAGCGATCTTTTGTTCTGTTATGAACGCTTGAATTACAAAAGCTTGCATATCAGTGTGTAATTATGAAATAGAGTTTTATATTATCAGTCATGTTTATATATTATGTGAGTATATACTTAAAAACTATTGAAAACAAAGTTCTAAATATTTTATTCTTGTCTTTGTTTTTGAAGTAAAACTTCTTCACGCACGATTGACTTTTTTTTTTTTTTTTTTTTTTTTTTTTTTATACCACGACGGTAGCAATCAAGCATACGGCCCGCCTGATGGTAAGCGGCTACCGTAGCCTATGGACGCCTGCAACACCAGGGGCATCACATGCGCGTTGCCGACCCTTCAAAAACCTATTTACTCCCCTCTTGAAGGACCCCATACTGTAGCATTGTGGGAAAACCTCGGCAGGGAGTTCATTCCACAGCCGAATGGTCCGTGGGAGGAAGTTCCTCTGAAACCGAACTGTACGGGACCATTTGGGCTGCAATGTGTGAGCATGAATTCCCTGTCGATGGCGAGCGGTGCGATGGTAAAAAGTGGCCGTGGGCATCATCTCGAACAATTCTTCGGAACACAACCCATTGTACAAACGATAGAGCACGCATATGGATGCAAGATCTCTTCTTAGACTTAAGGGCTCAATATCGCTCGTCAGTATTGGATCGTCGACAATTCTCACAGCTCTCTTTTGAACCGAGTCGAGAGGACCAAGCTGGTATGCCGGTGCTCCCGCCCAGAGGTGAGAGCAGTACTCCATGTGGGGGCGGACTTGCGATTTATATAAAAGCAGTCTTTGCCCCGGCGTGAAGTACCGCTTCGCTCTATTGAGCACACCGAGTTTTTTGGATGCCAGCTTGACCTTGTCTTCCAGGTGACATCGGAACTGGACGTCGCTGGATATGTCGACACCAAGGATACCAATACTGCTAGAGATGATAAGGGGTGTGTCCTGGAATTGAGGGGCCACAGTGAATGGGGTTTTCTTAGCGGTGAACGCACAAACTTGTGTCTTGGAGGGGTTAAATTGGACTAGATTGTCTCGACCCCAATCGGAGACTCTGGAAAGAATACTCTCGATTTGAGACACAAGTTGTTCGCGACTTTCTACCACAGCGGAACGAGGGATGTTTGCACGGCCTGTATAGAAAGCGTCCCCAGTGCTGTCGTCCGCATAGCAACGAATGCCGTCAATAGATAGTAAGTCGTTGATATGCAGAAGAAACAGCGTTGGAGACAGCACAGAACCTTGCGGGACGCCAGCGTTTAAGCCCAGTTTTGCGGAGCAGCAGCCATCTACAACGGCTCTTATGCACCGACCAGACAAAAAACTGGCAACCCATTTGCACAAACCCTCGGGTAGTCCGTACGATGGCAACTTCGAGAGAAGACCCCGGTGCCAGCCCCGATCGAACGCCTTCGCCATATCTAAGCTAACTGCCAATGCCTCACCTTGACTCTCAATGGCTGAAGCCCATCGGTGTGTCAGGTACACCAGAAGGTCACCAGTCGAGCGACCGTGGCGGAAGCCGTATTGCCGGTCGCTGATCAAATCGTGTTCCTCTAGGTACCTGAGGAGCTTGGTGTTAATAACACGCTCCATAACCTTGGAGAGAAGGGAGGTAATAGCGATAGGCCTGTAATTCGATGGATCTGATCTATCGCCCTTTTTGGGCACCGGGTGCACATGGGCAGTCTTCCAGGAAGACGGTACTTGCCTAATGTGGTAGGAAAGTGCGAAAAGTCGCGTAAGTACAGGGCACAGCTCTGGAGCACACTTTTTCAGCACAATCGCTGGAATGCCGTCGGGCCCACTCGACTTATGAATGTTGAGAGCAAGCAGCTCGCGCCGGACATCTCTTTGTGAGAAATTTATTTCCGGCATGGAGTATCCACACCGCGGGGTGGTTGGCGGTACGGCGCTCCCATCGACATTCAAAGTCGAGTTTGAGGCAAAGAGTGTGCCTAAAAGATCGGCTTTCTCCTTGGCGCTATGGGCCAGGTTGCCGTCGGCATTTTTCAGTGGTGGTAAGGACGACAGGCAAAAGTTCCCTTCGGCAGCTTTGGCGAGCGACCAAAAGGCACGACTCCCGGAAGGGTAGTTAACAAGCCTTTCGCCAATTCCCCCGATGAACTCGAATTTAGCTCTGGCAATTGCTTTTTTACTTTTAATTGCTCTTTGACTTGGGTAGTAAGCTGGTGAATGCGTGACGAGAGCGTTAGGAAAAATATGATCGGGCGAGGCGAACGGAAGTTGAGAGGGAGATATAAATTAGATGGAGTTAAAGAAGTTTTACTTCATTCGCGTGGTCTAAAGCACACTCGATTTTTTTTTCGCAAACGCACCATCGCATCGACATATAATTTTATAAATCGGTTTATAGGTGAGATTAACTTGAAGTCAAAATCAAATAAATAAATAATGTATGTGGAAACCTTGTCGTTACTAGTAAGTACATCATTTTCTACAGAAAATGGTTGTTTGGAAGAAATTGTTATTTTAGCGATAAGGTCAACTCTTTACATCTTTTAACTTATACTAGTTAACGTACTTTTAGCTTAATTGATACGAGTATATTTTTATGTATCAATTTTTTTAATTTTTATGTCTATATACTGGTTATGACAATAATGGACAATAAAAAATCAATTTGATTCAGTCGTTCGGAAGGAAAAGTAATTTTTGTTTATACGTATTACATATGTATGTTTGTACTTTTATGTACAATAAATAATACTATTATTGATAATTTAAGTATTATGCGTTGTCTTTCGTATTAAAATTTGTTCTGGGTTAAAATTACACACGCCTCAGTTACTCTATTTTTATATTATTACGTGTATTTTTTATGATAGGCTTTAAAAACTTAACAATAATGTTCTTAATATAGAAGGAAGACATATTAACGAGTTAAGGCTATTATAATGGCCATAAAAATGCTCTAAGACACATTAAAACTTCTGACAATGTTATACTTCTGTTAACTTTGTTTATTTGTATGCTTTTATATGAATAGTTATGAATATTATTTCTGGGATTTGATTTACTGTTTAGGACTGAATGAAGACTAATCTTACTAATCAATCATTGGTCTTGAAATCTTCTCAACGTCATTGTTTGAAAGAAAATATACCTACACTTTCTCTTTTACTTTCTTGTTAAATTTTTTTTAAAGTTTTGTTAACAACTTGCTAGGACATAGTTAAGATGTTTTTATATCTATCAAACTGCCTTACATCAATAATTGATCACATTTTAATAATTTGATCCTAGATCATATTTCGCTGTTTCAAAATGACAATCGTAGCAAGTTCCTAACAAATATAACGTTAATAGCGACAATTAAAGTTTAAAAACTGTACTTAGATCATATTTGGTTGAACTGTGTAGTTAGTAAAACGGATAATGTAATTTTTATATTATCAGTAGGTACTATAATTATAGACAACTAGGTAACTATTTTCTTTAAAAGCAGTGATTTTTCACAACTTTACATAAGTTACACATTATTTCGACGATGTTTAGAGATTATTTTTGCCATATTTCGATTAATAGCTTTTTTCCTATTTCATTATTGTTAAATTGTACCTCACATATAAAAATATTTTTATAACCTTTTTATATTTTTTTCTTGAAACATTTACATACAAAAAAATCACAATCGAAGCAACAAAATAAAAATCATAAATTACAATGTAGCGACGTAAAAAAAAAATGATGAATTCCCATCAAACTATGAATGAGGAGCAGTCGAGGAAATTTACAACGTTTTTGATTTAAGACCAATAAACTTTTCGTCCATTATCCGTTGACAATTTTAATAGTTAAATAGACCGATACACTAAACGTCACGTTTTGTTAACCGTTATTTCGAAAATTAAAAGGGTAAGTTCACACAGCGCCCATTATTAAAACTTCTACTTATTCTTTTTGAAGTGAAACTTCTTTAGGCACATGAGGGGTAAAATTTGAGCGACCGCTAACTCGGCAACGTCAGGGACGGTCAGTACTCGGATGGGTACACGCCTGGAAACACCGCGTGACGTTGGCTTTTTGTTTATTTTTTTCAATTAGTTTTTTTTTGTATTTGAAATTCATTTTTTAATTATTTTTTTTAATTAGTTTGCCAAAGAAGTTTTACTTCTGACATGTGTATTTTTATACAACTAGGTCGGCAAACAATCATACGGCTCACCTAATATGGTAAGCGATTACCGTAGCTTGGCCTGCAACACCAGAAGCATTGCAAGCGTGCTGCCGACCGTACCGCCTATCCCTCCAAGAGCTCTGGTCACCTTACTCATTAAGGTCACAATGTCTGTGTAAGAATATTTAATATAATAATTGTGTGTGCTCGCAAATGAAAAAAAAAAACGACTTCAATTACATCGACCTCTAATACAACGAAAGTAGACGAAAAACTAGTCACGTAAATACGCATTATTAAAGATAACTCAAAAAGTACTTGTCAGATCTCGATTAATTTTAGATGGGAGTTAATGACAAGCACCACCTTTCTATTAAAAAAAGGATCATGGAAATCACTCCTCCCAGTAAGAACAGATAAGCAAATTTAATCGAATTGAGAACCTCCTCCATTTTTGAAGTCGGCTAAAAAGTTATAAAATAATAAACTACATCGTCTGGTGTATTAGATAATTGGTAAATAAGATACTTACTTAACTTGTTATAGGTAAATATACACTCAAACTTTATGTGTTTTTACAATTTTAATAATAGGTAGATACATATAACGCTGACGCTGTCTTTGTAGAATTTATTTTGATATAATATGGTTATTTGTTTTTTTAAACCACTAGGGTGGCAAAGAATCGTACAGCTCATCTGATGGTAATTGTAATGTAATCTGTATGTAATTGGGTCAGAATCTTTTTTCGAAAAAACGAAAAAAAAAATAGTTTAAAGTAAAAAAGCCAACGTCACGTGGTGTTCCCAGGCGGTCACCCATCCAAGTACTGACCACGCCCGACGTTGCTTAACTTCGGTGATCGGACGAGAACCGGTGTATTCAACGTGGTGTGGACGTTGGCGAAAGGATATGAAAATTTAGTTAAAACGTTCGTCTTATTAAGTAAGATTTTTTTTTTATACAACTAGATCGGTGAACACGCGTACCTGATGATAAGCTATTACCGTAGCTTCTAAACACCTGCAACACCATAAGCATCACAAGCGCGTTGCTGACCTCCAATCACCGCCAGGAACTCTGATCCTTACTTACCATTCCTATGGTGTATTCCTATACAAAACTGCTTAAAGAAGTATTATTTAGCTGTGATCTTCTGTAAGGTTTTGGGCTCTTCGTCAGTTGGGCTGTTCCAGATTTTGAGGCGGATATTTCCTGCTGTGCCCTCAGTGAAATAAATTTTAAAGTGAGTTTTAGTTTTTAGTGAATAAAAAAACTCGCAGGATATTTTATTTTATATGAAGACAACACAATATTAATAAAACGCTTTAATAAATAATCTGACTTTGTTTAATTTTCTCTTTGTAACAATATAATATTTAATTATAAAAAAACGATTGACGTGAACTTGGCCTTATTATTGATTATAATGTTCAACATTTAAGTTATTACAATGTAACTAAAAACTTTAGTTGTTAGGTTATTAAATATAACGATTATTTTATTATTTATTATTATATTTTTTATTTCTTTAGTAAATCTGTTCGAAGTATTCGTTTTTAAAGTTCCTCATAAGAATTTATACATAGGTATATGTTATGTTAAAAAAAACCGTGTGGTGTCGTGGGACACCAGATAGCAACGAAGTTATTTGTTATAAAATATTAATTTCAAGTTCTATTCGAGTTATAAAGAAAATAAATATTCAGGTATACATTTTTTATTATCATAAAAATAATAATAAGAAAACAACTATAAAATACCTAAAAAACAACAACTACTTTTATGTACTATAAAATACCCTAAGACAACACATTACTAGATTACCTTTACTCATAAATAAATAACTACAATGACCTTAAACTAATAAACCAACTTGTAAATGCTTTGATTAATAATAATTATTTCTTTCAGGAACCGCAACAAACAAATACGTAATGAAATAAAATTATAAAACAGAATTTAATAACAAAGACCCATGGACGTGTAATTTTATTAATTATTTTCTCTTTGAACGAAGCCATGGCAGTAGGTGGACGAGTAAGTTTTGACAATTTCCATGAAACCGTATGATGACTCTAATTGTTTGAAATATTCATAATTAATTGGACAATGTGAAGTTCGAGCGAGACGAAATTGATAAAGTTTTTATTGAAAATGTATCCGGACGATATTCATTATGAAACGTACGGTCAACGTTCCAATTTTAAATTATTTAGTTTTATTAACCTGCATGTTACATAAAACGATTATTTGAAATTAAAGCCCAGCCATAAAATTCGACCATAATTAATTGAGGTACCTATACTTATTATAAATTTGTACATTAAACAAAAGAGTATGTATGCGTGTGTGTGTATCAAATACATGGTAGTGTGAGTAATATTTTTTTATTAATTTTATGTATTTTTATGCATAATAAAAAAAAATTAGCATATGCACTCCTTCTCTATATACATACTGGGTGTATTTGGAACGCTTTGTAAGATTTAAACCACGTAATATACTATTTATATACTATATAATGCATATAACCATTTATCCAAGAAACGTTTTTTTAAGAACATTTTAGGACTTATGTATTATGTGAGGCAGCAATGTATCATACACATTGTGACGAGTAGTCGTTGCCGCGAGCCGCGCGGGGCGCGGGAGGCGGCGGAACGAAAATTAAACGTGCGCGCGGCGGCGAGTACGTTTACCTCGTGCCGTTGACCTCTGTCAGCTGATGGCGCGTATGAACGGTTTGCATTACATTGACAGTTTGTTCCAAACACGATTATTTTAAAGCATTATCTTCAAATTTCTGTTTCATTATTTTTCCCAAACCGGACTATACCAAAAAAATGATGAAAACAGGAAAAAAATAATAATTTCTTTTCGCTTTTTTTTCACTTGTATCATGTCAGGTTAAGCCAACACTATCATACCTCTTCGTTTTTCAATGCGTTCCAAATACATCCTGTATAGGGTAAAACCGGGATAGATGCCCCACTTTTTGAAAAAGCCACCTAATTTAAAAAATATGAATTTTATACGAATAATTTTTATCAATGTAGCTAGCTCAATCCTTTATCTTGAATTATTATTATGTTTTTTTAACCTATCAATTGCACATTTAGCAAAAATTAGCTTTTCGTGAAACCTTTTTTTCGAGGATAGATGCCTACCTGTATGGATAGTTGCCCCACCATGAAAATACTGAGAAGGATAGATGCCTGCAGTGTAGGATAGATGCCCTTTATACCGTGTAAACGAAAAACCTAATCCAAATGCTAGCTGGTTCTACTCCTTAAATTGTCTCCAAGAAACATGCGTCATAGTAATGAAAAACATTTTGTGGTTTTTTAAAAAATCGTTTAATTGTTATCATTAGAAGAAAATTCTAGTATCACACAAATCACTACAATAAAAATTTTACAGCGTTTGTTTTAATAAAATATCAATTCTTAAGTTTCAATATGCATAGGTAATCATATTTTTTTTGTGAAATTAAATTTTACAAGCTTTTTTCAACAAAAATATAAATTAATATCAAGTTTCAACATACACATTGCACAATCATACTTTTTTATAATAAAATAACACAGTAAATATATTTTCATTACTTTAACCAACTTAATTGAAGTTTTGCCTAATAGTGCTTTTAATTTTCCACATCTTGAGCAAAAATTTCTGAAAAGCGTACAGCTTTCATGTAGCCAGTTCTGACACATTACACATTGAATCCAGTCGGATTGCAACTTCGTATTTTTATAGTTCTCAAAACATTCAATGCAGCTGTTATCTTTATTTGTATCTTTAGGGCTATCCTGTCCATTTCTCTTAGTTTTTTTTTTTTACGGGCAAACCTTTATATTTCTTCCCTTAAATTTTAAAATTACGTGGATTGTCTTCATCTTCGCTGCTTGCACTGTAAATAATTTGTATTTTTAATGATGTTCGGTCTTGGTATAATTTTCAATTAATATCATTTTCTTTATCAGACAATTCAGCTAGGTTGTCATCGTCATTTTCACTAAAAGCATTTGTTTTATTTATTTTTTGTCTTCTTCTTTATTGGTGGCTCCTTTCTTTGTTTTCCTAAGTTCTTTGGTAGTCCCAGTCTTGTTTTCCTTTCTTTCAGCTACATCCTTCTTGTGTTTTATATGTTCCTTTGAATTCAAAATATCTGCTGATTGTTTCGCCGTCCTCTTAGCAATGGTCAAAGGGTTTTTCAGAATAGGTAATGATTCCATTAGAATTTTCAACGGTATTTTTTGTTCTATATTAGCTCTCATTTCTTCCCTTTTTAAAATTTTCGTGGCATACTTCTGCTAGAATCAGTAAAAAATCTAAATATAAATATACGTATATACATAAAAAATATAAATGACACTAAAAATATTTAAAAATTATACAGTTACTCCATATATTGTGTAGGAAGGGATAGATGCCCCTAAGGGCACCTATACCTCGAAAAATCAGGGCAACTATCCTTTTTGATAGGGATAGATGCCCACGTATTTTTTAAATAAATTGTAAACAAAATAGCATATATTTACACCTAGATACAGACTCAATGAACCAGTTTATTGATGTAATAAAAAATATAACACAATTTATTACTAATTATAAAGTTATACAACCTTAAATACTAACCATTAAAACTTTGACGTGTTTGTTAATTTCGCCGCGGAAATAATTACACACACTAGCAAAACGCGTCCTCGTCGCACAACTGTCCGTGGGTATATTAGGTACAGGGTGACTGCGGCTCCTACTCATGTGATTAATTTTTAGTCGAGAGTTCGGGAAGTTAGGTTTTTAGAATGTGAGGCATCTATCCCGCTGGGGCATCTATCCCGGTTTTACCCTATATACCTAAGCGTGCGAAATTTCATACACCTCCGTCCGCACAATTTTCGTAAAAAGAGGTACAAAGTTTTTGCTTCACGTATTGATATATAAATAATTTTAATATAATAATTTGAAATTAATTAAATAATTTATTCCGTGTATGGTTTTTCATATTATGTTGAAACTCAGTTACTGCTAACTGTGGACTAAAAAAAAAGTCCAATGTCTTAAATATAGCCTGTCAAGCCTAATAGAAGAAAAGGATTTCTTTTATTAATGAGATTAGTTATTATCGATTTAGCGTTAGTATTAACATATTCGGTTGTGTGTGTGTGATTTTATGTTCTATTTAATATATTATTTCTTCTTTCCGTTCAGATCAAGTCGACCAGAAAAAGTACGTATGCAAATATTACGAATATATAAAAATAAATACAGTATTCATTTACTTACATCTCTAAAAGATTAAAAGCTAATTTATAAAATAGAACAAAACCCCAACATCCCCATATCCGATAACTGGTCAAAACCGGTTCAAACTAATCAGCATTCGAAACTCTGGAAGCCTGAATTAAATTTCTAGTTCTATCCACTAATGGAACCGTCTGAGTGTTCGATACACTAACGAGTGAGTTTAGAATAGTGTCGAACTTCGACAGTTTTGAAGCAATTTGGTTATATACGCTTTTCTCTATTATCTCGTTAGCAATGACTGTCGAACTTCTTGCTAACTTATTTTAGACTTTTTACTGTAACATTTAATATTTTAACTTGAAGGTACTTTAATTCGTTTTTTTTGTTTGTTTGCTAAAAAACCAAAATCTTCAGCTTGATGTGGATCCATAGCTCAGTTGGCAGAGCGCTGACACGGCACGTCAGAAGGCACGGGTTCAAATCCCGCTGGATCGAAAATTTTTGATATGATTTTAAAAATGTTTGAAGGTACTTCTTGAAATACTGTTATGACTGATTACTGAGATAGTTTATGGAAATACATATAAATATCCAGCTCAAAATCTAGACCAGTAAAGCTGGGGCCGTAAATCTGAGGAAAAAACAGCTAAATAATACTTCTCTCAAGTAGAGTTGTGTTTCTGTGGTTAGAAATGCAGCCAGAGCCCCTGAGAAGGGTCGAGTGGATGATCCAGTTGCAGTGTCCCTGATTACTTTATTTAATTGTATCTAGCATAACTATCATTTATTTAAAATAATTATACAATTTTGAAAGAAAAGATTAATCAAACTTACAAACATAAAAATCAATACTTTTGGCGAACTTGGAAAGTAATTGAGTTTTCAATTTATTAATTATTTTATTTTTTATTAATTATATAAATATTATTAATTCTGGATCTAGGAGTGTCTGGGTGTAGATTTTATTTACTTATATATAGCACATTTATCACAAAAAAATGTCTATATCCGCCGGCTGTTATCTAAAATACAAGCACTTAGTTGACCTAACCTTATACGTTTTACTTAAGGGGCTCTCATCCCTCAATGACCTGGGCGATTTCGTTTTTAGGCAAGAACTAGATGGCGCCACCATCTATCAACATGCGTACGTAATTACTGCTATAAAACATCCACACATTGGAAGGAACTGATGAAGATTACGCAAGAAAACAGATGTGTCGCTGCGTTGTTATTGTATTCGCCCTCTGAGACTATTTTTATTTTTTATTATACTATTTTATTATATTTTTTATTAGATTATATTTTTATTATACTATTTTATTTATTTATATAAATCATGTACGATTTACCTACATCTTTTATTTATTATTTTATTTCGTGGTTATTTTGAAATAAGTGATTCACCTCGCCTACGTAAGTATTACTTTAGTAATTGAAATATTTAGGATGTGTATTATTATTTTAGCAAGAGATATTATCTCGGCCACGCTTAATTTACTTTTGTTTTTATGTTTATGCATAATCGGGCTTACTCTTTGACAACTTCAAAACAAAACAAATTACAAACTACTTTAAACATATATTTACAAACTTAGTTTCTACGTAGTATTTATATTTGTACTATTTACAATATATTTTAATTGAAAATTTTAGGGTCAATTCTATAAACAATAAATTCGGCCACGTCGCAGTGAGCGACATAGCCTCCTCGTCCGACAGCCGAGAGGCGACTGATCTATGCGACTGATTTTCTTCGCCCGTCTGCCGCGGGAGCAAAAAAGCGGTTCGAAAATCACTTGAATAATCGATTTAAAAAAAATTATGTAATTAAAAAAAAAACACTCGATCAAATTATTCCAGTTATATATGAAATTTATTTTGGTAATTTATTTATAATATCCAATCAGTTATTTTAAGAATAAAACCCAATCATAGTAAATAAAATGACCCGAAAAGAGGTAACTTTGTGAATTTATTCTATCGAGCCAAATTTATCAAATCATGTTTCCAACAAAGGCTTGAACTAGAATATACCCTCAACAATATCAATTAAATTTATTAGATTAAAATTTCACTGTTTACTATTTCAAAAATGAATTCATAGAAACGTGTTTTGCAGGAATACATGAATCACCTCGCCTTAACCCATCACTACCGTGTGTGTATATTAAACGTATTTTTTTTTAAATAAAACTCGAAAAAATTCAAACATATTCTATTTTTATTATGTCATCAAACTTTTTACAATTGCGTCAAAACATCAAATTGATGGTCTAAGATCCGAGAAGCTAAATCTTCCCTCATCTGTTAATTAGATGAAACAATTTTTTATAGGCTTATTTCAATATTGTGAATTTATAAAAACAACCTCTGCCACCATAAGCCTGCTGCAATTTTTTTTTTATCTTTTCCCTTTCATGTTAATTACATGTAGTAAGTAAGTCACCTCAGTCAGTAACCTCAGTCAGCAGTAACCTGGCTGCAGGTAAGTATAGCAATCATAGAGATGGGTGCCTACTATAGTCAGGTATATAATGTAAAATATTGACGGTTTTAGCTTACTACATGTAATTAACATGAGAGGGAAAAGATTTTTTAGAAGAAAAAATTTTTTTTTAAGTATTATTATTTGCAGCAGGCTTATGGTGGCAGAGGTTGTTTTTATAAATTCACAATATTGAAATCAGCCTATAAAAAATTGTTTCATCAGTCTAATTAACAGATGAGGGAATATTTTGTTATATTCCGGATCTTAGACTATGAAGAAATTAAAAATTTAAAAGAAATAAAAATAAAAATAGAAGTAAAGATAAAATCGTGTCACAGATTAAATTCTGACAATTAAGATCAATTCGTCATTGTCAAACCACACGCATTTTAAAAGTCATCGCCTTAACCCTTCTATCATCGCTTAATAATAGGATTCTTATCAAATAATCTAATGATTGATTTATTTTTTATATTTTTAAAAGATTGGTTTTTAAGTCTTGCATCTTAATTTTTTAAATAATTTTTATTAAAAAAATAGGTAGGTATATGTTTACAAACTGATCTTAACTTAATAAGTAATTTTAAAAAATTAAATTAAAATAAAGAAAAGTAAACTAAATTATTAGAAAACTTCAATTTATTTAAAAAACTGCATTGGCACACTTTTAATTATTAAAAAAGCAATACGATTTGCAACACAAAAGGCACTGAAATAATTGTCAGGCGATGATTGGAACAAATTCATGCTAATAGTCTAAAAAAATTAGCTACAGAAACTTTTTGAAAAAAATCTGCTATTTTTACATAAAAATAAAAGAATATAAAAATGAAAATATTATTAAAAAATTAAAATATAGATTTAAATTTTATATAACTACACTTCTTTATTCTATAATTTTTATGACTATGCATATTAATGAACTGATAAAGATAAATATAAGATAAATATACTTTATTGTGCATTAACATACAAAGGTATACAAAAAAAAAAAAACTTACAAACTAATGTTATGCACAAAGGCGGTCTTATCGCTAGGCAAGCGATTTCTACCAGACAACCTTGGAACTGACTGACTTACTAATCCTCATCTTACACAAAAACATAATGACCCTACACAACTTGAATAGAAAAAATATATTTTGATATCAATACAATTATGTCATAGCTCCCACAAGATTATCTCAAACAAATTTTCATTTAACAATAGACGACATCTTATGATTAATATTGGTCATTTCATATCAACATTGTCCGGCTTGAAGGACCAATTCTTATTACCAAATATCAATTACAATCTCTTTTTAATTCATTAATCTTTAATCCATTAAAATAAGGTGCAAATTGGCTTAAAATCTATATTGTAAAAGTAAGTGGTTAGTGGTGTATCTCAAACGGTCCTAATTATAATTTGAATCGTTTAAAAGTTAAATATTTTCGGCATCGAATAGAAAAAAAAAATTTCGTCTGAAGACATAGTCTCGAGTTTGGTCAACAGAGCGTAAGGACAGAAAATGCGTTGAGTTGAAATCAAAATAGTTTATTTTTAAATTTATTTAAATGGAGATTTTTTAAAAATATTTTCAATTAATGGAAAACTTAGTAAGGTAAATTTGCTATATAATGTTAAATATTATATATAATTGCTAAGTATTGCTATAAGACCGCCTTTGTACACCTTTCTTTCCTTTATGGCTTACAATAAAGAGTATTTATTTATTTATATGTATTATGTAAGTAACTCGCTAAAGTTAATCTAAAATATTCCGCAATCATAAACAGTACCAACTCTACTAAATTCCATTATAATACATTAATACCATAAAATATCTTAAACACTAAAGGAAATCTAAAATCAAGACATCGTTTATGTTCATGAGAAAATCCAAATCAAAATTGCGAATAAAATTCATACCAAAATAATAGTAAGTACCTATTTTCTAACAGTTAATTAAAAAATGTCCAAAAATTCGGATTAATTAAAAAAAACCAGTGTGCTTTAGACCACACGATTGAAGCAAATCTTCTTTAGCAATAGGTCTGCACAATAGGCCTGTACTGTGTCTTAGACATACGAAACGTAACTGGCTATGAGAGAAAGAGAAAAAGAAAATGTGCGCTCGCATTTATCTCTCCTGCTCACACTTTTCGTAACGCTCTCGTTACGCATTCACTAAAGTACTCACCGGCACGGAAACTTGGCCAAGTATAAAATTTGTGATAACTTCAGTTATTTTCAGTTTACACTCTAAATTTAGGCCAATTTTGATTATTGTTCATCCAATTACCGTCTTTAATCACTTTTAAACATAAATAATGATTTTTCAAAGTTTATAATGAAGTTTAAGCGCAAAATCACATTTTCTCAAAATTAAACACTGCAGTTTTGAGCACTAGTAATTAAAATCTGTTCGTCTTATCTTTTACTATCGACTTTTTAATATCGTGTGTTTCCTCCTCTAGCCCTTATGACCGCCTACATTCGGTCTGGCATGCTGTGGATGACATTGTTGATGTCCACTTGCGATATGTCGCGCCAGGCAGTCAGTGCAGCATCTCGGAGCTGGCTAAGAGTTTGTGGTGGGTTCGATGCTGTTTTAATTGTCCTTTTTAGCTTATCCCAAATATGCTCTATTGGATTTAAGTCGGGGCTGCGAGCTGGCCACTGCAATTATTGAATACCAACCTCTTGAAGGTACTCATTTACGATATGAGCGACCTGTGGACGTGCATTATCAAGCATTAAAATGAATTGGTCATATCCAATAAACCCTCCAAAGGGTACAACATGTTCTTGAAGGATATCCTCGACGTATCGTGTTGCAGTTAGAGCATTATTGACGATGACCAATTCTGTACGTGTATTAGAACTAACGCCACCCCATACAATTATAGAGCCTCCACCAAAACTCACTGCTGGAGTGGTAGTAATCGCCAGATATCGTTCAAATTAGCTTCTTCACACACGTTTTCAATCATCAGGCGCATTTAAAGTGATCCTGCACTCGTCCGTAAACAAAACCCTTGCCAATTGTTCATGAGTTAGCGTTAGCATGTTCGGGGGCAAATTGAAGTCGAGCTGCTCCATGCTGTGGGAGAAGCTGTGGGCCACGGGCTGGTCTTCTTGCTCTTAAATGCACTTCCTCCATACGTCTTCTCATCGTACGCTCACTAACATTTACATTCCTGAAGATTTGAAGCCGCTGCTGGATCTCGACAGCAGCAAGGAAGTGATTTCTTAAAACCTCTAACAAGATAAAGCGGTCGTCACGAGCTGACGTGCAACGTACACTGCCACTACCTGGTCTGCGTGTGCAGAAGCCAGTCTCCTGGTACCGTTTTAGTGCATATTTCATCGAAGAACGCGGTACGTTATGGATAGTAGCCACTTCACGATGGGTCATCCCTTGTTCGACTAATGTCACTTCTTGTGCTATCTGACTTGGTGACAAAGGCATTTTTATGGATCATTAGGCGCCTTTAGATGTTTAATTATCACAATAAAACCAAAGAACTTCGAGAACTTAACACTTGCGAATTCCAGGACACAATTCAAAACGTAGAGTTCGTCGGATAAATGACACGATTAAACTAAACTTCAGAATACAAACCAAAATGCGCTTGAACTTAGTCAATTACCATCTTAGGATTAACGTAAACATTATTTCTACCCACTTAAACAATAAAAACAAACTTAGACACACTTAAAAAAAAATTATCGCATGTTATGAGTTTGGCCAAGATTCCGTGCCGCTGAGTTTACTTGAAAAATCCTTCAAAAACTAGATGAAGTTATTAACAATAAAACTAAAAATAAAAAAATTATAATTCTAAAATCATCTCCACACCATCCCACTTCATCCGGGTGACTCATACAACGGTACACGGTACGGGGAGGCACGGTTTGTGAAAAAAAGCCGTGTGTACGCACCTTATCTCTTGCATCAGATACAGCGTGTATCAAATGAGTCACTGTTGCTAGGCGCACTGAGATGGAATGCAAATACTCCTTGCACTTGTATTCGTAAATGAACTTTGTACGATGATTCATAGCTTAGTTTTACACTTTTTAACGACTGTTTTTTATATAATAGTTTTGGGATTTATTTAATTAATTATGGGAAGTTTTTTTAATTTAATGTATTTTAATTTATACTAATTTGATTTAAACCTACTAACATTAAAAGAAAACTTTAAAATAAAAGTTTTAAGCTACTTAAAATATGTACTTATTATTTTGGATTTTAGTTATTTCAGACCAATAAAAATTAATAGATTTATACAGAGGCATTATTTATGTTATGCCTATTATATAATTTTGAGTTATCAAATTTATTCTGATATGTCTATTTGAATAATATTATAATAAACCTCATACAATCATTTACTATCACTACATTGGAGTAGAAAAAAAAATTACCTAATCTGTATTAATTTTAGAAAATTAAAAATTATTTTCTGAATTAAAAATGTTTCGAAATTTACTGGTCCCTTTAAGAGTTTTTTTTAAATTGTATATGCAAATTATGCAACTAACGACTTATAGGAACGAAGCTTAGATACGTAACTAGAGAAGCAAGTAAAACAATGTGATTTGACTAGTTATACCTTTACATGTATGACGAATTGATATATTGACATTTGTAGTAATTTAAACAAAAATATTTACTTAACTTGATTATCGAATACAAACATGTATGTTCACATAAAATCTGGAGGAAAAAATATACCTTCAATCCCACAATATCCTCTTTACAATCAGCACACAATGTCTAGACTTGTCACTGCGTCTGTGTCAACCCGTTAGTTTCGCGTACAAGCTGTAAAACTTAACAATGTTTGAACAAGTTTAACTTAATTAAAGGAAAAAAAAACTATTAATCGTAGAAGAGTAGAAGAAAAGTTGTTTGCGAAGTTAGGTAACTGTTTCAATGAACTGTAACACGCGGTCATTAAAATCCTTAACTTTATTTTTAACGTTATATATGTATATGTTATATCAGTTTCAAATTGATGTATTAAAAAAAAATCTTACAAAATATGTATTAACTAGCTGTTCCAGCTCTATTAACTAGCTTTTACCGCCCGCCCAGTTTCACACACGTCAATTTGAGGACAAAAATAGGCTTTCGACAAATAGGCACGAAAGTGAGGACAAAAATCGGTAAATGGGTTTTCCAAAACCTTTTTTTTTTCAATTTTAACCAGTAGTAGTTCCTGAGATTAGTGCGTTTAAAGAAACAAACTTTTTAGCTTTATAATATTTAGATATTAATAACTACCATCGAAAAACCACAGGTTTGTAATGTGCTACCCCATGAAATGTAAATTTTGATTAATAGTGAGTAGGTAATTTTTAGATCTATTAGATATAATTTTATAATTTAATGTAAATGTATCTCAATAGATAATATAACAGATAGATATAGTAGGTACCTATATTAAATACTAGCTTCTGCGCGCGACTTCGTCGGCGTGGACTCCGCTCCTATTGGTCTTAGCATGATGATACATAGCCTATAGCCTTTCTCGATAAATGGGCTATCTAACAGTGAAAGAATTTTTCAAATCGGCCCAGTAGTTCCAGAGATTACTGCGTTCAAACAAACAAACAAACAAACAACCAAACAAACAAATTCTTCAGCTTTATATATTAAGTATAGATTGTAGTAGCGTAAATATTTTTTTCATAATAATAAATAAAAATTTTTAAACTTGTCTATTAAATAAATTGTCCTTTAAAAATAATAAAAAATATCTAAAAGTTATCATTATAAAAAATCATAAAATATGATTAAAAAGATCAAAATGTTAAATAAAACTTTCTAGGTCTCACGTAACACTGATGTTAAAATTTCATCAGCCTGTAGGCATGCGCGGGCGCATGACTCACTACCGTCAAACACTCTCACAAAGATAAAATAATAATAAAAAACCTGTGTAATAGTATTGACTATTTGTGCTTATGTTAAAAGATGACCGTTATTTTTTATGTGTGTGTAAGATGATTATTTTATTATTAGCTCGTCTGTTTAAAACCTTGTTTTCGATGTAGCAGGTTTTTAGGTAAGTACTGTGGATAAGAAAGTGTTATTTGTGTAGGACTATCCCGTTGGCGCAATTTGCATTGACCCTGCTTTCTGCTCGAGGGAATATGTAATTATTTATATTGCTTCAGCCTGTAATATCCCACTCTAGGTAATAGGCATCTTTCCCCATGTAGGAGAAGGATCAGAGCTTAATCCACCACGCTGCTCCAATGCGGGTTGGCGGATAGGTATATTCCCTACTAAGTATAAGTAATGATCGCTATCAGGTGAACATGATAGAAACTGGAGCCGACGGCTTAACGTGGAGCCGGCTGGTACATCGTTCCATAGCTTAGTTGGCTAGAGCACCGACACGGTATGTCGGGGTGCGGATTCGAGTCCCGCTGGATCGAAATTTTGATATGATAACATATAACATTTCATATTGTTTTGATTTCATATTTTTTACTCTGCCATACATCTGATGTTTGCTGTGGTCTGGGGGTTTGGGCTTGTGTATTGTGTGTGTTTCCGGACCCCCGACACGAGAGAATTCTAGTGGTGTTGAGTGTGAGACGTTAATTTGTTATTATTTATTCATATAGAACACAGTCATTTGTCGCAAAAACGACTGATTTAATTCTAATAAAACTTACTAACTAGGATATCCAAAATAGAACATAGATAGTCTACTTTTTAACCCGATATTATCACAGATTTCGAAAATACGCGGGTAAAATAGCAAGGCGAAGCTAGTATTTGTATAAAACTCTAATTGTACCGGACATATGTCACAAGCACTTGTTCATACAATGTCCATTTGTACGTCATGATATATTTGGTTTGAAATCGATATATCAATAAGGGTATGGTTTAAGATTAAAGTCAACAGTAGTTGGATAATGAATTTGTATACAGTTTCCGGTTTCGTCTGTTTGTTACTTTACGTAAAATATTTTTATGAATTAGGAATTATTTTGTGAAAATATTAAACACGTTATTAGATATTTTATTTTAAACGACTTCAGGATAAGGAGGAGTTTCTTGTGACTGAACTTTTTTTATTATCTGTTACGTCATAACTTTTACGTGGTGTGCGATTTTGAAGAATTTTTTTAATCGAAATGGGATGCTTGTCGTATTCCATTTATATTTTATCAGGATTTAACGAGTTATTTTGAGTTATCCCAAATAATTCGTATTTAACTGACAATTTTTTCGACGACACGACGCATCGCCACGCTATATGATGAAATACAAAAATACATGTAAACAAACCCTTAGTATATAGGGCACAGCAGGAAATTTCCTGCTCAAAATATGGAGCAGCCCGTTTGGGGTAGTACCTCAACCTTACAGAAGACCACAGCTAAATAATACTGTTTCAAGCAGTATTGTGTTCCTATTGGTGAGTAAGGTGACCAGATCTCCTAGGAGAGGATTGGGGATAGAGTTAGCAACGCGCTTGCGATGCTTCTGGTGTTGCAGTCGTCTAAGCTACGATAAAATCGCTTAGCATCAGGTGAGCCGTACGGTTGTCTACCGACCTAGTTGTATAAAAAAAGTTTATAATTATTTACTATACTATATATATAATAATTGAGTTGTCGTGATTTTAAAGACATTTTTGTATTAAAAATGTTTGTCTTTAAAGAAAATAAGTGTCTATTAAATAAACTGGACGTTTTCTGGACAAAATTCTTAATATTATATTTTTTCGTCATGCCATATTTAGTTGCTGTCATAATCTGTAATTTATGCCTATTACTTGTACAAAATAATTTCGATGTTTCACATCTGTCAGCCGTCACGTGACTGGTCTACTATTTGACGGATGACTATTAATATCCAACAGATAAAAGATTTGATGCAGTAGGTATACTTTTTCATAATCGAATTTTACGGAATTCATGAGATATTGCTATTCGCAAATTTGAACCTGAAACTTGTAGTTTATTTATTAAAGTAAAACAAGTTTTAATACCCTATTCTACCTTCTGCTATTCAAGTCTAATTATAACTTATTTGCAAAATACATTTTATCCAAAATAAGTGAAATACAATTTGTTCTTGTGTTCTATCACAACACAAAGTTATTCTAGTTAGTGTGTGTAATATACGCACTCTTTTTGACCTCCGTATGTTTTCAGTGAAATGACTCATAATATCCATTTCCTATGTCTATTGTATAACGAATGATTCATAACCATCATTAATGTGTTTTGATGTAATACGTAATAAGCATATTAATTAGTAGTTAACCTTCGGAAATTCGTACGTAATATTTGACAAAGAAGATAATTATCAAAGTAAATAAAGTCTATAAATATTAGCAAGTTTTTAATTTGAGATTTAAAAAAAGTGACCAGTCACGTGACGGCTGACAGATGTGAAACATCGAAATTATTTTGTACAAGTAATAGGCATAAATTACAGATTATGACAGCAACTAAATATGGCATGACGAAAAAATACCACAACTGATGAAACAGACCCATAGTATTGGTTCGGATATTAGCACTCTGAGATAGTGAAGATCGCTTGGAGCATCATGCAGGACAAACAGAAAATATTGGGTGTGCAAGTAGAAACTCGGCTTTTTTTGTCAAATTCAACTTTATTAAAAAAATACTTCTTACAAGAATTATTAATCAAAATATTCACCGTTATTATCTATAGTCCTTTGCCATTTACTGGGTAGTAGATAAATGCCTTCACGATAGAAACTTGGCGGTTTTGAAACAAAATAGTTATCCAGCCATTTTCGGACATCTTCGACATTAAAGAATTGCTGCTCCTTTAAATATGACGATATTGATCTAAATAAGTAATAATCAGAAGGAGCTAAGTCTGGTGAATATGCCGCATGATGCATAACTTCCCAGTCTAAAGTGAAGATGAGTTCCTGGGTTGAGTTTGCTGTATGTGGACGAGCATTATCATGCAGCAACATCACTTTTCGCCTTCCTTGTCCCGTAAATGGTCTTTTTTCCTCCAGAGCGTCACTTAATTTGATCAGCTGGGCCTGGTAACGCTCAGCTGTAACAGTTTGGCCAGTTTCGAGAAGCTCGTAATAAATGATACCTTTCCAATCCCACCAGACACAGAGTAAAACTTTTTTTTCATGAATATTAGGTTTTGCAACTGATGTGGATGGCTGGCCCGGATCAACCCATGCTTTTCTACGTTTAGAATTGTCGTACAAAATCCATTTTTCATCACTCGTAATGATTTTATGCAGAAAATTCTTTTTTTTGAACCGAGAAAGCAAATTCATGGAAACGGCAACTCTTTGTTGTTTGTTTTCTTCTGTCAGTTTATGAGGAACCCATTTTCCTATTTTCTGTATTTTTCCCAATGCATGCAATCGAAGTGAAATTGCTTGACGAGTAACACCTAACTGTTCTGCAAGCTCTTTTTGAGTTTGACATGGATTTTCATTCAGTAAAACTTGAAGTTCTTCATCCTCAAATTTTTTGATTGCACCTGGACGTGGATCGTCCTCAAGACTTAAATTTCCACCACGAAATCTTGTAAACCACTTTTTCACTGTTGAATGGCTCACAGAAAGTTCAACCAATGTCGAATTAATCAATTCCATAGCTTGAACAGCATTTTTATTCATTTGAAAACAGAACAGAATGCAATGGCGTAAATGTTGCGTATCGAAATCCATCTCATAAAATTGATACACAGGAAATTACTACTTGAAAATGACTGATATAACTACTGAAATGGCCGCGAAACATATATCCAAAATAGCGGATGAATTGGATGCGTTCAACTATTTTTTTTCATGTAACCAACTTAAAGCCGAGTTTCTACTTGCACACCTTTGTAGTTTTATGTAGTAGAAAAATAAAAATAAATCAAATTGTAATAAATATAATATGTTGAAGTAAAGAGAAAATCAGCACCTATCCGTGCGCAAAAATATAAACCATAACGCCTGCGTTAGAAATGTGTAATGCTTTGACGTTCTAGTATAACGCAAAATAAGCAACCTGTTTGAAGGAGGTATTAAAAGTTTGTTATTATTACATCATATTACTCATTATTATTGTAGTGAAGCAACCTCTAGGGACAGACAGGTTGGCAAAAAAAAAAGCATTTTGCAAATCGTAATAGTTAGTCATGATATTTTTTTAAAATTTGTTTAAAATATACATAAATTCAGCCAGTCAGCGTGCAGTCCTTGTGCGTCTCCCCACCATGCCTCGGAGAGCACGTTAAGCCGTCGGTCCCAATTGTTATCATGTACGCCTGATAGCGATCGTTACTCATAGTAGAGAATATATCCACCAACCTGCATTGGAGAAGCGTGGTGGATTAAGCTCTGATCAAGAAATTTACAAAATTTCAAAGAACGTAACGATTTTATTTAAACTAGCGAGTTTGACAGTTCACAAGACAATACAACCAGTAGCGTGCATCACATATAGGCAGAAAGGCACTGCCTACCCTGGCATCTTACTAAAAATGATATATAAAACATGAACATTAAATATTTTTGAAAAAGACATAAACCATAATTCAATTTAAATCTCCTTCAATTTTAAAAACACGCCGTCGTATAAATTATAATATGTATGCGATATCAGCGCGCTGGGCCTTTTATGAACTACTAGCCTAACTCGCAGTTAAACTCCCCATACAAATCTTAGTAATTTCAGAATGACATGATTATAATCCTACAATTTTATAAAGTCACGCGTCATATGGAATTCGAACAAAGTATTGTGTTTTTAACATTGGTCGGTTAACCAATGGTAGAGGCACTGCCTGAATAACCTGTCAAATCAAATTGTCTCGTTTGTACATCGTTTGTACCAATAATTATGATTTTTGACACGGTCGCGTAATCGATTACGCAATCGCTTCCGCTGTCCAATCAAGTGGCACAGTGTAATATTATGACAATTCAGTTATCAGTTTCATTATTCAGTATTCGCTTTGAATTTTTCGTTTGTGCGTTGTTTTGTATGTAATTAGTGAAAATATTAATATATTAGTGATGGAAAGTTTATTTGTGAAATATGTAACGGAGATGCGTGTTTAATGAAAGTGTTTTTTTTTGCTTGTTATTCGAAACTTCTAAATCTGTTTGGAACTTTGGAATTGTAATGGGTACGTAGATTTGCACAATTTCACTAATGCTGTAAAAAAAACATGATCAGTCTGAAAAACATCTAGCATTTTCTATAAAATTACATGCTTTTGGCAAAAACCGCATCGAAACAAGCATTCAAATTATACATTGAACGCCACAATATAGATCGGAAAGGAATCGAAACATTTCGACGGCTAATGAACTACCTTTCAGAGGACATGACGAGTAACTTTTTACTAAATAAAGGTAATTATTCAATTAATAATTAATTAAGAACAGTAAATAATATTCATGTAAATTATTTTCTGGTTGTAATATAAAGTGACATCTAGTGTAGTATCGAGTTTTGTTTCGTTTGGTATAGATGGTGCTATCAGCAGTTTGGTGATTTTTAATTGCATTTTTGTTTTTCAATTCGTTTTTTTAAATTAGTTTGCCAAAGAAGTGTCACTTCTGACATGTGTACTTTGTGAGCACGCAATTTTTTTTTGACTGCCTACCCTGTCTAAAACCTTTATGCACGCCACTGAATACAACTTCTGTTGAATCAGATAGTTTATCTTATACTATTAAACGAGCAATTCTTGTATATACATATATATATATATATATATAGAATCTGAATCTCGGAATCGGCTCCAACGATTTTCGTGAAATTCAGTATACAGGGGATTTCGGGGGCGAAAAATTGATCTAGCTAGGATTCATTTAAAAAAAAATGTCGTTTTATCCCTGTTTTTAGTCAATGAAAAAATATCATTAGAATACGAACCTTAATTTCACTACAGTCAACATAGCTGTAACAGCGTAATTAGGTAATCGGCGGGTGTCAAATCGTCTTGACCCGGGTTCGAATCTCAGTCTCCAGATTAATTTTTTAATTTCACTCGTGATTTATTATTTCAATAAAATTAAAATATAAAAATAACGAGAAAAAACAAAAAAACAAAAAATAAAATGAAAATACCGAGCAAGGCTCGGTCACCCAGGTACTAATAAATATAAATATATATAAAAGAGATTTCCACCCATTGACTCATCACGATATCTCTGAAACCATAAGGCCTAGATACTTGAAATTTGGTAGGAATATTCGTTTCGCCAAGTAGAGGTCAGCTAAGAACGGATTTTACAAAATTCCACCCACAAGAGGGGGTTGCGGGGGTTAATAACATATAAGGCAAAAAAAAACTTTTGCGGGTTCAGCTAGTAATATTATAAAAGGCTAAAGTTTTAAGAATCTTTGTCGCTATGTAGGGACAAAATTCTGGAATTCCAGACTAATTTTGAGATTTTTTCACCAGTAGAAAGGTACATTATCCTTGAGGATGATCATAGGCTATATTTTATTTTCCTAATTTAATATCTATTTATTGCAGAAAAAAAAATTACAGCAGTAAACAGTTATTATTAGATAAACTTCTTAACAATCAAGCTATAATAAATTAATGCAATTTGTTTTAAATCTCGTTGATTACGAGTAACGCAAAGCAAACAAATTCTAAGTTTAGGCTTATTCCATTGATAAAGATATTCTTTCACGTGAAACTCTTAAAAGGCTTTCGCGCGCAGGACGTAGCGGTTGCTATCGTATCTTTACAGGCGTTACTTTCTTTAATATCAAATAGCTGTAAATTTTATTGTGTTTAAATGGGATCCGCACCAAGTTTCGCTTAAAAATAAATAAATCAAAATCTGCCCAGCCAGTCAAAAGTTTTGAGGAAATACATTAAAAAAAATTAGGTCGAATTGAGAACCTCTTCCTTTTTTGGAAGTCGGTTAGTTATTAATAAACGAAGGCGACGCTATATAATAATTATAATTACATTGAATCGTAGGAAATATAATCATATTATTTGTTTTTTTCCTGATTTAAATGAAAACTAAAATAATTACGTTAATATTTATCTAACTGTAACGAAAATTATATGTAGGTATTTCTTCTATATGATAAACTAAATATTATTATTGTCTAATTTATTTGCAAAAGCAATCAATTCATACAAAAATTATAAAAATTGCCTGCCTATGTATTATAATTAAAATAATTGATGTTTTTCTTAATTCGCTTAAACAGTCTTTTCCTAGAAATAAAAGAAAAATAACTTAATTAATATGATTTAACTAATAATTTATTACGTAAACACAAATAGTAACGTTACAATAATGTTTAAGTGGATGGATGGAAAACTTAGACACAAACCTAGATTTACTTCAAATCTATACGAATATAATAAAGCTGAAGAGTTTGTTTGTTTGTTTGTTTGTTTGTTTGAACGCGCTAATCTCAGGATCTACTGGTCCGATTTGAAAAATTCTTTCAGTGTTAGATAGCCCATTTATCGAGGAAGGCTATAGGCTATATATCATCACGCTAAGACCAATAGGAGCGGAGTCCACGCCGACGAAGTCGCGCGCTGAAGCTAGTACTTAATATACCCCAGAACCCTTTTGAGAGTCAAAAATAAAAAAGAATGAAACATAAGCCTTTTTAAGGCTTCACCGTAATCTGTCAAATGCTCCTCTGAAAACTCACACATGCTTCTCCTAAAAAAAAATTCCGAGGGATACTTAACTCCTCATGCTTTTCTGTCATCGCTACTCATTGGACAAAAATTTAATGTAATGTGTCATGAATCATGTTCAACATCGTATCAGGTTTCTATCTATGATGAAGATAGAAAAGAATCTGTTTATTATATTTTAGACTTTTATTCCTAATTTAGATGAAAAATAAATACGTATTATGGTATTTTCATACATGATATTTTTTCTATTATATCTAGATAATATTAGCAAAATTCTAAGTACAGAAATTTTCAAATCGTAACTAACCTCTCAATACTAAATTATGTATCAATTTTTGACTTAAATCATCTATACTCGTATGAATAAAAATTAATCATTTAGGCCTCATTTACGGAGACGCGGGGCGTTGCGCGTAGCGTGTGGCGTAGCGTCGCGCGTGTGTCAAAATGTATGAAAATGAACGCGTGTAAAATCGCTTCTCCGTAAACGCACTCATCCAAAGACAAACGCTACGCACGACGCTCCTCGTCTCCGTAAATGAGGCCTTAATGTATGTACGTGCTTAATTTTCAAGCGATTGTGTCAAATTTGATTTTCTTTTGTATTCGTTAATTTCAGCAAAAATAAAAGAAAATGTACAAAAATCCATATTATATAATCAAAAATAACAAGGCTGCGAAGTTCGCAAGTTCAGCTCGACAATACAACAAAAACGTCATGAAAAGCATTAAATGCGTATTTAATTACGATATTATCCATTATCTAATAAGCGTGTCCGACCATTTGTCAAGAGATTCGGTTAATGTATTCAAATATATGCGAACAAAGCTACGTTTATCTGTAATGCGATACATTGCAAGGTCGGCGATAAAAACAGCAGTTATCAGAAAATTATCAGAACATCGTTTGTATGTGTGCAATAAAATAATTACTAGAGTTTTATAGGAGACGAGCTTTTGTTCGCAATTTTTCTTATTTTTCGATTTAGATTTTCTAACGCTGAATGAATTTTCGAATTTGATGCGTTAATACCCTATGTCAGCCAATTATATATTTTTTTAGACTAATGCAATAATGCTAGGTAAATACTCGATCTAATATTAAGGACAGTAAAGATTGGAAAAATTGGTATTATTGCAATTCAATGGGAGGACTGATTGGGAGGACATTGCACGAGATAGATTTGCAAATTAGTACTAGGAAACATCTTATTGAAGAAAATTTATAAATCTGGACATACTGTGTATTAATACTAAAAACTATAAAATTTTTCACAATAATCCCAACACAAAAGGTGTTAAAGCTGTGAAAAAAAAAAACAAATATAGTTAAAAGAAAAACCTCAAACAAGATAAATGGAACGCCGAGCATCGAGTTTTTCCACGAATCGCTAACAAAACAATACCCATTTGAATAACGTAAGATCCTTTTAAAACGCTTGATAACGATACTTATTCACGCTCATGGACCATAACGTGTAAATTTCGAATGTCAAAACCGCACTAATAATTACAATGATTGTATGCGAAAACTGTATTTCAAAATTACCTAAAAACAACCCTATTTATGAAGCAGTAAAGCATATTTAAGGTTGTACACATTTAAACTTTGTCCACACAGTGATGTGCTATGTGGACCAAGGGAATGAAGACTGTTAATCGCATATCGCAAATGATGATCTCTTCTCGGAATCCGTGTTTTCACTGTTTGTTTTTTCGATGACTTATTCTGAGTGCTAAGTAATTGGATTTGTAAAAGGTAGATTCTAACTATCAAAGTTATGAACTAAAGTAATAAAAATTTTAAAAATATTAAAATAATAGAAATACTGTAGCAGTTATTTAAAATCGTATGTCTGTTGACTCAATTAATAATTATCAGGTCATTTAGACATTTTGCATATTAGCAAGCGGCTTACTAATTAATGAGTGGGTAGACCAACAAAAGAATAAATTATGCCAGACCGATCGCAATGCATCACTCACCGTTTCATCGTAAGTAAAAATCAGAATAACACCTTTATGATTCATTTACTACCGAAATTAAATCAAAATTAAAATGTTGACCCGGTTTTTCGAGGTGACTTTAGAAAGAGAAAGTAATTTTTATTTGGTCAATACCGTTTAATGATTTATTTACAAATAAAGTTGTATGATTTTATTAATAAAACACGTAAAAATTTACGTTAGTAATAATCTTTGGGGCACGGTTTTCTGCAAGTTTTGTAGCTTCCCTCTGTACATAGATGAGCACGAATTTTCTTTGCTAATGGACAATCGAGTCTACCGCAAGGTCCATGAACATCTCTCTTATTTACAAATTGTCCATGTTGATACTTCCCTTTAACCGTTTCTCCATGAATAAACTGATGCTGACTACCTCTATATTCCATTCTTTTAGGGCAGTTTGTTCCCCCACAGGGACCCTTAGGAAATCCCATAGCAAGAATAGCTAATTCACTAGATGTATATGGTGCAACAAAATCATCGTATACTTTTGGTTCTTCTACTGGTCTAATAGGTTCTCGGATAATATCTGGAGCTCCGAAAAAGTAAGCTACTGGTGGAACAGCATCTATCGTCGTACCTTCCCAGTGGCGAACCACTTCGACATCTTTTAATTTTAAGTCATCCGATAAATATTTACGGCCAGGCAGTCTCTCCATTTCTGGCAATGCAACAAAATAACTTATGACCCTGTTGCCCATACACGTTAATCGAATAAAAAATTCGATTTCACCTGACGCTTTCAAATCCTCTTCACATTGCAAAGGTCGAGTTAATTCTACTGTATTTGTTACCATTTCCGGTCGTGACGTATCCCTGTATTCTGCCTGGTCCATGTTAACCGGATTTAATTCTGCAGCTTTTTGAAGACAATCAAAGAATGACTCATGCCACTCAACAATACAGAATCCAATACAGTTCATCTCCTGGTCTCTATTCCACACTGTAATATAAATAGGTGTCTTCTTCAACACTTCTTCTAGTTTAGAAGGTCTTGAAAGGAACATTATAGAGTTTCCGACCCCGAAATACGGAGGTTGTGGTAAGGGCTCGGATGGGAGAACAATTTTTACAGGTTGCACCTTTCCTTTTTTGCCTTTTGGTTTCGGAGGTTTCTTTCCTTTCTTACTAGGTGGTGGGGGAGGAGGAGGAGCTATAAAATTGTCATGCGCTACATAAAAATCGAATAGTGGTAAACAATTGAATTGCATTGTGCATGTTTGCATGAATTTCATTTCTTCTTCCGAAGGCATCGGCGGTTCTTTCCCCTTTTTACCCTTTTTAGCTTTGGGCGGTTTAGCTCCCTTCTTGCCTTTCTTTGCCGCTTCCGCAGCAGCTAACGCTTCCGCCTCCCTTTTCCTCTCTTCCTCTTCCATTTTGAGTTCGTACTCATCTTTCTCTGGTGGTACTATTTTTAGTACAATCTTTTTCACAAACACCTCGATCATAAATATTTGTTCCATTTTTATAACTGTGAAAATGGACGTAAAGTTTAATTCAATATTGAATATTACTTATTTTAAGATACTTATATTTTTAATTATGTTATTAGAAGTATGTATTATTTACAATTACTCATAACATAATATACATAATAAAAATGTTTTAGCACTTATGAAATTATTTTAAGCATTTTACACGTGACTAAAATAATTTTAACAGAATATTTTTATTACAGATTTTATTAGATACAAGTTCAAAATTATAAATTCAATTTTAACCTATTTTAATCTTATTTTTACTTCTATGTTATTCTGTACCTAACTAAAGATTTTGAATATATCTAATGTTTATTTTTATTAATATACCTAAACCTTTTCGATACATACTAAGAAATTGTTAGCTCGATATTTGAATATCATAACATGTAAAAATAGTTATTTTTCATTTCCTACAAAAATATTCTTCTCTCCGAAAATCTAATGTTTTACGGATTATGTGTCAATATTTTAATTTCACGACGAACATTTCAAATAAAACATTATATTTTAGTTTGACAAAGATATACTTGATTTATCATATATTTTATTTACCTTATCTTTCAATATAGTATTTTAGAATTCCTATTTCGTATGTGTATGTAGAAGGAAGCATATTTCGTGCGTCAGTTTGCAATTTTATTTTATCATATCCCAAAAATTTTAGGAAAAATTATAACTTGATAATTTGAAGTTTAAAGTCATATTGATTTAATTAATTATGTCATACTTTATTTTTAAAATGATTATTTCAACGAAGGTTCCATTATGTTGATATGTTAAAAAATCCTTGATTAAACTTAATAAATGTTTTGATATAAGTTATAACGTTGTATATTGTGATTAATATGATATTTAATGATGACGTGTTAGCGCAGCGGTCACAGCACTTGCTGTTGCACTGGCGGTTTCGGGTTCGATCTCCGCTCACGACAGACATTTGGATTTGTTTTAAAGACGTTTGTCGTGGTCTGGGCGTTTGTGCTTGTGTATTGTGTGTGTTTCCGGACCCTCGACAATCTTACTGGGGGCCGCGTTTATTTATTTATTTATAATTTATTCAGTAATTCATTCGGTCATGGTTTCCAGTTGGTAAAATAGCAAGGGAATTTCGCTAATTTTATGTAGGTAGAATTGAGAAAACACGAAATAAATTGATCGTTACTGTCGAAATTAAAATCTTCTTTATATATATTTAATAGCTGTGTACCGCGTTTTCACACGCATCTATTTAAGAAAAAATTAGCCTGTAGACTTTCTCGGTAAATGGGCTATCCAACACAGAAATAATTTTTCAATTCGAGCCGTTCCTGAACTTAGCGCGTTTAAACAAATAAACTTTTACATATTTATAATATTAATATAGAATATAAAAATATAATTTTAAAATACTTTAGAAGTAATAGGTATTTGTGATACAATATTCTTTATAGGTAAATAAATATAGAAGCAAAAATATCATTAAAACGCAAATGGGTATGTACTCATCACTAAGAGAGATTACTTCTAGGAATTAAACATACCCTAAGAGTTATGTACAGACATGAATAAGCGTACAATAAGGGTGGATTTAGACCAAACGAACAAAGAGCTAGAGCTAGAACAAGAGCAATCTTTCTTGATCTTCGAACTCTCGTATTCATATATGTATATAACAACGAAAGAATGCTCTACGCCTGTTTACACTAAAATAATTTGATATAGTGGGGATAGAATGAGCATTCGCTCGTCTGATGTAAATCGACCCTTAGATAAACGACATTAACAACACGCCTACTATTTTACACACAAGTCATTCAAATTATATTTGACACAATACATCTTTTTCATGACATCTAATCTACTGACTCACATGTATTTTTTTAATATTATTATTAAAATTTTATAAACAACAATTCAAAATTTTGATGAGGTATTGAAATTTGATATTATATAGAATGACTAGCTTCTGCGCGCGACTTCGTCGGCGTGGACTCCGCTCCTATTGGTCTTAGCGTGATGATACATAGCCTATAGCCTTCCTCGATAAATGGGCTATCTAACACTGAAAGAATTTTTCAAATCGGCCCAGTAGTTCCAGAGATTACCGCGTTCAAACAAACAAACAAACAAACAAACAAACAAACAAACAAACAAACAAACAAACAAACAAACAAACAAACAAACAACCAAACAAACAAACAAACTCTTCAGCTTTATATATTAGTATAGATTAATATACATATTAGAATTTCCACATTTATATATAGGTACTAGCTTCTGCGCGCGACTTCGTTGGCGTGGACTCCGCTCCTATTAGTCTTAGCGTAATGATATATCGCCTCTTTGCTTCAACAATGTGATAAGTCCGAAAATTCAAAAATTTTTTTATTTAATAATTGAAACCGCCGTGGCCGATTTTATTTTTCCAAAAAACGTGGTAATTTTTGCGTGTATAATAGCGAATCTATGAGTGAAAAAGACAGCGTGACTGTGTCAAATTGCGATATCACGTTGTTTCTTTCGGCGCGGAGATTTGTTTCGACAACGTAATAAAACAGTTGTCACTAAGCACGTATTGAGGAAAGTGCTTTCAAATTGCAGCGAAAACGAAACATCACGACGATATCACTGTTTGGTTGCAAAGGTATGTTTTAATTCAATAATATTATTATTTAATTTAATGTGATATAGTGGGTTAACACAGCATTGTTGAAAAAAATGTGTGATGTGTTGATTGTTGTACATGCTCATGTCACACTGTTGCCGAAAGAATGAGAATTTTGCTTTGTGTTATCTTATGATACAACATTGTAATTGATGAAACTTTTTGTAATACAAAAATCGAAGTATATTTATCTCCCGATGTTCCGTTATTGAACAAAAAAATAATAATTTTTCCAGTAATATTCATAAATATTACTTTGTTATTGCTAAAACAAAGTAACTAATTATACTTATTTTATTTTTTCCAGGTGAAATCGCGAATTAAAAGACTTGTTAATCTTGCATTTACAACAGAAAAATCAAATATTCCTGTTGTAGGAAGTGCAGGTACCTATTTGTGTATTGAACCATTAAAGAACTACTTAGTAGGGAAATTCCTCCGCCACCGAATGGCTGAGTTAAATACCTATCTACATGCTCTTTAACGCGTAGTAAGTACTTGTACTATTAACTATTCCGTGCGCGAGTTAATGTAGATACTAAGTTTGGATTACATTTTTTTTCTGTCGTACTATAATTAAATATTTAAACTTTTTATAGATAAAGACGCAACGTTAGGCTCAGGGGGTGCAAGGTCAAACACAGAGGAAGCTTTAAATGTGGATAACGCAGCAAAAAAAAAAATGATTTGTCTACGAAGAAAAATAAAGACTGCAACATTTCTTCTATGAAAGATGATCGGGAACATCATGGAAATCAATATAAAGTGGATGAAAATATAAAGAATGGTGTAAAAACATTTATAGAAGTAATACCAAAAATTGAATCACATTACATAAGAGCCAACTCAATAAGACATTATATCGGCGGCAGCAAAGCCATCACCGATCATTATAGAGACTATGACTATGTTGCAGAATGTGAGTCGAAAAATGTACCTTCGCCAATTACTTAATGTTTTACCGTATATTTATGCAAGATTACAACATATCCTTCTGTGTTCCTAAAAAGATTTATGTGATGTATGTGGAGCCTACAAAAATAGCATCGATGAAGACAAAGAACGACTAAAAGAAAACTGTGAAACACATCAAAATGAAAGAGTTCTCTCACGGATAGGGAAGGAGAACGATAAAAAGAATAGTGAAATTCTCGTTGCTGTGTATGACCTTCAAGTAGTTTTCCAATGTCCCAAAGGGGACATCTCTGTCTTCCATTACAAGTCCAAATTGAATGTATTCAATTTAACTATATACAACATTCAGAGTGACTGTGTTGAAAGCTATGTTTGGGATGAGTCAAACGCTCACAGAGGTGTAAATGAAATCGGTACTTGCGTTTACAAATACCTCGTCAAAATTTCAGAAACAGTCGAAAATCTAGATGTTAAATTCTATTCGGATAATTGTGGGGGTCAACAAAAAAAACATGATCTGCATGTAGCTATACGCAGTAAAGACAATACTTAATCTTAATTCAGTCACTCATAAATATTTGATAAAAGGGCATACCCAGAATGAGGGTGATTCCGCCCATTCTCAAATTGAGAAAAATTAAGCGGCAATTATGATCTGGACCTATGTATGCACCTGACGCATTCATTGGTGCTATAAAGGCTGCCCGGAAGAAAAGTGAGCTCTTCCATGTGAATGAAATGTGCTTCGCAGATTTCTATAATTGGAAAAGCTTAACTAATCAAATGAACTTTTCGTTGCTAAAAGATGAAAATAATGACTATCTATCTATCTATCTATCTATCTAAACTATCAGGTTTAAAGGTGATTTGAGTTCAAAAAAGCGATCCTGAAGCTATACTTATTAAAAAGCTATTGTTATTAAAAATAAAAGGAACCTAATCTCAAATTTAGAATTGCATAAAGCCAAAAACCTAGGATATCTGATAAAAAAAGCAGTCCTAATGGATTTTGTTAACAAAAATCTTATCCCCAGATACCATAGGCCATGTTATGATTGTTTGTAGCTTTTGAGAATAACGGTTTTTTTTAAATACAGGCTGATTAAACTGTTATAATTATAATTTAAGATAAAGTGAGGATTTGTAAGAGACAAATTTAATGTAAAATTGTGCTTTAATGTTGGTTAAGTTAGCTGTTCTCTGTAAATACTCCAAGTGCCATTAGTTATATTATTATTAACTTTATAGTTTATTTATTTTTATTTCAGAATGTTATATCATTGTTTTGTCTAAGACGAGTTAGATATAAATGTTTAATTCTTTTAATTGTATTTTGTTTGCATTAATGCAAACTTAAATAAAAGTTTCTTATTCATCAATCAGAGCGCTATTTAATAGCCAAGATCTTCCCAATAAGTTATAATTAGGTAAGTGTACCTATTATTAAAATCTAACTGTTCAGAAGGATAGATATTCTTTTACTTAATCTTAGCCTTTAATTTCCCTAGTAAAATGTGATTCTCATTAAGTAATGAACAATAAAAATTGTGATTATTCGTAATGTCAGTCTAATTTTTTAATATTTTTATAGAAATTACAATAAGTGTATTTTGCTATTGCAGTGTTTCAAATAAAGATTGGTTCTGAAATCTAAAAGTAATATCAACAAAATCGTGATAATTTCGTTTGTAACACCTATGTTATTATATATTTGCAAGAACAATGTGACATGTTTTCCCCTTTTTTTTAAATAAAGCCAATTTCTTACTAAACTTCTGAATTATCAGTATTTTGATAAGTTTTCATATAATTTATTAGTTATAATTTACAATACATCGAAGATTTACAGTAAAAAAATATTTGTTTCGACACAATAATTTTTTGAAAGTTAAAAAACGCTCTCCTGTAAAATTGCGTTTTTCAAGATAACACACTATTGAAGCAAAGAGGCGATATAGCCTATAGACTTCCTCGATAAATGAGCTATCTAACACTGAAAGAATTTTCCAAATCGGACCAGTAGTTCCAGAGATTACCGCGTTCAAACAAACAAACAAACAATCAAACTCTTCAGCTTTATTATATTAGTATAGATTAGTATAGTGGTCGCCCAGTGGTCAAAATTCGACAATTCGACCGTAATTAATTTAAATTACAAGTTTGAACATTATTAAGGTTCTGTTGTCAAAAACCATACTTGTATAGTAATAAGCAAAATAGTATTTATGCGTGTGTGTGTCAAATATAGTATAATCATGGTAGTGTATGTAATGGTTTTTTTTTTAATCGATTTAATATATTTTTATGCATCATTTTAAAAAAATATTAGCATTCTGCACTGCATCTCTATTTAAACAGTAAAGGTACGAAATTTGATACTTCTCCGTCTGCGCAATTTTTGTAAAAAGGGGTGCAAAGTTTTTACCTCAAGTATTAATATAATATATCTAGACTGTGTAGTTACGGCAGTAAAACTACAGGGTTTGCTTAGTATCGAATATAGCGTAATTATGTTAGTACCTACGTACTTACGTAGTAAGTACTGAGCTTCGTCCTTCATATAGTCAAGAAAATTAATTCATTTCCGCATTAATCACATACATGCGTTATGACATATTATGTGCATTGTGGTATATATGTAATTGTTTTTATGTATTTCTGTAATAATATATACACATTTGTATATTATTAGTTTATTACAGAATAGTTGTGTCCGCGACTACGTCCGCGTGGAATTTAACAAAATAGTTTTTTTTTTTATGTAACTAGGTTGGCAAACAAGCGTACGGCTCACCTGATGGTAAGACCGTAGCCTATAGACGCCTGCAACACCAGAAGCATCGCAAGCGCGTTGCCGACCCTATCCCCAATCCCCCCCCAGGAGCTCTGATCACCTAACTCACCAACAGGAACACAACACTGCTTGAAAACAGTATTATTTAGCTGTGGTCTTCTGTAAGGTCGAGGTACTACCCCAGTCGGGCTGCTCCATATTTTGAGCAGGAAATTTCCTGCTGTGCTCTACCTCAGTTAAACTGTACTACTGTTATATTTACTGTTCCGTTCGCAGAGTTATAAAAAAACAAGTCTAAAATAAAGTACCCTACTGCACTAAACCCCTGCGGGTGCCTTCAGCCGCTTTAATTGGAGGGTCCCGGACCTGCAGGCAACAGGATCCTTCCAGCGACAGGCTGGTATCGGCGAAAAGGCCAAACTTCTCCTCCATCGGGAAAATTTGCAGAGTTAGAAAATAAATAAATTTCTAAATGAAAAGTAGCCTAAGTTACTCCTTATTACATTAACTATCTGCCAATGTACTAAAGTCCCGTCAAAATCGGTCCAGCCACTTTAGATATTAGCCGGTACAAACAGACGGAGAGACAGACAAACAGAAAAAGATTATAAAAAATATTATATTGATTCCTATATGTTCCTTGTATACATACATACATATGGATTTAGTAATAAGCGGTTATTTTAATATTACATACAGACACTCCAATTTTATTTATTTTTATAAGTAGATTACTTATACAAAGAGTAATTATAATTGTAACTTAGCCTACCTTTATTTTAGAAATCTATTTATTTTATAACTGCGAACTGAACAATAACTTTTTTGTTATATTCCACGCTGACGAAGTCGCGCGCACAGCTAGTGTTAAATATTTCTAGCTGTAAAGCTTTGTTACAAAGTGTAAAATCTTGGATCAAATGAAAATGTTTAGTTTTAAAAGTAGGCTTGGCAGTTATTTTAGATTAGAGGCAATTTACAAACCTAATTATATGCCAATCAAAAGTAAGGAAATCCATCCATCATAATATTATTGGAATAAAAGTTTATTTAATTATTTTCAGGTAATAGGAGGAATGTAATTAAGTACTAACAGAGCAATATTATAAGTACCTACTTTAGATGTTTAGAATTGGATTCGTCAATATTTTATATTTTATTATATTTCATTCTTGTTTTTTATAACCTTTTCTGTGCTGTGTACCATCCCTAATAAATAAAAACATAAATAAATAAATATTTTGTTTATTCGAATATTACGTGATACCCATCTATTACGATTGTAAGTATATGTATAAATTTTTGAAGTAAAACTTCTTTACGCACGCTTGACTTAGAGAGTGAGCTGGTGAATGCGTGACGAAAAGTGTGATCGGGAAAAGCGAACGGAAGTTCAGAGGGAGATATAAGTTAGATGGAGCTAAAGAAGTTTTACTTCAGTCGTGTGGTCTAAAGCACGTTTGTTTTTTTTTTAATTTTCTTTTTTTTAATCGATTGTTTGAAGTCAAACGTACATTTATTTTTTAAACACATTTATATTCGATGTTCCACAATAAAATCATATTTTACATTCTTAAATTATAAGCAGATTCGTAGGCATATCTTTTTTTGTTATTTCCATGTAACACCATAGTGTAAATAAATAATTTAATAAAGTATCATTTTACTCGTCTTATCAATAATCATTAAAACAAAGTTTGTATGAAGCCTTTGATACGCGAAAGGTTTTTTAAAAGGCACAGCCAATCACCAGTAGAATCACAATAAAACGAGGTCTAAATAAAATAAAAAGACCCGCTGCGTCGTAGTTGGAGTTCAACGGCGGGGTCGAGTTTACGCACGCGGGTAGCGTAGAGGGGAGGGGAGGGGGGGTAGGACAAGTCTGTTTGTTACGGAGGTAGAGCACTGGATAAGACACTCATGTACATATTTATTCTAGACTCATATGGTATAATATCTGTATACGAATTTTCTTGTGTATCTATAATTTAAAATTCATAATGTATTTAATTTTAATTAATATGGTTGATCTCAGTATGTACACGTGAACGTTTTCTGTTTTTAGGGTTCCGTACCCAAAGGGTAAAAACGGAACCCTATTACTAAGACTTCGCTGTCCGTCCGTCCGTCCGTCCGTCCGTCCGTCTGTCACCAGGCTGTATCTCGAGAACGGCTATAGCTTGACAGTTGAAATTTTCACAGATTATGTATTTCTGTTGCCGCTATAACAACAAATACTAAAAATAAAATAAAATAAATATTTAAGGGGGCTCCCATACAAAAAACGCAATTTTTTACCTATTTTTGCTCGATATTTATATAATACATATATTTAAATATATATTACCTAGTCAATGGTACGGAACCCTTCGTGCGCGAGTCCGACTCGCACTTGGCTGGTTTTAATGTTTAAGGCACCAAATAACAAAACTGGGCTACCAATTACACATTTGTATAATACTTTCAGATCATAGCTCCTTTTCAAAGAAATATGCAATATGTGAATAAGGACAGTTCCACAAAATTATAAGCGATGGTAAGATTTCAAAATATAATATCGGTCAGGCTTTTAGTACAAACTTGCAAAAGCACTTCTTTCAGCACTTCATTTCGGCGCGTCGATCAACGCACACGGCAAACATTTAAGATACAGGATACTTTAGAAACTTGCCGTGGTATAGGCATTTCTGCTTGTGTACTATTTGTAATTCTGGACCACCAACACAGGAGCATAATTATCTTATATATTAGTCCAGGTCGTAGGGGTTAGGTGATTTATTAATATTTATTTATTTATTATATTTAACATCACACACACACATTGTGTTTACCTCAGTAACACGTTTTTGTTTTAAGCAATTAATTATTATCTTATTATTACAAAAAAAAAGAATATTGAAAAATTATAGCTAGTAACTAGTAAGAGTACATGATAGCATAACTAATCTAATTAATTATTTTATCAAGGGTACAGTAGGAAATATCGTACTTAAAATCTGGAGCAGCTTGACTGGGGAAGTCCCTCAAACTTACAGAAGATTACAGGAGACAGGAGATACAGTGCCAGGGTCAGCAAAGCGTGTTGTAGGCGTCCATAGCCTACGATATTCGCTTACTATCAAGCGGGCCGTACACTTGTTTACCACATAATTATGTAGTACAAGAAAAAGGTTGACAATACGCTTGCGACGCTCCTGGTATAGGTCTTTACTCCATAGGCTATGGTAACTGCTTACCATCAAGTGTAGTACGCTCATTTGTCACCATAGTGGCATAACAAATAAAATTCCATCCAGTAAATAGCTAATTCTGTGTAGCTGCGCACGAGCACACTTTCCATCTCTCTCGCACGTTGATATTTAAATTTAGAATCGCGTTGTACGTTATACGTTTCGCAGAGTATTTAACTGGGTATATAGGTATAAAACATACTACATAGTGTCTAGGCAGGTTCGATACGCATTATGCATTATTCAAATACTAAATCTAGGTTTCTTGAGCATATACCATATCTAAGGAAATTTTTATGACATGTTGAATTATAATGATATTTGTGTTTAATTATTATTTATAACAGTGTATAGATTATTTTTGTATGTACTTGTTTTTAAATATATAATGTTGTTATGGTAACCAATAATATGACGATGACGATTTTAAAACTTAAAGTATTCTGATTCTGACTATGTTTTCTTTGTCACAGCACTGTATAGTGCGCTAGCGGTCGCGGGTTCGATTCCCGCACGTGACAAACATTTTTGTATTTTTCAATTTTGTGTATTGTGTTATCGGACCCCCGACCCACACGAGAAAATCTTACTGGGTGTCGTTGAGTGTGAAGCGTTTATTTATTATTATAAATTAATAATAGCAGTTATTATAAGTTATAATATATTCTTCAAAATTTTAACTTTCCACATATTACGACGCCTTGGCGCAACGGTCACAGCTCTGGTATGTGGCTGTTGCGCTGGCGGTTGAGGTTCGATCCCCGCACATGACAAACATTTGTAGTGGCCACGCAGATGTTTGCCGTGGTCTGGGTGTTTGTACATTCCTTGTGGGTCTCCCCACCGTGCCTCAGAGAACACGTTAAGCCGTCGGTCCCGGTTGTCATCATGTGCATCTGATAGCGATCATTACTAATAAGTAGGGAATATATCCGCCAACCCGCATTGGAGCAGCGTGGTGGATTAAGCTCTGATACTCCTACACGGGGAAAGAGGCATATGCCCAACAGTAGGATATTACAGGCTGAAGCGAGCAAACTAGCTAACATTTTACAACTCAAGAGAACTTTGTGACTAATAAATTGATAACAGAAATAAATATTAACGATATATAGGCAATTTTTGGTTACGGCGTTTTAAAATCACAAGGTGTTTCACGCCTACATCACCACTTGCTGAATTTTTTTATCTTTCACATTTTTTAAACAGTAATGGCGGAGTTTCTTTTCAATTTGTTCAGAATCTATCTAATATCTACAAGAAAGAAAGAAAGAAAGATCTTTCTTTCCTTACTTTAACTGTAGAGAACTTATTAAAAGCAAATGTAATTTTAATTTGTTAAAGGACGATTCGTCCAGCCCACTTGGATAAACTAATTTTTGATTTGAAATAATTTTTGATCCAAAGGTTATGAATAAAAAATCACCCATTGTTAGACCGATGATTTCAATTATTATGGATGGATGTAATTAGCTCAAAAAAGTTTTTGAATTTGACTGTATAATTTTTAATGCCTCAGAACTTTTTACTGAATTTAGCGATTTTGATGATTCTTTTGGTATTTGAAAGCCAGTGCTTGTCATGTGATCCTAAATGGGATTTGAGCGAAACCTAGTAGAGCAGTTTTTGAGCTATCCCTAATAATTAGTATATGACTGACTAGTTTTTCGACTTACTTCGTTGTGATAATATTATGTAAATCATCAAAACAATACTTATAGATAAAAATTCAAGTCGGTTTACTTTTGTCTGATAAGAAAAAAAAAACACAATTATTTACGTCACCAATTGACTCAGTCGAATAATTTAGAAATTTTTCTCCTCTGAAAATAAAAATCACTGACAAAAATATGTATATCAAAATATATTTTATCTCACAAACAACATGAAATATATATTTTGGTCCTAACGGAACTAAACCCGAATCACAAACGGTGATTACGTCGATCGTTATAAGAAAATGTTAGTCGATCGATGCGCAGGAGTTGCCAGAACCGGTAGCTAGCGCGCAGCTGCGTTGTTCGGATGCGTTCATAAGGAAACTGTTGCAACTTACAAAAAAAAAAAATTACTGCTCATATATTTTTATTGCTCAAATAGAATTACATAAAAGAAAATGAAAATATTTTAATTAAAAAATGAAAAGATGGTCTTCTCAACATTAGTGATCTCTTACATATAACCTCTGTCAATAGAGAAAATATTCATAACATGACACAACTGGGTAAAGGGCACAAACAGCTTAGAATGTCATTTACTAAACAATAAAGTAAGAAAAATAATAATTATTCTATGTACAAATTATATGTGCAATACTAAGGTACTGAGGTATTAAGCTCTGATTCTTCTCCTACATGGGGAAAGAGGCCTATGCCCAGTAGTGGGATATTACAGGCTGAAGCGACTAAGGTAGGCTTTTAATGTTATATGTATTGGGAACCCACCAACCCGCATTGGAGCAGCGTGGTGGATTAAGCTCTGATCCATCTGCTACATGGAGAAAGAGGCCTGTGCCCAGCAGTGAGATATTACAGGCTGAAGCGTATGAATTTGGAGACAGATTTAATAATTGTAACAAATACAAGACATCCCAAGTGGTGGCGTTAACATGGCTACTGTTTCGTTCCCATGTTAATAGATAAATTATCTAACTTTGTAATTATTAAGTTAGGGCTCAGGTAGAAATCTCTCACTCAAAATTAGAGTAGCCCAATTGGGCAAAAGTCTCAAGCTTACAGGAAAACACAGCGGAAAATTACTGCTCTCAAGTAGTCTTGTGTTTCTATGCAATGAAAGGTAGCTAGAGTTCCTGAGAATTTGCTGCTGTTAACAATGGTGGTACGGTCAGCAATGTGCTTGTAATGCTTCTAGTATCGCAAATATAGGCCGCAGTACGTAACCACTCACTACATGGTTGACTGTGCACTTGTTTTCCAATCATAATTTTTCTTACTATTTAATAGTTTCAAGAGTTTAGTAATTCCAGCAAATAAACAAATAACACCCAATATTATTTATATGTGATACGTTTATTTTTATTTTTATTTTTTAATATATTTATGTTAGTTGCATTAATATTACTCTTAATACTACTTTAGATAACATACTCATACCAAATGTTCAGTTAGATGCGTTTATGTTACTTATTGGTATGATTAACGTTGGAAAAATCACTTCTCTGAGTTTTTACACGCGGAAAAAGTTTTCGAATTATTTACGAGTCATGCCGCTCTTATCGACATAAGGAAAGATGAAGGAAACTTCTAACTTTCGTTTGCTGTAAATTTAAATAAACAGTAGAACATTTATTACTAAGTAAGCAGTAATCAGTAGTAATCGTTAATATACACATCTTCCTACTAAGCCTTCTAGGTACTTACGTCTTAACAAATCAAGACGATCAATTGACAGGCAATTATGTATAGTCACTTCTTGACACGTATTATTATTTTTAATAAGACAGTTCTCCTTAAATAGACGAAGACCGCCTATCGCTGTCAATCAAACTTAATCGATTTTATTATTAAAATCGTTACAATTACTGTGTATATTAGTCATTGTATAATTTTATGTAATTCGTTTGTAAGGCAATCCTTTATTTCGACAATACCCAATAAATTGTAGTTCCCACGTATTAAGTTTAAGAATAACATTCAGAAGTGGTGAAAAAAGTTCGATTTTTTAATTAGTATTTAAAGTAAAACAACGGATATTAAAAACAATTAGTTGCTCAACTAGTCGCTCGACTAGTCGCTAAAGTAGTACATAAATAAAATTAACAAAATGAAAGTAATCAAGTAAAACAAACACTACTACTAACGATTAGTTGCTCAACTAGTCGTTCGACTAGTCCATAAATAAATTTAAAAATAATATTTAATATGAGCGCGCCCTTACAAACCATCACAAATGTATACTTATTATGGCTGAAGGTATACACTTACACTGACCAGATAATATGAAATTATGGTCGCTGCTACCTTAGGTGTTGATTTTAAAGTTTTTTTTTACATGACGTATAAAATTAATTCAATCGTAAAATTGTGATATTGCTTCTTGTAAGCTACATTATACGAGTATGAAGTACAGGCTCTAAAAACATAGTATTTCAGACTTAATACAATTTATATGGAAATAGCCTTATTTATAAGATTACAAGAATATAGGTAGGGATCCCTAGTACATTTTTTTAACCTGATCAGTATCAAGCTAATTTTCCGTGAGTAGCTTCATTTTGATGAGACGAACAAAAAGTTCCTCTTCGAAAACTCTCGATTGTGGTAGATAATAGAGTTAGCAGGAGATAGAGCAGCAGTGAGCGTAGGACCGGGATAACGTACCACGCAATTTGGAGGACAATATTACCATCAAATTATATGAATATTAAGTAACTAAAAGAAAAAAAAATCAGCTGGTTAGTAATAATTTTTGATGACCTTACGAGGTCATCAAGTTGATGACCTCGTAAGGTCATCAAAAATTAATTTTTTTTCTGATTTTTTTTTGCTTTTAGTTAGTTAATATCTATATGTCGGCGCGATCAGAAGTAGGTAGGAGAAGGGCGGATGGCCGACCTAGTTTTATTAACACTATAATTTAACACAAGGTAGTAGAAGAGACTAACTATTTAGTATTCAATTGGACTCACCGAGCGGGTATCGTGTCTATCGCGTGGCAGAGGGACAACTCATAGCAGTGCCCGGGACTTGTGACCCGAGTGTAGGCTTAGGGCAGCGCTGCCTTACAATGCGCATTGGCACTCGCCTCCACTGCTCGAGTTGCCCAATAAGTAACAATTAATTCGTGTACACAAACTAACCCTTACAAGAGTCGAGGTTAAGCTACTAGCAGGATACACAAGTGCACCGCGTCACGCCAGAGCCAAGACTACGTTAGCTGCGGTTGCATCGGTCTTTTACGCACGAAGGAATGACTCGAATAATAGAATGAGTGAGGGTAGATGAATAATAATAACAAAGCAGGTACCGACATTAATAACTATCTGCATTAATTCTCCGACACGGCCATCCTGCTAGCACACGCCCTCGTGTGAATGTAACAAGACGATAAAATTTGAAGCATCTTTAAAATCTCGGCCTACCTGACCTTAACGTGAAATTACATTCTTTGCTTCATCAGTTAACTTATCTCAAATAAACTACCAATCTATCCTATTAGTTCACAGACGAAAGATTCCTGTAACCGTCTTTTAAATCAAGTTTTATTTTTGACACATTACGGTCACATACAACGCTCAACAAACGACAACTACTATTGCCACCCATATCGTCATCACCTCCTATGATACGACCAACACATATCGTCATCAAACCAATTATAACTTATCACTTTACACAAATACCACAGCCATGTACCATCGACGTCATCACAACAAAAACTATAGACGTACTCTACTTCTACGACAAGTTACAACCAAGTTTACAGAAATCCACGAGTAAATACCTCTAACACCACGGCTCTCTAGCCGAAGAGCAATCACATTGCTCCCTCACATCTCAGTACTCACATCCATCGAATGGATAGCCCGTGTCAGTCACCCCTGCGACTACACGTACGGTGTCAGACACCACGGCCCTCTAGCCGAACAGCAATCACATTGCTCTCTCACATCTCAGTACGCATATCCATCGAATGGACAGCCCGTGTCAGTCACCCCTGCGACTACACGTACGGTGTCAGACACCACGGCCCTCTAGCCGAACAGCAATACGATACGGTCTCAACAGACCACGACCTCCGCCAGTAAGGTTAACTTTGCACACCGCTTACCCACGGACTACTTGGGTTGCCCCAAGAGACACCGATTTCTACCGGGCTGCGACTACGATAACTACTGGTACGGTCGAACACAATACGGTCGATAGAGTCATCCACTCGAGTCTACTTAAACTTGAACATCATCATTATCAACAAGATCATAATTACATCAATTTCGTCTGGTACATGACGTGCTGGCATTTTAACTAAAGTTATTAAACAACAACTGCCTATTCACTAACAAACTCGCCAACAGACGATAAAAAAAAACGACGACCGACCTATCAGAAAACCAGCATTAACTATTCGGAAGATGGCGTCTCAAACTTTACGCTCCCTCGGCACTTCAACAAACAACAATAGTTAAAATATCGTGTAATATAGTAGAAACAAACTCAAAAATATCCGTTACAGAGGGTAATCGGAAAAACTCAAGCTAAGACGATATTAACACTTTATCACAAACAAGTGGGTAACCACAAAAACTTAACTTACCAACCTTAATCAAACTTTCAATAACCAAACTCTTTTTCTACAACACTAACAACTATGTAAGCCACCCTTCCAACCAGCAATTACAATTGCTCCACAATCCACGGGTATCCCTCTTGGATCACACATTCATCACAGTGTATCATCCTCTTGATGACTACACACTACGGTCTTTAACGCGCTTACATCAGTTTTCTGTCACATCACTAAGGGTGAATTGCACCAAAACTCTCGTTATTGTAACTGTTAAATTTAACAATAACGCTAACAATAACGGTTAATGGTTACCTACGTTAGCCATTACGCGGTTGCACCATCAAAAAAACTGTTAACGTTGTAGTTAAGTGGGTTACTAGTAAAATGAGACATATGTTATTCGAAAATGAACGCGGGTAAATTTTCATATATAGCAACACTTGAGACATACAGTCAATTTTCAAATCTCACCTGTAAATTTTTACATAATGAAGAAAAGCATAAGTTAGAAATAATTAAATTACAATTAGAGACTTGAATTATTTATTTCTTATTAAGAAATAAATCAGACCTGTTAATAGAACCGCTATAGTCAAATTCCTCTTCATCAGCAGATAAGGGAGTCTCATAATCCATAAATGATGGTGTAGGCTCTTTCATTTTCTTGCACATATTATGGAGCACTGCAGAGCAGTAATTTTTAGTGTTTTTGTATACGAGTACACTGTATTATGGAATATAATAATTAAAAGTAACACCTCTTTAAATGAATTTAAAATACAAACACATAATCACAATGAGATATTAATCGTTGAGGTACATACATACAGTTAACATTTATACAGTTTTACCATATACCGAATACCATACACAATTTTACCATACCGAAAAACCGAATGGAAATAATATTATAGCAAAAACAATGGCGTAAGGACGGAAATTGACATAACAATGACGATAACCGGCCAAATATGTGTCGCTAAAGTTACCGTTAAATTATGACGTCATTTTAACCATTGTCAGATGGTGCAACGCATTTTTGTCTTAACGATTGATTTAACGAAAGATATTACGTTAACGTGAGATATTTAACGTTAACGTCAGTTGGTGCAATTCACCCTAAGACTTTCACCATTATGATCGTCATCTACATTAAACTCAATTGGTACATGACCTTCTGGCATCTCCTTTAATCGAATTTGTAAGCAAAAACAAAATATCGCTCGTCTATCCTGACAAAAATCTATCCAACAACTTAATATCTGGTCCGTATGTCACATCGCTGCAACTACCGCGACGGCTCGCACTACCATTACTCTCACGGTCTGACATTGTGACTGAATCGAAACAAAAACTGAATCGCAAAATCTATTAGAAAAATTTAATTACTACACAACTACCTACGTATCACAATAAAACTAAATTCAACAAATAACCGGTAAATCGAATTATGTAATCGAACACTGAACAAAAACCACTTGTACACCGATAACAATACAAAGAACGACCGAAAATAACTAAAATACCTGGGTACATCGCTACTTTCATCACCAAATGTTTCAACTACCTTGCACACTTGCTAAAAATAGAACTTAAACAAAGAAACCAAAACTCCGAACTAAAAAAAACAATTAACAACAGCAAAATAACAACTTTAAGTACACGACTATGCTCGCGTCATTGAATTTTTTTTTTTTTTTTACTTTGAACTTAGTCTATTCCTCAGTCATACCAAGTAAAAGTTTATGAAGAGACAGGTTACTATTACTACTAAATCAGTTTAAATGATGACGACTCGACTTGCGCTTCGATCTACCGCACGATAATTCAACGGGACTACGCGAACGCGATTCTCGTTGCATCGCGAAATAAATTACTCACTAGTAACACTCTTTGTGGGCACGAGAACAGTATCCCACTTCTGATGTCGGCGCGATCAGAAGTAGGTAGGAGAAGGGCGGATGGCCGACCTAGTTTTATTAACACTATAATTTAACACAAGGTAGTAGAAGAGACTAACTATTTAGTATTCAATTGGACTCACCGAGCGGGTATCGTGTCTATCGCGTGGCAGAGGGACAACTCATAGCAGTGCCCGGGACTTGTGACCCGAGTGTAGGCTTAGGGCAGCGCTGCCTTACAAGTTACAATGCGCATTGGCACTCGCCTCCACTGCTCGAGTTGCCCAATAAGTAACAATTAATTCGTGTACACAAACTAACCCTTACAAGAGTCGAGGTTAAGCTACTAGCAGGATACACAAGTGCACCGCGTCACGCCAGAGCCAAGACTACGTTAGCTGCGGTTGCATCGGTCTTTTACGCACGAAGGAATGACTCGAATAATAGAATGAGTGAGGGTAGATGAATAATAATAACAAAGCAGGTACCGACATTAATAACTATCTGCATTAATTCTCCGACATATATAATTTAATAGTAATAATGTCCTACAAATTGCGTGGTACGTTATCCCGGTCCTACGCTCACTGCTGCTCTACCTCCTGCTAACTCTATTATCTACCACAATCGAGAGTTTTGGAAGAGGAACTTTTTGTTCGCCTCATCAAAATGTAGCCACTCCCAAAAAATTAGCTTGATACTGATCAGGTGAAAAAAATGTACTAGGGATCCCTAACTAATAGCGTAGTCACTAGTCAGGTTTTTTTTTGTATAAATTGTATGTGTTTAACTGTGTGTGTGTGTGCGTGTGTGTGTGTGTGTGTGTGTGTGTGTGTGTGTGTGTGTGTGTGTGTGTGTGTGTGTGTGTGCGTGTGTATGAGTGTGCGTGTGTGTTATGCCTGTGTTTGTAAGAAAGTTGCAAGTCACGTGTAACCTGTAACAATAGAAACTTTTTAATAAAAAAAAAAATAGTAGTAGGTATATTCTTATACCGAGTATTATCAATACATATTATAAAACAATGTCGCTTCCCGCTGTCTGTCTGTCTGTCCCTATGTATACTTAGATCTTTAAAACTACGATTTTGATGCGGTTTTTCTTAATAGATGGAGTGATTCACAAGGAAGGTTTATATGTATAATACATGCATAATATAGTAGAGGAACACTGATAGGTTTAGCAACCATGCGAAGCCGGGCGGGTCACTAGTAATTATATATATTCCTATTTTGTTTATTTGACTAACAGTATATTATTCTGATTAACATTACGTATCGTTAAATCTATGTTATGCTTTAATACTTTTAGTTTGAAGTTTAACACAACCGAAGACTGGTGTGGCGTAATGTTTTATATTCTATAACCTTCCTTAGAAAGGTTATTTCGCTCAAATATATACTTTTAACATGACTCCTAACTTTAGATATTGGATTATAAATATTATAGAATAGGTATAAAATGCACCATCAAAAGATAAATTACTATCATGTTAAGTTATTTATATAATATATACTAGCTGCTGTGCCCGCGATTTCGTCCGCGTGGAATTAAACAAAAAAGTTATTGTTCAGTTCGCAGACATGTAACAAAAAAAAAAAAAACTAAAATAAAAGTAGTCTAAGTTACACCTTATTACATCTGCTATCTGCTAGCTATCTGCCAGTGAAAGTCCCGTCAAAATCGGTTCAGCCGTTTCAGAGATTAGCCGGAACAAACAGACAGACAGACAGACAAAAATTGTAAAAAAATGTTATTTTGGTATATGTACCGTGTAAACATCTATATGCATTTAGTAAAAAGCGTTTATTTCAATATTAAAAACAGACACTCCAATTTTATTTATTAGTATAGAATAGTATACAGTCATAATATAGATAATATACTAGTACTCATATATACTCATGTATGAGTACTTGTAAATACATTCTGCCCTTTTAACCTTGATTCTTATTCGTGTATTAACCGACTTCAAAAAAAGGATGCTCTTAATTCAACTGCAATTTTTTTATGCATGTTGTCTGGATTTTTTTACTCAGCAAACCGATTTTGAGTATTCTTTTTTTATCGAACGTTGGTGCTCTTAATGTGATCCCATTATAATTAAATCGAGATCTGACAAGTACTTTTTGAGCTATATCTAATAAAACGTATTTACTTGACTATTTTTGTCGACCAAAGTTTTATTATTACCTCATATTTTTTTACTGGGTATACCGATTTTGATGATTCTTATTTTACTCGAAGGCCACTACTTTATAAGTAATCTTTGATAGCGCGTATTTACTTGACTATTTTTTCGTCTAACTGCGTTGTATTACTTGTCGATGTAATTAAAGTCGGTTTTTTGAAGTGAAACTTCTTTAGGAGCTTGAGGGGTAAAATTTGAGCAACCGGAAACGCGGCAGCGTCAATCCGGGTAGTACTTGGATACCCATCCATCAACCGCCTGGGAACACCGCGTGACGTTAACTTTTTTTTTTTGTTTTTTAATTACTTTGCCAAAGAAGTTTCGCTTCAAACATTGTGTAATTTGTACACACAATTATTTTTTCAATAATATTTATTTACAGTACAAAAAAAATCTAATTTTCATAAAGAGAAAAAAGTCTCATTTTAAACTGTATCGTAAGTCCTGTAATAATGAATGAGTAATATGAAAATTCAGTATCTAATCGTAATAACGCATAAGCGAATATAACAGTAACAGTAATATTTGCTCGGTACGTTTATGAGAAATTTGTCATAAACGTACAATGTTAGAGTAATATTACGCTATGAAGAAACGACGCGGGCTGTTATTAAAAAAGAGAAAGCAAATATTTAACTTTGTATATTCATTTAAATCTATATTTCATACAAATGGATTTTTTTTCTTTTTCCTTTAAAAATATATTAAATTACGCTATAAGACTCATAACATGTATGCATGCCTCTTTCTACATGTAGGAGAAGGATTGGAGCTTAATCCACCACGCTGCCCCACTGCAGGTTGGTGGATATGTTCCCTACTATGAGTAACTATCCCTATCAGGTATTTATGATAACTCCTACATTTAAAAATCAATAAAACTTATTTTATTAAAATTGAAACACTAAATAATTTAATCAACGATTACGTAAATAACCGTATACATAATTATACAAAAATAACCAAAGTAAAGTATATCGATATTCGAAAAATTAAAACAAATTATCGGTTTCTAAAACAATTTACCGATCTTACCCGAAACTCGTAAGTATCACAAATTATTATTGATGACTTACCATCGGGATAATAAGCTCCAACAGAAAACTTTTAAAGTATGAACGATCGCTTATTAGTCGAACTTTTAAAGAAATTTACAATGAAAAGCGTTCCATTACTCCGATAAATATGGAATCTTTTACAAACCTACAATTTTCGTCATACTTTTGATAACTTAAATGTGACCTATTTAAAAAAAACTTTTTGTTTTTGAAATGAAAAGTGGAATTTTACGGAAGAACTTTTCAGTAAGTTGGTAGTAGGTTGGTATTTATACCAGTGTCGTAAGGTTTGATAGACGTTAATTTCATATTTATGATATAATCACAATCCAATGATGGAGGATTTTCGTTACTTAATATAACTGGTGCGTGTTTTAAGTGATTTTTTATGTAAATAGTTATCGAAGGAGTAAGTGGAAGCACACACGTGATAACACCGTATATAGGTAGACTAGACTAGTATCAGAGGAGCGACGAAAGAAATATTCTCTACAGGAATAAATAGTGATGAGTTCTAGTTCCATTTAAAGTAATTATATTTGCTCTAAGTAAAATAAATAAGTACATTATTAAGATTTGGTGAAAATTGAAACTAATTTTAATAATCTATACTAATATATAAAGCTGAAGAGTTTGTTTGTTTGGTTGTTTGTTTGTTTGTTTGTTTGTTTGTTTGTTTGTTTGTTTGTTTGTTTGTTTGTTTGTTTGTTTGTTTGTTTGTTTGTTTGTTTGTTTGTTTGTTTGTTTGAACGCGGTAATCTCTGGAACTACTGGGCCGATTTGAAAAATTCTTTCAGTGTTAGATAGCCCATTTATCGAGGAAGACTATAGGCTATGTATCATCACGCTAAGACCAATAGGAGCGAAGTCCACGCCGACGAAGTGGCGCGCAGAAGCTAGTATATTATAAAACGACTTTCCAAAATACTACAAAGATATCATAGGACCTGTCATTTCTTATTAATTATCAAAACTAAATATTGCGTTTATAACTCTATATTTTTGTGGCATCCAATTCATTATTATCTTTAAAGAACTTCATACTCAGTAAATCAACATTATCACTATCACAGTCCACTACTGGACATATTCCTCCAAGTTCGCGCCAAATTTTCTGGTTTTCCGCAGCCCTCATCTAGCATCACTTAATTAAATATAATTTAACAATCATAATATCATCAATATGAGGTGGGGCACAGCAGGAAATATTCTGCTCAAAATCTCGAAAAAACCCGACTGGAGAAGTACCTTGAATTTACAGCTAAATAATACTGCTTTCAAACAGTATTGTGTTGCCGTGGTGAGTAAGGTGACCAGAGCTCCTAGTGGGTACGGTCGGCAATGCGCTTACGATGATTCTGGTGTTGCACGCGTCTACAAGCTACAGTAATTGCTTTCCATCAGGTGAGCCGTACGATTGTCTGCCGACCTAGTTGTATAAAAAAAATCAATAAAGAAAACACAAAAAGCTACATTGAAATAAATCTATACAAAACGATAAATCAAGATTTATATAAATTCAAACACTTAAAGTAATCACTTTTTCGACGTAAGACCGAAAAAAATGTTACGGAAGTCAAAGAACACTCATATATATATATTAACATAAAGCTTGTATTCAATATAGTTAGGGTAACATCCATAAGCCAATGTTAAAGCGTCCATTTATTGGAAGACCGTGGCTAGTAGGTACCTACTACCTTCTTTGACAGTCGCAAGAGATACATACGTTTACAAAAATCTAATTTAAAAGTAAGTACGATTTCATTAAGAATTTTTATATTGTTTTTTAATGTTTACGGGAATTTTACTCATTGAAATGAAACAACTTTTTGGAGAAATTTTTATTAAGTATTAAAAATTTACTATTACTAATACTTCATAATTATTTCTGTGTGTTTGTCTGTTGCATGGACATGACAGGGTAACTTAATGATGATCTACGCTTCTAACCAATAATTAAAGGATGTCACTTGAGAGTCTCATTTTCAGCTGAATTATGTTTAAGAAATTTTATCGAAAAAAAAAAATGTAGCTAGACTAGTTAGCTGTTACCTATAACACAAGCATTAAGTTACTTACTTTAGGAACAGACGACCGTGTGTGTGTTGTGTAGATATTTATTTATTTAATCATATTTTTATCTGAAAAATATAAATATATATGTATAATGATGGTATAAAATCGTATGCGATTATCGTAGCGTGTATAGTGCTTTGAAGTTAAAAATTTACTGAAGCATAATTTTCTATCATCGAAAATTAATGTTATTGATAAAACACATAAAGTCGAGCAAAATATTTTCAACCACATCGAGACAATAAATTTGATGTGTAAGCCTGAGATATTATGAGAGTCAGCGATTTGAGATATTCAGTAGCCAATAAATATCACAGTTTAGATTAGTTTTGTCATATAATTATATTAGAATGAAATAACTTTTTCGGATTTTATCGCGGTTTCTTAAGTTTTTTAAATGCCCAAAGATACAATTTCCTATGCTAATAAACTCGATTATCCCATCGTTTTGTCAAATTAGACCAGCTTGACGATCACTGGTTTTCCCTGACGTACGGATCCCCAATCCCGGATGACGGACGGATATTTTGTCATTTATGTATTTTATTGCATTAATATAAATTATTATTATTTATGTAAAAAAAATGCTATTCTTGATAGAAAAAGACATTTAAATGCAGAAATTATTAAAAAGAAACCTTATGAATTCTATTAGACTATTCACTCTAAAATATTTAGATTTTTCCATACTTCCGCTGTTAATAAACTTTCAATATGTACAAAAATATATGCATGTATTAATTCTTACTTTTCAATAAAACAATAAAATAGTCTACGGTACAAAGAAGAAAACCATTTCATTAATTGTTTTATTTTTGAACCACTACGACATATAAGGAGGAAAGGTAATAGCAATCTATACTTAATATATAAAGCTGAAGAGTTTGTTTGTTTGTTTGTTTGTTTGTTTGTTTGTTTGTTTGTTTGTTTGTTTGTTTGAACGCGCTAATATCAGGATCTACTGGTCCGATTTGAAAAATTCTTTCAGTGTTAGATAGTCCATTTATCGAGGAAGGCTATAGGCTATATATCATTACGCTAAGACCAATAGGAGCGGAGTCCACGCCGACGAAGTCGCGCGCAGAAGCTAGTGTAAAATAAAATAACAACTCTGCTCCAATAACATTCTCTATTTTGTATCAAAACAGTTTATTCCAATACAAACTGTTCAGTTTGCGACAAAACACCCCCTCAACGAGTTCGGCTAATTGACAAACGAAAGCTGTCATTGTCCAATAGTTTTGGTGATTTGTATAAACATAAACGGGTGAAATAATAGCGGTGACTTTGTATACTATCCATTAAACAATACTTTTAACATTAAATTAATTATAATAAGTAATATTGATTATTACAAAATGTTGCGTCGTTATAAGTAACTATAAAAACATTAGTCTTTTTAGAGAGATGGAAGAACTTTTGAAAGGTATAGAAAAATGTATCATATAAAATGTCCCTATCTAAATACGGTAAATGTTCCTACTTGGAAAAAGAAGTCTATGCCCAGCAGTGGGATGTGACAGGATGAATCGTGAATTGATTGTCTTTATTTATGATATTGTAGCAAGGACTTATATAATCTTATCTACAATCCTATCTATCTATTTCCCGACTCTAGAAGTGAATTCATCTTAGACAAACATAAACTAAATTAATTTTAATAAAAACAATTCTTCTTAACACTTTTCTCGTCGCTTATTTCGTCTATCGCTTAATCAATAGGAAAAACACTCAACCTCCCTTTTGCATATGCAAACAATATGCCACTAGCGTTATCTTTAGAGATTTTAATTAAAAATAAACTTTAATATCAGAGTGATAAAGTTTAAATCATTTATAAATGATCTGTTGTTGTTCTTGGCAGAACACGGACAAAGAAGGCACTGTTCCCGAAATTGTGTTAGACAGGTTTTTGACGTAGGTACTCTGAAAAACGAAAAGTTGAAAATTAATTCGAAATTTGTAACAAACAGACACTCTTTTAACGAACTTATCTTCAAATGGATATTTTCGTATGTTTTTATTACTATATGCAAAGTTTGTGGAGCTTGTTTTATAGGATGGGCCAGTTAAAACTTTTCAGCCGATTAGAATTAAAATCTTTATTATTCAGACAAGAACAACACTAAACGATATCCTTATGAAATACCATTCATTTTACTTATTTCTTGTTAGATCATCCAAATTTATCACATCATTGTCATCATACTCTACTACTTCTCGACTACTGATAATATATCTCTTGGCTTTAAAATTGAATTCAGATAACGTTAATAACCATGAAAATTTAAAACAATAAAAGTATTTGGTTCAAATAAAGAATTTATTATTATAAAAATGGCCATTCAACACACACTCCCTCCATGCAACCCTCTAAGTAGGTATATCCTCTATGTAAGATAGGTGCCAAATATACCAAAAGACTCCTTTAAAACAAAAGTTTCCAAAAACTATAAATCGTAAACGCAGCGACTCAATCGAAAATAAATAACAATAAAATAAAATGAATCAATTTGATTGAACAAAAACTCTATATATTTCATTAGTCTGTAACCGAAAGACGTATGTTTTAGTTTGCACGGGTTAATTGGTTATGCAAAATTTGAGAGGTCATACAAGTCTGTTCCAGATAGATTGGAGATCAGAACAAACAGCATACCAGAAACAATTAGTTGATTTTTTTTGCACGAGTGTACTTGCTTAATTAAAAGTTATTCTCCTTTATATATTTTATGAAATACAATATTTTTATTCGCAGCAATTTTTTTCTTATGTATATCATATTATTTTTTATGACCTATAATAATACACAATAAGACTTTATTCTAACGAATTTTGTTACAATGTTATAGATATTTCAATCAACGAAGACGCGCCCCACTATTTATCGCGAGGGGAAACAGTGGGGTGCGGGGAGTTCAGTCCGATCATTAGTCTTGAGTCGACCACGGCTCAGTGTAGACGTTTAATATGGTCTGCGTCGCTGCTTATCGTGACCCATCGAAAGTTGCTCTACTTTAATTTTTTTTTTATAATAATAAATATGATATATTTAGTATACTAAAGTAAACAACTTAATACTTGGTAACAGCCGACTGTAATAGCTACATTTTTTTTTCGAACTTATTTAAACTTGCTTATAAATAATACATAATTATATAAACTAGTGGTCGCCCAGAGGTCGAAATTCAACCATAATTAAAAATTTTAATTCAAGAAAACCAAGTAATTATGAAAATAAAGAGCCTTTTTTAAAAAAGTGAGTGCTGTAGTGTGTGTAATGCTTTTTTATTAATTTAATGTATAATTTTAAGAAAATATTAGCATTCCGCACTCCTTCTCTATATAAACTATAAGTGTGCGAAATTTCATACTCCTACGTACATACCATTTCCGTAAAAAGGGGTACAAAGATTTTGCTTCACATATTAATAGATAAATATATAGATAAATAAATAGATAAATATATATTTATATATATTACGCCCAGACGCCGGGTCGGAATCGAACCCTCAACCCACAACCCTCGGAGCAGAAAGCAGGGTCACTACAAACTGCGCTAACGGACTAGTCAATAATATTATTTTTATTATTGTTAGGTCGGTAATAAATATAAATTATTTAAAAAAGTAATATATATTGACATTGACAGATAGGAAGAAAATTGGTTTGAGGCTTGAATAAATTATCTACAAATATTATCAAGTAATTTATACATATTATTTAAAAAAAATATAAAGAAAAAATAGAAAGCATTTTATTTAAAAATAGAAGACGAGTAATTGAAATACTTTGATTTAGATTTTAGTTTTATCATAAATTTCTGTGATTCATCGAGCTGTGAATCAAATATTTCTGAATTAAATGACGATTCCGACTAATTTAAGGTATGATGATAGGTATATAATTATTACATGCTTCCTTTTTCATAAAATTGTATACTTTCGAGATTATTGGTCTTGCCTAGAAAAATCAATTTAATTGTTATAAATTTATAATAGATTCTGTTAATCTGTAATAATGTTCTTAGAGTTGTTTTATTTGTTTTTTTTTTAAATGTGTAATATCGAAGTGTAATTGAGTGATTTTCTTAGGTTATTAATAAATAAATTATTTCCAAAAAGTCGTGTTTTATTAATAATTTTTAGATACATTATTTCTTTTTACTAAAATATTATTATTAAACAATATCACGATAATTCATTCTATAAAGGACCATCGCGAATTATATTTTATTTTTTAAATTAGATGAAATGAAGTAGAGCATATTTCCAGTCCGTTGTGAAATTTACTGTCCTTTAACTTTGTGTGCGTGTGTCACATTTGTTACTCGTTGCGTAGCAACAGAACTAACATTCTTGTACTTGACATTGCACACTTGCACTATAAACGATTGCGGAAAAGAGTGGGGCGCGTCTTCGTTGATTGAATTACCTTTACTTTGATTATGATATATTTTTATTCTTCGTGTTATTGTCCCCGTTTACATTTTTTGATATGAGGTTTAATATCACCATCCATATTAAATACGTAATATTTATAATTATGAAGAAACTTTGAAGGCAAACAGATTATACCCCGTCCGGCGACTAATGATCTTTTTGACACTTCAAGAAATTTTGACATTAGTGACTGCCTCACACGTTATTTATTCGATTCGAAATAATAATCGATTTTATTTAAGAAGAACTTTCAATCGATTTAATTAAATACATTAAGTTTAAAAATATTATTTATTTATGCGTTTATTAGTTTTTTTAATTATAAATGAAATATATAAATAATAAATAAATGAATTAACAGAGTTATTGCTCTTTATTCTTGGTCTGCAATTAAATTTCAAGATTTCGACTTAATTCCTTGCAAGTAATCAATCTTGGGGTCATAGATACTATTTTTATTTCCTTTTTTGTATTAAATTTATAGAAAAAATAATCACATGACGTAAAATTATTTTTATCATATGATCGATGTATTATCGATTTATTATTTCAAGAACTGTTTCATAGTCTGTGGTTGTTTGTTATGCACAGGGTACTTCATTCAATCAATCAAATCGTCAATAAAGTATGACATTACTGTAAAATTTTTAGTACGTTATTCCGGAAAAATAAAACTGTAATTTATAGGCGTGAGCTGTCAAAAAGCTATTTAGTCGCCGGACGGGGTATAGTATTTTTTAAATTTTAATCTGTCAAAAATGTTTATGAATAGGCGTCGAGAAAGGTTTTGTAAGAATTATTAAAATCATATTATAAATACAAATAAATATTTATATTTTTTGTACAATGTTTACTGTATGTGTTGAATCTCTATCTTTCAAAATTAGAACGCAATCATTCAAAACACAAATGTAAAAAAGAAATAAAAAGGTTCATACGATTTCTAGACGCCAAAAAAAACCTAACCTTAAACAACCGAAATGGGATATCGTAACCAAAAAAAAAAAAAAAAATCACAATCACAGAACATTAAATTTAAAAACGTCACGAGACATCAGTTTCGCTCATCGTCGACGATGTCCGTTTTTACTTTTTTTTTCTGTTAAAAACCCATAGAGTTATAAAAATAAATGAGGCTTCCCGAATGCTGGGGCGAACACAATAGTTGGGTCATTATACTCGGTCATTTCGACCGAAGAGGGGACAGGCGAGGGTATAAACAACCTGAGCGTTTGAGCGTTAGGTTGTAAAAGCATTGTGATCAATTTTCTATTTTCTATACTTCACTTTATCTTTTATTGATTTTGTTTTGATACTTGATTTATTCCATTCGTGAGCAACAAATTAAACAAATTACGAAAATATGAAGGGAAACTGTTAGAGATTTGCTGCAGAAATAAATTTCGTACTCTATCTCTACTTATACCTATATCAAATTATATTTCTGTAATTATAGAGATAACGAGATTAATATTTAAGAAGTTATACAAAAAAGTTTACAAATATTTCAATTAAAAAATAATGTTTTCTATAGAAATGAGACATTCAATATATTTCGGTCATCCATCCAATTTTATAACTGCCCTTCAACTAAACTCTGCCCACGAACTATACCCATGACTATCCGTTAATATTTAACTATCTACGAACATAAATGAGTAATAATAGCTACAACTAATTAAAAATAAGTAAAAGTTTAGATAATTATGCATGCACTAAAATAACGAATCCAATAAAGTTTGGAAACATCTTGCACATCGTTTAGCACACAGAGCTTGATAAATAAGGATGAATATAAAAATATATATACATACTAGCTGACCTGGAGAACTTCGTACCGCTTTATTTTTTTTCTTGAATATAATAATTATATATAATATTATTATATCGAAATAAAATATAGCCTATCTTTCAAGTTGGATCAAACTGCACACGGTGTGCGAATTTGATAAAAATCGGTTAAGTAGTTTAGGAGTCCATCGCGGACGAACAACGTGATGTGTAATTTATATATATCTATATTAAGACTAGGTAAGTAGGTACCTAAACTCAACAGAAATCTCCATTAAAAGTCGGATAAAAACTAACTAAAACACGAAAATACAATAACAATAAAACATCATAGCAATTAAATCTTAAAGGACAACGATTGTTTAAATTTCCGCCTAAGTAGACATCAGATAAACAACCTAGCAATATACAAAATTACACCTCGTATCGTTACATTAATTTTAACGATAAAGCCTTAAGCATTTGCACTTTTCAAGGGGACGCTAAAAAGGCCTATTCGAGTGTGGTCGCTATAAAAATGTACACAAAAATTTCTCATTCCGCTATAAAGGGATTCTAATTGTAATTCTTTCGGTTATATTTGTATTTTACTTACAATTTGACGTTGATATTGCTTTTCAGAAATTATTCGATGCAATATGCTTGGGGCGTTAATGTGTAATATAAGGGAAAACATGGCTCGGTATTTTTAAATTGTAAAGTGTTTTGCAAAATAATTTTAGTCAGTCAGTCAGTATTTTAGTAATAAAAGTAAAATGAATTTACCGTTTATTCTATTTTCTTAGTAAGGAAAAATAATAAGTTATGTTATACATTTTTTTTACAACTAAATTCCCTTTACTTAGATTTGTACATCTCTAATAATGTAACGTTTCAAGAGATACCATTTTACTCCGTAGAACTTTACAAGTTAAGAAGTTAGAGGATGATACTACTAGAATATAAAATAAATTTAATCTATCTAATGACTAATGTGATGATAATAAATGGAATTAAACCCGATTAATTAAAAGCGCCGCATTTCGTACATTTACACTGATAATAATCTACACAAAAAACTATACGGATGTAGCGCGTGTCTTGAAATTAATTCATATCGCATCAATTAGCGACAAAACAAAAGATACGATACAGTAAATGAAATTATTGATGGACTTTATTGCTACGATAATAAGAATTATAATTAATAAGAAAATTATTTAAAAAATGATATGAATAAAGTTGTAGAACGAGAAACGGTGTGCATGTAGAAGCGGTTTTTATTGAAAACAATGATCGTGGGAAAATTCTTGGTTAACTGTATCGGGGAAAGCAAGAAATAGTAATTGTATTATGAATCATAAGGTTCGTCGGTGAGTTAGAATGTGTAATGTACCGCTTTCTTTACAGAGAAAACGAGGAAGAAATATTCAGAGTTTTCATAATAGAACTATTTTAACAGAAGGTGACCGAATAATAATTCCAATTCATGTTTTTTTTATTAGCAGTAGAGTGGTATCGCTTGTTCATTCCTTCTTTTGCAACCGCCTTTGTGACTCTTTGTTAATAAGTTGTTCAGTACCTACTCTATTCAACAAATAAATGTAACACAAAAGTGGAGTAAACTTTTTTATTCCATCTAATAAATTCTGTATTGTAACATAGATTAGGAACAAAGTTAATTCAGTCTTAGAATCAACATTATTAAGATTTTGTAATGGAATATAAAATACGAAATCTCAAAATTTTATTCTAAATAGTACTATTAGACTATAGGTACTATTTTATTCACGATTATAAACGATTTAAATCATCAGTATTTTGTTCCAATTTTTTGTTCAAAATTAGCTAGACCACCTTGTTTCTAGACCAGCACTCCACATTATAAGTAATTGACTTTTCAATAGAGATACTTACGTCCGGAAGCCCTCCCTACTTATCGACAAACAATTTCCTCTACAAAAGTACTGTTTTAGTATTATCTCCGCTGTCATCTATGGGCGCCATGTCTTATAGCGGATGTTAAGTAGCTGTAAATGATCAATAGATGTTCCTTTCGATGTGTTTCCCAATCAATGACGTCATTATATAATTTTTTCTTTTCCAATCAATTGTATCCTGTATCTTGCAGTTGTTTCTTTTTGAATCTTGTTGAGTCAGTCAGTAAATGGGACATGTGTGTTAATCGAAAGTAACAAGTTCAAATTCGAATAGTGCTTCTAAATAAGTTATCAAATACTAAACGATGATAAAAGAAAATGTCGATAGAATATTTACACTAGTAGATAGAGTAACGTGGTTGAATAAGTACCTGGTGTGGAATAGGACAGCTAGGAGAACTCTTAGATCAGTTAATTTCTCAATGCAAACATTCTGGTACACCAGATTGAATCGAATAGTAACCTTAACCATGGCGGCCGCGAGTGTATGATTGTATTTGCACAAATATTTATTTCTAGTTTGGGATTTTTTCCTGGAATACCTCTACGTGTTTTTTTTTAATTTAATTATATCGGCAAATAAGCGTACGGCTCACCGGATGGTAAGCGTTTATCGTAGCTTATAGGCACCTGCAAGACTAGAAGCATCGCAAGCGCGTTGCCGACCCTATTCCCAATCCCCCAGGAGCTCTGGTCACCTTACTCACAAACAGGAACACAATACTGCTTGAAAGCAGTATTATTTAGGTGTGATCTTATGTAAGGTCGAAGTACTACCCCAGTCGGGATGCTCCAAATTTTGAGCAAGAAATTTCCTGCTGTGCCCTACCTCAGTTAAGTTACCGTGTTTAAAGGAATACATAAAGTTGTCGGTCCCGGTTATCATCTTAGATATGTAATAGCGATCTCCATGTTAGGGGTTCACCAAGTAACTGTAAAGCAGCGATAGATTTTAACCAACTTCTTTTTTATATTCTTCTATAAGGAGAAGATACATTTGCTTAGCTTTAGAACGTTTAAAGGTTCATTTAATTTAGTTCATACAGACTAATTGTATAAGAGTTTCACAAATACAATATTTTCATAATAATCTTTACCAATTTACCTAAAATGTATAAAAAATTATCGTTGTATTTTTTTACTATTCGATGAATATTTTCAAATATAGCAACAATAATAATTGATCGTTATATTTAATGATTGACTTGAACTTCACGGTTAAATTAACAGCAAGTCTGGACTTGACCCAGCTACCGGCAAAAAACGCATATGAAGAACTGTATCTATTGTATGTGAATTTTCAATGTATTTTGAGCTCTATATCGCAGAACGTATAAGCTACTATTCCTTGAGTTATTTTATTTCAATTATTGCAGTTTCGCTCACGCCTCGCTGAGATATAATTTTTGTACATGTAACTGTTAACGAAGGTAAGTCATTTTTTCGTTTCACTTTATTTTTATTTAATACTAGCTTCTGCGCGCGACTTCGTCCCCGTGGAATAAAAGGAAAAAAAACCCGATTTTGAAACATTCTTCATTGGTGCTACGCTCCTATTGGTCTTAGCGTGATGATATATAGCCTATAGCCTTCCTCGATAAATGGGCTATCTAACACTGAAAGAATTTTTCAAATCGGACCAGTAGATCCTGAGATTAGCGCGTTCAAACAAACAAACAAACAAACAAACAAACAAACAAACAAACAAACAAACAAACAAACAAACAATCAAACAAACTCTTCAGCTTTATTATATTAGTATAGATAAAATGAAATACGTATTCGTTTCGAAAGACTTTGTTTTTGGATTTTAAATTACATTTTGAGAATCTGTTGAAAAGTTTCGGCTCATTTAATGTAATAATAAAATATAGGTACCTACATACATGAACATAGGTATACGTACATAAAAATCAACTATACTTTATTAACTGTACTTGCATACATCCATCACAGCATAATTAAGAAATAGTTAAAAGACCTAAATGAAGTCCGAAACAATACACTGATTACACCGCGCTGTAGCGGCTTACCGGGCACAGTATCTTGGCACCCCGAGGACACTTCCGGAGATATTCAAGAAGCCAAAAAGACTTCTGAAGTTTCTGGAGGAGCTTGGGTGGCAAGAGTGAATAAACACATTCCCACAACGCAAAATAGGCGCTGAGGAGTTGCGGATACCGACCCGTGATAACCATACCAACCAACCATAACCATACACTGATTACAATAATGCCAAATTTAAATTTTAAATGAAGTCAAGAACAACAATACTTTTAAAATACAACAACAGAACAATAATCAGTAACGATTATTATCGATGTCTCCTCATGTTCCGATTATAAACTGTGTAATTATCTGTGATCTAGTAACGTTATTAAGGTTTAGACCTGTTTTAGGTCTTTGTTCTGGATCTAGTTAAGGGTTCTAGTATTTATCGTTTTTCCAATCATTTTATTATCTTCAATCAAGTCTAATTGCGTTTACCAATTGTTTGATAGATTTCAAATTAGATAACAATGCACTGTTCTATTACGATTTCAATGTGTAATTTTTATTGGATTAAAATTTAAAGCGATCGAAACTTTTTTGACTAGCCCGTTGGCGCAGTTTGTAGTGACCCTGCTTTCTGTTCCGGGAGTTGTGGGTTCGATTCCCACCTCGAGTCTGGGTGTTATATAAATATTTATTTATATATTTATATATGTATTATTTATAAGTATGTTTATCAAAAAAAAAAATGTAGCTAGACCAGTCGGTTGTTACCTATAACACAAGCATTAAGTTGCTTACTTTAGGAACAGATGACCGTGTGAGTATTGTGTATATATTTATATTATTAGTCATAAAAAAATAATACAAAACATCAACATTCAAAATAAATTTTCATCATTAAATATAATCCAATAATCTTAAGGTAATATTTCTGAAATTATATAAATAAAAATGCGTATTTTTGAGAAATCACTCTTTTTTTTAAAAATACAAGTATTAATTAATAACAAACAAATTAATCTATTTCACCGCCGTATCATTATAGCATACATTTTTAACATTTGTTAAGTTTTGTTAAAGATCTATTCAAGTATTGTAATTGTAAATCTAATTAATTAACGATGATCGTAAAGTAAGATAACATTTTCTCCTTGAAATTCGAAGATTTAAAATCACAAATGCCATACATTAACGGTCGCGCCATTGTCAGGGAGGCGAAGTCATAGTAAATCAGGTTTTAAAATCAATCACTCTACCAATCGTAAATACTGACAACTTTAACTGTATGTTCAACCACTACCATTACAGCCTATCACAGTCCACTGTTGGACATAGGTCTCCACAAGTTCGCGCCCGACATTATGACGCGAACTCATGTGTTTTGCCCATAGTCACCACGGTGACCGCAGGGCTGGCTTTGTCGCACCGAAGACGCTGCTGCCCGTCTTCGGCCTATGTATGTCAAAGCCAGCATGGATGGTTATCTCGCCATCCGTCGGCTTTTTAACTTCTAAGGTGGTAGTGGAACTGTGTTATCCCTTAGTCGCCTCTTACGACACCGGAAGAGAGGGGGTGGCTACATTCTTTAGTGCCGTAGCCACACAGCACCACAGCACAGTATGTTCAAATGAAGTTTAAATTAAACTGAACCGTTGGCACAGTTGACGCTGACCTCTACAGGGAAAGGATGTAATAGTTTATTAATTTATTTATACACTTTAATATACACTAAATCTATACTAATATAATAAAGCTGAAGAGTTTGTTTGTTTGATTGTTTGTTTGTTTGTTTGAACGCGCTAATCTCAGGATCTACTGGTCCGATTTCAAAAATTCTTTCAGTGTTAGATAGCCCATTTATCGAGGAAGGCTATAGGCTATATATCATCACGCTAAGACTAATAGGTGCGGAGTCCACGCCGACGAAGTCGCGCGCAGAAGCTAGTATGAAATAAAATAAATAAGCAACATTAACAATAATTAGAGAAAAAATTTACAAAAGGCGGCCTTATTGCTAAAAAGCAATCTCTTTCAGGCAAACTTAGGGCAAAGAAGATGATGTACTGAAGGTCTGGTGTAGGTGTACGAGTACAATTCCATGTTATAGAAAATAATGTTAAACAACTCAATAAATAGACATAAATACATACATAGACAGATTGTTTACATCATGTAATCATTTATATAGATATGTATGTATTTATAAAAAAAAATCATAACGTTACCTAAAACATAGAAATAAAGTTAAGGTAAAACTATAAACATATTTAACTAATTCAAAGAAGTGTTACATACCGATGTCTTTTTTTACTCCTATTTATATTGTTAAGTACTTTTTCGCTACCACGAGTCATAGCATGATTTTCTGTAGCCAATTTCACACCTAGATAATGAAACTGTTACAATGAAACGTGTGTCGCGTGAGTGGTTACAACTGGCTGATTAGTTAATAGCAGTCGCAGGTTGGGATATGCCGAATAAGAAATCTACAATTTCAAACATTTGTATAGACATACCGTCACTAAGTACAGCTCTAGGCATTTGTGATTGCGTTGTTAGTTTTTATGTGGTTCCGCAGAATCTAAGTCCTACAGAGGGCCGTTGAGTTAGCATTTATTTAAATGTAATATAAAATTATTTTTTTACTATAAATAATTTTTAACTTTACCCATAACATGGAGTATTTTCTTAAAATCATAAATATGGTACAAAAATCAGAATGTTAGATGCAACAGTGTAAAATCTAAACTGATCACCGTCTCCCTAATGATTCGAGCTATTATCCTAAACTCGGAGTATAATAAAGCAGCTTTAACTGCCGATAAAATATTTAATACCGTTGCGTCGCAGGAGTAGCTCGATCAATGATACCCTGTGTTTTTTGATACCTACACTTCCATTGTATCTTGACCTCACTGGATCATAGCAAGCTTGTGCCTTATTTTGAAATAAGGAACGCTGCACGCAATCGAATTTTGTGCTGTCGTGTACTTGACCTTATTAATTAGTAAGGAGGGTACTTTTACACTTTTACTTCTGCGGGATTATCATTTACACATAACATGACATGGGTGATTTAGTCAGATTTACTAACTTATATTGAAGAAGTGTTTATTGGTTATATAAAAAAATTCTTAACTTAATATGTTACGAATTGCATCACAGATAGTCTATCAGTCTATGTAAGTATGTGTTTTTCATATATACAAATGAAGTAACACTCAAACTTTGGGCTTAATCTATTACGCTGTCCTACTGCGGAGTAAAAATAATTTTCCTATCGGAAGCATATTCTTATCAATTGTTTGAACTGCAACCGACAGCTTTGCGTAATGTCCAAAGGATGTTGGTAAATATCACCCACAGGGACATATATTCCCAGACACACAGTACAGAAACATAAAAGAAAACAGATATACTACCTTACTATCTGCCCCTAACAGGAATCAAACTACGACCGTTGGCTTTACAACAAAAACTTACACCAATATATCAGAGGAATTGTCAAAACGGTTAACTAATAAAATTAAAATAAAATACACTATACAATTAAACAAGACATCAAGACAATTTTATCTACCGCGCGTAGGAGTCCTAACCACCGTGACAGGTCAACATTCTTGGTGAAAAAGATTGGATGTTTTTATGATACTATTTTAAATATGGCGTCTTAAACGACGCGCGGCTGACAATTTATGGTCACCGTAACTTGGCTTAAGACAATGGTTTAATTATGCTGGGTGATAACTGTGCTCGCTGTAAAATATCTTTATGTTTATTTTTACTGGTATTGGATTTATTTGTTTAACTTCATTCCCCTAAAATGACGTTAAATTCAATACTATTCAAGTCAAGTAAGCGTTTGCCTATATGTTATCAATGTTTTCTTTAGAGACAGGGGTTGTTCGTAAGAAATTAATATTAGTGATGAAATCACCGTTGCACTGTCATTAGTATTATACAAATAAATACATTCTTGAAAATAAAATAATTGTCGAAAATAATGGACGAATTTGGTTCAGTTCCTAGAATCTTATGCTATCTTGTGGGTTGGCGGCCTATTTTCCAATACGTAACCATAGCTATTAGATGTATGCTATAGCTCGACCAGCTTAGTATGCTCTCCGAGGCATGGTGACAAAACTTAAAATGTATTTGTACCAATACAAATATCTGCAGAGTGGGAACAACAATCGATCGCTAGAGATATGACCTTTATATTATTTTAGAATAAATTTCATCAAAACCAGTACGTTACAGACCAGAACAGCGTCCAATAATTGTCAGATATAATTTCCATTTTTAAAATTAACGGCCCATCCTTAGATTAACAATAATCTAAAAAACCCACCAACCAAAATTATAACTCCCGATGGTAAAATCTCATAAGCTTCGACCCAACAAGGACTTTGTTATAACAAAATACATAGAGCAAAATACCACTTAATTCCTTAACTGCTGTTAAAACACATAAAGCTAAAAATACACCGCTGTACGTCAAAGTTAACGCATAAACAATGTCTAAAGAACTTCTTCGAATAATTGTCATCTTAAAACCTCGTTATGGCTTCCAAACGTAAGTTATAGTGTTTTCTTAAGGGCACTGATAGAGCACAGAGTAACGGAAATGGTATTATCCAAATTTCAGATTATTAACACGAAAATTGTAAGTTTATTTATTCGTTTAAATACTTTACATGATATGTGATGTAGTTAATACCTTATATGTATGGGTATTTACAAAACGTGTAGCTTACGATCTAACATACAAAACAGTTTTAACAAAAACCGCTCCAACACATTGCATCAAATAAGTTCACTTCCTAGCCTAACGGGTTTAAGTTCTGGCTAAACAAGGCGCCCTAAAACAAGTAATTTCTGTCTCTGTTACTAGCACGCACTTGCCTTGAACATTTTGATTTTACATCCCATGTATCATATGGCAGTCATAAGTTTTTATATAACCTCTCGATGTGGATAAAGTGCAAGAGGCCCAGACGTGAAACAAAGCCATGCCCAACGTCGCTTTCCCTGAAAACTATAAATCCCTGCAGCTATTATGAAAATCTTCTGAATAGTAAGATGATGCATGATGTTGCAAACAAAACACTGCCGATATTCAATACAAAATTTCCACTTTTATTGACGTCTAATAATAGAAAAAAAACTCTTTGATAAGTGTTAATTTGTCATATAACTAGAATTTTAGAACTTAGAATACTAACAAATACGTTACTGAAAAAAGGGCAAATTTTAATTTGACCAATTTATTTATATTTATTATAACTTTTAAGTTACATAACATTTTGCAAATTTTTATATCTCTTCCGTTAATATCTGTGTTCTCAGTCCCGCTAAGTGTGGCCGTAGTTAAGTACTCATCACTGCTAATCTATACATAAAACAAAATCGAAACAGAAGGTGTTTGGAAATAAAATATTTTAGTTTTCAGTCTGTTTTTAATTGGTAAAGATATTTTTTATATATAGCTAAGTTGTGTTAACTTTTTAAGCTCGAGCGGACAAATAAATGATTAATTAATTAAGAGAAAAAAACGAGCGTGCTTTAGACCACACGACTGAAGTAAAACTTCTTTAGCTCCATCTAACTTATATCTCCCTCTCAACTGCCGTTCGCTCGCCCGATCACACTTTTCGTAACTTATTCCCTAAGTCGAACGTGCATAAAGAAGCTTTACTTCAACAAGTTATCTGTTCTTCAATATTTTGTGTAATTTTTTTCGCAAAAAAACAAATGTTATCAAAAAATTTAATCGAATATTTTCATAAATGACTTTTGTTATGCCCATTCGACATGTGACAGTCACTTTAATAAAAACAAACAAATATTCCTACAATATTGGGAATAGAAAAACAATAATAAATCTTTTCAAACGACAGGGTAGTAATAAGTAGTACCTGCATGGGAAATCGTTCCATAACTAAAACGCTGATCGTTAGGTTAATTTGTCCCACAGTTTGTACGTAATCGAATGTCCCATGCGATTCAATTATTAACTGTATTCAATTATTTATTGTATTCTTCGTATATACCACAGACCACAGAAATACTATATATACATTGCTTGTGATTTCTTCAATAAACCCCAATATGTTAACTGTAATTTGTTGACCAAGTTAAAAAAAGTAGAAGGTTCTCAATTCGACAGTATTTTTTTTAATGTGTTATATTACCTCAATAATTTTTACTGAGTGTACGGTTTTTATCTGCCAATTGTGTGGAGTGGAGAGAGAGTGGAGCACCGTGGTGGATTAAGCTCCAATTCTACTCCTAAATGGAGAATAAGGTCTATGCTCAGCAGTGGGATGTTCGAGGCTGAATGAATGCGTACAGATTTTGATGATTGTGTTTATATTTGAAAGCTGGAACTTTTCATCTATAGTTCCCAAATAGTTCCAGTTAATTTTGATCGAGATCTGATGAGTGAGTTTAAAGTTGAGTTTTAAGAAGGAGTTCGTATTTTTCGTTTGCTCGACGACGTAAATTAAAGTCGGTTTCTTTGTTTCAGAACAAACATGATTACTTTACGTTTTTATTCAAAACTTTTGACACACGACATTCTGAACTCATCCATAAAGTACATATATCATATTATATTAAATACCTATTATTAATTATTACTAAATCTGCGTACAGTTAACAAATAGCTTACTTTTTTTTTATGTAACTAGGTTGGCAAACAAGCGTACGGCTCACCTGATGGTAAGACCGTAGCCTATAGACGCCTGCAACACCAGAAGCATCGCAAACGCGTTGCCGACCCTATCCCCAATCCCCCTCCCCAGGAGCTCTGGTCACCTTACTCACCAACAGGAACACAATACTGCTTGAAAACAGTATTATTTAGCTGTGGTCTTCTGTAAGGTCGAGGTACTACCCCAGTCGGGCTGCTCCAATTTTGAGCAGGAAATTTCTGCTGTGCCCTACCTCAGTTACTTTATAAAATGGTCCTCACAAGTTTCACATTTTATAATATTAAGTAGAATTAATTGTTTAGACTTATTTCATTGTTTCCTTTATGTTAAAATTAATACGTACTTGACATTTATAATAATTTTGAATAAAAATAGTTATTAAATCATACGTCAAGTTACAAGTTATCGATACTAATGATCTTAAATCAACAAACAATGTAATACATACAAAAAAAGCACAAATAGAGCTTTTTAGACGACCGTTAAAAACCTACAAACGAAAATAAATGTCGTAATATTTATTTACCGGACGGACATTGTTATTGTTTCATCGATAAAATGTACTTTACTTTTGTATTTTACTTAATGACTCATTAACTTAATGTGAACTCATATCCTGTGCGCTAAGTACATTTTATTGTGTGTCCAAAATTGATACTTTGTAACAAATTAGTTTTGTTTACACGCAAGGATTTATCAGTGCAAGTTTGCTCACCATAGTGTGTTTAATCTTGCTCACAATTTGTAGCAACCTGACTGGAAAAGAAGCTGAACCTTTTAGAAGATCACAGCGAAATAATGCTGCTCTCAAGCAGTGTTGTGTTACTGTGGTGAGTAAGGTGACCAGAGTTCTTGGTTAGGGGTTAGGTCGGCAATACGCTTGCTCCTCTTGTTGCAGGTGTCCCTTTAACATCAGGTGGACCATACCCTTATTTGCTACCCTTTAACTTGTAGTATTGTATATTAAAAAAAGTACTATAAGCAAGAAGTAAAACTTCATTTGCCACCTCTGACTGCGCAAATTTCTATAAATTTCTACAATTCTAATGAGTGAAAGCATTTTAAGATAATCAATAATAACATCTCAAAGTTTGAAGTGAGTACTTATGATTTGACGAGTAAGAGCATTGTTTATAAGTAGTAGAAGTAATAGTAGCCCAGTCTAATTAGCTCAAAAACGGGCTGAGATTTACAAAAATTGTAAGCAGCAATTTTCCTTCGGAATTCCTTGGGGGACATAACTAAAAATAGTTATTACAAAAGTTGTTTAAAATTAAATTTCCTACAATTTTGGTTCTCATCTATTTTTTTTTTTGTAGGATCAATATTTTCCGAAGGAAAATTGATTTCTTCCAATATTTGTAAATCAAAAAAATACTAATTCAACTGGGCTATAAAATAATGGCTTAAAAAAGTTTTCCATGTAACGAATTTAATCTTACAAACTTCGGTAGAACTAAAAACTAAAATATCGGCTATAATTTTTTTATATAATAAGGATATAGAAACTAAATCACGAATTAGTAAAATTTATTTTATGTTTTTATTGTAATCCTCATAGTTATTAAAAAATTTAAGGCACTTTAAAGGGTATCTAAAATCTTTCACACAGCCCATTAATTGTGTCTGCAACACACTGAATTCAATCAAATACAACCTCTTTTAACATATATTAAGGATTAAATTAGTTTAGACCGCATAGAGGTTAGTAAAAAGTTGGTGTCAAAAGTCCCACTCGGAAAAAAAAAATTCAACAAAAAAGTAATCCACGGACCAGCTGAGCAAACAAAACAGGTCGTGATTCTGGAACTAATCGTTGATGCATTGAATATAGGGACTTGTTATCCCTTATTTTGTTGTTATGCATCTAAGGGTGAATTGCACCAACTGACGTTAACGTTAAATATCTCACGTTAACGTAATATCTTTCGTTAAATCAATCGTTAAGACAAAAATGCGTTGCACCATCTGACAATGGTTAAAATGACGTCATAATTTAACGGTAACTATAACGACACATATTTGGCCGGTTATCGTCATTGTTAAATTTGTTATGTCAAATTCCGTCATTACGCCATTGTTTTTGCTATAACATTATTTCCATTCGGTATGTCTTTACTACAAGAAATTTTGTGGGAAAGTTCTTCTGATTCAGACGACGTTATAATATATTCTAAAAGAAAGGTTTATCTCGAAAGAATAGATAGATTTAGTAAATGGGACGAAAACTCCTTTTTGGAAAGGTTTCGTGTTTCCAAGAAACTTGCACGCGCTTTGGCTTTACACTTAGACCCATTGATATCATCAAGAACCACGAAGTGAGTATCTATTTTCCTTCAATAATTCATAATAGTTTCAATGAATGTAGCTTAGGTACTTATTTTTATAGAGTCCCTACCTAAGAAATAAAATTTTGTAATAATAATTTTAAATTATAATAAGTATCTATTTATTTTTCTCCAGAAATTCAGCTGTAACTTCAATGCAACAAGTACTTATTGCATTAGAATATTTTGCGTGCGGCTCATTTCAACGGTGCATTGCTGATACTGCAGGAGTAAATAAATCAAGCGTATGTCGAATCATAAACAGAGTGAGCAGAGCAATTGCAAGAATGCGACCTGAATGGATATATATGCCTCGTAATAGGAATGAGATAGAAAAAGCAGCAACAAATTTCTATGAAATAAGCGCCTTTCCTAAAGTTATTGGGGCTATTGATTGTACACATATACCCATCAAATCTCCAGGTATTTATTATCAATTATTAAACTAGGATTAAAACTGAATATATGGTATGGTAAAACTGTATAAATGGTAACTGTATGTATGTACCTCAAGTGATTATGTGTTTGTATTTTAAATTCATTTAAAGAGGTGTTACTTTTAATTATTATATTCCATAATACAGTGTACTCGTATACAAAAACACTAAAAATTAGGTACATTATTAATTATACATTATAATTTATTAATATTTCTGTACATTTTCTTGTTAGGTGGCATAGATGCAGAAAATTATAGAAATAGAAAATTGATATTTTCAATAAATGTGCAAGTTATTTGCGATGCAGAAATGTATATAACCAACATTGTAGCACGTTGGCCTGGCAGTAGTCATGATAGCCATATATTTAACTGCAGTGTTATAAAAAGTAGACTGGAAGCTGGTGAATTTGAAGGATACTGGTTACTTGGGGATAAGGGCTACGCATTAAAACCATATTTGTTGACTCCTCTACGTAACCCAATATCCGAAGGAGAAAAACTATACAACGAAAGCCAAATTAGAACAAGAAATGTAATTGAAAGGATGTTTGGATGTTGGAAAAAGCGCTTTCCAGTTCTATCGTCAAAAATACGCACTGATTTGAAGAAAGCACAACCTATTATAGTGGCTACTGCAGTGCTCCATAATATGTGCAAGAAAATGAAAGAGCCTACACCATCATTTATGGATTATGAGACTCCCTTATCTGCTGATGAAGAGGAATTTGAGTATAGCGGTTCTATTAACAGGTCTGATGACCATAATAGAACTTCTTTGATAAATAATTATTTTAATCAAATGTCTTAGTTATCACCACCTATTATGTTGGATTGAGGTAATAAGGACAAAAATAAAGATTTATTTTTAAAATAAAATTTTTATTAAATAACTTGAATTATTTATTTCTTAATAAATCTATCTCTAATTGTAATTTAATTATTTCTAACTTATGCTTTTCTTCATTGTGTTTAATTTTTTGTTCATGCAATTCTTTTTGTTGCTCGATACTCAGTTTTATTTTTTGAAGCTCAATGTCATGTAGCTCGTCCAAAACATTAATTTTTTTTTCTTGTAGAGCTTTTTTTATTACATTGCAGCTTTCTACTTCCCTCCTCCTTTTTGCTCTGCCTACAAAAATTAAAAGTAATATATTAGGTTACCTTTTCATAAATTTTAAAATAAAGTAGTCTTATGTCCCCTGGGTTTATATAGGGCAGATAAATTTCTATATCTATCTTTGTGTAAAAGCAGGTTATCAGCTTTCTTTGCCATACACAACCAAAATATCTAAAGAAACATCCCTGTGATTCTAACACAGGATGTCCGAGCTAAAGCGCAATGAACTACTGACCCACAGAGGTGGTCTTTCAAATATTTAATTACATTAATGTATTTATCCAAAAATAGAGAAGGATGAAATAATTTTACGTTTTAGCGGTGAAGACATTGGTCTCCTCAATGATGAGTGGGGTGTGCTGGTGTCAAAAACAATTTCTGCGTCATTTCCAGCTGGTTCTACCATTTTACTTTCAGCAACCTTAAAAGTTAAATAAATATAGCTATTACTATATGTATAGAATGAAGTAATATAATAGACAAATTTAGTTATGTTGTGCACCTTTGCGATGGAGTTATTAGAATCTTTTATTGTTATATCCAGTACCACATTTTCGTCTTCATGGGGCTGTAACAAAATCCAGTTTTCTTTCTTACTAAAATACACCAATTTAAATAAAAATAGTTATGTTAATATTATGTACTCATAGAAAGAAAAAAATTGTGTAAATTATTAAAAGCAATATGTTAACTAAATAAACGTTAGTACTTATACTTTATAGTTATGAAATAAATACCTTGATTACATCATCATCATAAATAGCATCATTTCCATCAATAGATGTTGACATAATTGACTTTAACCAGTCAGTATTTTCTTCATCACCTTGTGTAGGGGGTAATGAAGGGGTCAGGCGGCCTCCACCAGTTTTTATCATGCTTTGACGCTTGCTACTAGCTTCCTGTAGTACAAAATTGTTTTTTTTTTTATTATATTAATTTCTTTCTAGCTGACCCAACACAAATGTAGTTTTACCATACATAAACACTTAAATCATAACCACAGACACAGTGACACAAGATATTTTATGTTAGAATTTACTTATCACATGATATATCAAGATAAGTGCCTAAAATATATGAATAAGTACCTTTTTAATTGCCCTTTTTAAATTATCAAATTTATATTTTAATTGTTTTACAGTCCGTGGTGTTTCACAAACTGCATTGAACTCTTTGGAAATGTTATTCCAAACGTCCTCTTTTTGTTTAGAGCTGGTCGCATCAGTTTTTTTGCTTAATAGTATGTGTTTATATTTTCCCACAAGTGATTGAAGTTTATCCACTTCTGCTTTCGTGAAGTTTGTACTTCTTTCTCTGAAAAATTAAACAAAAAGGAAGTATCATTTAGACATTCATTTTTTGTTTGTAAAATTATAAGGATATTTAAAGTGAACGAATAAATTGCTTTTATAAACTTACTTTGTACTGAAGTTTTCGAGGACATGTAAATTTTCCATTTTTAATAAAGTATACAACATACAAGCTGATGAATATCTTAAAATCGGAAAAAATAGCACGTTTAAATATAAAATTGACACGTGAGATTTGAAAATTGACTGTATGTCTCAAGTGTTGCTATATACGAAAATTTACCCGCGTTCATTTTCGAGTAACATATGTCTCATTTTACTGGTAACCCACTTAACTACAACGTTAACAGTTTTTCTGATGGTGCAACCGCGTAATGGCTAACGTAACCATTAATCGTTATTGTTAGCGTTATTGTTAAATTTAACAGTTACAATAACGAGAGTTTTGGTGCAATTCACCCTAATTTTAAAATTCAGTGATCTGACTAAAAGAACACGTCGTTGAAAATATTACTTCACATTGAAAACTAAACGCTCATTGCATTTTGTTAAAAATAACAAACTATGTTTACCTTATCCGCAAAGCTTCTCCTATGTTAGAGTTCTAACCCTTCTATTACTTAAGTAAGAGGTTAACTATGTCCAGCGGACTGTAAGTAGGTCTGTAAGTGAATTGCTCCTGTAATAGATTTTGTGGATTTTTCACCTTAATAATACCTTAAATTTATAACCTAACTAAAATATGTAAGCGTGGGAATATATTTGTATAATGTACAACGATAAGACAAATTATTAGGTTGTAATTATTTTGGTGGCTTGAAGGAATAATTGGCAGTACAAGGAATTGTGAGCGATCGGGAAAAGCACACCTTACACACATCTTGTGTTAGCAACTGGTAGATTTACTATACATATAGCAACTACAGTAGCTAATTTAGTCGTTAGTTAGGTATTATATATACACCAGGCATTATACCCACGTTGAATCTGTAGTCAACAAGTAACACTCGATTGGCTACTGTACCATAATGAAACTATATTTAGATCAATAAATAAAAACATTTAACAAAAACCCACGCTCGTTTATTTCTAAGGTAGACAGACATCTTAATGCTTGTGTTTTATAGTTCTCTGGTGACATAGTTTCCTGCAAAATTATTATCGTAATAAGTCTGCACTTAAATAATACATACATATATAAATAATCATATTTTACACTCAGCTGAAAGCACGGTTACGTTAAAGTAGATGAAACAAAGCGTTATCAAAAAAAAAAAAAAATGCAACAAAGGTAGGCAAATATAAAAAACTTAAATATTTCTTGACCGTTCTTGACCAAACTTGTCGAGAACTGTACCCTTACTTATGGTTGCCTTTGAAGGTTTATAATAATAAATGTTTTTCAATAAAAAATAATTTTTTAGCACATGGTACAGAACTTTTGTCTTTACTCGACTCACACAATTGTCATCGAACTTCATTTTGAAATAACTTTTGATTTTCAATATTTACAATTATATTTCCAATCACTATACTTAGTTTAATTAACTTACTTTAATGTGTTTTTTTATCACGCAGGTTTTGTGATGTATTAAGAAATTTCACCCTTAAAATGAAATTAAATGGAACGTGCATGCAAAAAATTCATGAGGAAACTTTCTTATTCATTTCTTAATCATCTTTGAAAAAAATTGAATTTTGAAAACGAAACAAAAGTAATAAAAGAAATATATTAAAATACAAAATAAATAACAAATATTTAAATACATAAAAACTGCACAAATCAACAACTCTCATTAGGATAAAATAATATTTTGGAGATCCGGAAATACATGTACCTACAACAACAGTAGCATCGGAAACGCGTTGCCAAGTCTACCACCAGGAGCTCCAAGCCAATCCCCCCAGAAGCTCTGGCTAACTTACTCACGATAGAAACATAACACTGCTTGAAGTTGTGATCTTCATACACAAACGTCTAGAAAGTCGTACAAAGTAAAAGAAAAGATAAAATTGTAGTATTACATAATAAATATACTCGTATTATTGACAATAACAAGCACCCGCTTATCAGAAATACGTACAACAATTACCAGAAATAACAATTTAAGTTGTACGATGAAGCTTAACAATATTTTTGAAAGAATTAATGTCAGTCGTAATTAGTTTACTTTTTACAAACAAATTAGATGTTTTAGATTCGTTGATCCATTAAAAATAGTAGAGATTTTAAAGCTGCAATTATATTAAAGAATTAATTGTTTTCTTAAGTAAAAATAAAGTACTTCAAATTACATTAATAATTAAACAACAATACAGATTATTGGGAATAACTCAAAATCGTCAGATCTCGATGAAATTTCGGAACCACATGACAAGCACTAGCTTACGAATAAAAATAGTATCATCAAAATCGATACACGCCGTAAAAATTATGTATACGTGCAAAATAACCCACATTAAAAAATACAGTCGATATAAGTACCTCCAAATCTTTTTAAGTCGGTTAAAAATATGTTTAATTTCATTTTAAGTATGGATGCATATTAATGCTATTAATATGTTACAGTGCTAGGAGACATCATATCAAAACGGGCAATTTATTAATTTTTCTTTTCCGTAATCCATTAATTTATATAATAAATGAAGCAATACTTTTTGCAGATAACAAAAGATGTGTAAAGGCCCTGAACTAACAGTGAAGAAAAATGGGAAGGACATATTTCAACTATAAATTACAGGTAAAGATTGTTGACAGATGTTGTTGAAAAAAATTGGCTACGAAAATAGGAGCAGGGGGGCTGGCACGTGGTCGGTGTGACTGCAGTAAGTTAATATAATAAATAATATTAAGCTGTAAAATATATGTGTATATGTATTGATATATTTCTTATATAATTATTTGTTTTTTAGACTTGCAAGCCTTGACAAACACAATACTATTTTCTCAAACCTTTAATCCCAAATTTGTATCAAAGAAATCATTTTTCAGCAACATATATCATTATATTCTAATATGATAATATTGATATTCTAATGATAATTTAATACGTTCTGTTTCTATATTAATATTTATACAGTACACAAAATAATATAAAATTAATACTAATAATTTTATTGTAATGATATCTGACACTAACTTTTTTCGCGTTTTTAATTTCCTGTTATCATTTATCTTATCATAGTGGCCTTTTTTATTTATTTATTTATTTACACTTTATTGTACATCACAACTACAAATATCATTTACAGACATTTTAGAAAAACATTAGCACGTCGATCAGATTTTAATCTAGACCGAAAGGTTCCCTTAAAGTAAACACAGAGTTAATGACTTGAAATCAATTTAAAAACGTAAATTACTTTTCGCTTTGTTTGATTAAATTATCAATCATTTGTATTGGTTCACCATAAGTTATACTACTATTACATATTTAGTTCATTATTTGAACTATTATTAAGTGAAATTCTGTAGTAAGACATTTAGATAGTGTTTGTGACGTCATAAAGTCTACTGTATACTGGTTTTGCACGCGTAGTAGTATAGCCTACGGTAACCGCGTAGTATCAATCCGCTACGTGGCCAACTCGTGGTACAAAAACAATACTATATTTCAAAACATGCCATGCAGTCAATCAATCAGTCAGTCAGTTCAGCCTACTGCAGTCCACTGCTGTATATAGGCCTCCCCAAGTTCGCGCCAGACATCCCAGTTTCCTGCAATCCTCATTCAGCCTACACCGGAAATCTTACTTACATCGTCGGTCCAACGGGCCAGAGGACGTGCCACACTGCGTTTGCCAACAAGCGGTCTCCACTTCAGGATATGTCTGCTCCAACGGCCATCGGTCCTGCGACACAGATGACCAGCCCACTGCCCCTTCAACTTGCTAATTCTGTGGGCTATGTCGGTTACTTTCGTTCTCTTGCGGATAGTCATGCCACCCAACTAATTTTTAATCTAACTTGTAGGCAACTATGCTAGTACCTAGTATTAATACCTACTTACGCCGCAAAATATCTGCGTTTGATCAAACAGGTAGAGTTTGACAAACTTCGGCACAAAATTAATTCAAATTAACCCGAAAATACGAGTATCATGTCGTATTCGATAAACTTTTATTACGACTCAGTGAATCTAATTAAAGGTCGGCTCTCCTCCTTTCCCTTTGTTTTGCAAAATCACATTTTTTAAATATCATCTTAATTATATTTAGTTAAAAATATTTTGATGATATTTATTATATTAAGGTATAAACGTATTTTAAATCCTTTATAATAAGAGTTTTATTTAAAAATAAATAAACATACTTAACATCAAGTGCTGTGTGGCTACGGCACTAAAGAATGTAGCCACCCCCTCTCTTCCCGTGGGTGTCGTAAGAGGCGACTAAGGGATAACACAGTTCTACTACCCCCTTGGAACTTAAAAAGCCGACGGATGGCGGGATAACCATCCATGCTGGCTTTGAAATACACAGGCCAAAGACGGGCAGCAGCGTCTTCGGTGCGACAAAGCCAGCCCTGCGGTCACCAATCCGCCTGCCCAGCCAGCGTGGTGACTATGGGCAAAACACATGAGTTCGCGTCATAATGTCGGGCGCGAACTTGTGGAGGCCTATGTCCAACAATGGACTGTGATAGGCTGTAGTGGTGGACTTAACATCAATATACTTATACATATAATACACATAGTCGTCTGTTCGTAACGTAGACAACTTGATGATAGTAAATTTAATACACTGACAGCTGACTGATATAACTATATCTATATTATAATATAACTATGTAAATATAAGTTAGATAACTATCTAACTTTTTGTTGATATTTATAATCCATGCATAAATGTCACCTAAAAACAGATTTAGTGTGGGAAACCAGGCACACAACCCTAAAGCAGAAAGCCACTGACAACCGTCACCGGATCACACACAAAAAAAAAAGATTCTTAAAAATTTTATTAATGATTGCAATATTAGTTATTTGAATGTATGTGTATTATATATGTGGACGAAACCGCAGGAGAAGCCATTACATGATACACTAATCGATCTCTTGCGTGTTGCGACCGATACGCTTAAATAACACATTTGGTAAAAAAATTATCGCCCGTACATTCATTAGGTTTTGACAATTGATAAAAAGTTACCCTCTTGTATCAAGTTGTTGTCATCAAAAATATTCTAGACTAGCTTTCTGGCTGCAGCTTTCCCTGCGTTTATTACACGATGGCTGTTTTTCCCGTTAAAATATAGCCTATGTCATTCAGTTATAACGTAGCATTCTGTTAAAATAATTTTTAAAATCTGTCCAGTAATAGTAAAATAAAATATTTTCTTTCGATAATATTAGCTAAGATAAACTAATATATTAATCATATACAAAGTATTTAGATAACCCTCTTTTATCCGGGAAAATCTCTAAAAATTTCCGGATGTAGAGCCCAAAACCGTGTATAACTTTGGATCTTAAATCTAGAACAAGAACGGTTAAGTAGTTATTGTATGCCCATCCATACTTAGACTTCCTTGCTTAGACTATAAAATAGAGATTTAATCAAGTATTTTGATATAATGTTCATTAAGAACTATCAATGAAAAAAATATATCGCGTCATAGCAAATCTTCTATAGTTTAATTAATCTTGATACAAACACGTTTCTCATATGTCTTAGTTCAAATCTAGAACAATCCGTCTTTGGCAGTACCTACTTCAGCCTAACAGAACATAACCTATTACCTAGTACTATTTACTAATCTGTCACAGATTTAAGTACTATTACTAGATTACGATTTTATTTTATATTCAGATTTTAGTACTATTACTAGACTACGATTTTAGTACTAGGTATTTACTAATCTGTCACAGATTCTGTCACAGACAAAGATTTAGTCACAGATTAGTAAATAGTACTGGGTACCTCAAGGTAGTGTTGTGTGTCGGAAAAGTGTTTTGTGACGCTTCTGGTGTTGCAGGCGTCCATTGGTACGGTAACTACTTACCGTCAGTATAATGAAAGCCCTGACAATAAGAGACCGGACGTTACCGTTTCTAGGAAGACATTATATTTTTTTGCAACTATAATAGTAAGTATTAACAAAAAATACAAACGTCGAAAAAAGTTATTTAAAAGCAGATCTCGATCCCCAAACCGCAGCTGTTAATTAAGTTTCACGTGTAAGCGCTGGACACTGAAAAAAATATTCGAACAAAACTAACTTCAATTCAAAAAACAAAAAGAAAAATTCGAACTTTTTTTTAAACGAACGGAAAAAAATTACAATATATCGTCTCTACGTGCGTAAATACGTGAACACTCACAAAAGAGGTTTTAAGCCAGAACACGTGTGCAGTACAAAGGATTTTTTGCGAGAACCTGCTAAAGTTAGAAAAAAAATTAGTACAAACATGACACAAATAAAAATCGACCTTAAGACTTTACTATTAGTTCTATTTCCCTTTAAATTTAAAACCAGTAAAACTACCTGTTGTGCAAAAGGGTGACCCGATCAACATCTTTAACGACTAAGCGATTTGTCTTTATTTTTCGAATATTATTATTTTAAAACTGTTTTTTGTGCTTAATCTTTAAATTAAAAAAAAAAAAAACTGTAAATATTTTTGACAGATAACATACATTTTGAAGTGTCATAAATGTCTGATATAATTGGTTTTGACATTTGGGATTCAAAAGTTTGTGTAATATTTGACAGTAACACATTTTTTTCGAGTAATAAAAACACGAAATAAATCCGATAAGCTCATTTTCACTAAGTTAAATAATCTAAAAGATTTTATTAATATGAAAGATATCGTGAACTCAATCCCTCATAAAATGAAAACCTGTGACGTGGTTTGGAAACAACACACACAAACCCACACACCAAAACAAACAATTGTATGACCTATGCGGTATTCAGAAACACCATACACACAAACTGCTATATCACAACAAACTAAGTATAACCATTAAAAAAAAAACATTTGATAGAATTAGCTAATTGTGCGTTATATGCAATGCCGTTTTCAGCTAAACATTTTGACCAAGCGTAAATAAACAAATGGCTACTCATTTATAGTGAATGTTTATAACGCTAGAACGTAAATATAAACAAAATAAGACCTAGATCGAGGGAGCTGTTCAATCAACCTAGATTTAGTCTTAAACTTCAAGATTCCTTTGTTTAATATCTTGTTTTAACCGGTTTAGATTTTACGATCTTAGCGCTAAAATAACTGTAAATGTATCGATAAAAAATCAATTCGTACTTCTTTATTAGTACCCATAACTTCATTTTTTAATTAATACATTATGTCAGATTTAGAATCACGCTTCAGTCTGTAATATCCCACTGCTAGGCATAGGCCTTTTTCCCCTTGTAGGAGAAGGATCAGAGCTTAATCCACCAAGCTGCTCTAATGCGGGTTGGCGGATATATTCCCAACTATGAATAACGATCGCTATCCAGGTTTAGAATTGGATAAACGTAAATAACAATATTTTACCTTTAAGAAGCGCAAAGACAGTCTTATCAGTAATAGGACTATATAATAATAATCATCTGCTAAGTACTGTACGAATAACCCCCGTTTTGATGACGTAACACAACAAGACGAAGGAAGGAAATAACTTAGAGCCTATACTATTAAATACCATAAAACAACAAAATAATTCAACTAAAACAACAACACAACAATGTACACAAAAGTATCTCATACTTTCATTTACCTACCACAAAACAAGGAAATCCGTGTATTTTTTTTAATAATAGCAAAATTATCTAAACGCTAATGGTTCTATGCTTATCTTATAATGGCTTTACAAATTTACTAATATTTTTTACAATGTATCTCTCCGATCCTCGGCACATGTCGGTTTTTTTGTTACACTATTGCGATGTAGAAATTTGTGTTAGGGTAAATGACAATATGTTGGTTGTATATGTAATTTTATATTATTTTGTCTATTTATATAATTAGTTATATGTGTTCCTTTGCTTACATAAACGTGACAGTAATAGAACTAACAGGTAACTTTTAGTTCTTGTTGCGAATGAAAACTTTGTAAGATTTAGACTGTCGTCGTTTGTGTAGGTTGTTCAGATGGCAAGAAAGAACCGTTAAAGCTCTGACTGTCAAGTACGACATATCGATATCAGATTACATCAGCAGTACATCGTTTCTAAGTTTCTAAATTCGTATTAAATGACAAGTCAAAAATTTTTAATATATAACACACAGGATTCCTGACTAGTTAATCTTAATATTATTTCTTCGTATTTCTTTGTTAACAAAGATAAATACGAAAGCCTCAATAGAATATTTAATTATACAATAAATGTTTTATTTATAAATTCAAAACAACTAGTAAGATAGGAGTAGCAGATAGGATTAATAAGGTGAAAAAAAAAAAACTATCAATTTCATACAAACAGGGTCGACAAGACAGCACTCACCCTATATTTATCTTTCGTCCGACCTGTCCGAGCTTGTGTGTAGAAAAAAGTTTTGTTTACTTATTTTTTATAGCACTCAGCTGTAGTCTTAAAAGGGAAGATTCACTATTAACCTTTTTTCAACCCTTGAGGGTAGAAGTGCTATCAGTAAACATTGCTTAGTAAAACTTACGAATGGCTACTTGTAGCATGATCTCTACGTAGAGAAATACTTTTAGACTTCTGTAGTTGTTTTTTAATGATAAAATGTTTGATGTTTTTAAGTATATTTTTGTAACCATTTTAGTAGATAAAGATAAATAAATATTATATGCAGGATGAAGGAGAAGTTAAAAACCCTAATAGAACGGGGATACGGGACCGGCGATAGAGCGCGCGTCGTGACCATCCATACGGCGAGGTCATCATCATCCGGACAAATACCGAGAGGATACAAATCTACGACAGTGTGCCTCACGCGGTAGTAGCGATGACAAGTCACACTAACGCTTGTGTCTACTACACTGACGATGGTGACGACACATTCGGCTGGTTCATTAGCCGAGCGATGTATACCTTGACCATCTTCAATCTAAAAAGAGGCAAGTTACCTACAGATTTTATTGTATTGGTGTAGACTTACAATAAGACACACAGCAATTTACAAGACAACTGAGATAGGGCACAGCAGGAAATTTCCTGCTTAAAAAAAAATGGAGCATTCCAACTAGGGTAGTTACCTCTACCTTACAGAAGATCACAGCTAAGTAATACTTACTGCTTCCAAGCAGTTTTGTGTTCCTGTTGGTGAGTAAGGTGACCAGAGCTCCTGGGGGAAATTGGAGATAGGGTCGGCAACGTGCTTGCGATTCTTCTGGTGTTGCAGACGTCAATAAGCTACGGTAATCGCTTACCACCAGGTGAGCCGTATGCTTGTTTGACTTAGTTATATCAAAAAGACTTACAATAAGACAGAGCGATATACAGAAATAAAGTAAACACTCAAAGTAGATTCATACAAATATCGAAGTTTTTGGTATAAAAAATTTTCGAATGGTAAAAATATTTCTTGTACAATTAAAAGTAACCGCATACTTCTTACATAGACATACAATTATCCTAAATGAAAACCATAGTGGTCATACGCTTATTACACATGGTGTTCAAACTTTCATTTTTCCCACAGTTTTCACTACCGAAGTCACTCGCTGTGACTTTAATGAAAGTCCGCTATAAAAGCTTTAAATAATATGAATTTGAAAACACAGGTGCAGTATGGACGAGGCAATCTCACTTCATAAGTCTGACATGTAGTGGATTAAGACTATTTTATAGAGCAGATACAACCACAATAAAACACTATTTTTTAAATTCCTTTTGAAAAGGTATACTAAAATTAATATTGAAAAGTTTCTCACAATTAACAAATTTGGTACACCTAAAAGCTCTAACAGTTCAGTATAGTGCCTATGAGCATGGCCGTCTTTACCCGGCGGTTCAAGGGGTGTAGCGCACCCGGGAGCTGGGTCCTAGGGGGCGCCGAATGCTAGAAATGGGAAATTTTATTGACCTCTAACTCTAAACTCATTTTTTACAACAGCAGGGGCGCGGGCTAATTACCCGTACCCCAGCGCGGAATATTCTTAAGACGGCCCTGCCTATGAGAAATTTTAGTACCAAAGCTGCCGAGGAACTTACTGATAACGCATCTTCTCAAATACATATACATATATTCCACTAAGGACCTGTTTCATAAGTAGTGGATAAAGTTTTCCAGCACATACGTTACGAATAGGCTTTAAAAGCAGGAGGAAGAATAGGCTATTGAGACCTGTTTACCCTCAAATAATAAACTGCAACTTTTAAATTAATTCAATTGCGAATTGAAATAATATCTCATAAATGTAGCGGAATTCGAAGATAAAAAAATATTTATCAAAAACTTTTATCTGCGGGATTTCGCAATCCATCAAAAAGCCTTATCCATAACCAGTGAAGTAGGTAAGCCTTGTGTACATATGCAGGCAATGTATTTGCAAAAGGCGGATTAAACGCTGCTATATTTTATACTTGTTAACTTAATCGGGTGTAATATCCACTCTGTAAGATCCACGCCGCAGACCGTGCAATGAACTTCAGGTTGGTCGCTATTAATCTGGCAGCAGATTGCAATTTATTAACTCGTCCGCGTGTGCGCTACATGTGGACATTTTTTTATTAGATTATTACTGAATGCATTTAGATCTAGGACTTAGATTGAGATCTATGTCGGAAAACTCTATTTGTTTGTATAAACTCTAGAATTACTCAATATACTAGCCGACCAGTGCCCACTTCATTGGGCGTTAATTATTTTTGTTATGCAAATATATAGTAAAGGTTTCATCTCGCTTTAGCCTATATCACTCCTGAATAGTATAGCGTTCTGTTAATGAAAGAATTTTCATAATCGGATCAGTATTTGCGAAGATTACCCCCTACAAACAAACAAAGTTAAAAACTTTACCTCTTTAAAATATTAGTATACATTTTTATCATTAAACGTCATAAAAAGCCTTATTACGTATGGTCATATTGGAACATGCTAAAATCACCAAAGCCAGCTTGTAAATTCGCATTCAGCCTGTAACATCCCACTGCTAGACATAGGCCTCCTTCTCCATGTAGTAGAAATATTGCAGCTTAGTTCACCACGTGGATCCACTGCGATCAACGAGTAACGATCTCTATCAGGTATTTATGATAGCAACTGGGAACGACGGCTTAACGTGCCCTCCGAGGCACGGTGCACGGTGACCCACAATGACAGACATCTAGACCAGAAAGAAATATTTTTACAAATAATCCATCCCGTGTGGGAATCGAACCCCCAAACCGTCGGTGTATTTAGGTAACTATACGCACCACTAAACCTGCATTACATTATAATTAACAACCACCGTTGTCAATTATAATAGAAATAATAATGTTCTAACTTCTTACCTCTAAGACCCGTAACCGTTTAATAAGCACAATATTCAGACTACATACTTTAATATATATAATTGAATTTACGATATTAAAAAAAATCCAATCGATGTAAATATCCGCATGCGGTGTATGAAAAAAATGCAAATTCTCTACCCATCACCGGTCTGAGCTGGCTTAAAAACTATTAAAAACAGCTGAGGACCGAACAATACGTTAAACTGGGAGTAATAATTCGAAAGCTTTCGATATTGACGGTGAAATGAACGGTTTTTCATTAAACTTTTACATCTGTGTTATATTTTGTATGACTTATACATTCTATTTGTTTAATGAATGTAAAATTTTATAAAAATGTATCGACAGATGATTTTTTAACCGACTTCCAAAGAAGGAGGAGGTTCTCAATTCGACACGTGTTTTTTTTTATGTATGTTAGCTCAACTTTTGACTGGGTGGACCGATTTCGATCAATTTTGTTTTAATTGAAAGGTGTTGCGTGTCATGTGGTCCCATTTTAATTTAATTGAGATCTGAAAAGTACTTTTAGAGTTATATCTAATAATGCGTATTTACGTGACTACTTTTTCGTCGACCTACGATATATTATACCGCATAACTTTTTACTCGGTGTACCGATTTCGATGATTCTTACTTTAATCGAAAGCTAATACTTGTCTTGTAGTCTTGTTTAAGTTAGATCGAAAACTGATTACAACTTTTTGAGTAATCTTTAATAGCGCGTATTTACTTGACTATTTTTTCGTCTTATTACGTTGTATTACTTGTCGATGTAATTGAAGTCGGTTTTTTAACCGACTTCCAAAAAAGGAGGAGGTTCTCAATTCGACTGTATTTTTTTTTTTATGTATGTTAGCTCAGAACTTTTGACTGGGTGGACCGATTTCGATCAATTTTGTTTTAATTGAAAGGTGTTGCGTGTCATGTGGTCTTATTTTTTTTAAATTAAGATCTGACAAGTACTTTTAGAGTTATATCTAATAATGTGTATTTACGTAACTACTTTTTCGTCGACCTACGTTATATTATACCGCATAACTTTTTACTCGGTGTACCGATTTCGATGATTCTTACTTTAATCGAAAGCTACTACTTGTCTTGTAGTCTTGTTTAAATTAGATCGAAAACTGATTACAACTTTTTGAGTTATCTTTAATAGCGCGTATTTACTTGACTATTTTTTCGTCTTATTACGTTGTATTACTTGTCGATGTAATTGAAGTCGGTTTTTTTTCGTTTGCGAGCAAACACAATTATTTTCGTTTGCAAGCAAACACAATTATTATCATTATTTTCGAATTGTAAATTTTGTGGATAAAGAGTATTATGAATAAAGCTGTCACGAAGATATTTCCAGAATATGTAGGCTTTTCCTTTTTATTGTGATAGTTTTTCATAGTTACTTTCGATCGTTTTTCACGGGTTTCCGCTCGGAGTTTATACAAATATTTATTTTCGGTCTGGTTGTATATCCTTGTGGATTTCCGTCACCGTGCCTCGGAGAGCACGTTAAGATGTCGGTCCCGGTTGTTATCCTGATACGACTGAAAGCGGTCGTTACTCATAGTAGGGAATATATCCGCCAACCCACATCGATGCAGCGTGATGCATTAAGCTCTGATCATTGTCCTACACGGGGCAAGAGGCATATGATGCCCACCATTGGGATATTACAGGCTGAAGCGTTATGATAATAATATAAATCAACCATACCCTCGGATGCACAATAGGAAGACCCACAAGGAGTAAGCATACTATGTGAGTAGTTATACCAAATTACCAAAATCCAGATTAATATGATAATGAAAACGCCGCTACAACGTCGAAACGCACTCAAACTATTAATCCGAGTGGTCGCGCGGAAAATCGGCGATTCGACGAATTTATGATTATAAAAGCTTTTCATTTTTCCTCCTATAAACATGAAACTGCGTGTCATGACTTTCATACAGTGATGATAACGGAAAATTTACAACATTAATAAAATAATAAATGAATTCTATAATTCGTAATTAAATTAAAGCCCGTTGTAAAAAGGAACAAAAGAAAAAATTATGAAATGTTAAAAGAAAAACTATAAAATGTTGAGTTTTCCTTCACGAGTCTTCCTTCATTCATTTTCAAAGTGCACAAATGATATTTGGCTCGAATTTAGTATATGTCTAGCCGTAGACTGATAGGGTGAATGGAAAAATAGCAAATTAATACTAATTCATGTCTTGAGTCTTCTGTAAAGTGTGAACTAATGTTGTATATTCTTATTTAATATTAATTAAAATATCGTGCATTCGTGGCCTCAACTTGGATAATGTATGCCGGGTTCCGAAAAAAAAAAACCAAAAAATCAGATCACAAGATATGTCCTTAAATGTTTTTACCCTATTTACTTACGTCTATACTCATGTTTATCTTAACCTAACCCGCGACTATTCGGAGTAAAAACGTTACCTACGATTAAATGATTTAGGGTCATCTACTCAATGTGCTTTAAAATTATGAAATTAAAAAGCGTTGAATCATCGGCATCGTTTGAATTCCGTAACTTCGGTCGCCTTAACAAAATGTGAACCTCAAATTCAAAAATCAAAATCAAAAATATTTATTTCGTCATAAGGTGGTATTGTACACACTTAACGAAAGTCAAAATAAAAAATAAATAAATAAATAAATCATTTACAAAAAAAAAACTAAACAATGCAATAGAAAGTTAAGACAGCAAACAATCAAACAACAAAATAAAAAATAAAAATTTATATCTTAACATTAAGTACATTACAAACTTACGTAATGTGCCCAGTGTTATAAGCAACCTTAACTTAGTTACACTACTAACTTAGTTTAACTCAAATTAAAACGCAAAGCATTAAATTGATGAAAGTGCACGATTGATTTAACTTTTAAAATAAATAATAACAAATGTATGTACGAGTATATCAAATTTCTTTTATCACATAGTTTTAATTACGAAGTGTCGCGTTACGTGCAATTTGCATTTATTCCGGTTTCGCTTTGTTAAATATGAAATTGAACAAGAATATTATATGATAATGGATATCGTCGTAAATTTATTTACGTTCACGCGGTGACGATATGAAAATGTGATGTTTTAATAGGCTTTTAAATCAAATTTTGTGTTTAATTTTTGTGTGTTTACATTGAGATGTTACGTTCGGTTTTTTTTTGTCGTTGTGTTTCTGTCTGTTGTTAATAATTAGTTTAAATGCTGTGCTTCAAATTAGAGCTTATGCTGGAGGTTGATCTGTACCTACTTGAAATAAAACTGTAATAGGATCTTTTGTATTATATGTCTTACATTTAAAAAAAAACGAATGTGCTTTAGACCACACGACTGAAGTAAAAAATCTTTGGCTCCATCTAACTTATAACTCCCTCTCAACTTCCGTTCGCCTCGCCAGATCACACTTTTTGTAACGCTCTCGTCACGCATTCACCAGCTTACTCCCCAAGTCAAGCGTGCGTAAAGAAGTTTCACTTCAAAAACTTTAGTGTACTTTTTTGATTTTGTCTACTGACGATAAAATTTTGACACGATTACTGTATAATTGTATCAGGAATACATCTCTATGCATAATCTAAGATACCTACATTGTTAAAACCGACCTTGTACATCGGAGAAAAGATGCCTTGTCCTGTTTTTGACTGATAGGTACAGCTGTTCAGTTCGCTAACTATTTAATTTATCAAGTGACGCCAACCCGCAGTAGAGCAGCCTGGTGAATTATTAAGCTCCGAAACTTCTTCTACATGGGGAAAAAGGTCTATGCCCAGCAGTGGGACATAACAGGCTGAATCGACTCGATTAATGGTCTCCAATGGAGCCGATCACAGCCGATTTCATAATGTTACTTAGAATGTAGAGCCATTGTTTTATTATTTTCACACATCTAAATATTAAGTATGCCACAGTCAAATAAACTGTAAAAACTAGATATTTTCAGGACAAATGTGCAAGTAAACATATTTAAGGAAAATGAGTTATGCTTCTGTTTAATTGTAATTAAATAAATCATCCAACTCTTCTTAAACAAACCGTAGCAAGCTATTGCAAAGGGGTAACTAGCGCCACCTAGCGGTCACGCGTTCACGTAACAGTTTAAACTGTTTCAAATAGTTATGTCATTTAAGGACTATTTCTCACAGGTAATTTATAGTAATTTCTTTTATATATTTGCTCTACCTCTAGAGATTTTTAGTGATTTCTAAATTGTATTTTTAATTTTTCGCAAACAGTGTTTTTTATATTTATCTTAAAATGTAGGTACTTAAAATCATTTGTATAATTATTATTTATTTAAGTTATATAATAATAATTCGTTTTTCCGTCTGATTGTATCAGTGTAGAAGAAAATGGTAATTAATTAAAAGATGTATCTGTGCCTACTAATATTATGAAGCTGAAAACTTATTTGTTTAAACGCGCTAAATTCAGGATCAATTGGTTCGAATCGAAACATTTTTTTTTTGTGTTTGATAGTCTCTACCGAGAAAAACTATGTAATATTTTAGCAAGCAACTATGTAATGTTTTATCCTCAATATAACACGGATAAGCAATTTTGTTAACATTCATAACGAAAATTATACATCCATAACTACGAGTATATCCGTAAATTTTTTTGTATTCAATTTTATAATATAAATATAACTACTTTCGCTTTATTTGGTGACAATGAGAATTAAAATAAACTCTATTATAAGGCTTTAGAATTTTCAACAAAGAAAAACTTTAAAGTAATTTTTCTATCATATTATTTATTCTCTACATAAATTACAACGTAGTCTTAATAAACCTGTCATTAATGATGTACTTAGATAATTTTAAGTGTTCAGTTCTGTCGATAATAATGGGTAAATATTTTGTAATATTATACAAAACATGCTTATAAACCTTGTTATTAGATTTTATATGAAAATAGACACTTGCGTACAATAAACATAAATAAAACATCTTAAATTAATTAACGTTTTTACTATCACATTAATTAATAATTATGATGTGTTAGTATCGCGTATATTTTACCTAAATGTTTCGTTTGCTTTGTAAGTTACTCATCGTCCCACTTTCAGAACGGGTTTACGTGATCGTAAACATCACCACGATAAATTGTGATGCACCGTTGTACATAAAACGCTGCTATCTTTTATGCAATAATATAAATTAATTTTATTATTATTATAATTATTTTATTTAAATTTTTATTTTAAAATATTTAGTGTTAAATTATAAAATGGGATATAAAAATATTAAATAAAATTTCTAATATTATTTCTAAATACAAACATGAAATTCAAATTCGGAATTCTATTCTATCAGGCTCTGAATCTTCTGATTTGATTTTTTTTTGTTGCTATTTTGAAAGTGTTTGTATTTGTTGAAACTTTGTCGTAGTTTAATTTATGTTGGATCTCGATCTCATTATGGTTTTTCGTTAAATTACAGTGTGATGACAAACGTATGGGTCAGCTGGTGGTAAGCGATTACCGTAGCCTAGAGACGCCTACAAGACCAGAAGCATCGCAAGCGAGTTGCCGACTCTACCCCTAATCCCCCAGGAGCTCTGGTCACCTCCACCACAGGAACACATCACTGCTTGAGAACAGTATTATTTAGCTGCAATCTTCTGTAAGGTCAAGGTACTTCTAAGTAGCTTCTAGTTTGTTACTGGCTTGGTAAGGTACCAAAGGTAATTTTTTATAGAGTTCAGATTGGTGACACAATTTTTTTTAATTCTCTATCCTCAAAAAATTACTTGATAAGTATGATTAAGGTATTGTAGGCATATTAGGTAATTGTAGGCAGTTAAATTTCATTGTTTGTGATTTTTTATATTTAAATACATAGCTAGTCAATTACTCACTGTAAATTTGTATATGTGTGTTTTTTTTTAATTCTCTGAATTGCTATTAAAAGGTTCATGACTACAAAAACTATCAATTGGAAATTTAAGGCCTAATAGAAAATGCTGTTTGTTAAACTTTTATTTCTTAATACAGAATCAATAAGTAATAATCAGAAGTAATAAGTCTAGTAGAGTCGAGAGAGATAAGTAGAGTTAGTAAAGATTATTTGTACATGACAAAAGTTGTTTGTGTATTTTTTTTAATTCATGCTACATAATTATCGTAAACAATATTTGAGTAATTAAATAACTTTTATGATAGCCGACGCTGCAAGCTGAAAAAAAATTGTCATACTTTTTTCATCATACACACAGTTCTCATTACGCTGATTTCGACTATGAAAAAAAAATGCGAGGCGAACGTAACTATTGCATTATTTATACGATGATATTATTATAAAACTAATTTTGTTTTAAACCGATAAATTAAAATAAGAATAATTTTTTTTTCACTACTTTTTATGATTACTTTTCACTTTACGTTACAAAGGCTTTTACGTCACTTTGACCGACACTAAAGTTTAAAAATCGGCACAGTTACGAAATCACGACTGTTTTTATGGTAAAGTTTACTAAAACGGCAGTTATCATTTTTATTACCCGTATTGAGTCAGTCTAAACAAAGGTTTCCACTCGGCCCTAAACGCCAATAAACCCAGAAACACCTTCGCACAGAACGATGGCAAAACCACGACCATTAAACGTTTATACACGAACGCTAAACTACAAACATTACCGAATTACTACGAATAAAACACACGCGTAATCCTGTCCCGGTATCGCATTGCGATCCTAAACTCGCATTAAACCAGCTTACGAGAACAAAGAGCCGTTAAAATATCACGTCACGCAAATCGCAGCAAGAGTCGCACTCGCAAGCTCATAGCCGAGTGAACGCTTTTCGTTTAACAACCCCGTGCTCTCGAATCCTCCATCCTTACGTCACCTCACCCCATACTAAACTCGCCACCCCATTGGCCGATTCGCTTTGGCGCGCTTTCTAGTCAACGAAATAAAAACCGACACCCCACCGTCCATCCCTCTCGACGGGTGAAATAATTCGAACACTAGACCGAGAAAGCGTCTATCCACCTCGACGTTATCGCAATGATGTAACCAGTTTGAAATGAGACACGCTATCTGGGAAACTGTGAGAGTGAAAGAGTGAGCGATAACGGTGTCGCAGTTCATTGTAGTGGTAGAGTGCGAAGGGAACGTGCTACCGTGCGTTCAACTATTTATAATAAAAAACACTATTTTGTTTACAATACATAGGTAAGATTGTACCTCTGTTGTATAATAGAACGTAATAAGTGTAGATATAACCAAATGTAAGAAGAAATTAGAATAAGACGAAAAATACTAGAAAATAAGAGAGAAATTGTAACCAAAATAAAAAGTTACTTCATAGAATAAGATAGATAGTAAGAGGAAATTGTTAACACAATAAAAAGATATCTCTGCCTCCCCCCTCATTGTCCTGGAGTTACTAGTTTTAAGTATTAAAAGGAATGAGCCTTAAGCCAGTGTGAATGAGGAAGTATGCAAGAAAGAACAAGTATGCTGAATGGAAGTGCGAGAGGCATAAATGCGAGAACTGGAATGAATGAGTTGTTTAATTAATTAGAAAGACACAGTCTCGCATTACGTGCGGGGGCATAGGGATTTAAAAAAAAAAAAAAAAAAAAAAAAAAAAAAAAAAAAAAAAAAAAAAAACTATTTATAATCAAATAGGGTGCGCCTGTGTGAGCGTGTGCCTACATTATGCACCGCACACACAAGCGCGATGAGTCGAGCGAGGCAATGATGTGCACGAAGTATTATCCCTTATTACACGATCCGCTTCCGCGCCGGCCGCACGTACAATAGTTGTCAGCCGACCTCTTTTGTAGCGGACTCGAAGTGTCAGCTTGTTTACATCGAAAAGCTAGAGCGATGCATAGTGCGTTAGTTAGCGCGGTTGTGTCATCGACCGAGCGTCGTTTATCGCTAAATTGCGAGTGATTCACGGACAATGTTCGTACTGTGGTTTTACTGAAACTTTTTGTGAACTTGTGAACTTAGCGAGAGTGTCAATCTTTTTAGAGAAATTGAACTGTGACCATTAAAAAGAAACCTTTTTTACTCAATAGACTCAGTGTGCCATTTTTGAGTGTCAAAGTTTAAATTGGGGAGAAAAACTTAAAAATAGGCTTTTTGAGATTGTACATGGACTTGAAACTTATTCGTTAAGAAAAAAAAATCATATTTAAATCTGAAAATAAAAATACTATCTGTAGTATCATCTTAACCGATCGCAACTCAGAAAAAGTGGACGTTGAAATTATCTAAAGCCAGTGAGAAAAAAAAAGTTTTACAGACGAGAAGAAGTTCGCGCTCCGTAAAGATAAAAAAGACGAAGGGAGACGAAATTCAAACGCGCGCGAGCATTTATGCATACAAAACAAACCGCAATCTGTCCACGCTTCTTCCGTAGAAAAAGACGTTGCGATAGACAAAGATGGCTATAGCGTTCAACTTGCCGAGCGAGAGAGAGGCGGCCGAGGAGAACTTTTCACGATTGAACCGGCTCCTTGCCGAGTTGTACGAGGTTTTATGCCACATCTTGGTATCACGACAACCTGGGCAAGAAGCCCAGGAGAATCGGCGAGGTGAGTGCCCCCGAGAGCCTTATGTACCACCTTACCACTTAAGATGCAATTCGACCTACATCGTGAATTTGGTGATGGTTGTGGCCATCCTTAAAGTGTCTCTCGCCTCGTCCCTCTTCAATACGGTCAGATAAAAAGAAGATTGTTTTAGATAAGTATTGTTAACGGTGATACTGCAAAGCAGATCTGGACTGTTGTTACTTATTTCTAAGTCCACCCGTATTTTTTGTAATTTTTTTTAATATGATTTGTCTCGAGATGTTGTGTCAAACTGCACTTAAATCGTAAATGGTGGTTTGAATCGAATTAAAAATGAAATTAATTGTAAATTTCAATTTTAATTCGATTCATAAATTTCTTAACACATTATCGCGCTTTTGGTGACTTTGCTTTTTGATTCGAAATTTGAGTGAAGTTCGACAAAACGCCTCTACTATTGTTTATATGGATAATGTAATATTCGATATAATAATAAGGTGCATTTAATAAACGATTTAAATCAATGTTGAAAAAAAATGTGTTCAATATATACCTGATTCTGATTCGTAAAATTTATAACGCATTTTTAGTTCATAATTTACAACAAAAAATCTCCAAAAATTGAGAGTAACGAATATTATTATTGGCCATTTAGTTGTGTTAAGTTTTATATTTAGTTACATTTCAATTTGATCTCTTTATTTTGTTGTATCAATTTTAATTAGCGTAATTACGTCTAGTATAATTTATTTCACGGCCGGTCTCAGTAATCTATCATTGATTTTATTTACTAGAAATAGTCCCTTGACATGAACTACATACAAATCGTGTCAGAATACTATCGTTAGTGAACAAATTTGTAAATTATTGCGGACGGCCGTTAGTTATTTTCTCATTTATTTAGCATTTAGTTGAAGTTTTTTTAAAAAAATTACATCCACGGATCTCATTTTTATTAGTTCCAAATATTCTTGAATAGTCATACAAATTTAGTTTTTTTTTTTAAATATATATATTATTTTCACTTCGATTCGATTAGACGCCAAATATTAGTTAAATGTACGCCACTGTTGGTATTCGGGAATGCCTTAAAATACTTTACTATATTTTGTAAATAATTCGACAAGCAAAAAATTGTCTCAAAAAAAAAAAGTTTTTTCGATGGTATTCTTTTTCGAAAAATGTATAAAATGATTATTTTGTATAAACGACATTTTATAATAAGTAGTTTTATGATTTTGTCTTGTAAATATTGCATTTAAAATATTTTTTGTGATGTTTCTTTTTAAGCGATTCTCTATAATTTTAATAATATTATCCGTAAAGCTAAGAACCACATGTAATCTTTTAAACGTAAACATTTTTGTGTTATATCTACGACCCGACTTATTGTGAAATAAATTAATTATTTTTAAACACAATGAGATTTTTTCATTGTCCACCGCCTACCATTTTTTTAAATTTCATTTTATTTCGTAAGACAATTTTTTAATAAGTATATATATTTTTTAAACGAGAAAACTTAAAAATAGATGAAAAAATAAACTAAAATATAAAAGAATATTTGAACAAGTCACGTTCAACTGTACACAGAAATAACTCATAAACACTGTCAGGGCGTTCGTCAATCAAGACGAAAATAACTTGTTTATTGAAACGTGGACTTGTTAGAACATGTCCGTACGGAACAATGAGAAATAATTTATTTTTAAAACATGCTAAAAGGGAAATATAATTTGTTTACATATATTACTACAGAATTACACATCTATTAATTTCAAAATACTTAATATTAATGATAACGTGGGTTACTTCTTGATGTTATATAGCCTAATTATTTCTGAATAAAGCGCCTTTTCAATGGTGATAGAATTGTTAAAATTGGTTTAGTAGGTAATACGGAACTTATCTTTTACTAACAAACTGTTTTATTTACAACAGTATAGATAACTTATTACAAATACATTATTTATACACAAGACACGTGTAAGTATATCTCTACGCGTGTTTATTAATTATAAAATTATTCACATAACAAATGTGTGAAATAAAATATAATTTAAATACGCATATAAACCGTATAACAAGATAATAGGTACATTCTGTAATAAAAGCAGAGAAACAAGCAAATGTTTTTATAAAAAGAATCACACTAAATACACAGCGTAACGGTGGTCATAAAAATCAATATACTTCAATCACATAGACATGCTTAAACATGTTTATAATAAAACATAGAGCAGCTTAAGCATGAAATAAAGCAATTACGTGTCCATTGTGTTACCTACTTATCTCATCCTAAGTAAAAAAAAGCTAGAAAGTATAAAACAAGAGTGTTCTTCGCAAAACTATGGATTAGAACACAAAATTGCAATTTGAAATAGTTTGTATTAAACCAAATTCAATAGAAAAAAATTAACGTTGAAAAACCAGTTTTTTTTTTGCAATCAGTATTTGAATTTTTTCAGTGTGTTTTATGTTCCGAAATTAAAAAATATGCAAAATGAAAATATAAAACAAAACCACTTAAACTTACTTTGATTTCAATTTAAAAAAATGTAACTAAATTTTATAAAGCGTATTATTTTCTTAAGAAAAATCTGAAAGTTAGATGAACTAGGTGTAAACTCTACTTAAAATATATCTAATCTAGATAAGTTTTTACGTGATACAATTTTTTTTTTTAATAATTTTATTTCTATTGCTATGTTTTATAATGAATATCATTTTATTTAGAGTCAAATTTAATCATCTAAATGCTTAAGCGAATGAAATAAAATACCAAACATAAATTCAACTTATTTAATACTTTTGAGTAGAAATACGGAATTATTTCAAGAAAACTTAATAATAGTGTGTTCTTTGTAACAAAAATAGTAAAAAGTGATTAGTTGCTCAAAAATATTTTACAATACTGCAATATGAAAACAATAGATCAATAGCCTTTACGGGGATTTGTTTAGATTTTGTCCTTTTGTTACCCGTAGATTAAAACGTGCTACGTATGGAGAAAAGTTCAAAAAGTACCTTAAAAACCTTTAATGTCATAATAATACAAAAAAAAAACAACCACATTTACAGGGATTTATTTAGATTTAGTCGATTGCATTATAGCTTGTGGAATTTCATAACCTTTCAATTGTCTAAAAAAAATTTTAATCATAATTGTCAAAAACATTACGTAAAGAGTAAGTTATATTTTGGTTTATTTTGGTTACAATGATACCTGTTACTTAATTAATCTTTCCGGAGCTAAGAAAGGAGCCTAGCGAATAAAACCTAATAGAAATAGAGCCTTAGAAAGGGACAAACTACATAAACTAGTTCAAACTTGAAACTAGACACTAAACTTGCTCCGATTCGAGCAGTCACGAAGGAAACGAGTCCAAGTTTAACAAAACAGCGGGGAATATTCATTTTCCATTCAAATTGTAATTTTCTGAAATAATTGCAACAAAATGAAATAGATTCATATATAGGTAATAATATAATCCAAGTTTAACTAAACAGCGGGGAATATTTATTTTCCGTTCAAATTGTAATTTTTGGAAATATTTGCAACAAAATGAAATTATATTCAATTATAATTATTCCAAATTTGAAATTTGTTGTTTTAATAATTTTCGTATTAATTTACATAATTATATAGGTATATAGGAAAAAATCATATATTATTCTCCAAAAAAGGTAGACGGAAAAATTGGAGTCAGTGGTTTCTTTTTCAAACATTTTAATTCCGAAATATGACTAACAAATATATCAATAAAAAAAATATTGGAACCTTTTAATTTTAAATAGAAAATCTTATAACTTAACACATAACATTGGCAATGGACTCGCATCGATGTTTGAAAGGAAAATTGATGCAATTCAATGTACATATCTTGAACGAAGAAATCAAAAACTGACATTATTTTCACTTTAACTTCTATTGTACTAAACATCTAATTAAATATTTTAAAATATTTACATATTTCTATTACATTATGAACATTATATTATTATGTTATAATAGTGTTTGCTCGCAACGAAAAAAAAACACCGCTTTCAATAATTTTATATCGACAAGTAATACAAAGTAGGTAGACGAAAAATAGTCAAGTAAATTGGGAACCTCCTCCTTATTTTAAAGTCGGTACAAATAAAATAGGTACGCTTGATTGTAGAGTTCAATAAAGTCATTGTTTTAACCTTTTAAACATAAAAATTTACTTTACAATCAATAAAAACTTAAATTGTTGTATTAGTAATACATAAATAGATATTGGTTATTATAAAATGCACTAGGACATACGACTGTACTACATTGATATATATTAGATCTTGACCAAAATTTATAAAATTATTTCATATAGATATATTGTGGCAAGTAATCTAATAAATATAGTCTTATTAGAATTTGTTACACGTTTAATAATTATATTAGGTCAAATAACGTTTTAAATTTAGTTTTAATTAAAAGACAATTTCACCATAAATAATTATTAGTCGAAGTTTACATTTTTTTTTCCGAATAATCAAAAAGCAAAGTCCATCATAGCTCTGTGTGGTCCAATTGTTGAAATACAACACAAAAATCAATTCACATCCAACGAAATAACAAATGATTTTGTCCTCTATTACTTATGTAATAGAGTCCTAGATCCTTGTAATACAGGTATGAAATGATATTGTTCTGGCTGATGGTAAGTCACGGTTTCCAAGTAGTGACTTATTCCGATTACAATTAATGTGGAAAGCGACGCTTCAACGGGTACAAAGATCATAATTTTTTTTTTTCGTCTCGGAATCGATTTTCAAGTTATGTTCTTGTCATTGTGTCATTAGGTTTTGTCACACTGATATTGTAGAAAGGTAAGTCTTGAGTCAGTTATTCTGTTCCACTGTAAGGTGATGGGTAATTTGCCTACAAAAGTAACGATTATACACCTAGACCAATGGTGATAGAAGATTCATGGGAACGTACACCCACATAGATTGCTTGATTTAGGCTATAACGACCCACAGCTGGACCTATATCTCCATATAGAAGAAAGCTTAAAACTAAGTCTACCACGCTGCTCCACTACAGGTTTGCAGATTATTTCCCTACACACCTAACATTGGGACCGACGGCTTTAGGTGCCTACTAAGGCAGACTGCAGAGTGGGGATAGCTATAAAGACATACACCCAGACCAGAAACAAACAAATATGTACATACAAATATTAGATCAAGTGGTAATCGAATCTGGAAGCGCTAGCGTTAGGGCGACTACTCGAACCATTGCACCATAGTGGCTTTTCTTAGGTTCAAAAAATCTCTGGTAATGGAGTAATAAAGTTTGTTTATTTAAATAACGCGCTAATTTCAGATAAGTTATGTCCTAAAACAACAAATAAATACACATTAGAAAGCCTATTTATTGAGTTAGTTTATTGGCCATAAAACATTGCGCTGTGACTCACGGGAACATAGCACTGACTATAAACGTCAACGCTAGTGAAAACCTGTAACAACAGTATTTATATGAGTATGTTGTATTGATAATTTGTTTTATATTACTGTAATTTATTTCACGATTCATAGACTACTAAAACACTTGAAGTTACAATAAATCTAATATAAATATAAATCATTATTATACTAATAGTATCACATTAACAAATAATAATTATTATTCCGCACTGCTTGAAGGCAAAAGTCTTAGAGCAATGCGTTCTGCCTGTGTTAAAATACGGTCCCGAGACGTGGACACTGACGAAGGAACTGGCCCACAACTTTAAAGTCGCTCAACGTGCAATGGAACGGGCTATGTTTAGGGTTTCTCTCAAAGATAGGATTAGAAATGAGACTATCCGCGAGAGAACGAAAGTAACGAACATAGCCAACAGAATTAGCAAGTTGAAGTGGCAGTGGGCTGGTCACCTGTGTCGCAGGATCGATGACCGTAATAGCAGACGCGTCCTGGAGTGGAGACCGCGTCATGGCAAACGCAGTGTGGGACGTCATCCGGTCCGCTGGACCGACGATCTACGTAAGATTGCCGGTGTAGGCTGAATGAGGATTGCGTAAAACCGTGGTGTCTGACGCGAACATGTGTAGGCCTATGTCCAGCAGTGGACTTAGGGTTGCCAGATGGTCGGGATTCGTCGGGATTGTCCCGACATTTCGTATGATGTCCAGAGTCCCGAAAAAATACTAAATGTCCCGACAAATAACAACAAATCAAAAATCTCAAACTATCGCGATAAGAATAGTCTAAAGTTCCGTAAAAAGTGAAAATCATTTCATTCACCACTTAGTCTAGCCGATAAGTTGAAAATGGTCGAAAATAAAGATACTGCTCTTAAAATTATGTGTGATAGCTTATTGCATCCGAAATGACGCCTATAAAAATGTTCTAAAAGCGTGTATTAGCACATAAAAAATTGCACAAGTTACAAACAATTAAAAAAAGGAAAAAATGGCCTTTCATTTTTTGCCAATATTTCATAAACTGTTAATTGTATTTAAGAACTTTCAAAAAAAAAATTCTGAAAGAGGGGGTCTAATAAAAAAACTCCCAGCTCCCGGAACTCTAACTCCATTATTTATAATTTTAATTTAATTCTGAAAATAGGTCTTCGCGTGATATTTTTAGGTTGCGCGCGCGGCATCAAAAGCGACTACGACACATTTAATTTATTTAAGGTATTGAAAAGTTAATTTTTCAACAAGTTAAACGATTGTTAACTAACTAAATTTTCTCCAAATTCCGTCTCAATTGTAGTTCCAGAAAAATCATCATTTTTTAGAAAAATTACCAGTTTTTGTTCAAGTAAAAAATTATTATAAACCTTTGTTTATAATAATTTTTTATGAATATTTTTTCATTTTTATGACGTGATCTTAATTGTTACTTATGTATATAAGAAAGGCTCTACGAAACGAAAAAATTTTACGAAAATTATTTAAACATTTTTTTTTCATTTAGGTACAATTGAGACGGAATTTCGAGAAAATTTTGTTATTTAACAATCGTTTAACTTGTTGAAAAATTAACTTTAAGTAAAATTTCCAAAAGGAATTAAGTATTTACAGTGTTCACAACACACCATATTCTTTTCAAATTAAAAATATATATATTCAATATAAAAATATATATTAAATAACTGGCTGCTGTGCCCGCGACTTCGTCCGCGTGGAATTTAACAAAAATTGTTCAGTTCGCAGTTATGAAAATAAAAATCTAAAATAAAACTAGCCTATGTTACACCTTATTACATCAGATATCTACCAGTGAAAGTCCCGTCAAAATCGGTCCAGCTGTTTCAGAGATTAGCCGGAACAAACAGACAGACAATAATTGTAAAAAATGTTATTGTGGAATATGTACCGTGTATAGATCTATATACATTTAGTAAAAAGCGGTTATTTTAATATTACAAACAGACACTCCAATTTTATTTATTTGCATGTATAGATATTTGTATCTCCATGATACAGGATACAGTTAGATAAAAACAAGATATGTTCATTAGTCTGGGTTACACTACTATTTCAATCTTCCAATTCCTTCCAAGTCTACCAATGGTCAATAGTAATATTAATTACACTAAAATTTTGTTATTAATATTTTGAATCTCAATGTCATCATGTTCATCATCAACAATATAAAAAATTAAGAAAAAATAATAATAAGATTTTTTCACCGATTTCTACATACGAAGTAAAACACCTTATACTGTATATGACTTTAAAATTAACATACCTATTCTGGGTTTCAATTTACAACAATGTATTGTAATTCTTAAATTCCCGTTTTATAATTGAAATAATTCCCTATTCGCGTTGTGAAAATACGTACAAACAAGTGGAACCATTGACAAAGTGTAAATTTGGTACATAAATAACAGTGGATTTACATACTGGTTAAGTATGAAGTTAGTTTCTTACTTTGTCCCGTATCTCTCTGAAATAAAGGCTAAATTTCATCAATAATTCCAGTGTTGTCTGTTCAAATTTTATTGCGTGGAAAGGTTTCAGGGCTGGATCAAACCATATCCCTGTATAAAATTAATTTATTTATAAGTATCATTTACAAGCCACAATTATGAAAACGGTTGAGTCAACACATGTATGATTCTGGATGTTACTCAGATGATAGATTCGAGGGTAAACCACTGTGTTTTCTAGTGAATAAAATGGAAATAAATTAAAAATAAACAAACCTTTTTAAAACAAGCTTTTATTTGAATGCGCTAAAACGAAAAAAATAAATGTTTACTTTAAAACTTTTACTATCTACTTGTAAAGTCATTACATAATCTTTAGATATAAAAGATTGCCGCGACTCGCGAGATATGACTAGGTAACTACTCGTATTTCCTTAGTTTGAAAATTTTAATAGTTAAAATCAATCACATCAATTTATTTAATTTACTTGTTTACAAGCAAATATCGCGACAAGCTTTTGTATCATATAGATTACCTATACTTGTATACAAAATATCAGCTCAATATTGTTTGAAGATATCTGCTTCAAAATTGAGTTGCAAGATTTCACTCAAACTTACATACATACATAGGTGCATTGCAAGTTTTTATAAAAGCTTGTAAAAACACAACGTTGCGCTAATACTATACAAGTTTAAGACGATACGATTTACACTCGGAAGAACTAGCCGAAACTTATACCACATTCTAATTTTGGTATCGATTTCTTTGGGTTGTATTAAAATATTCCATACTGAATATCATATCATGCCGTTTTGAGAAAGTAAAGCAACTGTTAACAGCGGGGATAGGGTCAGAACACTCTTGGGATGCCCAAGTGTCCATACAGAAAAAAACTCTGACCATTGTATGCACCGTATGGGTTTTTGCCACCAAAATGAGATAAAAATAATTAAACATAAAAAAGTTTCCCCAAACAAAAACGAGATTATTTTTTCAACATTTATCCTATTTATATAACTTTTTTTATTATTTGTTATAGAGCGGTTCGGAACCCTCCAAATGCGTTTAGCTCGCTCTTGGCCAGTTACTTTTTTTATAACGTATTGCATGAATTCGTGCAAGGGTGTAATAATATATGCCACAGGTGTCTCTCGACACAGGTGCTGTATTTTATCCCAAGCTAAGTGTTCCAAAGCAAAATATATTTTTTTATTCGTTCTATTTTTAAATACGTATTTATTTATTTTTACAAAACAACACTATTCGTCATATCGATCGTAATACCTAGTATATTAACAAAAGAAAATAGTTTACATAAATAGATTAATCGAGACAAAAATCTGTATCGAAACATTTAAAGTGAGTTGAAGTAAAAGTAGCTTATTAAAAAAAAAGTATTAGGTACTCATATTTCACCTATGTGTTAAAAAGTCATCGTAACAAATAAGCATGTGTGTATTTTACGCAACACTAAGCATATTTATGTATGAGAGTAAGTAATTTGTCTCAGTGTGGGTGTTAATTGTACTAGTATTATAAGCTTATTACGACCTGATTTACGCTTGACCGTATTCTTTTAGACAAGTCAAGACATGTTCTCTAGGGACATGTTCAACGCGTCCAGCCTGTTTTTTTACTTCGTTCGGTGGAACGAATAATAATTGATTGATGCGTGATAAGAATTAATGAAGGTTTTTAAATATGTTCTATGGTGTTTCGATTCCATTTTAAGCACCAAGTAACTTGTAGCTACTTTCCTACTGTGAAATGTTTCGCGTTCATAAAAATATTCAGGAAATGTTAAACTCTACAAAATATTGGATGTTTCAAAATGACCATAATCTGTTAGTGGCTGTTAAAGCTTAAAAAAACCTATAAGTAAAAATAACCGCTATTATATCATAGATCGAATAGTCAATTAGTAAAAACCTACGTACCTCCCAGTCGCAAACTACAATGGGCAAAGCTTGCAAGCAAGCGTGCTATCGTGGTGCTATCCATAATCTACTGCGTACTACCCCACAGACTACGGTAACTGCTTACTATCAGGTTTTGGCAAACAAGTGAAATGCTCTATAAAAAAATCGACAGCCTCATTAATAAAAGATTGATTTATCTTACATTTCGTCATTTCGTCATAGTTTAGTTATAATACATAATTTTTGATTTTAAGAAGTATAAACGTAATCACCTTTTCTTCCCCTACACGGAGAGAGAGACTTATCCCCAGCTGTGTTGTTACAAACTGAATCAAATTATAATATTAAATCTTAAACAATCAACACATTTAGAAAAAAACAATTAAAGAATGTATATAATCTTAATCTTAATCTTAATATATTATATAAATCTCGTGTCACAATGTTTGTCCTCAATGGACTCCTAAACCACATAACCGATTTTAATCAAATTTGCACACCGTGTGCAGTTTGATCCAACTTGAAAGATAGGCTATATTTTATTTTGGTATTGTAATTATTATATTTAAGAAAAAAAAAAGGCGGTACGAAGTTCGCCAGGTCAGCTAGTACCTATATAAAAATTTCGTGTCACGATGTATATGTTCGCGATAAAATCTGAAACTACTGAACTAATTTGTATTAAATTTTGTACGCATCTGTAATTTGGTCCAACTTGGGAGACGGTAGTTTTTATCTCAATTAGACCCGGTAGGTGGCGCTGCTATCGGTATGTAAGCAATCACATTTGGTAGCTGTTTTCCGGGCAGGATAACGTCTGCCGGGTCCGCTATTTATTAATATAAGTTTACGTACTGTTAATTCTTGAAATTGTTACAAACAAACAAACATCGTCTTTTCATATTAACATAGATCATATGCGTACTATAAAGAAAAGTCCAAAGAAACTCTCACTTGCTAAATCATAACGATTCCATTCAAACTTTATTGCCCATGATAATAAAAGCACAGAATACAATAACTTGACTTCGTTAAGTTAACAAAGGTGTGATAATTGTGGTTTGTGTTAAAAACAAGCTTGCCACAACTTGTTTGAAAAGTAAATTATTTTTATTTATACTTTTATACTAATATATAAAGCTAAAGAGTTTGTTTGTTTGTTTGTTTGAACGCGGTAATCTCTGGAACTACTGGGCCGATTTGAAAAATTCTTTCAGTGTTAGATAGCCCATTTATCGAGGAAGGCTATAGGCTCTGTATCATCACGCTAAGACCAATAGGAGTGGAGTCCACGCCGACGAAGTCACGCGCAGAAGCTAGTTTATGATATACAGACAGTTTAAATACACAGTTGAAATTTCAATTAAAATGTAAAGCAACTTTATTTGAATATTCAGATTTTATTGTAACTATTTTGTATGTAAAACTATAATATGTAAATGACTCAAAACTGGGTAAAGACCTTTAATAATTCTACTAAGGAGAGGGTCTTATTACTGCAATATGACCTACAGGATTATAAGGTCACTAGGAATTCCTTCCAAAATACTGAAACGTAATTGCCTTACCCTCGAGAACTTGATAAGTTACCAAAAATATTTGAAACAAGTATGTACTTGAACATAATCATTAATTAGGTACAATGTAAGTAGGTAATATGTTCCTAGTTCATACATATAATATTTAACAAGCGACATTGTTTTTTTTCTATTTACAGTATAAATAAAATTGAAGTGTCTGTCTGTAATTTGAGAGACTGAGTTTGTTTGTTTAAACGCGCTAATCTCAGGAACTACTAGTTTGAGTAGGAAAAAATATTTTTGTGTTGTATAGCCGATAGCCCATTTACCGAGGAAAGCTACAGGCTATTTTTTTCCTTGAATTAACTCGAGTAAAACCGCGGGGCACAGCTAGTAAGACAATAAAAAGAAACATACATTTAAGTACTCGTACGTCTCTTATAATATTGTCCTTAAAATATTATGTGTATGAAAAATAACTAGTAAAGAAACGGAAGATTTATTTTAATAATATTTACCCATCATTTGTTTTATTTATTTACACACACACGCACACACACACACACACACACACACTCTCACACACACACACACACACACTCACACACACACACACTCACACACACACACACACACATACACACACACACACATTCGGTTAAAAAGGATAATATGTAGTTACACAATATAGATTCAATAGAGTAGTGAGTTAGTGACACACTAACACGCGGAAAGGTCTAGTATGCCCCACAGTTAGATCCTTGACTCTTTAGCATTTCAGCATCATTAGTGTTGTAAACGCCATAAGCTTGTGAAACTGATGTCTTACTTTAGTCATATACATCGTATAACAGAATCATTTTTATTACGTGTTAAGATTAGCTGGTAGGTGAGGCTGTGTTGATTCAGCCTTTTGCTCCTTGTATACTTGAAGTAAATAAATAAACTTCACAAATTCATTTGCGTAAATTCTAATTAGTTAAGCAGTAAATGAGATGACCATATCGTTGATATTGTTTGCCGCGAGTGTAGTGGAGGAATCGGTGTTTTTAATATCCTCTCTCAAGCGTTCTAAATCCTTAAAATTAATATGCTTAAAATTCCGCTGAAAAAGAACTTTACCTCTAACCTTGGGTCTATACTTTATATGCAAGAAAATAAGGTCATGGTGTGAAAAGGGGGCTGTCATCTGCTGTATCTACTGCTTGAAAACAGTATTATTTAGCTGTAAATTTATTTATTCCTTTATTATTATTCAGTAAAAATAGCTTCATCCATAATCATCCACTTGAGAGCAATCTTATCCATTTTGAATAAATTTTATTTTGTGCATTAAATTTGCACAAAATTTTATTTGTGTTTATTTTGTGTTGTAATAGTAGACGAATTATCTAAAAAAAAAAAAAATGACAAGGAATATCAGAAAAATGAATCATGGAGTGTTTTGTATCATAACAAAATATTAATGTTTCACTATATTCTTCTGCTGTCACATGTTTAATAGCAGCAAAAAAATTAAAAACGACTGACAGATGCAAAAACCGAAACCGCTGGAGACAGAGGCATGTTTACAAAATAAACAAACCAACTTAACTTTTTATACAAAATATATTTATTAACATATTTAAACCTTGCCAAGATGTGGTTAGACACTTAAATTTTTATAAATAAAACCAGCTTCTGCTCGCGACTTCGGACGGTAGACTCCGTTCCAATTGGTTTTAACGTGATGATATATATCCTTTCTCGATAAATAGGCTATTTAACACTGAAATAATTTTTGAAATCGGACCAGTAGTTCCTGAGATTAGCGCGTTCAAGCAAACAAACAAACTCTTCAGCTTTATAATATTAGTATAGATTGAATCCATATTACCGTAGGATGAGCCATGAGTACGATTTTTCCGATTAAAAAGATTATTGCGAAAAAAATTAATAGAAAATAGCGCAGGAAAATGTAAAATTTTTGAATACTGTAGAACTATAATAAAGTTAACGCGTTAGACAGCTCGTAAGGCAATACAACGTTTGTCGTGTTAGCTAGTAGGTATATAACAAAATATTAAAATTTATAAAAATAATAATTCACGGTTAACAGAACATAAATAAACAAAATCATATATCACAGCCGAAGTTAGTCCATAAGTTAAGACCTAGGACACAGCCAGTAAACCTGCAGTCTCAAAACCTGTTTCAAACAAGCGACGCTAACTATCTTCTGAGCATATTTCGTAATACCGTTACTCGCCTTGTAATTTATTATGAGCGAGCTTTAGGGAACTCCAACCCTTGTATGATTCCGCGACGACTATTTACTTAAAAACATTTATTTATTATTAAACATTATTTGTAACCTGTATTTCAATTTAAAAGAAATTCGAATTAATTCATTTATTTCAATAAAATTATCGTAAACCTGTATTATCTTTAAGTTTCTGTAAATTTGTTGCTTTGAACGGATTAATTATTTTCAGGCGCTTAATTGCCCCATCATTTTTTTTGTTGTTGCGGTCAATTGTGCCTCTTAAGGAAGATTTTGGTTAATCTTCTAATTAAATAAAAAACAAAAACAACTAAGGGCCAGTTTTACCACTCATGGATAGAGTTTATACTGCAAATATGTTATGAATAAACTTTTACAGCAGGAGATAGAACAGACTATTAGGGCCTGATTCTCCTCAATTTCAATACAGTCATACATGCTTAAACAATTATGAAATAATTTCGAAATTAAGCTAGTTATATATTCAATTAATGTATAAGATATATATTTATTGGCACATATTATTGTATAATAAATAATTACTCGAAGGGAATGGTGCTGATAGTCGAAATAAAGGCTTTGCCTAGTTCAGTTACAGATGCTAATCTCATTACTTCTGATATTGTTGTCACATTATCATTGTAATATAGTATTAAGTTTGTGAAATAAAGATGTATAATAAACTACAAGTTTTAGATTCATATTTGCGAAGATAACTTCGTCAAATAGCGTTATACACAAATGGTGAAACTGGCCCTAAGAAAAATACCGCGATTGGTATTTTATATTAATATTTTGTATGTATATATTTCTTTTTTAAACTAATATACAATCAAATTGGTTGAATTGTATTGTTAATAACATGATTTAAAGTATTAAATTACTCATTTTTTCGCTAGAAGAATCAGAGTAGAAATTATACGTTTACTCGTTATTTCCATAGATGGCGTTATATGTCGCAAAGTTCAATCAGATAAAGTTAGCATTAAGTTTAATAACGCATATAGGTTGTATCAACTTATTAACTTTTCGTTTAATATTTTTCTATTTCAATATTGTGAACATTTAATTATAATTCAAAAGTATAACTTTAAAAAGTTTAACTTTTGTGATAAAGTGAATTAAAGCAAACTGTTAATTTTCATATTATTGATTTGATAATTGTAAATTTAATACAATAAAAAAAACAAAGAAGTGTGTGTACACGCACGTAAGAAGTTAAAGCTAGCTAACTTTTCGTTGCTAATTTCTTCTTCGTTGACTAGCTAACTTCAGTACCTAGTTGGTTTTTTTCGTGACGGTGTTCGCGCGCATCGTAAAAATTTACTCTCATAATTTTTCCCTAACGCGCCAAAAGAAGTACATATAACTTCAAATTTTTTATTGTTTTTCAGATTCAACTCTATACGAGACTAATCGAGAAATATCGATTTAGCATGTATTTCGCTTATCTTCGAGTGTATTCAGTTTTATTGGTCCTTCTTAACTATAACGGGTGACAGCTACCAAATACGAAAAAAATAATTAAACATAAGTTGACATACAAAGCCCTGTCAACTACTACTATAATAATTACGTAACGTTATACTAAGTACCATTAAAGCCCTACCAGATGTTTACAGCGGAGCGGAGCACGTGTGACCAATTACAAGACAAAGACCCTTAGACATTGTCGCGTTACCTACGGCGCAATTGTGATTATGACTGGTTACTTAGAAAATTATAATAGGATGTCAGTTGACCGCAAGCTATCATAAATGCTATAAATTATTTAAAAATCAACAAAATATAAACGCTTTATTGAATACATTCACGATTATTGACAATTCTCTTTTTTTACTATTAATTATTTCTGAATAAATGAGCTGTTGGCTTAAATTATTCTTGAATATGCAAATCTATAGTGTTGAAAAATTTCATTCTAATATTAATCCGCTTTTATACTTGTTAATATTTAAAAAATTACTATGAAGCCAGTGTCCTAATTTCATTCCTTTGAATTTTGAATTCAATGTCCTAAATGAGGTTAATGATCCTTCTTTATTGATCGAAAAATGTAAACCCAATTTAAAAAAAATTCAACAATAAAAAAAAATGTTATACCAAATGCTAGAAATTTTTACGGAGCTAGAATGAAAACCATTATACTCGAACTTCCCGAAGACCTACAAGAGTTATACCTGGACAAACGCAAATACAGAAGATCTCTAAAATAACATTTATTAAAATCTTTAAGCGTTTAATAGTCAAAAAAACTTTGGTATAATATTACGGTACATTATGGTACAGTACGGTATAAATATATCATATGGTATGCGACGCGGGGGCTTGTCCAGATAAGCTCTTGTGAGTTTTCACGGCAGATTTATAAATAAGTGTTAAGTATGTGTTTTTGTATTTTTGAACAAATAAATAAATAGGTAAGTAAATAAGTAGGTATAGTTGTCACAAAATAAGAGGCCCGTTTGGACGTTTAACAAATACCCTAGAACGTAACTTGGTACGAAACTGTAAGAAACAATAAAGGAATTATTAATAACATAAAGTGTTTTCAAAATATACGTAAAATTTTTGGCGCGTTAAATAATATGATAGAATATATTGGAAGTGTTCTTTTCGCGCTTACTTTATAGTAGCATGCAATTTCTAATTATTACGAAGCGTCTCGAAAACAGTTACGTTCTTGGTCTTTTTGTTTTTAAATACTAGTGTTGTAACTAGTTAATTACTGAATTTCACCAGCATCATTCGATTTTAATAGTAAATCGATATTGTGTAGTGATCTCTACTGAAAATAATTTTATTGTATTTGCTCGCAAACGAAAAAACAACGAATTCAATTACATCGACAAGTAACACAACGTAGATAGACGAAAAAATAATCAACTAAATACGCGTTATCAAAGATTAAAGTCTTTACAGGTACCATGGTCACGGGAGAACAATGTCCTTGTGTAGAGAACCTAATAAAACGCGATAAAACCTGAAAAAGTTGTTTCATTATAATGAGAGAAATTGGCGTAAACGTTAGAAAACAATAAAAAAATAGATTAAAGACAAATTGATCTTTTGTACCATTTTATTATTTCAATTTACCTCCAATATTAAAGTTTAAGTTAAATTTTCTAATCAGAAATTTAATTCAATATACTTTACACTAGATAATTAAATCGATCAAATAGTCATACAAACTTGAATCGATTTATCGTGACTATCGAACCGAGTCGTATGGTTACTTCCCTATTTATGTCTCGATGACATATGTCCAAACGGGCCTATTATTTTGCGATGACTATAGCTAGTAAGACATAAAACAATGAATTTCGCATGAAGTTAAGAATGTAACTAACGATCACAATTCTAATAAGCTACCTGTTAATGATCAACATTCTTATGATGTAACCATCGCACGACGTTATAAAAGTAAGTAATTTTTTATACCACCTTAATAAACATCAACGCAGTCAATTTTACAATACCATAAACTTTAAGCAATATAACTCGTGTTAAACTGACATCAACGCTTTAAGCTACCATAAAGCAGTAATTTTACTATTAAAAATCAGTGTTTTACAATTATAATTCCCTATTTCATAATAACAATGATACATTCAAAATTATACGACGTGGGAACAACAGACATGCGTCATTGCATGAGAAAAGGAATGAAAATGTTTTAAAAGACTACAACGAATTACTCCATTATATTCATGCTTTGTTTTATTGACAATTAAATCAAATTTTATAATACCGGCCTCCTCGTAACCGGCGTCTGTTTAAGTATAATTAACATCGCTTATATCATAAACGTCATTAAAGAGATCGTCTAGAATTTTTTTAATGCTTTTGTTTATGAATCATAAGTGACCATGTTAAAGGTACCATTTCGAAGATTAAAATGAAAATCGTGACAAGTACGAAGTTTTAAAATTACGATGGGTTCGGATAAAGCGAGTGCAACCACTAATCATAAGTAAGCTTAACGTTGGAGGGCATTCAGAAACCAGTTCTGGAGCAATAAATTCGTGTTATACCCGAAGTTTTTGTTGTTGATTAAGCTAATTTGGGTGTTGTTCCGTTCCTGGACTCATTTAAAGACTCCTAAACTACACTCTTTCGGTTTTGATATCAGCAATTTGCAATTTATTTGGTTTATTATTTATCAAATAAAATAAAATGGAGATTTTATTTTAGGACCTTTAAAGTTTCCAAAATGAACTTCGATAGTATTATTAATAATTATTATTTACAATAATTTATTTTTGTCGTTTTTAGTTGTTGTTTTTATAATAGTGTATTTGAAACTATCTCAGTTATTACGATTACTATTTATTACTACTATTTATTTTATTATTACTATTTATTTTTTAATATCATAAGCCTATTTTAGCCACAATTTTAAGGAAATCACTCAAACTTTCTCATTTTATTTATCACGTAGTTATTTTTTATTTAATATTATAGATTGAGTAATTTAATATTTCCTAGATACACCTTCCTAAATTATTTCTAAGATTTCACGTCGCTTCTCTAAATTCTTTCGAGCTGATTGTAGAAAAAAATTTAATTTCAATAATTTTTTCTTCGTAACTGCCGCTTGATTTTCCTCGTATCCTTCTTAGAATAGTTAAACGTTTTCTTAGAATATACAATGGTTCTGAGGCGTGTTGCTAAATCTCATGCTGTTTTTATACGAGCTTCAAACTTACCGTACCTACCTATAGTGAAATTGTATTTTGCCGATATCTGTACGAGTGGGATATTGAAGAAAACCGAATTATAGGCGTCTTTAGAACAATAGAAGCCATTTTAAAATGTTTTTCGTTTGGCCATCTCCATATTATTTATTCCGGCGTATCTGTTGCATAAAATTAAGTAGAGTTATGATCCGTATCAGGCTTAAGGTTTCAAGTTAGACCTAACTTGAAAGTCAGTTATCAGTTCATTATCAATCTCGCTTCCATTCGAAAATGTTTTTTATTATCATATCAAAATTTTTTCAACCTTCAAAATTCGAACGTGCACCTCCCGACAATCCGTGTCCGGTGCTCTAGCCGTTAAGCTATGGATCCCAGCGGAATCGAAATTCTTGATATGATTTTATTCGTTTTTAAGCAACCGTGGTGCCACCTATAGCGAGTCCTTAACAGTATCTACTTCACTATTCAAAGTTTCATATTAAAATGAAATTATTTTGACAAGAGACGACACTAAGCTATTTTTAATTCGTATTATTTTTATTTTTGTGTTACCCACACACGAGGGTGCGGGTTCGAATCCAGCTGGATCGAAAATTTTGATATGATAATAAAAAACATTTCCGAATTTCCTCATGTCTGGGTAACACAAAAATAAAAATAATACGGACTCTCTTCCATTATTTTTTAATGATACAAAATTTTGCAATAAATTATAATGAATACATTTTAGATGTTTTGTCTATTGCACTTAATTCTAAACAGAACAAAAAATTTCAATCCGGAACTTACCGTAATTATAGCCAAAACTAGCTGTGCCCTGTCGTTTCACTGGCGTTAATTTGAGAAAAAAATAGCCTAAGCCTTCCTCGATTAATGGGCTATCCAACGCAAAAATAATTTTCAATTCGAACCAGTAGCTCCTGAGATTAGCGCGTTTAAACAAACAAACTTTTCAGATTTATAATATTAGTATAGACTATAGACAGAAGATTCGAATATTCCGCAATCCTTGAAAACAAAAGTTTTCGAACAATGCGTCCTCAGGCAGGACCATACGGACGGATGTTAACACACGGAGCCGTCAGCCGAGACGTGGACACTGACGAAGAGACTGGTCCACAAGTTTAAAGTCGCTCAACGTGCAATGGAACGGGCTATGCTTGGGGTTTCTCTCAAGGATAGAATTACAAATGATTCTATCCGCGAGAGAACGAAAGTAACCGACATAGCCCACAGAATTAGCAAGTTGAAGTGGCAGTGGGCTGGTCACTTGTGTCGCAGGACCGATGGCCGCTGGAGCAGACGTGTCCTGGAGTGGAGACCGCGTCTTGGCAAACGCAGTGTGGGACGTCCTCCGGCCCGTTGGACAGACGATCTAAAAACTGGGATGTCTGGCGCGAACTTGGCGAGGCCTATGTCCAGCAGTGGACTGCGATAGGCTGATGTGTGTGTGAGAGACTATAGACATATGGTTAGGTATAAGCTATAAAACATGACGTCACAACTCAGGACTCATACAAACGTTACTGTAACTAGTAAGGTACAAAAAGCTGAGTAGGTATATCACTGATATACCTACTCAGCTTTTTGTACCCTGATATAATATCAGTTAGTAAACACAATACAACTTTCATTTAGACAAATAAGTACCTACTTCTGAGGTTACAGTGTATGTAATTCTTATACTAATACTAATTATTTTGATTACAGGTAAGTTCTATGAATACTACTAAGTACGCTAATGCAGATTTGGTAAGTAGCATAATTTTAATCTTTTATATTTAGTTACAGCCGGTATCAATAGGTGATAGATGGCGTTATTAGAAACTACTTCCCGATTAAATTGATCGAGATCTGATGACTACTTTTTGAGTAATCTTTGATAACGCGTACTTATTTATCTGCGTTGAATTAATTTCGATGTAATTGAAGTGATTTTTTTTTGCGTTTGCGAGCAAACATAATTATACTTAGAGAAGCTTTACTTAAACTTCACATACATTGTTTTAGAACCCAGACAACTATTATAAGTAAGCATTTTCAAAGATGGTTGGACTATTATGACCAGCATGTAATCATTATCAAACTATTCTTCAGTAAGTACAGTTATTAACACTTATCATATAAAATCGATCGATTTATAAACGTGTTCCATTAAATTAAGTCAACCATAAAGTTCAATCACTTTTCTTAATCTTTAGTTCATTGTAACTTTATAACAAAAAAAAAAAAAAAAATTGACACCGAACTACCAAACAATGATTTTGTCGAAATTTTAAAATGTTAATATGCACCTTATTATAAATAAATTAAAATTGAAATTAGAATAGATTGTAGTAGAGGTGAAATTTCTTTTGGAAGATAGGGTCGATCGATCAAACATAGTTTATTAAATGTCGGATTAACTTTCTTTTTGAACTGAGAGGCGTCATATGACACGTCTCGGAGATATTATTGCCTGGTTTATTGTGTAATACAAATACGGTTTAATTAATTTATTTTTTTCAATCGTATCAATTTCAAACTAGTAGTTTCTGTTTATTATGATCCTTCAACTTTTAAAATGACAAAGAAAGAAATTTTTGATTGAATTTAGTTTAAGAAAAAATCGGTCAAAATATTCGCAAATAAATGTTCAATATTTTTATAAGTATAAATGTACCTATATCTATTATTTTTAAGTAGGTAAAGGTATACAATATTTTAATGAAGCTTTGTATGCGTTTAAAGCTAAAATTTAACTTTAACTAATTCTCTAGTTGTAACATTAGAATCTTAATCGTTTTCACAAATACTATGGTAATCATTACAAAGTAGTATGAGATAGCTTCTCACTGTCAGTCCCATATCACAAGTCACACTGTTAGATCACAAAAGAGCTTAAAAACTATCGTAGCGAAAACATAAATCATTTGTGAGCGTCCAATACAAAGTGCCAATAGACAATATCTGATGGTTCATCGTAACAACACGCTGCATTAACTCCAAAGTCTATTTCATCTAATAACGATTCTATTTCTTTATCGTAAGGTTTAAAATCGTTAGACGTATTAAATTCAAGTGTTGAATAAAGTTTGTAATGGAATAGAGAAATAAGAGCACCAGCAGGCGTTTACTCTGATACACAAAACCTTATGGGTGTTACGCTTCATTTAGCAAAAGTATGTCGAATTCATCTTCTATACTATCGCGATGTTTTTACTTAAAATTGTCGTCGGCTCTAATGGCTACACTCTCGTATGCTCTGATAAATTAGTACTCTAGTGCGTCATGCTTCTTGCTTTGTATCATTTTACTCAATATGACTTATGGCATCGCCTAAGTACTAGTTTTTGTATGATAATTTATTTGTTCTAGTGTAGTAGTCGTTTTAAAGCTGATAGAATATAGGTAGTTATATGTGTTATACATTTGTCATGATTTTATATACCTAATTAAATATATATAAATAAATATCTACACAATACACACACGGTCGTCTGTTCCTAAAGTAAGCAACTCAATGCTTGTGTTATAGGTAACAGCCGACTGGTCTAGCTACAAATATTTTTTTTCGATAAACATACTTATAAATAATACATAATTATATAAATATATATTATATTACACCTAGACTTTGGGGTGAGAATCGAACCCACAACACCCGGAGCAGAAAGCAGGGTCACTACAAAACTGCGCCAACGGGCTAGTCAACGTCAAATAGTATGTATCTGCTTTGCAATCAAAAACTATCGTCCTTATTATTACTGTCAAAATCGACATAGATAATAATCACACATATTTTCCAATAATTTTTATAAGGATTAATGTTATTTTATTCTGCTAGACAATAGATATACCCGATGAAATGCACATGTACACTCAGCCGCATTAAAATTAGAACAAAATATTAACCGATGGGTACATTATGATCGTTTAAAACGAATCAGTTTCCGTTTATCAAAGCTAATGGACGAAGCGTTTGCAAATAGTCACGACAAAGGTTTCAGTGGCATTCGTCATTATCTCGTTATGACCTTCTCCGGTGTGATGCTGGATGTGCTTTTATGCCCTAATGTTGAACTATCACGATTGTACGAGTTTAAATGGATTACATTATTTATGTATGGTTTAACTGATTTTAAAATTATTCTGTCTCTGCCGTTAGTTTTGCTAAAGAAAAACAAAAAAGAGTAGTAAATGTGGCAAAATTTGTTTGATGTTTTTAATCTTTCCTAGTTGAAACTTGTTAAAACTTTACTTTTGATATATTTTTTGGTCACACAGATTAATGTTTTCATCAACTTTTCTCATATATATAATTTTTATCAAATGTTCCTCCTTAACGTAATGGACCTTTCACAAATGACGAGCTATCTTATTAGACGAATTGTATCCAATATAATCATTATTTAAAAAATTACTGAAAATGATGAATTTGATTGAATCTTCAAAGTCGGTCCAGAAAACCCCAAGATCAAAAATACAAACAAGCTTCATAACAGTACCACAATCATAGTAAAGATTATTGTATCCAAAAACAGAACGGATAAGCCATGGCGTCTATAATGCGGTACCATTAAACCACCATATTATTACAACACCATTACTTCTGACATTATGGTGGTAATAAGTAACATCTAACGTTTGTAAATCATCCATAGTTAAAAAGAACATGTACACACATCGAGACAATAAAAATATTGATGTGTGCTTTGAGAGAGTTATGACTATAGCACAAATCATTTCAATCATCAGTGATACTTTTAAGAATATATCTATAATATTACTTAACTAGTACATAGATAAATTACAATTGATTTGTGTAGGGTAAGTTCTTTATGAATTTCTACACAATAATCTGTATAGATTAGTATCGGTTAGTTATAAATACATTTTAAAAGTTTAATGTTTTCGTATCATCAATTATTGAATTTTCAGAATCCAATTTATTTTTTATTTTTATGGGTATATAGCAAGAAAATTCAAAAATTTTAATTAAATACACAAGTAAAACACTCCTGTAAGACGATTTACTCTCGCTAACAATTGAAGGCTTCTGACATCATTTTGTTTCGTATACAATTGTAGGTAGGGATCCCTAGTACATATTTTTCACCTGATTAGTATCAAGCTATTTTTCCGGGAGTAGCTTCATTTTGATGAGACGAACAAAAAGTTCCTCTTCGAAAACTCTCGATTGTGGTAGATAATAGAGTTAGCAGGAGATAGAGCAACAGTGAGCGTAGGACCGGGATAACGTACCACGCAATTTGGAAGACAATAGTACCATCAAATTATATAAATATTAATTAACTAAAAGAAAAAAAATCAATTTTTGATGACCTTACGAGGTCATCAAGTTGATGACCTCGTAAGGTCATCAAAAATTATTACTAACCAGCTGATTTTTTTTCTTTTAGTTAATTAATATTTATATAATATAATAAAAAGCTATCTCATACTACTTTGTAATGATTACCATAGTATTTGTGAAAACGATTAAGATACTAATGTTACAACTAGAGAATTAGTTAAAGTTAAATTTTAGCGTTTAAAACGCATACAAAGCTTCATTAAAATATTGTATACCTTTACCTACTTAAAAATAATAGATATAGGTAGGTACATTTATACTTATAAAAATATTTAACATTTATTTGCGAATATTTTGACCGATTTTTTCTTAAACTAAATTCAATCAAAAATTTCTTTCTTTGTCATTTTAAAAGTTGAAGGTACATAATAAACAGAAACTACTAGTTTGAAATTGATACGATTGAAAAACATAAATTAATTAAACCGTATTTGTATTACACAATAAACCAGACAATAATATCATCGAGACGTGTCATATGACGCCTCTCAAGTTCAAAAAGAAAGTTAATCCGACATTTAATAAACTATGTTTGATGAAAATGATGAATTTGATTGAATCTTCAAAGTCGGTCCAGAAAACCCCAAGATCAAAAATACAAACAAGCTTCATAACAGTACCACAATCATAGTAAAGATTATTGTATCCAAAAACAGAACGGATAAGCCATGGCGTCTATAATGCGGTACCATTAAACCACCATATTATTACAACACCATTACTTCTGACATTATGGTGGTAATAAGTAACATCTAACGTTTGTAAATCATCCATAGTTAAAAAGAACATGTACACACATCGAGACAATAAAAATATTGATGTGTGCTTTGAGAGAGTTATGACTATAGCACAAATCATTTCAATCATCAGTGATACTTTTAAGAATATATCTATAATATTACTTAACTAGTACATAGATAAATTACAATTGATTTGTGTAGGGTAAGTTCTTTATGAATTTCTACACAATAATCTGTATAGATTAGTATCGGTTAGTTATAAATACATTTTAAAAGTTTAATGTTTTCGTATCATCAATTATTGAATTTTCAGAATCCAATTTATTTTTTATTTTTATGGGTATATAGCAAGAAAATTCAAAAATTTTAATTAAATACACAAGTAAAACACTCCTGTAAGACGATTTACTCTCGCTAACAATTGAAGGCTTCTGACATCATTTTGTTTCGTATACAATTGTAGGTAGGGATCCCTAGTACATATTTTTCACCTGATTAGTATCAAGCTATTTTTCCGGGAGTAGCTTCATTTTGATGAGACGAACAAAAAGTTCCTCTTCGAAAACTCTCGATTGTGGTAGATAATAGAGTTAGCAGGAGATAGAGCAACAGTGAGCGTAGGACCGGGATAACGTACCACGCAATTTGGAAGACAATAGTACCATCAAATTATATAAATATTAATTAACTAAAAGAAAAAAAATCAGCTGGTTAGTAATAATTTTTGATGACCTTACGAGGTCATCAACTTGATGACCTCGTAAGGTCATCAAAAATTGATTTTTTTTCTCACATTAAATACTAGTTTTGAAACAAAGAAATTCATTAGTTTTTTTTTTAGAAAAAAAAAAATGTTCCTGACAACAATAGTAAGTACCGTTTTAATAAAACTCTGCGGATCTCTAATAACACACGCGACGCTCCTGCGCATCGTCATCGTGACAGCTCGTAATAGCGGCGATGGCACTTGATTATGAAAGAAATAATTTTTATATGCAGTTAATGGAGCCCACTTGGGACACATGGTTGAATAGTTTATGGGACAGAGTAATCTCATTCGTTATTAAGGTCAAGATTGATTGGTTTAGTTATTGTTAATCGCTTTTTGGATCACGCGTACGCATGCGCGGGCGCCAGTTGCGCTGACATACGAGGATAGTACTAATTATAGATTTATAGCGCTTTGAGATACAATCGGTAAATCCACTTTAGTTGAACATATTTTACTAAAATTTAAAAATTTAGTTTGTCGTTCTGTTGTAAGAATGATATGCTCTTTTATTTTTACGTAATAATGCCTGCCGTGTGTTAGTAAAAGTTAAAATGTAGTCTTTGTGAAATAAAATTCTATAAGAACTAAAATCACTGGAAGAAAAAAAGTTTATAATAAACATAAGTTATGGCGTCGGCATGAACTATTATTTAAGGACAACCGGACAAAGAAAAACGAAACAATATAAACATTTGTCTATGAAATATAAAAATCTTTTAAATTATAAATTAGGATCATACAAAAGTGATGTCGCTCGCTTCTTCTAAATAATAGGTACTGCTGTGTGTTCCTGTCGGTGAGTCAGGTGACCAGAGCTCCTAGAGGAATTAGGGTAATTAGGGGTAGGGTCGGCAACGCGCTTACGATGCTTCTGGTGTTGCGGACTTCTTTAAGCTACGGTGATTGCTTACCATCAGGTGACCCATACGCTTGTTTGCCTATCCATTTATATATAAAATATAACTATACATATAAATATTTATATTTTGTAGAAATATCGAACGTCATTGAGAGTAAAACCCGCGAGAGAAAACTAGCTTACAATTAAATAATTTAAATATGTATTTATTTACTATTAATTGCTCCATAAACACTGTAACTGTGTGTGTAATTCCGTACTCGCAATCACGGACCTACCCTACTCGGACTAACTGATGTAGGTATTTAACGTCATTTGAAATTCAACCTTAAAATCTCAAAGATAGATTTCAATTTAATTTACATGAATAAAAGTCGATCACTGTCTATTCTCTTTAATGATTTGTAATAATCCTCGCTTATATTATCCTAATAGCTAGGTTAAGTGCTAATTATCTATACATATAATAAAATGGTAGAAAAGTCAAAACTGTACATTGAATATTTTTTTAAAAGAATACTTGGGGTGTGATCTACAATCGATACCGAAGCCAAAAATATAGTTTTTAGAATTTTTGTCTGTTTGTCTGTTTGTCTGTTTGTCTGTTTGTCTGTATGTATGTCCGGGATAAACTCAAAAAGTACTGCATGGATTTACTTCAAATTTGGCACGAATATTGTTAAGAAGTCGGGTCAGAACATAGGCTATATATTATCACGCTATCACCTACGGGGAACGAGCAGTGAACCTTTATTTCTTCAAATGTATGTCCGGGATAAACTCAAAAAGTACTGCATAGATTTACTTCAAATTTGGCACGAATATTATTAAGAAGTCGGGTCAGAACATAGGCTACATATTATCACGCTATCACCTACGGGGAACGAGCAGTGAACGCACGCAGACGACGTCGCTGGCAGCAGCTAGTATATAATATTATCACTAAGAAGCGGTTAAAGCACTTCCAGAGAATTTCAACATCTGTATAAGTTTAGCTTGTATTGATCAAGGTAATGTTTACAATTACAAGAAAAAGGTGTTTAGAAATGAGGAAAAAAAAATATGAGAGATTTAATTTTATAATTTGTTTTAAAATCTTTATTTTTACTGGATTAGGTCGTAAAGATTTTAGTGTTTGAAAAGTAATAAAAATTATATATGTTTTTTACATTTAATTCATTTTTTAATAATTTCGATCAAATTTATGGTAATTAAATCCATAAATTCTTGAGGGTCATTGATCTGTTCCATTTTTTTTAATTAGAAATGATCGGTCAAATTAGGTACCGTTAATTAAAATTTTATTTTTAATTAATAAAATTATGTTGGTTTCCATAATATGATGTTAACCTTTGATTATAAATTAAAAAATAAACAGAAAATAAATTTCCTAGCTCTATGTTTAGCCAGAATATTGGTTTTTTGCTTTGATGTAATTCTAAATGTACAATAAAAAATTAAATAAAAAAATTCAGAGGTAAAAGCCTTTGAACCCACCGTTTTCGAATACTGTCCATACATTTTAAATCTAAAAAATTGAATCATTGTTTTATACATTTATTGTTGCTTGATAAACGAATTTCGATTCCCAACTTCAATAATAAGTATACCTGAATCCTAAACACTATATACAATTTTTTTTATCCCTACATATTTTCAATTAGTTTCAAATAAAGAAATATTAAATACTCACAGCGCAGTACCTACTTGTGGAGTTAATGTATTCGCAACGAGGCCTATATTTAGAGTCCTGGCAAAGAATCCTAACTACATAATATAAATCATAAGTCTAAAGTTAGCTAAATCCAATGGAATTATCGTACACAAAGTAAAATGAGCTTTACTTGGATAAGCTACATCGTAAAGCCAGTGAAAACTGACATTCTGGCCTCATTGTACACCGTGACGGGTAATAAATTATAAATTTCAATATTTTATTTTGTAATGACGTTATAATTATGTTGATAGTAAAATTTTTAAAGGATTTTTGAAGTGAAACTTCTTTAGGGGCATGAGGGGTAAAATTTGAGCGAACGGTAACGCGGCAGCATGAGGGACGGTCAGTGGTTGGATGGGTGACCGCCTGGGAACACCGCGTGACGTTGGCTTTCTTTTCAATTAGTTTTTTTTTTGTATTTTAAATTCGTTTTTTTATCAATTTTTTTTAATTAGTTTTTTTTTATTTGTTTCACTTCTGATATAATAATGTGTACTTTATACGCACGCATTTTTTAATTTTATTTTTATGCTTCAAAATCAAGTTGTAAAATTCCACCCTAACAAACATACATAATTACAAACATACAAAAATACATACATATCTACATGTATAGATACTTACAAACATACATACTTACTTACATACATAGATTGCAAATAAATAAAAGCTTTTAAAAATTAAAATATTCTACAAAGCTAGCGAACATTCTCCTCCAGTCATAAAATAATTATACATTTATGTATTGCTTGCTGTAGCTTTTTGGTTTTCTATTCAGTATTAGATATAGTTATTATAAGCTGTAAGTTATTCAAATAAAATAAATTATCATCCTTACACTCCGGTGTAACGCTCAGCCGCGCTAAGTGGCGCCTTCATCTATCGAATAAACTGGCGTTTAAGTTATGATTTAGTAACATTCCGTATGGTAGCAACGGTACACGACGCGACGCCGCAGTTCCACACTGAACGACTTATACTTATTTTTATAACTCACTAGCTTTTAACCGATTAACCCGAGATAGCGATTTTTTTTAAATAAAAGTATCCTATGTTACTTCTTCTTAATGTTTAGTCAAATAAGTTAAAATCTAACAGCAATTAAGGCTTATTTTATTTTTTTATCTATGTTATTTCTAATACCTCCAAGAATTTCAACACAAACAAAGTTTCATGATAATCGGTTAAGTAGTTTTCGCGTGAAAGCGTAACAAATAAACTTACATTAACATTTTATAATATTAGTAGGGATTGTGTTCAAAACATATTATATTCGTTAATACAAATATCAGAATCATAGAAAATTGTTTGATTTCGTTGTTTTATTTTATATAGATTTTTTAAATATTTTTTTGGACTTTTCTTTGTAAGCTTAACAGCAATATCCGTTACCACTAAGCACTAGCCGTGGCTTCACTTGCGGTTCTGTTTACTGCTCCATTTATTTTTTATTTTTTTTATTTTGTTACATTGGAGCGCTTGCATTTCTCACACATATTCAAATTTAAAACTTACGCCACAAGACAGTATATCTATTAAGAAAAATTTAACATATAGGTGTGTTTTAGACTTCGAGTTTCTCATAAAATTAAAAACTTATCTATTAATTAACACTTTAAAGGAGCTTAATGATAAATTCAATATCAGTATCAAATAAAATAGATTATAGCTTAAACCAACACTATAATTTAAAAGATCATAATCACGAGATTGAATACGAATTACGACACAAACAAACACTCTATAGGTCTATAATGATCTATAGATCATGATCTATAGCTAAGGCAATAAATACAATAATATTGAATTACAACTAGTGTTACCACATTGGCGCGTGCGTCGATCGGATCTACCATCTCTTATAATTCACTAGTGGTGTGATGTTATTTTTATCGGTAAAATTATAAAAATGTTTGTTTAGATAAAAAATTATATATGAAATTAGTTTACCATTGTAGAGTACCAATAGAGTGAAATCAATTACACAATAATTGTTATATACAATTATTGACACTTCATTCCAAATATTTCCTGTATAATTATCCTGGTTTTGACCTGAGATGCACATGTACATATATATTCATAATTTATAGTATTAAATAAATAAATGAATGGAGAAATTGTGTACTTAGAAAATTCTTGAAAAGATTACATTTGACTGTCAAATAATAAAAAAACAAATGTCTTATTTACATTAAAAATATACATAACAACAACATTTGTTGTAAATTACTATGTATAATAGGAAATAAAAACAAGTAAAAAAGAAGTAAAGAGAAATTAACAAAATTTAAATATCTTATTTTGATTAAAATGTTAAATAATACTTTATTTTTTCCCAAAATAAAAAGATTTACATTTGAACTTAATAAATGTAGTTACAAAGCAATTTCAAAGTAATTATATTTAGGATGCTTCTGCTACTATACTAGGAAAATCTGTGTTACGGCATGCAACAACGGTATGACAGTATTAAAAAATTGTTCAATATAATATATCGACTAATTTTTTTTATTACTTATAGACAGTAATCATCGACAATCGAACATCACTAGTAAATTGTCCCAACAAACGGTCTTGCGGCGCGCGTAAAAGATAATATTTTATGCGGTTAGAGACAGACGCAACCGGATCCGTGTTAAAAGTAAATCTAATATTGAATTAGCTTTATATAGTGTACTATTTCCCTTGTAATATCATAACACATAAACTGTTGAAACGAAAATCTATATAAATAAAAATGGATCACCGAAATGTATGTACGCGTATAACTCCAAGCGACTTGACTAATTGTATAAGTCAAGACACGATTTGCGTAAAAGAAATTTGAGAAACAAAACTATGCCACGAAAAAAATTGCGTTAGTAAACTCTCAAGTCAGCTCAAAAGTCAGCTTACAGATAAAAATTAAAAATGAGTGTGTTTTAGACCAAACGACTGAAGTAAAACTTCTGCACAATAAGTCTGTACTGTGTCTTAGATATGCGAAACGTAACCGGCTATGAAAAAGAGAAAGAAAATGTATGCTCGCATCTCTTTTTTGCTCCGTTCACCTCTCCCGATCACACTTTTCGTAACGCTCTCGCCACGCATTCACTAGCTTACTCCCCAAGTCAATCGTGCGTAAAGAATTTTTAGTTTAAAAAGATTCGCTCTCAGTGACCTTTAGAAAAATGAAAATTCTTGGTTATAAAATAACGGTACTACATTAGTGTTATCCCCAACAAGCTTAAGAAAATAATATATTTGAATTTGAGTAGATAAAAAGTATTTTATTTAATAGAGGGATAGTGTAAACTTAAGTATAAAAGAAATTGAATAAAAAGCACATACATAAAACATAATTATGTATAAGGATTCAGATATCAATGAACATGTGTATAAACTTTTTTCAACACATCAGTCAGGAGTTGTGACTACTGAAAATTCACAGTCATTGTATTTTCAACCATTAAATGGATTTTATCTATACTAATATAATAAAGCTGAAGAGTTTGTTTGATTGTTTGTTTGTTTGTTTGTTTGTTTGAACGCGCTAATCTCAGGATCTACTGGTCCGATTTGAAAAATTCTTTCAGTCATAGATAGTACATTTGTCGAGGAAGGCTATAGGCTATATATCATCATGCTAAGACCAATAGGAGCGGAGTCCACGCCGACGAAGTCGCGCGCAGAAGCTAGTTTCTTAATACAACCATTCAGTAAGTATTGGAAGTATTTTATTGAATAATCAAGATCGACATAAGCAAATTATTTAAATTATTCAATAGAAACACTTGAAATACCAATAAAATGCGCTATCAGTTGACGGCACTCACGTGTATTACAACTTGTAACCTTATCGCTTATAGACATATTTATATTACATAGTATGTAAATAACTACATAATATGTATAATAAAATTATAAAGTAGGTATATTATTAGTATGTATGTACCATTAGTCAACAGACTATTAAAAGAGTCACCGTTTAGTTTCTTGTCAGTTCTTCATAGCAGACATTTAGAATCTTTCCTAGCTGAAATTTAAATATAATTTAATTAATTAAAAATTTATTTGCCTGTAAAAGTTTACATAAAAGGGAAATTTCTGAGTGACATAATTATCACAGTCAATCCTAAGCCCCTAATTGCATAAGATTGAAATTTAGGGTGGGCATCAATTTTACATTGTATCGTTAAGTTTTTTTTTCTTCAAAATTATTCACATTCTGAAACGAGTGGCGTAAAAAAAGTTACCTACACTACATAGGTAAAAGAAAGGATTTTTTTAGTACCAAATTTCCATTTTTGTAACTACCAAATTTCCAAACGACGCGACGGGTATCGCGAGAAATAGCCAGTTTTTATAAAAGATAGGTTTAGAGGTGTAGGAGGTTGGATGTATTTAATGCAAAATTTTACTTAATATGTATAACAAACGACAGTTTTTTAAAAAATTACTGCGGAGATTCTTGCTGATTTCTGCAGAATTTAAATTTCGAATCGGTGGTATCCTCACTTCAACAATAATTAAATAATTAAATACTTTAACTGTAATTAATTTATATTAAAAACAAATGTAATTTTTATTTGTAAAATTACAATTAAAAAGCGCTCTTGGCTTCAAATAGGCTTATTTGAATAAATTTTTCGATTTTGATTACATGTAGATGAAGCGAGTGTCGAAGCTCGTGTATTTATACAAGTTGTAGTGCAATATTACTATCGTGCACGCCTTTGTTTGGTTTCCTCTGATAACGCAATTCCAATTTACATTTTGTTTGTGTTTAATTTTTAATTTAAGGGCAATGTCGGTATTTTTGTACATTTTACAAAAAATAAATTCAATAAAAGATACACAAAAATTTTGGCCTATTTTCTTGCTTGGGAATGGAAATACTAATATTTTTTTGCGAAAGTCTTTATTCATATTCATAATAAAAGATACAACATTTTGAACTTCATATAAATTATCAATTTTAAATTAATAATTAACGAATTCTTTTAAAAGGCCTGATGTTTAAAGCCACACAGCACACATTTCTAGCAACAATTTTATTTTTGACGATTCTGTAGGCTTGTTAAAAAAGTATCGATATATCGGTAAAATTTAAAAAAAAATTTGACGGTATAAAATAATAATGTATTTAGTTAAGCCTAACTCAATAATACAACTAGATAATTTTTATACAAAATAAAGATAATTTAAATGTTTTGTACATTTAAATCGTAATAAAAACGAATGTATTTTCATCGAACGAAGGTGTTTTCACTTCCGACATCACTACGATTTTGTTCTCTTGTCTAGCAGTAGAAACAAATACTTTTATAATATGTAATTAAAGTCAAATATATACATGAAAACGGGATAGAATTAATATAAGATAGGGATAAACATGCTTACCCTTAACAGAATTCAATAAAACGCAATACTATAACTAAGTAGGTATATTTGTATATATCTCGAAACGTTGTCGGTTGTAAAGTTATCTCTTGTGAATATTCCATTTATTTATATACAAAGTAAATACACAATGAACGTTTGTGTTTATCAGTATTATATAATAGTATGAGTGTATGTGTTATTGTATGATGATAACTTATAACAAGGGGGTTCGCGCAGTAGTCAAGGTTACTATATGTTGCGCTTACTGTGGCAGGTTCGATCGTTGTACATGAGAAATTTTTGCGAGGGGTTATATACCCCTTTTACGAATTTTATAGTTATCGTGTATGTACTTGTATTGTGTGCTTAGAAAGAGTTTAGCTTCAGCCTGTAATATCCCACTGCTAGGCATAGGCCTCTTTCCCCGTGTAGGAGAAGGATCAGAGCTTAATCAACCAGTTCCACCACGCTGCTCCAATGCGGGTTGGCGGATATATTTCCTACTAAGTGATATATAACAATCGCTAGCATGTGTAACAACCGGCACCGACGGCTTAACGTGCTCTCCGAGGCACTGTGAGGAGACCCACAAGGACTGCACAAACACCCAGACCACGGCAAACTTTTATGGCATATGACTTTGTATGGCTAACACAAATGTTTGTCATGTGCGTGTATCGAACCCGCAACCGCCAGCGCAACAGCCACAAACCAGTGCTGTGGCCGTTGCACCAACGCGTGTCAACTTACAAAGTACCTACCTATTGGGGATCGTTGGGTGTGATTTACAAATTAATTTATTTATAAATTACATAGGTTATTTTAAGGCAAAATTTAAATCAATTTTACGTTATTAAAATGTGATTGTGGTGAATTAAGACACTACAGCAGAGGTTTTTATTCTACGAGTGTAAGGTTACTAAGTTCTAAAATTACCTTTTTATATACATTTTTATATTGAAAATAAAGAAAAATGTTGACTCTTAGAAGTACAATTTAACAGTATTTTTTATTGTACAAACAAGTTAACTTACATGATAATTTGTTAAATATTATTGTCAAGTAGATTGTACACTTATTATTGTGACTCTACCTTATGAAACACTATCATGAAAATATATTAACTGAGTTAGGGCACATCAGGAAATATTCTTCTCAAAATCTGGAGCAGCCCGACTGGGGTAGTACCTCGACCTTACCAAAGATCAAAGCTAAATAATACTGCTTTCAAGCAGTGTTGTGTTCCCGTGGTAAGGCTTGCGATGCTTCTTTTGTTGCTGGCGTCTAAGGCGTGCTTACTATCTTGTTACTATCACGTGAGCCGTACTCTTGTTCGCCGACCTAGTTGTATAAAAAGTTTTACAATAACAAAACGTAACCAGTAGATTACTGAGAGTTTAGAGTATTATATTAATAATAACAACATTATTAATGTAATATGTATCATATTATTATTATATAGTCCGATAAACCCATTAAAATAAATCGCAATAAATTATTATTGCGAAGTAATTGTTTAATGTTTATTAATCGTTTTTCCTGTTATATTATTATTGTTTGTTTTGGTTACGATTTATAGTTAAATACGAATTAATTTATATGAAGTACAAAAGAGTAATTACTAGAAATATCGGTGTTATAAACTAAAATTTGAAGTATTATCCTCATAAAACATAAAAAGTGAAATACTAGAATTACCACAGAAAATAAAAATGTATTGACAACAAAATTAATAAAATGTAATCAATCAGCAGAGAGATTAAAATAGAAAATGTTATAGATGTTGATTTTTCATTATACTATACATAAACGTTATATATATTACTAGCTTCTGCGCGCGACTTCGTCGGCGTGGACTCCGCTCCTATTGGTCTTAGCGTGATGATATATAGCCTATAGCCTTCCTCGATAAATGGGCTATCTAACACTGAAAGAATTTTTCAAATCGGACCAGTAGATCCTGAGATTAGCGCGTTCAAACAAACAAACAAACAAACTCTTCAGCTTTATTATATTAGTATAGATATCTATGATATATCGATAGTAATTAAACAAATGGTAAAAATAAGTTTCTTTTAACCTTCATAAAAAAGTAGGAGGTTCTCAATTGGACTGTATTATTTTATCTATGTTACCTCACAACTTTTGACGGGGTGCAGTGGACCGATTTTGATTTTTTTTTTTTTTTTAATCGAAAGGTGACGCGTGTCATTTGGTTCGATTTAAATTTAATTGAGATCTAACAACCACTTTTTAAGTTATCGCGTTATATATGCGTATTTACTTGGCTATTTTTTCGTCGACCTCCGTTGTATTATATATACCTTAAATCTTTTTACTGGGCTGATCGAAATCGATGATTCTTTTTTAAATCGAAAGCTGATGCCTGTCATAATTATAGTCTTATTTTAATTTAATAGAGACCTGCGCAGTAATTTTTAAGTTATCTTTAATAATGAGTATTTTTTCGATGTAATTGAAGTCGGTTTTTTTATTTTATTTGCAAGCAGACACAATTATTATTATAATAGTACCTACTAAGAATATATCAATATGCTCTATATCTGGATAATCCGGGATTTAATAAGAATATTCTCTCTTATTAAGGCTCGTTTAAGTCGCGGTTGAGTCAGCTGAACACTAGTTTTATATATTTTACTCTAACAGTAAAAAAGTATTTTTGAACTATTTTATAAATAAAAAAAAAAAAAACAAATTAGTCATTTATCTGTACAAAATTTAGTTTAATAGACATTTCAACAATTATGGACAAGAAAATACATAAATATAATTTATATTTATAGATAAAAAGCAACAACAAAATGTTTTGATATAAAATTTAATACTTGAAAATAAAATATATTAACACGTATCTGTGTCAAGTGTTTGTGATCAAATATTTACAGAACAATACGCGATTCTTATGTCAACACACTGTCCGTGGAAAGCTCTTGTTATTCTATCAATATATCGAAGTATAACTTCTATACTTACATATATACTGTTTTTAAATTTTGCCATCAAAATAGCACAGATTCAGGGAAAAATTATGAATAATGTGATATTAGATTTCAAAGTATAAACAGAGCTATATTCTGAAATAAAATAATGAACCAGTTTCTTACATTAATGTCGTTGTATACCGAAAAACGGTTTTATTTTATTTTTTATATTGTTATTTTTATACCGAAAAACGAGTGTGCTTTAAGGGCCCCGTAAACGATTAAACTTGTTTGTCAAACTTGTTTGATCAAACTTCATGTTTTCATATAGGTAACAAACAAATCCAAAAAGCCCGCAGCCACGCATACGATCAAATAATTTGACAAACACGTTTGTCAAACAGAAATTTAATATGAAGTTTGATCAAATATTTGATAGTCTACGGGGCCCTTTAGACCTCACGACTGAAGTAAAACTAACGTAACTCTCTCTCTCTTTCTATCTTCGCTTCGCTTCGCTTCAGCCCACTGCTTGGCATTGGAATACTTCCCCATGTCGGAGAAGTATCAGAGCTTAATCCACCACGCTGCTCCAATGTGGGTCGGCGGAAATTATAGAATATATTATTTAATATTGAATATATTATTACATATTATCTTATTTATATATATTTCTATCTGCACTACCTTATATCTCCCTCTCAACATCCGTTTACCTCACCCGATCACAATTTTCGTAACGCTCTCGTCACGCATTCACCAGCTTACTCCCTAAGTCAAGCGTGTGTCAAGAAGTTTTGCTTCAAAAAATTAGAGCCTAGAAACTTGATGCTATTTTTATACTTGAGAAATAACGTTACTCCGAAAGATATCTATTAATATAACATAACTTAAAAACTGAATATCTCTCTATAAAAATAAACAATAACTTAAACTTAGTTCAACACTAAAGCTAAACAGCTTATTTACATTCAAAAAGATTCAAAAAATGCTCCTCCTCATAACTTACGCCTCTAAAAACCCGAGATAAGTTTAACTTAACAGGAATAAACATAATTCTGAGCAACCAGGAAACTTAAGAAATATCTAGCTTAAGGGTAACACAGCTACTGTTTTAAACCTGGTACAGTTTGTAAGATGAAGGCGATATACAAACAAATAATAATCATATTTACATACATATTTTAATTCCATATCGGTAATAATCTAAGTCCCGTCTTGACTGATTTCATCTGATTTTACAATAAGTTTATAAAAAAATATCAATAAGTTTAACGATAATTTAAAAAAAAAATTGGAATAACTATTCGGATTATTCATAAAACGTACCTGTCAGTCGTAACACAAAAAGGTTTTATTTGAGAGTAGTGTATCTTTGTTAAAAACACAAAAAATCAAACAAAATCAGAACATCAACGTTGATAAGTAATAATAATTATAACGAGGATAAGTTAATGTTTCGTAAGAAGTAACACTTATATCTTTACATGATTTCCAAATCATATTTACCTAATAGAAACATTAGAAGTATTTTAATAACATTTTTAATCCTATCCCCTAATTTATTTTGCACAATTTGTTGCCAAAAAATAATTACACACCAAAAAGGTTCTACTAATATTATAAAGCTGAACAGTTTGTTTGTTAGATAACTTAAACGCGCTTATCTCAGGAACTACTGGTCCGATTTAAAAAATTCTTTCAGTGTTAGAATATAGCCCATTTATCAAGGAAGGCTATAGGCTATATAATATTTTAGTAACTCTTTTTTCCTAAATTAACCGTGGACGAATCCGCGAGGCACATCTAGTTATCTATGAAATCGCTTCCGCTCAAATCATCGTACCAAACAAGAACTATAGTATTACGTAGTACAATATACCGTATAGAGGTACATATGAACTTTTGCCGGCAAAGAACATCAGAAGCAGCCTCAAACCGGTTCTAGGATAGCGCGACTACGAACATACGACTACGAGCATCAGCGATGGTTATTGGACTTTTATATTCAATCCTCATACATTTTATACTTTTAATAATATTCTATTTAGCATTTTATTTCAAAGCATAGTGGTTGTATAATGGAATGTTTTGATTACATTGAGCTTAATGATTTTGTACGTACTTTAGTTTTACAAACGATGTTTTTATACATAAATTCAAAAACAAGTGATCTGGTTTATATTAATTTCGCACAGTATATAATACTTTATAACCACAAAAAAAACAGTTCAAAATACTATAACATCAAAAAATATTCGAATAGAATAGTGGATTTGATTGCATTCTAGATCTTGAATGTACCTACTCGTAAATCCAAGTTAAAAAAAGATAACTATGCAAATAAACTAAGGCTATGAAAAAATGTTCCTAATACAAAAATAGAGATATAATTTATGTCCCAACTTTTCAGGACATTTAAACAAAGACAAAATATTAGACTATTACAAAACACTACCACAACAAAATAATTACATACACTAACTTAACTATTACATTTCAACACCTCCGAACTTAACCTTGTAAAATATCTTAAACATTTATTATTTAAAGTGAAACGCTTTCGTAATCCTATTAAAATTGACCATTAAAGTTTCATCTCTTCTCTCCATGGCTTTCTTGTTTAAGATGCTAGATTCTGAGGCGTCTTTATTGCCCTCCAATAGATACTATCGTGCTAGGCTGTGAACAGACATACACACCTACCATACAATTTCAAACCTTACACCACTATTTTATAGTTCAAAATTCATTAGTCAGAAAAACTAAGAACATCTTAAAATTAACACGGTGTAGTGTATCCGTTTTCTTTGCTATTTAAAATAAATTCATATTCTTATCTCTTGTATATTGAAATACATTTAACATTTAATTTAAAACGTTCAACAAAAAACATGATAAAATTAATATAACAATTGAATTTATTGATACATCATCAATAATTCATAAACAGCTGTCGTTGTTAAAAGACAATATAGCAGTTAGTAATGTAGTAAAACCTATAAATGAACTATTAAAATTGAAAAACGAGCATGAACTAAAAGACCAATTCAGACGTGATACAATTCACCACGCCCATTGTAAACTCCACAATAGTGCATTAGAACGACCATACATTTTACAGATATTGTCCATAACATTACCAGCCTACAACGGAATCTTATTCATTTAATATTATTACAATTTTATACTTTATAACTCATCGTCCTCAGTCATTAAAATTGTCCTGATGCTCATTGAACATAATGATCTATATAATATACATACTCACGATAAAATATTAATTCAAATCAATAAACAAATAGAATATTTTCTTCTAGTCCTAATAATAATCTTCTTTATGTTATAAAGCAAAAACTTTGTACCCCTTTTTACGAAAATTGCGCGGACGGAGGAGTATGAAATTTCGTACACTTTATAGTTTATATATAAAAAGCGTGCAGTATGCTAATATTTTTTTTTAATTATGCATAAAAATACATTATATATCAATTAAAGAAAAACATTACACACACTACCACGTATTTGACACACACACGCATATATTATACTCTTTTGTTTAATGTTCAAACTTATAATTTAAATTAATTATGGTCGAAACAACTAGTTACCATAACTGTCCCATAAATGTATTTGATATTTGCAAGAAAAATTTGTAACAATTGAAATGAAGTTTTACAGTACTGTGTCTTAAAGGCAAAATCGAAGACAACTTGTAGATAATGCTTGTTAATCATTTTATTTAATTTTAATGACAATCGGTTTGATTTATCGAGTTCTAGTATATATTAAATAAACCAAGACTTGGTTTAGGACATTACTCGTCAAAATATTTATTGAAAACCATTCTTCTATAATCTAAAGTTATTGTAAATACATTTGCATGTATAATTATCTCTGTCGCAGTTTCTGTCTTCTTATATTATTGTTTAAATTGTATTTAGATTGTTTTTAAGTATACTGTAATAAGAATAACCTATCATAACATTTGTTGTAGGTAAATATCTCCCAAGTTTTTTTTTTCGACATTTTGTAAATACGTTGACATGAAAACTTAAAATGTAAGCGGGGAACTTAATAACTTTCAAACTTCAAATATAAAAATCGATTTTATTTCTCAATCTATAAATTAGTCTGATATGTTTTATAACTTACATTGTCTATTTGATTGCAAATGGAAGTAATAGACTTGGCAAATTTCAGATAGCTAAAGGTTTTATTGACATACTAAAGTTCAAAATTTTATTGATGTCACCGTTACAATTGTAATTTATAGGACACATAGGACGCTAGGACACTATCGATATTTAGTTTGTCAAAGTTAGTTACTATCTAATCTTCATCTTTATGGTATAAAACTAGTTGTCAACAAAAACCACTGTTTTTCGACACAAGGTATAAAACATTATAGTTTTAATCCCTTATACATAAATTATAGTCAAGTCGTTAAATATCAGCTTCGAAGCTATTGCATTGACATAAAGCTGTGCAGTGTCTACAAATTTATTTTTATCATTTATTATATCAAAGTGAATTCTGTTTGCTAAAACATAAGTGTCACTTTTGTTTTCGACATTGGTATCGTTAAGTTTGTCGTGTTTGCCTTTAGTTTGCGCAATGGCAGCACGAGCTAGTTGATGTACTATTTTGTATTATAACTCCCCGATGTTTGTTGTTATTGAAATGCGTATACTTGTAGGCAAATTTCTATTGCTATTGCATTTGTTATTTCAGTTTGTATAGACCTTGATCTAGTCTTTAGATTAGATCAAGATAGATTTGTTTACTATCTAACTTAGGCTTATGATTGCTCTCGGCGTGCTTTCGTTTAATAAACACAAAATCAGTAATGGCTTTATAGTTAATAATTGCAGCTGATTTATTATAGCAATTTTAGTTTGATAAATTAAACGAGTATTAAATTGATACTGTAGTTACCACCGGCCTTAATTAAGGGGTTGATTTTCGTAATTAAAATTGTTCTATAAATGAACGATTCGTTAGTTTTTTTTAAATTGAATTATTTATTTGTCGTATGACTTAAAAGTATTATAACTAACATAACACTTATTTATATTATACTAAAATAATATTATATATGTTCATAAATTTTAAAATATGTGTATAGAACTATTTTTTACACGCAATAGAGAACCACAAAGGCCCAGACCATGGCAAACATCTATATGGCCAATACAAAATTATGTTAACCGTGTGCGGGGTAAGAACCCGCAACCGCCCGCGTTAAAGTCGCAATCCACCGCTGTGACTGGTGTGCTAATGCGTCAATTTTAATATGTATAATTAAAAGAAACGAAAGGCTTTGATTTAAACCTCAATGATATATTTTACTTCATATTGCCAAGTGTTAAATATTTCGCAAATCCTAATAAACATGCGTAGGATTGATTTGATTTTGCATTTATTACGGTCGTATAATACGAATATAAATCAAATTAATATACGTATAATCGTACGTTTTAAATAACCAGTGACACCGTTCTCTTGAATAATCTTAATTACTAAATAATAGAGACAAGTTTCAGTCAGATTTATTTTTCCACAAATGTCCATAGCTCAGAAAAACGGCTGCTGCAAGCGCTGTAAATATTGATTAGTTTTTGTTGATCATTAAGTAACATTGTAAATAATAACATCGTATACTGTAGAAAATAGCCCACATATCATTAACTAGCTTCTGCGCGCGACTTCGTCGGCGTGGACTCCGCTCCTATTGGTTTTAGCGTGATGACACATAGCCTATAGCCTTCCTCGATAAATGGGCTATCTAACACTGAAAGAATTTTTCAAATCGGCCGAGTAGTTCCAGAGATTACCGCGTTCAAACAAACAAACAAACAAACTCTTCAGCTTTATATATTAGTATAGATATAGATTTAATACATACGAAATTTCTCCTGGAAATTTGGGATGGCTATCCTAAATAATAGCTTAATCTTACTATTTTTATTGGCAAAATACTGCCAGCGTTTCCTTGATGAATCATATGATTATAAGGAACGAAACGTAGCAGATGCTCCATATTCGGGGAATACTCTGCGTTGTGGACATGGACAAATTCAGATTTTTTCCTTAAGCTGATTTGACTGTGTTTGAAAAATTATGTACAGAGAATTAATCTGGCTAACCTGTTTGTCATTTACATTATTTTAATTGTTAGGTAAGCATGAAACGCAAATTTTGTTTTTGCTTAGGGCCTATGCAAACCGCGTTTTTTAAACGCGCCGTCGACGCGCGTTTGTATCGCGACATACGCGCGTTTGCATCGCGTCTGTATCGCGTGACACGCGCGTCGACGGCGCGTTTTTATCCTACAGAGCAGTTTGTTGGCGTTTGTATCGATTCAAACGCGCGTCGACGGCGCGTTTGTATCGCGACATACGCGCGTTTGTATCGCGACATACGCGCGTTTGCATCGCGTTTGTATCGCGTCACACGCGCGTTTGCATCGCCTCTGTAAAAAACGTGGTTTGCATAGGCCCTTAGAGTAATAATCACGTACACTTGATAGAAAAATTTCCATTCTTTTATATACATTACTTGACATTAGGTATTTTAAATTGTAAACAAACCAATTCGTTTCAAAAGTCATTTCTGCAAAAGCAATATTACGGTTAACACTTATTTGATCGCTTATCTGTATAGTATTTTATTTACTGTAGATATTTAATTAAACTTACTAAAACAAGCAAAGCGGTAGTGTAATAAAATTCGTATGTCAATTTAAGGACCTTAAACTACAATTATTTAGATCAACAGTTTATATCCTCCTACACCTGTGTAGGTGGACTAGTAGAAACTGCAGGTTCAGTGTTAGGTTATGAATATTTTGATTGCTATCCATTTTATTGACATTAACTAAATAAAGTATTCATAACAGGTACTTATTAATGATTCAAGACATTTCAAGCACGTGCAGAGTTAAGGTTTTACGCAAAGAAAATTGTCTAACAACGCTATTTAAAGTCAATTTATCCGTTCCAAATTAATATGAATAGACAAATTGAGACCGGTAAGCCTTATTTCCTTACTTGCGAAAATATAATGGCGATGTTTACAGAAAAATGATGCATAAATTACTCGTTCTTGACCCAAATGCAGAACTGCGCACGCAAAAAATGTAGACCGACCGCACGATGCACCTGTACTTTTATTGCATGGTAATAAAGTTCAGAATGAAATCGAAATTTCAACAACTCATGTATTGCAACAATAATTCTGGTTTTACCTGTTTCGCATCGACTTTTTCGCCGTTTCCTATATGGTAAAGGTAGGGTAATTATTGTCGCAGGTCGTGGTGTCTGGACCTCGGGTATCATTTTGACGTTAAGGTAGGATCGATAAGGAAAAATGAATTCTATTATATAGAGCTAAGTCCTAATATCATTTATCAATGTCAGCTGTCTGAAACTTAGTGTGATGAAGGTCTATATTAATTAATCTGTTTTTAATACAACGTTGTATCTTTTAAAGGATCAGTCTTGCTTTTTATAAAATGTGCATCAGGCTTAAGTATTCATGGACGTGTATAATTTATACCTTGTTCGTAATTTTGCCTTTTTGCTTCGTGCAATGTAATGGGTTTTGTTAGATAGATACAGATTCAGACAATCGAACAATAATTTTGTATATATTTTTTTTTTAAGTTTTCGGTAATGTTTCATTGTGTACTATACATTTTTCTCCCCTTTGAATTATGTATCACGTACCTGTTCTTTCTACTCAATGCAAGTCAAATTGAATAATTAAATTTCGACACGTCTTATTGCATTTTGTGGTTTAAAAAAAACTTGAAAGCATCACTTATTATGTAATTACAATGTTAGTATTAATAAGTAGTTATCTTTAGCAAAAGCTAGAAATTTTAAAAAGAACACAAGAAGCATATAGTAAATAGAGTTGTAATTGACATCAAGAAATTATTGTGCGATGATTATACGATAGCCCGTAAATTGCTAACTTAGCCCTTCGAATAGACCCGTAGGGCTTTTAGTATTTGAAGTTGTCTTTGTAATCGACTAGCTGCGCCCCGCTTTATCACCCGCGTAAGTTCTAATCCCGTGAAAATGTCGGGATAAAAAGTAGTCTATGTGTTATTCTAGATCTGCAGCTATCTACGCATCAAGTTTAATTAAAATTGGTTGAGTAGTTTTTGCGTGAAAGAGTAACAAATATACATACATACATACATCTTCACAAACTTTCGCATTTATAATATTTTTAGGATGACGTAAAAATATGTGGATAAACTTCCGTTTAGCCCATACCTCCGATCGATCTGATTTTGGTACACATGTGGATTTTGGCTCGCTGATTAAGAATATCATACTCAAAATACCCGCAAATTCGTTACAAAAAAAATAACCCTAACCTATCTAACTTCAAAATTAGACCATTAATCGACATAATTTCGTTACAAAAAACTTAACCTACCACGAATATCATACTCAAAATACCCGCAAATTCGTTACAAAAAAATTAATAAATAAAATAACCCCTTATTTATTTATTTTTTCTAACCTAACATAACCTATATAATGCCTAGGGAGCGACTGAGGCTGAGGAAAAATAAAAAGTAAACAAATTACCCTTTATCTAACTTCAAAATTAGACCGTTTATCGACATAATTTCGTTTAAAGAAATTAACCTACAACCTTTGAAATTAGAATAGCACTTGGCTCCGGCGCGAAAGGAGAACAGCCCTCGACCCCCGTGCGAAAGCGCATGAACAAATGCGTATCTATAAGATAACATATGTGAAAGTTACTAAAAAACCTAGATGATGATTTAAGATAGGTAGGTACTGAAATATGTTTCAATATATTTCCTTATATCAGAAATAACTATATACCACTAACAATTATTACTGATTAAATGTTATAATTATCTATTATAATTACCGTAATTTATTAGATTATATTGACCTATATTCATTGATCGACCGAAGGCTATTAACAGTTTTGAATCACGACAAAATCATCACGACGCGTAACGGTACGCATTGATATTCAATGTTCGATCCTAGATTCGAACCTGAAACACGGCCTAGGTCCAGACGTGTCTAGGTTACCTAATACAGGACTTACTGATTAAGTCACGATCGGTGGGAAAATAACTGTCCTATATAATGCACTTTATCAAAATGAATACAGAACAATTCTTTGTGACATGTCGTGCGTTAATGTTTATAACTGCTGGAAATACTTTTTTTTTTCATACAAGACGATGAGCGTATTTTTTACAGCAATGATTGTTGGTGTAGGATTGTTTGATTTCAATCTTTAAATTCACATGACAAATATTTTGATGTAAGAGGTAGTGCGTGTAACTGGTGGTCACGGGTTTGCTTTCCGTTCATTTATTGTCTGGACGTATATCTTCGTGGATCTACTCACCGTACTCGTACACAGGAGAGCACGAAATTTTCTGTTCAGAATCTTTCTTAACTTTCTTGTAAAATGTAAAAGACATTATTATGAGATCATTGTTTACCCACTTAAGGAATACAGGCATACGAATCAACGTCACTGACAATAATAATTGTGTTTTGCTAGTAAACGAAAAAAAAAACGACTTCAATTACATCGACAAGTAATACAACGTAAGTAGACGAAAAAAATTAACAAACGCACGACTACGTCACTACGATTTTTACGGTACCACCCTTGGGATATTTTCTTTAAAACAAAAAAAATAAATAAAAAAAGAATTATCATTAAAAAAACGACTTCAATTACATCGACAAGTAATAAATAATAAACAAATTAACAAACGCACTAGTCGTCACTACGATTTTCGAAGGTTCTCCTCGATTTCTCTGGTATACCAGCATCAGATCCTGGTTTGCTTATCATGGTTCCAAACTTGGGATATCTCCTTTAAAACAATAAAAAAGAATTATCAAAATCGGTTCACAAACGACGACGTTATCCGCGTACCTACATAAAAATATACAAATATATATTGAGAAACCTCCTTTTGTGAAGTGGGTTAAAAAGAGAAAAGTAACTAACTTAAGAACGTCTATTTATAAACGATACTTCTAAAACATAATATATGATACTAGCTTCTGCGCGACTTCGTCCGCGTGGACTCCGCTCCTATTGGTCTTAGTGTGATGATACATAGCCTATAGCCTTCCTCGATAAATGGGCTGTCTAACACTGAAATAATTTTTCAAATCGGACCAGTAGTTCCAGAGATTACCGCGTTCAAACAAACAAAAAAACAAACTCTTCAGCTTTATATTATTAGTATAGATTATAAATAGAATAGATCATCTGAAGAGAACACGTGTCCAGTGTAATAATTGTGGTATGATTTTAAAAACGATAATGATTAAGGTCATTACGATCGAGGCATAAGTACGGCTATCATTACTGAAATTGATAAATAATTGTTCGAACAAACGCTGCATCACGACTCACGATATGCACGGCTATTGAATTATAGAATTTATCGAAAATTGCATTATTTAAATATTGCTTTTATGTTTGATGACGAATAAGGCGTATTAAAAGTGTTTTCTTACTAGCCTCTGCTAATAGTTTGGTCCTGATTCTAATAGGTAATCCCCTAATTAATAGGGGTGGATGGGACAATGTTAAAACAAAAAGATTCAAACTATTTTAGAAGAATGTCAGGGGTAAGAGTGAAATCTAATTGATGCTGTGTTTTAAATTTTTAATTTTTTAAATGTTATTAATAAATAAATCTACGTAATTCTATCTTCAAAGCGACCAAGCTATTACCTATAGGTATATGACATCATTGATCATAATTTTACCTTTTCTTTGATCTAAACGCTTAGGTAAAAGATAAGAAGTTTACCCAATAAACTTTTTTATAAATCAAATTTTTTTATAAATCTATCCAAATTGTATTATTTATTGTAAAATAATAAACATAAATTTATCATGGCATCATAATCACCATAATGTAATCAAGATAGCGAAACGAATGCAATCCAAGTATATTGCACATTTTATCAAAGACTGGGACTTACAATATGAGTCAAGTTATATTGAGCTTAGGCTACAGCAGGAAATCCCTTGCTCAGAATCTGGAGCAACACAAAAGCACATCCTAAAAATTCAGCTCTCAAGTAAGTGTTATGTTCCTGTGGTAGAGTAAGGAAGCCGACGCGATAGCGATGGTCCTAGTTGCAGGCGTCTAAAGACGTTTGCAACGCCAGAAGCATTGCAATCGCTTTGCCGACACTAACCCCAATCCTCCCAGATGCTTACTTACTCAAATCCATCTTAAAGAATATTCTTTGATCGTTTGATTCGATCTCATATAATTATTACTCATTTCTTTTCTTTCGAGAGATATCGTTTTCAAGACCGTGACTTGTAAGCACGTTTCACGAAACACTTTTTTCGTTTTTTTTATTTTTTTTTGTACCTTTTGTTCGTTGTTTAAAAAATCTCGAAACCATGATTAGATAATGATGGCTTTGTCATTAGATTTCGGAGGCAAAAAGTGTAAGGAGTGCAGTTAGGGTTGGCACGAAATAATATTTTTTCTATTTGTTGATATAGAATTTTTATTTGTGAAGTAACTCTATTTAAAAGAAAATAAGGTGAAATAATATTATATTACACAATATATATTTTTAATGACTTCCAAATTTATTTATTATTAATAAAAATTGATCTGTGAAATTATAAAATTCTATTACCTATAATAAAATATAAATTTTATTAATACCAAATAAAAATAGATAAAATTGAGACAATTTTTTTTTCATTACATTTTATCGGGTTTGTCACCGCTTTTATCTCATAAGCTAATATATCCGACTCTAAAACTATTATATACTATATAAACTATTTTGCAAATTAAATTTATATTCGTTCGAAATTGTATAATTATGTTAAAAGCTTTTTTGTTTTTTTAAATAAAATAATAAAAATTCACGTAGGGGCAGCCCTCGTTACAAACGGTTGAGCTACCGTTCAGTTGTAAAACCAGTCACGATCACAGATACCTGATAATGAACGTAGTTCGAAGTTATCGCTGTCAATGTTTTGAACTTTATTACTGACGTCACTTGGTTTGTAAACTATCATATTGTTCGATATTTAAAATTTATAATTTTCCGTTATTATTAATTATCAATACTGCATGTCACTCCACCTGTTTATTATAATACTTATATTTTTTTTTGTAGATTACGCATTGAAATGTAACCCTTTCTATATTTAGATTTTTACTATAGGTACCTATAAGATAACAATTTGTTCTTTTAAAAATACTTATTAAAGATCACGTCAACGATTCGTTATCTTACGTTCAGTACTTTAAATGTAAAGCAAAATATAATATAACAAATAGAAAGGGCCCGAAATTTGTTTTCAAAACGATGTATTATTAATTTCTGTACATGATTAAACATAGAAAAAGTTACCCTTTAAAATAAAGTAAACGCTGTTTATTAGTAGCCAGTGGTAGCCCTAATCAGCTGGTCAAGCTACCGTGAGGTTGGAAAACAAGTCACGATTAAAGATATAGAAGATAAACGCTCAAATTACTACTATACGTCGCCCGCGGCGTCGCTTAACTTAACTCTGAAATAACTTATGGTATTGTATTGAAAATATCAGCTGTTTCTGAGCAAGCATACGTATTTTGCAATACCTAAAAGACAATGTTCAATTCACATAATTAAAACAAGATATACATATTTACTTTATTTTAAAAATATTTTCAAACCTTCGCTCTTCGCATCTGCTACGCGGATGACACCCTCGTTTACTCCCGGGGACGTGACTTCAAGGAGGCGGCGCGGCTGGCCGAAGTCGGACTCGACCTCGTGATCAGCCGCATAAAGAGTTTAGGGCTTCGTGTCAGAATTGACAAGACTGAAGCCCTCCTCTTTCGTGGGACCGGACGCAAGGGACCTCCACCGGGGGCTACCCTGCAGATCGGAGAGGAAAGGGTCAGAATGAGCTCCCAAATAAAATATTTGGGGCTCATCCTTGACGGAGGGTGGACCTTCGGCCCACACTTCGCTATGGTGGGACCGAAGGTTGTGAAGGTGGCGAGTGCACTGGGCAGACTCCTCCCGAACCTCGGAGGACCCAGCGCCGCCTGCAGGCAGCTGTACTCCGGTGTCTGCCGGAGTATGGCGACGTACGGTGCCCCGGTTTGGGCGGATCGCCTCACTGCGAGGAATAGGGCTGCGCTGCGCTCTGCGCAGAGGACCATCGCGGTGAGGGTGATTCGGGGGTACCGTACGGTATCGTGGGCTGCAGCTACTGCTCTAGCCGGCGACCCCCCGTGGGAACTCGTGGCGGAGGTTCTTGCCGAGACCTACTCATACGTCTCGGGTAGGAGGGCTCTTGGTGAGAACCCCACGTTGGACAGGATCCTACGGGTGCGCCGGGTAGGGCAGGAAGCGCTAATGCGGAGGTGGGGAGAGGACCTGGTGGAGGAGCCGTATGGCACACGCGTAACAGCTGCCCTGCGCCCGGTCCTTGAGCGGTGGATGCGTCGAAAACGCAAGCCCCTCACCTTCCGTCTGACGCAGGTTCTCACCGGGCACGGTTGCTTTGGTGACTACCTGTGTCGGACGGCCCAAAGGAGGCCGACGACTGAATGTCACGATTGTGGCGCGGCGGTGGACTCTGCCCAGCACACTCTCGAGGTGTGCCCGAGATGGGCGGCACTGCGTCAGGGTCTGACGTCGGTCCTCGGAGGGGATCTGTCGCTCCCGAGCGTCATCACCGCGATGCTTGGCAACGACGAGTCCTGGAAGGCGATGGTCTCCTTCTGTGAGACAGTTATGTCCCAAAAGGAGGCCGACGAGCGGGTGAGAGAGGAGGCCGCCGACGTGGCTTCCACCCGCGGGCGACGAATGGGGGTGCGTAGGAGGCGCTACTTAATGCGCTTCCAGTAACGCCCCTGTGCCCGTGTCGGGCCGGGATGGGAACCCGGTCCTGCTAGACACGGCGTCGTCGGGACTGTTCAGAGGTGAGCCGGACAGTCCCCATGGAGGAGAAGTCTGGCCTTTTCGCCGAGGCCAGCCTGTCGCTGGAGGGATCCTGTTGCCTGCAGATCCGGGACCCTCCAATTAAAGCGGCTGAAGGCTCCCGCAGGGATTTAGTGCGGTAGTGGCACCCCCAAGTGCTGAGTCCGACATACGGTCTAGGACTGCCTACCCGGGCGTCCTGGATATCACCCGTAAATGGGTTACCCTGCGATATCAAAAAAAAAAAACAAAAAAAAAAAAAAAAAAAAGCTGTTTCTGAGCAAGCATACGTATTTTGCAATACCTAAAAGACAATGTTCAATTCACATAATTAAAACAAGATATACATATTTACTTTATTTTAAAAATATTTTCAAACCTTCGTTGATTTTTTACATAGCAGTAAGTTGTTTTACGCTTCAACCTGTGATATCCCACTGCCGGGCATAGGCCTCTTTCTCCACGTAGAAGAAGGGTCTGAGCTTTATCCACCACGCTGCTCCAATTCGGGTTGGTAGATATATTCCCTACTATGAGTAACGATCGCTGTCAGGTGTAATGATAACAACCGAGGCTCCGAGGCTCGGTGGAGAGACCCACAAGGACTAACAACCAGACGGGAAATAAATATTTGTATAAACACAAATATCCACTCCGAGCGGGGATCGAACCCGCTACCGTCGATGTGTAGGCACCACTGACACGCCACACGCACCATTACACCAGAGAGGTCGTGAAGTTACATTACTTTATAGTTATTGAGAAGCTTTCCATAGCCTCAAATTTAATATCATTTTGAATACTGCTCCTGTACATCATTGCTTGCTAATAATTCTGTCGCTTAGAGTTTCATTCAAGATATTACTAGTTTTGTACTTAAACACAGTTTATATATTATTTTCAAAACAGTAACTACGAAGTTTCTTGCCGATTCTTCTCTGCAGAATCTATATTGTCCAATTAAAATTGTTAGATACTATTTTCGAAATATTAAGACACCAATCAATACTTACAACTGAAACCATATTCAAAAGACGATTTAGCGTGAAATCACCCAATCATAAACTTCAAACTGATTGGTACATTTCAATTACCTATCAATACGAATGAACCAATTTAAAACTTCTGATGGGACAATTCATCCTACGCCAATTTTTGCAACAACCAATACAACAAAGGCATGGTTTACAACACAGTATCGGACCTTTTTCTAATACACATTAGCTGTCTCTTTCACTCTTTTGAGACAATAAACAAACAATAGCTCGACCAGGTAAAATCCCTTTTGAACAGAAAATAAGAATTTGTGACTTTTTAGACATTTTACACTTCAATAAAGGTTTTAGGTAAGGTACTGAGTAGTTTGCATAATGACAATCGGGTAAGCAGTTTTTGATATGTACGAGCTTTTGAAGTAGGCTTCTAATGTTTTATTTTTTTCATTTTTTTTTAAGTTTCGTAATGTTAAGGATTTTGTGTTTTAAAACCATTTTTTTTCAAACGCAACGTATAACAAACTTCAAAATGGATTTTGGATCAAATGGAAAAGTAATACATAATTTGACTTGAATAAAGAATTTAAAGATTGAAAAACATAAGGATTTCAATAGTGATACAAAATTTATTTGTCATGATGTCCAATTTCTAGACACTAAGTTGACACTGGTTTTTGGAGAACCTGTAATTGATGTACAGTGGTTTTAAAATAAAATCTCAAAATTATTTTTTGAACAATATTTTTAAGTCATACTTAAACTACTTATAACAATTTTTTAAAGTTATAATATCTATAATACTTTTAGTTCATAATTAAAGTATCCAATATAGGTACTCGTAGTACTACTGACAAATCAAAAAAAAAATAGATATAAAACTATCCGTATATCAGCTGTTTAAATGAATTAATTGAATCCTTTGACTTCTATTTTGACATACAGAGTCAGGCCACAAAAATTAATTCTGTTTTTAGCTTCAAACAATAGTAATGTAGATATACAAAACATTCTATTCGAACGGCAGCTATAGGGTATCGTGTTACAGATAACATCAACAGAGAACAGACCTGGGGTTTCTTCGGCGGCTAATTAGGGACAAATTGAACGCTTACAGCCAACGCGAGAGGCAGAGGTTGTAAGTCAACGACTTAAGCGATCATTATTGATAAGCATGCGCGTATAAGTCATACTCAAAATCAAACGTTACTTTATTCAAGCAGGCACAAAAAAATTCAAGCACGTTTGAATAGTTATTTTACAAATTTAAATATTATTTGTTATTAATAGTGAAACTACCACTGATTCGGAATGTAGATCCTGCAGAAAAGAATCGCCAAGAACCTCTGCAGTTATTCTTCCCGTTCTTCAACCCCCGGTGTGCAATGTGTCATAGAAAGAAGAATCATGACTTCACTCGATTCCTCTACGGAAGTTTCAAAATGCGCACACTACATTTTTATTATTTGAATCTGGCCCGCCTACACATTATAAATTTAAGTACCTGGGTGACCGAGCCTTGCTCGGTATTTTCATTTTATTTTTTGTTTTTTTTTCTCGGTATTTTTATATTTTAATTTTATTTAAATAATAAATCACGAGTGAAATTAAAAAAAAAAGAAAAAAAATTTATCTGGAGACTGAGATTCGAAACCGGGTCAACACGATTTGACACCCGCCGATTTCCTAATTACGCCATTAAAGCTATGTTGACGCGTAGTGAAATTAAGCTTCGTATTCTAATGATATTTTTTCATTGCTTAAAAACAGGGATAAAACGACATTTTTTTTAAATGAATCCTAGCTAGATCAATTTTTCGCCTCCGAAAACCCCTGCATACTAAATTTCACGAAAATCGTTGGAGCCGATTCCGAGATTCAGAAAATATATATATATACAAGAATTGCTCGTTTAATAGTATAAGATAAGATATATGGCCGTCTGTAAAATTGAGTTTGATACCCTTTTGTCTTTGAATTTATCTCTTCATATAATTCGGGAGCTAGTAATATTAATTTTTCACATAGTTCTGTTTTGTTATTGAAGATAGAAAGGCAACTGCGCCTCATCTATATTGAGACAGGAAGTCTGTACAGAGATGTGAACAAGCTCGTAAGTGGTACTTTCTACTACCGACGATCGCAACGAACCTACAATTTTCTTAATCATGGCTCAATTGCTGGCTCATTAGTCCTTACTGGCTCAAAAAGTACTGTATTTTACTAAAGAGACGACTAATACAACTTGAGACATTTTGAATGTAAGTAGCTGTTGCCAATTGAATTCTTGCATATAACTTGATCGACGTATCCTATTCGAGATAATCTTTAAGTGTTAACCCTTGCAGTTTTACTGCAGTGCTATTTATGCATTTAAAATCTTCTTAGAAACTGTAGAATAAAATGTCCTTTTTCAATATTTTTTTCGTCTTTTCTTTTCTTCATTATCATATATCCGCCAACCCTCATTGGAGCAGCGTGGTAGATTAAGCTCTGATCCTTCGTCTAAATGAGGAAAGAGGCCTATTCCCAGCAGTGGGATATTACAAGCTGAAGCTATTAGATTATCGCAATTTAGACATCTATCGATAGTATCAGTTAATAGATGGTAATCAGGACTTTGGACATTTACAAAGTGCGTAGTTGTAAAATCAGCTCGGCCACACTCTTCAAAACTAAATAAATTAATTTTTAATACTTCTATTTTATTGTAATTAACATTATAAAATAATAACATTAATTTAACTATCTACCAAATTGAAATATTCATTCCCATAACAGGTTTATCCCAGGTTATTGAAATCTGTATTTTTTTTTACTTTTAAATCATTCACAGCAATGAAATCGCAAAGATTTCATGACTTGCACCGAACGAATGTTGCTGTTAAAACAGACGGCCCCTTTGATATAGCCCCCGGAATTTGACACCGCTTAGTGAACCGCTCGAACTTGTGAAGCTGAATGATAACTGCATCGCGAGACTATTACGTTATGATATTATTTTATCTAATGTTTCAGTACACTGATTTTATTTTTAACTAGTTGTATGCTGCCGTTTCACTCGCAATAGATTTATAATCAGCTTATAAAAATGGTTTCGTAACGATATTACAATAGTTTGTAAATTATTAACTATGGAAATTGTAAGCTTTGTCCATGCGACTTTACCGGCTTTAGAAATGTGAACAAAATTATTTTTAAAATATCGACTCCGCTTCTAGATGATGAGATGAAACCTACACTAAATTTCCAGTTAGATTCTAAAATCACATGTTCAATATCTTGCAGCAATGCTATATTAAATGTACAGTATAATGCGAAATATGTTTCGCATATACCTATCTTATATATCTTACTGCCTTCCGCAAAAGATTTTTTCGATAAAATTAATAAATTTACCAGGCAATTAACTACCACTTTTAAGATTACGAAAAAAGTCGTTCGTTTTGCCTGCGTTTATCCGTGAAAAATTGTACGTGCCATAAGATTACCTATTACCACATCAATGCTGTGTTTCTCTTGAATGTTTCATTAATATTTGTAAAGTAACATTTCAATATGCTGCAAGCAACTAGCAAACAACATAATTATGTACCAGGAAACAACAATAGCTAGGTACATTAGTCGACAAATAAACCTAGGTTCTAAGCCTAGGTTCATTATCGATGTCGGTCACAGGTGTTCAAGTCATTATTGTCTAAGCTAAACAAGTCTAGACATGTCAAGGACTTGCAAAAAGTCAACCTTAGCAAATCGCTTAAGGGCTTGATGAATGATTAATGAAAATGAATGATCGGTGATTTCGACAAAAATTGGCTCATGTCATATTAATGTATGACAAATTGTTTATGTCTCGTTTGTTAGAAATAATTTAATCTTCATCAATTTATATTTAATTTTCTAATTTTTTAATTTTCAAATTACGCAACTAGGTACAACAAACAAAAAACATATTTTATCAATGCACTTAGAAATAACAGGAAAGAGTACCTACTCTTTACCTAATTACCATTTTTATAAAAATTACAAACTGTTTTGTTTTTTTATACAACAAGGTCGTCAAACAAGCGTACGGCTCACCTAATGGTAAGCGATTACCGTAGCTTATAGACGTCTGCAACACCAGAAGCATCGCAAGCGCGTTGCCGATCCTATCCACAACATCCCCCCAGGAGCACTGGTCACCTTAGTCACCAACAGGAACACAACACCGCTTGAAAACAGTATTATTTAGCTATGATCTTTTGTAAGGTCGAGGTACTATCCCGGTTGGGGTGTTCCATATTTTGGCCAGGAAATTTTCTGCTGTGCTGTGCTACCTCAGTTGGTTGCCCTACAGAAGTTTGCTGGAAATGTTAAAAATATTGATAGATAAGATAAAAAAAATGGGCAAAGAATGAGAAGATTCGGTGTTTGTATTGTCCACTCACTTCACAAAACTCATGTTTGGAAACTATTCAAACTGATTTCGTATATTCGTCTTACAAAACTTAAGTACGTAGTTAGAGTAGAAATCACATAAATTTTCTTTGAGAGTGTAGCAATATCTCAAGACGAACCAGCTGCAACAACCTGCACTTAATCACCAATATTGCTACATATTTTTATTTATAAAATTGATGACTATCATAAATTAAAAAATATCGAATATTCCATTCATAAATATTAGCATTAACCACGTCAGTTTATTTACACTATCACCGTAATACTCGTCTTATTTAAAGCTTAGCGCACTACCGCACCAGATGCGCACAAATTACACTTTTATGACACGTCGTGCACCAAACACGTGCCACTGAGCGCACATTATTTTCAGTGTAAATAAATATGACATTAAACATAGTCCTTTACGTAAACACACCCTTATTTCGGGGTTACTGGACTAACATACTTTTTTTTTAAATAGTATTCAGTTCTGATAAGACATTAATTTGTTAATTGTATAGGAATTTTTCTACCATTAACGCAACTTTTATTGCATTGTTGTAGTAGTGAAAAAAATCTATTTAAAATTAGAATTTCATTAGGAATTATAAAGATTTTTGTAGCTGCATATTCGGCAAGCTTTTTTGACAGTAAGCTCTTACTTTTAACAGACCAATGTTATAAGCCTTTTATTTATCTTATTTTCAATTAATTATTATATATACACAATATTCATTTAAAATATTCAATTCATATATATTCAATTCCTTATATAATATATAATTACATAATAGATATGTAACATAAGGAATTAAACCTTCAAAACAATTTTTATACTTTTTTTTAATTGTTTAATATACCGAGCCCATTTGTTTTATTATACAAAGGTCAACACGTGTTTTAGGAATCAATGTGTGTGGTACACTTTGATGTTATATTGTTTATGTTTCTAAATTCCTTAACAAAAAAAAAAAAAAAACGTTTATTCGACTTTTCGGTTGATACTGGCCGTAGAGAAACTCTGGAAACTTTGGATGGAGAAAGCGGGAGATCGGGTCTTGTGGCTTATCCTGGGGAGGGTTACGTCCAGCAATGGACTGTGATAGACTGATGATGATTATGATAACGAAACTCTGAGTCATATAAGCCCAGCAAATGAAGGACGGTAGGTTAGACTTGCAGACCAGACACGAGGCAATAATCAAGAAGATAATATAATTACATACAAAATTGGTTCGATGTGGAAAGTAAACAAAAAAGTATAAGTGGTAACTTCAAATTATAAATAATGTTATTTTCAATTCACTATTTTACTATTATCTTTAAAATATGAATAGATAATAAAATAGTAATATAACGTCCACCTAAAAATTTTAATTAAAAAAAAAACTTTATTCAAATAGACTTCAAAAAGACTTATTAATTGTCATTATACATATAAATATAAATTAATCTGCATTAACAATGCCCAAGCGCATAACCCACACTAAGTAACAGTGTATAAGTTATACGCACACTCACACCGATGAAAAAAATTGTTCAAGGTTATTGTTGTTAGTGATTAGTTATTTTTTTCAGATGTTAAAACTTACATTGGTCATAACACAATCACACAAATAATACAATTGATAAGGTATTGCTTAAGCATTACATTCATTTGTTAAAGTTGGTAATCTTCTTAACACTATAGTTTAAAACGGTAGCTAATAGCTATAAAGGAATAAAGCCACCTTTTGTTATTTATTTTGCTTTTAAAATGCATAATCTCTAGAACACAATAAACATAAGAAGATTTTTATCTGCGGTATCAATAAAAAAAAATACTTATGTGTCAAAATATTAACGTCATTCTAATCACGAAAAATTATTTCAATTGTTCTGTGTTAAGTGTTTACCAAAAAAAACCTACTTTTTATATGGTCTTCAAAATTCTATTGAGGATGTACGCTTCAGCCTGTAATATCCCACTGTTGGGCACAGGTCTCTTTCCCCATGTACGAGAAGGATCAGAGCTTAATGCACCACGTTGCTCCAATGCGGGTTGGCGGATATATTCCTACTATGAGTAGGTAACGATCGCTATCAGGTGTACATCAGTACAGTCATGATAACAATCGGGACCGACGGCTTTACGTGCTCTCCGAGGCACGATAGGGAGATCCACAAGGACTGCACAAACACCCAGACCACGGCAAACATCTGTATGGCCAATACAAATGTTGTCGTGTGTGGGGATCGAACCCGCAACCGCCCGCGCAACAGCCACAAACCAGTGGTGTGACCGCTGCGTTAACGCGGCGTCAATCACGTTACATTGAAGATGTAACTTCATATGATACGAAATTAGTTCACTCACACGAATGAGTTATTAATGTAGTGCTACTATCATATACCTATATATACGTTGCAATATTACAATACAGTACCTGGGTGACCGAGCATAGCTCGGTAGTCGGTATTTTTAGTATTTTTTTTTTGTTTTTTTTTTCTCGGTATTTTTATATTTTAATTTTATTTAAATAATAAATCACGAGTGAAATTTAATAAAAAAAAAATTAATCTCCAGACTGAGATTCGAACCCGGGTCAACACGATTTTACACCCGCCGGTTTCCTAATTACGCTATTAGAGCAACGTTGATAATAGTGAAATTAAGCTTCGTATTCTAATGATATTTTTTCATTGCCTAAAAACAGGGATAAAACGACATTTTTTTTAAATGAATCCTAGCTAGATCATATTTTCGCCCCCGAAATCCCCTGTGTAGAAAATATAAATTTTTAGTGGACTGTATATAGACGATCTCGCTGGTAGATAGTGGGCGGTTGACTTGATGGCGATTATAATGCAAAACGACGGTTTTTTTTACACTTAAATATTTTATTACGTTTTTACACAAGAAACACATCTGCCTCGCCGGCGATCCAAATCCAAAGAAGAAAGAGTGACAAAAATGACAATGACAGATTGAAAATTGAATAGACAATAATCAATGTTACCATCTTAAAATTAATATACATATTATGTTTTTGTTGGTGTTTCCAACATGCTGCCCGCCTACGCGGCAAACAACTTATTTTGTGTTATTTTACAAAATAAAAGAATGAAAATATATAGTTTCTTAATTTCTAACACCCTACCTTACAGTACGGTTATACAATTTAACTCAAATTAAAGGTTAAAGCGGAATCGAAGTTAACTAAATTAAAAGAAACTTACATTAACGCAAAAACAAGGTACAATACTTAATAAAAAATTATTATTATTTTTTAGAAAATTAATATTAAAGTTAATTCAATACAAGGATAAATTGAATTGAACCCTTTTATGACCATCAGGTACAAATAAATTTTAAATAGGAATTTAACAATCTTATAATGCAAAGTTTTGTTAGTCTTTACAATGTTAAGTAACAAATTACAATAATAAAACTTAATTGTTACTATTATAATTAAAAGGTAAAATACAGATACTTGACAAGGACCTATTGTAAATTTTTCCATTGGGAATTTGTAAATTTAACGCTCTAACTTTGCCATCCTTACCAGGAAAAACCTTTACTACTCTTGCCATTGGCCAAAACAATGGCGGCGCGTTTGGCTCTTTTAAAATTACTAACATGCCTTCAGTTACATTAGGTAGATCATCGCGCCACTTAGGCCGATTCTGCAAAGTATTTAAATAATATTTGTGCCATACATTCCAAAATTGCTGAGTCAATTTATTACACATTTGCCAATGCTTAAGTCTATGCACAGGTACATCAGTAACATTGCTTTCAGGATATGCAACCATAGAGGTTCCTATTAGAAAATGCCCTGGCGTCAGGTAACTAAAATCAGAGCTATCGGCAGACATAGGTAACAAAGGCCTAGAATTTAATACTGCCTCAATTTGAGCCAGAATGGTGATTAATTGTTCATAGGTTAATATAGATTTTAAAATGATACGTTTTAAATGAAATTTCATGCTCTTTACAGCTGCTTCTGCCAGTCCAGCAAACACTGGTGAATAACTTGGTGTAAAATGGAATTTTATGTTTTGGTTAGACGCATATTCTTGTACCAAGGTTTGATGACCGGCAGAAGCGAACAGCTTATACAAATCAGCCAACTGGTTGCTTGCCCCTCTAAAACACCCGCCGTTGTCGCAATAGACTTCGCTGGGTAACCCGCGACGAGCGATAAATCGTTTAAAACAGGCTAAAAACGCGTCAGTTGACAAATCTGAAGAAAGTTCAAGATGAACAGCCTTAGTAACAAAGCAAACTATTACACAAACGTAACCCTTGGAAACTACGGCGCGTCTTAATCGAGAATTTTTAACATCTACGGGGCCAGCGAAGTCTATCCCGACCCTTTCGAACGGCCGAGCGGCAGTAATACGCTGCTGAGGCAAGGAACCCATCAGCTGCTTTGCGGTGCTGGCCTTTAATCTGAAACACGTAAGACATTTATGTGTTATCTTTTTTATTTCTCGTACACCGTTTATAATCCAATATTTTTGGTTTAAATGAGCCAACATCAATTTAGGTGCGGCATGTAACAATCTTAAATGCTCATGGTTTATTATAAGCTCAGTTATAAATGAACCTTTTGGTAATATTATTGGATGTTTTTTTGCAAATGAAAAGTCTGTATTTTGAAGACGTCCTCCCACTCTAACTAAACCCTGACTATCTAAGAAGGGATGTAATGGTTTTAGGGGACCCTTAACATTTTCATTAATTTTTAAAGCCTTTATTTCATCCTTAAAATAAATATGTTGTTCATTTTTTATAATTAACATTAAAGCTTGTTGCAATTCAGAACTATGAAGAAAAGAATCTAAATTTTTATTAACGTTTGGTCTGAGATTGTTTATGAATCTTATTACATACGCCATTATTCTAATAACTTTATTAAGGTTGGAAAATCTAGCTAAAAATTGGAAACAGCCCTGATCACTTTGAACAATCAAAGCAACTGCTGAATCAGGAACAACCTTTAGCTCAGGTAAGTCACCAGGCAATGCTACATCTACACTACTTGCTTCGACTGAATAAGTAGGAGAGTGCAAAAACGAGGGCCCGTGCCACCAGAGGGCGCATGAAGATAATTCACAGGGATCTACTCCTTTACTAATTAAATCAGCAGGGTTGTCCTGTGACTTTACATAATACCAGTTCCAAGCTAATGTTTTTTCTTTAATTATTTTTACTCTATTTGCAACATAAGGTAATAATCTTGTTATTTCTATTTTTAGCCAAGCTAAAACAACCTGAGAATCTGAATATAACGTAACACTATCAATTTTAACTTTTACTTTTAAAATATTATAGACTCTGTCAATTAATAAAGAAAGCAAATGAGCAGCATTTAATTCTAATCGTGGTACTGATAACCTTTTACTTATAGGATTGACTCGCGACTTGGAACAGAGTAACAATACCTTAACCTCGCCTGAAATGTTGACTACTCGTAGATATATACAACACCCATAGCCAACAGTGCTGGAAGCATCAGCAAATCCAATCAACTGCACTGAGACAGCTGACTCAGGAACTGGAACATTTCTCGGTATTTCGATGATATGCATTTTAGACAAACTGTCAATGAAATGAAGCCAATCCACTCTAATGCTTTCAGATGCAATGTCATTCCAGCCTATACCCTCTGACCAAAGTCGTTGCATTAATGCTTTAGCTTTAATAATTATAGGACTAATAAAACCCATGGGATCATAGAAACGTGCTATATAACTTAAAATATCCCTTTTCGTAGGTTTATCAGTATTAGGTAATGTAGGACAACCAATTTTAAAGCAATCTTGTTTCATGTTAATTGTTAAGCCTAATGCCTTCATGCTACATTCTTGTTTTTGTAGTTCAAGCTCATCAAACTGCCTTTGAGAATTTGGAATATTATCTAGTAGTGTGGGTGAGTTAGACGCCCACTTGTGAGTGTTAAAGTTCCCCAAGCTAAGCAACTCTTGTAACTGCTTCCTTGCATCTAACATAATATTTAGATTTGAGTCTGCATAAAGCACATCATCAACATAACAATTATTAAGCAAAATAAGCGCACCTAGCGGATAATTGTTCCCAAACCTTATTGCAAGCTCTTTCAGGCAACGTGTGGCTAGATAAGCTGAGCTTTTCAAACCATAAGTAACAGTCTTAAGACGTAAGCATTTTATTTCTTCCTCTGTGTTATTGCGAAAAAGAACATTTTGTAGCGGTGTAAATTGAGGATTAAGCATTACACACCTATACATTTTCTGAATATCAGTTGAAAAAGTATAATCACCAAAGCGAAACAAGAGAATAATATCAAATAGTTCTTTTTGAACTGGAGGCCCATTCAACATTAAATCATTAAGTGAAACTTTATTTTTTGTCTGCATAGAAGCATCGAATACTGCCCTAACTTTTGTTGTTTTACTACTTTCATTTATAACAGCATGATGTGGTAAAAAATATACAGAATCCTTATTTAAATTGTAAGAACTAAGCTCCACATATTCAGCATGACCTAATGTTACAAACTCATTAATGAATTCATTGTATTTAATTTTCAATAAAGAATTTTTTTGCAACTTTTTTTCTAAGTTAAGAAATCTATGATATGCAGAATCGAATGAGTTACCAAGTGTATTGTTTACATCCTCTAATGGTACCTTCAAAGGCATATCAACATAGAATGTTTTGTTTACAATTTGAACTGAATTTTGAAAAATACTCTCAGCGAGCTCGTGTTCAGTTAATTTTTCATTAAATGTTTCCGGGACCTGTTCAGCCTTCCAAAAGCGTTTTAAAGTTTCATTAACATCAGTCTCGCATGTTAAGCAAAGCAAAGAGGTTACCTTAGACTTAAAGGCCTGCTGTGCAGGCAGCCCTCCCGCTACTACATGTCCAAACCTTGTGTTTATTAGTTGAGGTTGTGTTATATTCTCGTTCTCAGGTGGCAACAAGACCTGGAAAAACACATCCGCACCAATTAACAAATCTATTTCAGATGGTGTTTGAAACGTCTTATCCGCCAGAACAGTATTGGCAGGGATATTTATTTTAGAAATATCTATCCTGCTACGGGGGAGTTTACACGTTATTTTCTTAACCACCTGGCAATTTAAAGAGGTTTTATAATTTGATGTTAATGAACACAAGTCCACAGGCACAGAAAACATGGATGTATGTTTTGAATTTGTGACTCCTATTATATCCAACCTATTTTGAATAGGAGCCAATTTTAATTTCTCGACAACCCTACTCGTTATCATAGATGCTTGAGACGCTGAATCGAGGATAGCCTTCACATGAACTTCGCAGTTATCCTTGCCTACAAGCTTGACCATAGCTGTGGGAAGTAAGATATCATTAAAAGTGTTACCTGACATTAATGTAACAGGTGACGGTGATGGTTCATAGTGTACAAGTGAGTTATGGGATTTCTTGCACTCACCGCACTTGAAATGGAACCTACATTTCTTTTCATGTTGATTTAAACATACCTGACATAACCTTTTATTTTGAACGAACTCAAATCGTTCTTTAGCAGCTAAGCATTTGAAAGTTTTACAATTATATAGTTTGTGGTCACTAGCATTACAATAGAAACATGGTTTGTTACCTGATGAGGTTGATGTTACGTTGACTACAGCTTTCTTGGGTTGGGCCACATGTTCACAATTCTCAAGAGCCAATGCCCTCTTCTCAAGGAAATCCAAGATCTCCTGAACTGTGGGATATTTCTTTACATCTCGCTCCAACTGGTATTGTTCCTTGGTGTAGTTGTCTAATTTGCGTAACAAAATACATAAAACAATCTCATCCCATGCTTCAACTTTAGAGCCTAAATTTTTTAGTGATGTTAGTATTTGTTTGACCTGGGAGACAAACTCCCTTATACGTTGAGGGGAGGACTTTACTACCAAAGCTTTGACATCCAATAAAGAACCATTAAGTTCATTTACAATGAGGAATCTGTTATTGTATCTTTCATCTAACAACCGGAGGGCTTCCGGGTAACTTTCACTGGTTAATGGCAAATTTTTAATTAAATCTAAAGGTTCATTCTTAAGAAATGACCTCAAATAGTATAGTTTAGAGATATTGTCTAATGTTACATCTTTACTAATAACTGAATTAAATATATTTATAAACGGTGTATAGTCACTATACTTACCAGTAAATTTGTCTATTTGTATAGTAGGTAGACGTAACTTAGTATTATTACCCTGTACAGTAGGTTCATGCACAACCTTACTTTGTTTTTTATCAATTTCAATATTCAAAGTGGAGATGACGCTATAATATTTATCCTCAATTTCAGAGTAATTCTCTGAATCACTAGGATCCAGTGCTAAGATTAACTTATTGTACTCATCGTACTCAGCAAACGTTTTAATTAGACGATCCCTTTTTGCCACCAAGCTTTCGAACGAGTCGGCGACAAAGCTTTGTTGAGACAGCCTCGTTATGCTGCCCTTTACATATCCCCTATATGAGACAAGCTTTTTCAGCTCTGCCATTATGCAGCACTATATGTATTTAACACAAATTTAACAAGCTATACTAATATTAAATTAAAGTCACTATGTAAATGTAAAACTTTTGAAAACTTCTTCGTTTCGTTATAAAACTGTAAACTGCGCAAGAGCCCAAGATGACGCAACGTGACGCTCAAAGAATCCAAGCACGCCGTTGATTGGCTGACGGGCGAACCGCGCGAATTGCTGCACACTGCAACGACCGCTGATTGGCTGATTGACGAATCGCGCGACCGCTCCGCGACCTCGACGAATGAAAATTCGACACGATGCACGCCGCGAAGGCCTCTAATTGGTTGTCCGGCGTATGACGCTATGACGGAGCAAACAGGGCGGAAATAGTACAAGGACTTCTAGCCGCTTCCTTTTTTCGATATCGTATCTTTCGATATTACTGCAAATGGATGTTTCTCCTTCGTTGCAGGTTTTAAATTGCTCTTCGAACCTCGTGGATCTCGCGGAAAGCTGCTTCTCGGTGCGTAATTGTATAAAACCACGATGCGTTGCCGCCACACTCGAAGCCACGCCACCACTATCCGGGTCGTTTGGATCAAATGTAGAAAATATAAATTTTTAGTGGACTGTATATAGACGATCTCGCTGGTAGATAGTGGGCGGTTGACTTGATGGCGATTATAATGCAAAACGACGGTTTTTTTTACACTTAAATATTTTATTACGTTTTTACACAAGAAACACATCTGCCTCGCCGGCGATCCAAATCCAAAGAAGAAAGAGTGACAAAAATGACAATGACAGATTGAAAATTGAATAGACAATAATCAATGTTACCATCTTAAAATTAATATACATATTATGTTTTTGTTGGTGTTTCCAACACCCTGCATACTAAATTTCACGAAAATCGTTGGAGCCGATTCCGAGATTCAGATTCTATATATATATATATATACAAGAATTGCTCGTTTAATAGTATAAGATAATAATATTAATTCAAACACCACTCCGACACGACTTGACAATTTACGACAAATTAATTTTAATTTCGAGTAAGCCATTGTTTTGTTATTTAATTGATCCGTCTAAATATGGTCGAATAGATTTATGGCTGTTCCGTAATATTTCGAGCATTGTTCCGTAAATAGAAATCATATTTACAAATATTAATATGATTACAAATATTAATAAATAGGCAATATAGATTATAGAATAACTAGCCAGGTCACCGAAATTCGTACCTCCATACTTTTTGTGATTTTAACAATACACTTCTAATTTTCTTATAAACAAATATTTTCCTGAGAGTAACCAACAAAAAAATTCCAACTAGGCTCCGACGTAGTTATGCGCGTTCATTTCTGTAAATATAGTGAAAATGTACAAAAGTATCTACTGTTTATCTATCACGTCACATAAATAAATATTTTATTAATGTTTAAGAATGAATACTTAACCAGATATGTTAAAATTTCCGTTAAATAATAATTAAAAATTATCTTTCGAAAATCTGAATTTTCTCTCTAAAGCTTGCATCTATTGTCATTACGATTCAGCCTGTAACATCCCACTGCTGGACATAGGCCTTTTTCTCCACATAGGAGATGGATTGGAGCTTAATCCACAATACTACTACTATACTAAAACAACTACTAGGTATATACGTAAATATATTAATTAACATAATTATATCTTAATATCTTACAAACAATGTCAGGGACATAGTCAAGTTTATAAAGCAATCAAGAACATTATTTTGCTATTATCATATCAAGTATTTGCGGTTATTCTGCTAAAGTGTCATATACGGCATTTAGGTATATTCAAAGTTAATTTTTCCCAAGGGCGATGCAATTAAAATAATTGTCATAATTCAACACGCGCTTTGACATAACAACATCTCGTCAGGGTTTGTTTTATTTAATAATTATGATAGATAAATTATTTATTAGCTTGATTTTATCATTCTTGCTACAACAAGGGTGGTAAACAAGCTTGCGATCTGCCTCTTGGTAAGATGGTACCGTAACTTTTTTTTACAACTAGGTCGACAAACAAGCGTACGGCTCACCTGATGGTAAGCAATTATCGTAGCTTATAGACGTCTGCAACACCAGAAGCGTCACAAGCGCATGGTCACCTACTCACCTTACTCACCACAGCTACAGGAACGAACGCATGCAAAAACAGGCTCTCCCCCATACCCTCCAAACCTGAAACAAAATATTCACGAAAAAATAATAACGTTACTTCTCAAAGAAAAGAAAAAAACACTTTAAATACGTATTATTAGAGATAACTCAATAAATATCTCGATCTCGCTTAGATGTGGAAATAGATCGACAATACAAGCGACACTTTCGAATAAAAAAAAACAGTAATCAAAAGCGATACACCCAGTAAACAGATATGAGTTAACTAGCAGTGCAAACTTAGCACCTCATCGATGGAATTTTGGGTCGAAAATGACCTTAATCGATAGGTCTACGTTAGGTCCGTATAGGTCCACTAAATTTTTCGTTAGGTCCGCTATAGTTTTTTGATAAATATTTTTTTAAATTTAGGTAAAAAAATGCAATTTTAGCACCCCATCCAAGGATTTTTAAAATCAAAATGACCTTAATCGATAGGTCTACGTTAGGTCCGTTCCGTATAGGTCCACAATAATTTTTGTTAGGTCCCCCATAGTTTAGCTGCTAAGTGCTAAGTGTGATTGTACTTATCTACGCACGTAAGAAGTTATAATATATACCTCATTGATTAACTAACTTCACGTTGCCAACTTCTTCTTTGTTAACTAGCTAACTTCAGGGTGTTGGTTTTTTCCGTGATTTTTCCCTAACGCGCCAAAAGAAGTATAACTTCAAAAATCTCCGTTTTAACGTAAGAAATTTTCCGTGCCAGCTAATGATATGTAAACAAAATTACATTGATAGCGGTATTGGATATACCCTAGGTCAGACTGCGGCCATATTCTGTTCACACGCAACATAAAACGTCGATAATAATTAATAAAATATTAAATTTACGGTATAAAAGTCAACAATTATTATTTATGTTTATAATAAAAACAGTTAATTATAATAACACAAAACATGCCGCTCGGTATCACATATTTTGAAAAGCACGACAGCAAAGATTATTGCTTAGTACTTAGACGTCGCAGTATATAACCTAAGAAAATTAATAATATTTTGTTAGGTTTATTACTAAGTAAGTAGATAAGTACCTATGTAGCCTAGTGGCAGTCATTTAACGATAAATTTACTGAGTGTGATTTTGAGTTCTTAGAAACTTTTACAAAATATGCTTAGGCATATTTTGTAAAAGTTATAGCTAGTTTATCTAAGTACCTACTGCAATTTTAATAGTGTTTCAGTAATCAATCAAAATTATGTAATTTTTGAAGTTTACTCCTTAAGAATCGATTTTCATATAAGGCCCCCGGTATGAAAAAAATATGAGGAGTAAAATCTACTGAACGAATGACCTCGTTACGTTTTTGTGCGCCATCTATCTGCTACGAGACGTTTACGACGGTATCGGTTACGACGTTTTCTAATAATGATATCGATAGATGGCGATATTTGATTCATTAATTTAGCATTTGATATGGTATTAATCTTTTTCTTAGACTATAAAGTCTTTTTTGTGCATATTCGTTGAAATTGTATTCACTTATAATAACTATATATAGATGTGATATAAACCTAAATATACAGTTTTATTCTACAAGTATTTAGTCAAAAATATTATAAAAGTTAATTCAAGTTCTGTTCTTGTGCTAAGCATCCCACACATTGAAGCTACCACCTAAAACACTTTAGTATAATATCACAATCAAACATTCATTCACATTTGTATTTCATATAAATATACTTCACATTATACTCGTAAACATTAAACCACAAAACAAGTAAAGTCATGTGAAACATCAACTTACACAAAGTATCGACAACCCAAAGTACCTTACAATCACCGAGTAGCTACCAAAAATCTTCCCACCGTATATAAATAAATCGCCTTGCATGTAATTATACCACAAAATAATTGATGAATCGATAACTCAAGTCTCTTCACAAAAATAATAATAACATAAACAAATGTAAATCATATTTGAACGTAATAAGATCGTTATTTCGTTGAAGGCAAATTCATTACATTACAATATGTTGTTACATCTAATAATAAGATTTAAGTATTAAGTAGTCAAGACGTTATTTTCTTGAATTAGAATCAGAAGTGGTCGATACAATGATACTTCAAGTGCTTGGAACTATTTCCCATGCTGACTGAAATAGACGTATTATTATGATTTGTGTTTATGGCAATTGCAAGCGACATTGCACCTATGATTAGTTAAATATTAGAAACTCAAATTGGTAACAGCAAACGTGGTATTCGGTGCGACAAAGCTAGCCTAGGCCTATGTCCACCAGTGGACTACGATAGGCTGAAGTGATGAAACGTGGTAAAAATCGCATTATATGTATGAATAATAGTACCTAATTGTGGCAATGACAGTTAAGCCACTTGATCTTGAATTGATAATGCATCACGCATTATAATTTTTGTAAGACAAATCAATATCTGAAATCTCACTAAAGCTATTTGATTCAGTCATTTATAATGTGAACTGAAGTGAATGAACCTAAAAACATCCCATGGCTGGGGAAAAAATCTTGATACCGAAGCTCTATCTAGAAATCTTGTATACCTCATACTAAATCATGAAGTAGGTGAATTTGCTACCTTTGGTATGGTAAGAAGATCACCTGATGTCCTCACTCTTACTTCTCCCCCTTCTATGGATAAGATTCGTTCTCTTCTATTCATCTTCTAGCCTAAGATAGTTTATTAATCAGAAAAGCTATATGTTATAAACATAGGCGGCGGAGGGCGTGGGCGGTGTGGGCGACCGCCCACGGCCTCGCGGTGCAAAGGGCCTCGCGCCCGACACCCGAAAATAAATTTTAAAAAGTATGGAAAATCCTAAAGTACACGGTAAGTGAGTAAAAGGCAACAAAAAACTTAACGAGGTCATTCGTTCAACTATTTTACACGGACCTCATATTTTTTCATACCGGGGGCCTTATATGAAAATCGATTCCTAAAGAGTAAACTCCAAAAAAAAGATCCTGAAATAGGACGAAATTTCCAATAAAAAAATCCAGACTCTCAGAACACTATCTCTATTACTTGTAATTTTATTTAACGCTGAAAATAGTGCTCTGCGAGGTCGTTACGACATAGGCCGCCCAAAACAACCTGTGCCAAGCAGGCTTATGGTGGCGGAGGTTGTTTTTATAAATTCACAATATTAAAATTAGCCGATAAAAAATTGTTTCATCTAATTAACAGATGAGGGAATATTTTGCTATATCCCAGATCTTAGACCAATAGGTCCATCTAATTAATTAGTCCTGGCGTGATAAAGATAATATTTGTAATATAAAATTTATTTACCTTTATTATTTTTTTTCTATTTTTTTTTTTTTATTTAACAATTTATCATACGTACAAAACTTACATAATAAATTTGTCATGAAGACTCACGTATAATGGGTGTGCTTATCCCTATAAGAGATTTCTTCCAGCACACCCAATTTTTATTTATTTAATGTCCCAAAGAAGTTAAGTAAATATTTAGGTTTTTTTCTTTATTAATAAAAAAACTGTTTAACTTTAAGTGATTTTTTATTTTACATTCCCTTCTTTTTGCACCATCAGAGGGCCTCGCAAATGTACCTTGCCCATATTAAATTTAAGACTTGCGCCGCCACTGGTTATAAAGCTTTAAGCTATGTCGTTTCTATTGCAAAAGAGCGGGGAATAAACAAAAAACTGGGTTGTCTGGATGAAATGGCTAATTAGCCATAAGCCTGCCCATTCTACTTCGCTGTCTATAACTATCTTTATGCTTTGTTTGTAATATATTTGTGGTGTACAATAAAATATAAAAAATACCGTAATAAAATCATACTTTTCATCTATCTAGTGCTTTATTAATTCGTAATTCCTTCAGACGACAAATTCTATCGTGTGTTTGTGTGTGTGGTTTCCTGATACAAGACTCAGAAACACACACTACATTCACACAAACGCCCAGACCAGGACAAACATCTGTATGATCTAAAAAATATTTATCATGAGAATCAAAAGCATTGACCACAGCACCAATCGGCAAACCATCGTCTAAAATGTTCAAAACAATCTTAAGTCAAATCCTAAGGAATTAGTATGAATGGACGAAAATTCTAAGTCCGTTCCGGTGCATCTGCACGTAGCTTAAGTAACATCATTACTTTTTATGTAATGACAGCCATTCAACTAAATTGACATCAATATGAGTAAAGTTCGCTCCAAAATAGCTCGGTAAAGCCAATGCAGCTCCGATAGACTTAATACTTCTTTTTAAATACTAATAATGGCAGAGACTCTGCTTTGAACGATAATGTTCGTGGTTTCAACGATATCTCCGAGTGAACTGGTTGAATTTTAAATACTGTTCTATGTGTTCTTTGTGATAATTTTTTTTAATAAAATGCACTCTAATAGATATTGGTTCAGTTTCAGTTTTGTTTGTTTTGTTAATTAAAATAATATTCGATTAAGAATTATAATTGGGTTTTAATTTACTCTCATAATTTAACTTTTAAGTCTTCATAAATGTCATATAAAAAGCGATTAAAAATAACATAATTTTACAATAAACTTAATTATTATGTAAGCATTAATTATTATCAAAATTCTTACTACCTCTGCTTAAGTTAAAATTAAGGCCAAACCTTTTTACTTATCTGACACAATTTAGCATATTAGTTTCAGTACTTAGACACAGTATATAAAAAAGCTTACAAAAATCTAAATTACAATTTAAAAAACAAAACAAACCGTTAAAAACTGATTGTTTTTCAAATAAATCTAATATGTATCCGTCTTAACTCAAATTACCTTTCAACAAAATACCTTTAAGTATAATTACACCCAAATTTATTAACTGTCCCGGTAGTATCTTAAGATCCTTCTAAAAAAGACTCATTAATTTTGAAGCGTCGACTACTAGCAACATTTTGTGTCGTGACTTATTCGTCTGTCTCGAATTAAGTTCTTTTTGTCAGGGCTTTGTTATCCTCGACGCACATTTTAAGAAAAGAAAAATTAAGTTAGCTTTGTGAAAATATTTCTAGACACGAAATTGTTTTGGAAATGTTATTCATTGAGAAATTTGGACATGATGGATGGATGGATCTGATGAGAGATTTGAGTAAAAAATCGACCATATATGAAGTAGTGACCTCAGCAACACAAATTCAATTGTAGCACAAAATCAGTATACTTATGTAGCTGGATAGTAATGAAGACAGTCGAAATAGGTTAAGGATTAGAAAGAAAGGAGCAGATATGATATATTCCTTCTGATTCGATTACGTGCTTTATGTGCTGTGGACATGTCATATATTTTTTACACCAATGATGTCCTATGAAGGCAAGGAGTTCCTTGTGAAAGCAGTTGCTCCGGTTAAGGCAAACGAAGAAATTGAACAATGTGCGGCAACGTTTATTTATATTCCTCAAATACACTTCCTTTTGTCCCCACTTTATTAATATTCATTTGAGTTTTAGTTAAGATTAAGGTTTTTACTCGGCCCCCTCGTTCCATTGTACTATTTTCGGGGACACTCAAACACAATACATCATATGAACTGTTTTGTTAAGGACGTTTGAAATATTTTTACCATTATTTACTATTTGATAATTGATTACAAAATATTAGAATCACTCGACAAGTTTCTATTTGATTTTAACAAGCACTCGAAATAGTACAATAGAAAATATTTTGAAAAGGGTTACACCTAACAAATTAATTTATAATTTTAATTGACCGAAATATTTAAAAATGTGAGCATAAACTACATTAAGAACTGTAGCACCCTATGTGTGATACTGGGCTTGAAGAAAACCAATTACTACTGAAAGCAGATGTGACAAAGCTACCAGAAACCTTAGATTAAAACAAAATAGCGTTTTTGTTTTAAACTTTTTGTTTTAATCTATGCCAGAAACGTTAAGTTTTTCTTATGATGTTGCCTTTCAAGGACGTAAAGACACTTTTATCAATTTCAGAACTTAAATAGTTATATGAAATATTAAAAATGTATATGATTACTATTTAACAATATGGAGCAGCCCGACTGGGGTAGTACCTCGACCTTACAGAAGATCACAGCTAAATAATACTGTTTTCAAATAGTGTTGTGTTCCTGTTGGTGAGTAAGGTGACCAGAGCTCCTGGAGGGAATAGGGGATAGGGTCGACAACGCGCTTGTGACGCTTTTGGTGTTACAGACGTCTATAAGCTACGGTAATCGCTTACCATCAGTACGCTTGTTTGCCGAACTAGTTATACTTATATGGAAAAAAAATTAAAAAAGAAACAGCGAAAAAAAAGCATTTTATTAATGTTCAAAACACGTACTTAGCACTAAAATTATTCAGACAAGACGTCGATAACAGAATTACTTAAAGTACTTAACTTACGTTAACGTTACTCCTTAATATCAACAAAACAACAGCTTTATGACTCTCGCGCCATGATTCATGACGTGATTGCAACAATGAATGTCCGAAACAAGTGTCAAGTATCTTGATTTAAAACGGATGAAAAAGCGATGTATTTCCAGTCTCACATAAAATTGATCGAGTGTCTAGCAATAAAGCTGACGAGTTGCAAGTCACGTAGGCATCGGTTCAATATCATCATTATAGCTTGTAATTGCTGCCAATTAAAAATAATACAATACTTAATATCTGAGCTGGAAAACTGATGTTGTTAAAGCTCAGTAAACTTAAATTACTGGAAATAAAAATTGGATATTATTTATCAGTGCGAAATCGTCCTTTGTTAAACTTGATTTAATATATAATTATAATGAAAATAGATAGGTACTGTATCTATAACTGCAGTTAAGATCAAGAAAATCATTGGAGTCATTTTTACCAAAGAACTAATTAAAATATCTACTGATTATATATTTCTCTTATCATATTTTATTTAACACAAGTTATATAAAATTTTGACATCGCGTTGATGTAGCGTATGTTTTTAGTAGTCGCACGTGACACACCTTCGATTTTTATAATTATTTATTTTGTACCTATATATGATTGTACAAATGTTTCTTTTCAGTCTGTTTGTCTGTCATTGTTTGGTCATTTGTGGTGGTTAGGGCGGTTTATAAAAAAAAGAATCTCTCAAAATCTTTAATTTTAATACTCTTTAACGCGGCTTTAATAATAAAACCTTTTTAAAAATTTCGAGTGTCTCCCCAGTACGGAGATTGACAGCGCAGCATTAGCGATAGGCTTACATTTTAGTTACAAAATCTTAAAATGAGCCAAAATAAAAAAATAAACAAAAACGAACGCAACAAACTAAACTTCTTACAAAATTAGAAACCAATTAACCGATGTACTGTCAATGAGCTATTTACAGCCATCCTTAAGCACAAAAAATGTCCAACGTCACTAAGATCGATGTCACCCCACCCTAGTTTTTGACATGGACATTGATTTTCGACATCTTAATTTCAGGTCAAATGTTTCCCCAACTAAAGAATTTCTGTTCTACTGAAATCACGAAATTGCTTGTCGTGTCACATCGAAATGCAAGGAATCTGTCAGGAGATGAACTGACGTTCGGTAATTTTATTTCTGTGTAGTCTAATGGTGTTCTTAAATAGTTTTCAAATATTTGGTATTTTGAACTTTTTGTTTATTTCTTTTCATTCATTCATTCATTCATACAGATTGATGTGATTTTCAATGTTGGAATATACAATATGTGGTTTGAGGATGTCACTAATGGTGAAGAATACGATAATTGGTCGGTGAAATCGGAGGTAAATCATATTAATTTGACGAAGACGCGTTCGCGCAAAGGTCACAGCACTGGTTTGTAGCTGTTGTGCTGGCGGTTGCGGGTTCTATCCACGCACATGACAAACATTTGCATTGGCCATATAGATGTTTGCCGTGGTCTGGGTGTTTGTACAGTCCTTACAGGTCTTCCTGCTGTGCCTCGAAGAGCAAGTTAAGCCGTCGGTCCCGGTTGTTATCATGTACACCTGATAGCGATCATTACTCATAGTAGGGAATATATCCGCCAACCCGCATTGGAGCAGCGTGGTGGATTAAGCTCTGATCCTTCTCCTACATGGGGAAAGAGGCCTATGCCCAGTAGTGGGATATTACAGGCTGAAGCGTATTAATTAAGTTAATAACCCTTAACCCAAAAAAGCAAAACATAGTTTTTAAAAGGTCTTTGGCCATATTAGTGATAGTAAAATCATTATATGGCAACTAAAACTATCGCAATAACAGCGTTTCAACAAAGTTATAATGTTATGTACCTATACTGGAGTATGATAGCGTCGACATTACCTTTCATTGTTGCGTAAAGTTCATTTTAAGTTGCAATTAATGTAAATAACGAAGTTTGAATCTATACTAATATAATAAAGCTGAAGAGTTTGTTTGTTTGTTTGTTTGTTTGTTTGTTTGTTTGAACGCGCTAATCTCAGGATCTACTGGACCGATTTGAAAAATTCTTTCAGTGTTAGATAGCCCATTTATCGAGGAAGGCTATAGGCTATATATCATCACGCTAAGACCAATAGGAGCGGAGTCCACGCCGACGAAGTCGCGCGCAGAAGCTAGTCGTTAATAAAACCTAAAATCTTTATTTAAAAACGTCAATTGCAGTTTTCATATTTAAGTTATAGCCAAATATATATATATATATATATATATATATATATATATATATATATGTAAAATAGTATACCTACGTGTATATCATAGGATCCAATTTTTTTTTATCAAGAAAATAAAGGATGTTGTTCTTTGAAGCGAAACATTTGTAAAAACTCGAGACAGAATATTTATAAAATACTATGTATATTATACGACGTAAAAATTTAGGTGTAGGTAACAACTAACAACACTCTCAATTATTTTTTTATTCTATAAGTATAGTGTTGTATGAAAATACATTATATCGTATGGATTGTTTAAAATTATTTGTTGAGATCGAAACGGTAGATAATGTTTTTTTTTCTGACTTATTACTCTTATAGACAAAGCCTCGTTATTCTACAACACTACACGTACAAAAAATATTAAATATACAAAATAGTAACAACAAGGCAGCTTAAGAGCAAATACTCTGAGACAAACTGAAGATTAAAAATATTCTTTCATTTGTCTATCATTGTAGTTTAACTTAAGTAATCTAAAATCCGGTATTAGCTTTGTTTAGTTATTTTTTTAAAGCCTCAAATCTAGAAACAAATAAAATAATAATAGCAATACCGTAGGCGGTGTAAGAATGGAAAATCAGCTGCTCAGTAGTGTATTGTGCTCAAACTTTTGAAGAATAATACAACACTATTATGGTACAGTTGGTAACCCTATTAGTAACACTGTCGCCATTCTGTCTACAATTTCTCTAGCAAATAATTTATTCGATGACATCTGTCGAGACGCTAAGATATTCGCTAATGATATGCCTGGTTGAGCTTATTCAGTATTTATAGCTTGACTTGCAACTAGATTAACGGAAGATGTTTTATATTTTTAGATTTAAATCAACAGAAATAATTAATGCTTAATAACTGAAACAAGTATGAACTGTTCTATTCGCTGTGTGTATTGTCTTAAACGTGTAAGTAAAGACGGATTAAAGTATTAGGGCTTAAAATATTAACAAACAAAACAGATATCACTACCTTACAACTACTTTATGCCAAGGCTTACAGTCCACACGTATTTTATTAAACCCAATGAGGGACCTAACAATGTACCTACTTGCTCAACTTCCATGTGGGTAACTAGACTGGCCATTATGGTTTGAGTCGTGCTTTGGGCTTAAAAGACAATATTTGTAACTATGGACTCGGTTGTAGGTACTTCTGCTATGTATCCAAAAACTAAAATCATGTATTTTTGTCGCATGGTACCTATATGTCGGTCTTTATACTCCGTGGGTCTTATCCTAAAGATTGTGGTTTCGCCTAAACGTTAATCTCATTTTTGATGACGAAGAATTGTGAAAAAAAGGTGTTCTGAAATAATTCTGGTATATATTTATCTCTTAGTCTGTTGTTTAAAAGTGTGATGTAATCATCTACATTTCAATCACTCTCTCCAAATAATACAAAACAAGTTTCTCCAACAATAACATTCTTACAGGTACCTACTTACAATCCCAAAAATCAGAAGATCAATTGCGACAAAAAAAAATATCACTGTACATATTTCACAGTTAAACAAAGAATGCACGGTTCTTGAAGGCGTTAACATAACAATATTTGCGAAGGCCGAGCACAGTCCTTGGAGCACAAAGGATCTGTACGTGATCCAGAGTTAAACAAAGTGTCTGGTTACAGGCACCATGCTGTCTGGAAGGGAATGGAAACAATCGTGGGCCCGAATACAAGACGAATATTGGTAATGTTTTAAGATTTAAGCACATTTCGGCTCATAAATTATCTTTGGACAGTTTGGTGACTTTTTTTTTGGTATTTTTTTCTTATAGTTCTGGTACCTATTTCGTAAATAGAATATGTTAGTAGAATTGTTTTTGTCTAATGTTGAAACCTTACGTAAAAGTAACTGCGAAAAAAATATGCGTGTCCGTTAAGTAAGTTAAGTTTACGGATATTTTTATTAACTGTTTATACATAAAGGTCCATTTTAAGCGACAATTAAACAATACCAATGGTTCGATCTACATAATATAATTAATAAATTAACACGTATAAAGCTTTAAAGTTCGTATGTTGAAAGGCGCTAATCTCAGGAACTACTTATTTGAATTGAAAAATCCATTTTGCGTTGGATAGCCCATTTCTGTGGTCTGTGGATAGCCCATTTACCGAGGCTATGAGCTATTTTTTCCTCAAATTACAAAATTTTTGTAAAATATTAAAACAATAAGAAGAATGATGCATTATTGATTACATTTTTTTTTTATAAAAATGTAAACAAAACGTTGACATTCAACTCGCAGACTTGTAGGCCTTGATGAGTATAGCCCTATGCAATTTTATATTACAAAACATTGTAATCCTACAATATAAATTTTACCCTATATCCTTCCTATAGGGTATATTTTTCCTTGTTATGATGCAGTAGATAAGACATTAATTAATGGTATTATCGAGTCCATATGTGGTGCTTGCGCGTATCAAACCGTGTTTTTACTGAAAATGGAAACTGGAAAATCGCTTAGTCAAATGGCCTTGGCATTACTTGACGCGGGTTTTATACATTGAGAAATTCATCTGTTTATAAATATATTGCAAGTATAAGAAAATATGTTTGTTTCTTTTATTTTAAACCATTAACTGTCAAAGAAAGTAATTTACTTACATTTTAAAGATGAATTGAGTATTTTCAAGATAATTTGGTCGATAGACATAGTTAGCCGTTTTGATATGGACTAAAGATATCTAATGAACAACATTTACATAAACAAACCTCTTTTTATTGGTCTATAAGAAAAAAAAAACTTTAATGCTTAATTTATTATATCTAAAAATATTTATCGATGGACATTTTTCGCCAGATATTCAATGGTCATAACAATACTCTACCTACATTAGTTCTCTATTATTATTTGATGTTATTTTATCTGTATATTATTTATGTAAGGCCAATAAATAAGTTTTCTTTCTTTCTTTCTTTCTTTCTTTACATTAAAACACTTTTTTTTCACAGTAACAATTTGGAAATTTGTTCTGACCCTTTGGTTAGGTCTGGACGTTTTTATTTGTACATATTTTCATACCATCGGCTCTATATCTTCTAAAAGGGCTCATCAGGTGTGATAACTTAAAATGAACCAGAACACCACGTATACGATTCATCCTGTAACATCCTACTGCCGGGCATAGGCCTTTATCGCCACGTAGGAAAAGCATTGGAGTTAATCTACCATGCTACTCCACTGCGGGTTGGCCGATATATATGACACACGAGTACGATGAGCCCTACAATGAGTAACGATCACTATCAAGTATTTATTATCACAACCGAGACCGACAGCTTAACGTGCTCTTCAACCCACCAGGGCATACATCCAAACCGGAAAGAAATACTCGTATTTATAAATACAAAATATATCCTTCCCGAGCGGGAATAGAACCCGCAAACCGCAGTTGAGTAGGCGCCGACATGGACATACACCAGAGTGGTTTTTACCATACCACGTAGATATAGGTAATAGTTAAAAAATAAATAGAATGTCGAACAACAATATCAAAAATAAAACGTTAAAGTAGTCTATAGTAATGAAGTATATATATATATATATATTTTTTTTATATATAACTAGGTCGGAAAACAAGCGTATGGTTCACCTGATGGTAAGCGAATATCGTAGCCTATAGACGTTCCGACCCTATCCCCAATTCCTCCCAGAAGCAACACAGTAGGAAACACGTAACATAAAATAATTTGATGCTTGTAACAGATTAGATAAGCAAGTAAATGATACTAGGTATAAAAATGCTAAAACATGGTTCATATCTATTACAGGAACATAATATTCAATATCGCGTATTTGGTATATACATTCGTTTACTATTCGTTGCGGCTCATTCGAAACTGTAATTGCAATCACAAAACATTTGATATTGCTTGTGCATCGATGTCTCCATTTATGGTTCAATCGAATTGAGTGACCCGAGTTGAATTGTAATGTGGGTAAGAAATTAACGGGACCTCGGACTGCGGACAGGAGGCGTGATTACGTTTGAAGTGATAGCTGGCAGCGATTGGTTTCAATAAATTATTTTTAAAACAATTGATTTTAGAATTTTTTATTATTTATTCTTACTGATAAATTTACAATAAATAAAACTATAGTAGGTATGGCAATTAACGCCCGCTGCCAAATAACGCCCAGATCCCAGAAAACTTACTTTAATTCGAATGAGCAGCATCACAGCGCACGTACACATAGTTAACACCAATAGGAATGCGTCTAGCCCAAAAGTGAGTTTCTCGAGCCGCTATCTTGTCAATATCAGGCCGCGCTTTGTGGGTATTGCTCATAGATGTTGCTTTTATAAAAACTGCTCCGACGAAATTGTAAGTTTTTAATTATTTCCTAATATTTCTTTTAATATATTTATGTTATGCGTCGTGTTGTAAGTGACTGTTCTTAATGTGGCACTATTATTTTTTAGGTAAGGTACATAATTTAGTGAAAATGCACAAAAAAGGACAATAACGCCCACTCGGCTAATAACGCCTTTTCAAATAACCGTTGGGCGATATTACCCTTCATGGGCGTTATTGACCCAGTTCTATGTATTTAAGCGATTGATAAATTTTCATCTTTTGTTTAGGATTTGTAATGGCGCCACTGAGTTCTATGGGTAAAAGAAAAAGAGGAGGAGAGTCGTGGACAGAAGTTTGGGACGAAAACCTGTTTTCACAGATAAATAAATTAATACTCGAATATGATTTGGCTGAAGAAAACGATTTTCAACCATCGGAGTACCTCTCACACCAAAATTCATTAGAAAACAGGCTTACCTTTTTTGTGAGAGATATTATGTACTTACTTATGTACCTTTCGTTGTTGTTACCATGAACAAGCGTTATTCACCTACCTCAGGGCGTAATTGCCCTATTCGGTTTAATAACGCCCAATGTAGGGTAATATTTATGTTATTTTTTTAGACAGAAAAACATTTTAATTGTTATTTGATGCATAACAATTAAAAGGTGTTGATATATGACCAAAAAAGTTTTGTTAAAATGATTATAAAGAGCAGTTTAACAGTAGTTTTACTACGTTAGGAAATTTGATAATTTTTGTATTAAATTTTGATTTCTTCTATATTTTCCATTTCTAATAAAAATATTGTATGTGGCTGATGTGTATTATTATACATTTATCCTCCAGGAATATGTTTTCTGCGTCTAGGATGACATTTAAGTTAACGGGCGTTATTAAACATGGTATTTTTAATAACGCCCAAAGACATACTTTTTAAAAAGATGTCATAAGTATGGAAATTTTAAAGAATTGTATTTTCAATCAATATGTTTCGGTTCAGAAAAGAATGGTTTATTTGTTTATCGCACTATTTTATTAATTTTATTTGTATTAATAGAAAAAATAATAGTTTAAAGTTAAGCGGGCGTTATTTGCCTGTAGTACTATATAATTAATTAAACTACTTATATAATTATTAAGTTTTTAAATATTTAAAAATAGAAATAAGATTGAATGTCTTATTTAATACTTAAATTTTATTGTAATCGATAAAGGTTTACTGTGTTAAGTATAATAATTTAACGGACGCGTTATTCCATTTCTCTGATCCCAAATATAAATATAATAAATAATATAAATTATAATAAAAGAAAAAACAAGAATTTTATTAGGCGACCCACGCGGTTTGGTTTCGATATAATACGCTACAACGTTTAACTTAAGCCGTTGGTCATTTGGACAGGCTTTCAATGTTCGCGAGTTTACGATTTGTTTACCTTTTAATTCAGTCGTATCTTTACAATTATTGCTTTTATATTGTTTCTCATAATATATTATAATTAAGAAAACACATATAGGATATGCTTCTATTATGTTTCGAATTACATTTTTTAAATTCCAAAATCTATTTATTGAGAGAAAAACATCTTGTCTCATAAATTTCTCATTTTGGATCATAATCTGAGCCATTGAATTTATTGTGAGATAACATTCTAAAATCTGTTTGGGTTAAGATATTCAAATAGTAATTTATCTAACTTTATGAAACAAGTATTTTTACATACTAAAGTCATTCAGTGCGTAAAGACATAAAATCCCTGCCCTACATGAATAGGTACACATATTATAAAATGTTAAAGCCATTTGTTAGATTATTGTAATATATCTGTCCCAATATTACAAAATGGAATATTTGTTTTAACGCACAATCAATCTCAGGTTCTAATCATCAGATTTACAAAATGATTTTATCCTTAAATAGGTTGTTTATATAAGTTATTTTTTTATATTTAAAATTAACATTCAAGGGCTCTAAAATGCCCATGTCTTTTGTTGGACATCACGCATTATAATCATGCTTATCCTATAAGCGATTTACTATTCAAAGTAACAGATCGACAGTCCTGTGACTGCCTAGTAAAGCTAGGACGTAGTCCGACATGACGGAATTTTCTGTTTATAAGTTTCTTCAAAGTACCACTTACGACTCAATCTATCAGAGCAGTGAACTTACTCACAAGTGAAATTGTGAAGATTGTCTTGTATATTGAACGATAAAGCTATCAATACAAAAAACGAGTGTGATTGAGACCTCACGACAGAAGTAAAACTTCTTTAGCAATGGGCCTACGCAATAGACCTGCACTGTGTCGTAGATATACAAAACGTAATTGGCTATGATAGAAAGAGAGAAAGAAAATGTGTGCTCGCACCTCCCTCTCTTCCTGCGTTCGTCTCGCCTGATCACACTTTTCGTAACGCACTCGTCACGCTTTCACCAGCTTACTCCCCCAAGTCAAGCGAGCGTCAAGAAGTCTTATTTCAAAAATGGTAGCCATAAAAACTAAGTATAGATTTTCTTTTCAATGAGTTATGAATTATTTTCACGTAAATTCTATCGGTCAATCGCTCTGCCCATAGATAGCCGGTACGCGCTCCTCCATACAAATCAACATTGTATGAGAAACTGTTTTGTTTTGATCAAATATCAACACTTCTTAGTGAATCGTTATATAATATGCTTATGTTATATTACAGTTGAGGGTACTTGTTTTTATATACTTACTAGCTTCTGCGTGCGACTTCGTCGGCGTTTACTCCGCTCCTATTGTAGCCTGTAGCCTTCCTCGATAAATGGGCTATCTAACACTGAAAGAATTTTTCAAATCGGACCAGTAGATCCTGAGATTAGCGCGTTCAAACAAACAAACAAACAAACAAATAAACAAACAAACAATCAAACAAACAAACTCTTCAGCTTTATATATTAAGTATAGCTTAAACATTTTTTATAAAAATTTAATTTAATTAAAAGTCTTCCCGTGACCACGGTTGCTGTAAATGTAAAGTATCCGAAACGTCGGGCATCTAAAAAACTTAATAAACCGCGATAAATTGTTTCAATATACACAATTGTAACGCGCGGACCTGGCAATGGCGTCGGTCGAGCCTAGTTGCTACGCGGCCGACCGCGCGGCAGTTAGAGACAGTCGCACAGCAACCCGCGAACCTGGCAACAGCGCGACGGTCGCGACTCGCGTGTTGTCGCTAGGCCGCCCGAGCGGCGAACGCGGTCGTTAGGGGCGCGAGGCGCGGAACCGCGGGTATTTAATGCGGGCGTGTGCAGGCGCAGGATCAGTGGTACTCGCGCCGTCGTCCTGAACATGTGATTTGTTTGTTGCACTATAGTCTTGCGCCCAACGTTGGACAAGTTGTTAAAGTGGCGCCCAACTAGTGGCTTCGAACTCTAACGGTTAATTAGTATTTACCTACTTGTGTTTTGCCGCGAAAACACGCGACGAACTAAAGTGGTCGAACTCAAACTGTTAGTTAGTATTTTTACCTACTTGTGTTTTGCCGCGAAAACACGCGACGAACAAAAGTGCCTAATAAACGCGACGAACAAAAGCGGTTAATACCTACTCACTTGCTGCCATGCCAAAAACGAGGTCCACGCGCGCTGCCGATGAGCATCGGCAAGCTGGCGACCTGCTGAGCGACGACGCAAGCGACCCTGATGTCACCACGGCGGAGCCGCGCGCCCGAGGCGCCCCCGCCCCCACTGCCCCTGGCGCTGCCGGCGCATCTACGAGTGTGGACACCGAAAGGCTCTTGACGAATATCATGCAGTCCTTCGCCAGAATGCAAGCAGAAACGAACAGGACTCTGGCTGAAACCCTGAGGTCATTGTCCTGCAACAGCCCCTGGAACCCTGCGGCTTCCCCATCAAACAACCTCCCGCCTGTCGCCGCCGCCGCCGGATGCGGCAACTTCGGCAAGTGTACGGCGAGGTTTGATGGAAGTTCACGTGACGCAGAAGTGCTGGAAGCGTTTTTAGACGCCGTATCTATCTACAAGGAGTGCAACAACGTGAGCGACGAGCACGCGCTGCGCGGCCTCCCGATGCTGCTGGTGGGCGACGCCGCCGTGTGGTGGCGCGGAGCTCGCACCGGCGCCATCTCCTGGACGGACGCCGTGGCGCGCCTACGCTCCATGTACGGGACACCGCAGCCGGCTTACAAGATTTTACGTGAAATCTTCGCCGAGGAACAAAAAGACTCCGAACGAGCTGAAGTGTTTATGTGTAAAGTGCGGTCGTTATTAGCAAAGTTGCCTTACGTAGTGCCTGTGCGTATGCAGATAGATATAATATACGGACTATTGCATCGACGTGTAAGAAAACGTTTACATAGAGACGATACTGGTGAAACTGTAGATTTATTTATAGATAAGGTTAGGAGTGTTGAGGACACGGTAGCGGAGTCCCAAGTATTGTCGAATAGTACCTACTCCGTCTCTGGCGCGAGCGCGCCAAATCTCGAACCGAAGTCGAATCGTTCGATCGATCGCGGCGTTACCCTTACCACCGGGCCGAGCATTACTACCGGAGCGCAACTCACTCCCAACTCGAAAGATAATTCTAAACGCGATAAGCGCGTTCGTTGTTCGTATTGTAAATTTTACGGTCATATTGTTACTGATTGTCGTAATTTACAAAATAAAACAAGTAAACCGAATAATGTAAGTTCGAATATTAGTGTAGGTAACAATAATAATAAACCGATACGTTGCTATGGATGCGGCCAACCGGGCGTAGTGAGATCTAGATGTGAGACATGCCTTAATAAAAATGTACCTACGAAGTCTTCGGATTTTAATATCGTCGACGGCACCGCTACCGACGCCGATGTAGACCACGCGCCGTGCGTGACGAGTGTGAGTAAGTGGTCACATCCAATGGTGTCAGTTGTCATCGCGAATAGGGAAGGCGTAGCGATAGTCGACACTGGGGCTACGTGTAGTATTGCTAGTCCCATGTTACACGATATTTTACGTTCGAGCGGGGTACAATTTCGTGAGTCAGAGCGCACCATTGGGCTTGCGGACGGCTCTCGACAGCTAAAGGTAGTGTTGACCGCTACGGTGCCCGTAAAGTTAGAGAGTAAAGAAGTAGCAACCGAGTTTGTGGTGTTCCCCGGCGAAAACACCCGAACTCTTTTAGGCCGAAGTTTTATTAGTGAGGCTGGCTTAGTACTAGACTTAGCCCAAGAGTCGTGGTATTTTTCGGACAATCCCGATGTTGTGTTCCCATTTGTTCAATCTTATGTTTTGAATAACGCCACTGCCACGCGAAGCCCCGAGCAGCGAAGCGCCTTTGAGACTATTGAGTCTCTTCTAGTGTCAGCGCCGACACTGCGTCAGGCTGATGAGTCGAAGCGGTTCGTTCTCAGGACTGACAGCAGTAGTTATGCTCTCGGAGCAGCTTTACTCGAGGGGGAGGGCGTCGACGAAAGACCCGTGGGATACGCGAGTCGCCTCCTCACAGCAGCGGAACGGAAGTACAGCACGACTGAACGCGAAGCCCTAGCCGTCGTGTGGGCTGTATCCAAGTTCCGTAAGTATATTGATGGGGCAGAAGTAGTAGTTAGGTCCGATCACCAACCGCTTAGGTGGCTCATGAGTTTGAAGTCGCCGAGTGGTCGACTAGCCATGTGGGCTCTGAGTCTCCAAGAGTACAACTTGAAGATAGAGTACACTCCAGGTAAGTCTAATGTGATTGCAGATACCTCATCGCGCCCCGCGTGTACTAAAAGTAAGAAGTTGCCCGTCGTGTCGATGGACGCGAGAGACGTCCATGAGAAGGCCCAGGCAACGCAGAAAAGGTACGCCGATGAAAACCGCCCGCCCGCGCCAGATTATAAGGTTGGTGATTACGTACTTTTGAAGACCCAAGGCTCCAACGACGCTAATAGAGGACAGACGCCTAAGTTTATACCCCGTCGTGATGGGCCGTACCGTGTCCGGGAGGTCGTGAGTGCCACGACTTTTGTGTTAGAGCGCATTAGCGATGGTGTTTCCTTGGGAAAGTATCATGTCTCCTTGTTAACCCCGTTCGTTGGTCGCATCCAAGCTCCAGTTCAGGAAAAGCGTAGGAGGGGAAGGCCGCGAAAGGCTAACCCGACTTCGAGGGCGTAACGTCTGGGTTAGAGGGGGAGGATGTAACGCGCGGACCTGGCAATGGCGTCGGTCGAGCCTAGTTGCTACGCGGCCGACCGCGCGGCAGTTAGAGACAGTCGCACAGCAACCCGCGAACCTGGCAACAGCGCGACGGTCGCGTGTTGTCGCTAGGCCGCCCGAGCGGCGAACGCGGTCGTTAGGGGCGCGAGGCGCGGAACCGCGGGTATTTAATGCGGGCGTGTGCAGGCGCAGGATCAGTGGTACTCGCGCCGTCGTCCTGAACATGTGATTTGTTTGTTGCACTATAGTCTTGCGCCCAACGTTGGACAAGTTGTTAAACAATTAATTTAAAAAACTTTTCGTCGTCCCTCTTTAGGAAAAGTATATCTCCCTATTAGAGAAATATCTGTCCAGACTTCTATAACGCTGTTTGTTTATTATAATGATCTGTTTATTGATAAATATAATATACTACAAAACATAATACAACGACTCAATGTAAATAGAAATAGTAGTGATTGGAAAAATACGTTCACAAAAAACGTAATAATTATAGGGAAAAAAAATTAATTTAAGAGTTTTGTGATTAGAGTAGGTACAGTTTTGTTATAACGATTAGTTTTATCTTCTTCTCCCTCTTTTACTCTTCTTTGACTACTTTTGTACATACATTAAAATTATGTACGAAATACAAAAGTTTTAACAATAGTTGCATAGACCACACGACTGAAGTTAAAACTTACGAAACGTAACTCACACTCTCTTTCTATCTTCACTAACTTATATCTCCCTCTCAACTTCCGTTCGTCTCACCCGATCATACTTTTTGTTATGCTCTCGTAACGTCACTGATGACTAGCCCTACTGGTTGTTATACTCTTATATATCATTTAACTGAGGTAGGGCACAGCAGGAAATTTCCTGCTCAAAATATGGAGCAGCCCGGCTGGGGTAGTACCTCGACCTTACAGAAGATCACAGCTAAATAATACTGTTTTCAAGCAGTATTGTGTTCCTGTTGGTGAGAGGGTCGGCAACGCGCTTGCGATGCTTCTGGTGTTGCAGTCGTCTATAGGCTACGGTCTTACCATGAGGGGAGCCGTACGCTTGTTTGCCGACTTAGTTACATAAAAAAAAAAAAAAAAATTGCTTTTTCCCGTGCAGTAGTAACAGCGAGGCTGATGCGTAAACTGAATTCTGTCAGCAACTGACAAATGACTGACTATGTATAAATCTGTCTCCAATCCTATATAATGCGATGCCTAATATGGAATGCGAGAACAGATGTTCTAAACCTTTTCCAGTAGTGAAATTTCATAGGTGCTAAAGTTCCGATACAAGCCGCAGAGCAGGCGTCGAAAACATTTGGTACAAAAAATTAATACAAAAACAGGCGTACACCAGATGTTCCTGACCTGCACAACGTTTGAACGCTGAAGTTAAGACTCGCGCACACTGTTCATATTTTATTTATTTTTTTCGATATTAATTTGAAGTATAATAAAATAAAATCTGTAGGTGTAAAACGTGGGTGTAAAATTGGGCATGTATGTATGAAATAAAATTTGTGTGTATGTATATAATTAATTAATTATGTATATCGTTTCTATAAGTATTTATTGTAGTGTTGGTTTATTATTTATTTATTTATTCTGTAAAAGTATGAATTTTGCTTTATTTCTCCCTTTTGCACCCCAACCCTCTTAGACATACTTAGGTTAATTGATAAAGAAAGCCATCAGCGTGAAACCTGCCTTTAGCAATGTAAATATATATTTTTTGAATATTGAATAATAGGTACTTAAAGAAAAAAAAACATTTTTTTTTCTCTATGATAACAAATCTTTATGTAAACAATTTAGCATCGTACAAATCATTTATATATATACAGTGAAAATAACAGAAATAGTAAAAGTAGTAAAAACTTTCTGTTTACTATTACTCGATTATTGTTTTGTTATGTTTCTCTTTGAGTCCGCCGCGAATTGCCAGTTGTACTATTTATTTATTATTAAAGAAAATTTTCATCGGAGGGATGAATTCCTTGATGTTGTTTTCACCTTTGTTGTGATAGCTATAGAGGTTATTATTGAGTGTAAGCATTCCTTTCTTCTTATTTGTTTTATATTACTAATTGAACATTTAAGGCAATTGCTGTTGTCTGACTGTGGTTTCAGATCTTTATTTATTTCTTAAAAATTTACTTCTTACTTCTTCTTACTTCCAGCGGCGCTACAACCCTTTGTGGGTCTTGGCCTCCTCAACGATATTTTTCCACTTCGCTCTGTCTCTGGCCTCCTTTCTCCAAGCTGTTTTCTTGCCTATTCTTCTGAGATAAAACGTTTATCCTTAAATCCATGCCTAGGTCGTCGTGAATTAAGCGATCCGGTTTTATTCCTCGTTGTGGACTTCTCAACCAGTTGGTTTTTTACAATAATGAGTGGTTAGCACATTGATGAACCCTCCTCTTTTACCCGGGCTTGGGACCGGCAGCGTCGCCAATCCTTAAAAATTTATAAAATCCAATGTTATAAAGAACTTTTCCAAAATCTATTTCTAGATATAGCTTCTCAAACTTTCATGGTCAATGTAGCATAGAATGTTTACGATAATTATCATTCTGGGGTTTCGGGTTTCGCGACTGTTGCAAGCACAAATTATTGTACACTGTGTATTGTGTTTAATCATACATTAGTATTAATTAATTATCTATTCTACTTCTAAGAAACAATCAGCTTGATATGTGTTTGTATGGACAGATTTAGTTTATTTCTAAACGTATGGTATTTAATGGAGTCGTTATGCTATTATTATAATTTTCTTATCATGTTCCGGAGACACAATAATAAAATGGCAAGTATAATGTTTATTTATCAATGGAAGTTTAGAAAAAGATTAAGTTTTGTATTCAATTGCAGAATGTACATGTTCACAAGTATTGAAGGAGGTTTGTATAATATAATTATTATGTATACTTAGCATAAAGACTTCCGTAGCTTAGAATAACCCAGGTTGTCTGGTAGAAATCGCTCACCTAGCGATAAGACCGCCTTTGTGCATAATATTATTTTGTAAGTTTTATTTTTTGTATACCTAGGTATGTAAACTTGTATGCACAATAAAGTATATTTATCTTATTTATCTTATAACCCTTTAAAACAACATACATACACAAAATCTTACTAATTATACCCTCAATGACGAAAAGTTGGATAGTTTAATAAAATTTTCGTAAACATTTCAAACGAAGCCGGGAGCGACCGCTTGTATTTAAAAGTAACCGTATTCAAACATCCAACTGCATTATAACACCAAAACAATATACATAGTAATACAACAAAAAAGCGACCGAGCTGCGCCGGCGCAACTCGGTAACCGAGGTCAATCAACTTTGTCCAGTAGCTATGGTTTTTTATTATTATTATTTTTTGTACATAATCCGTGCATTAGATATGCTGCGTTTGTTTACAGGTAATAGACGTTTTGACAGTTTATTACTGAATTTATTTGATATTATCGTTTATAGATCGTTATATGTAATAATAAATTGCCATTTCTTACTTACTACAAGTAATAATTTGACGGGCTTCTGAGAGGGGTGCAGAAGTTAATAATATATTTTTATTTTACCATCGGAATTTTCTTTTCCAATCTAATATTTACAATCATATGCTGTAAAACCAGAAGTTATAAGTTAATATAAATCTAACATACTGATAGGCTGCCAGAAATTGGCCCTAAGGAAATAATTTTAGCTCAGGCAAGGAAGGGAAAGGAAGGCTTCATCGATAACTATCGCATGTTCCATTTCATGCTAGCTAGGTACTGTTGAATAATCTTAGACTATGCGTAGGCAAAAACCATCGTAAACAAATTTGTGTTTTAAGAGAAAATTTTAAATAAGTATACGAGTATAGACTTATCCATCCTTAGTGTGGTAGTGTGGCGTATTAGACTCCTATACCTACTTATTTTGTTTGTAGGGGCGACCTTACACAACAGTATATAGTATTAGGCATATTTAAATTGTAGTAGATTTGATCCGTTTTAATGCAAATATTTGCATAAAAACATACATATTTGTATTGCGTTTTTATGTTGTAAAGATTTTTACTAATAAGAATAAACTATATGTTATAACCAATTCTAGGTAGGTTTTCATGCGATCTAGTTGTGTTATCGTCAGATCTAGAAACGCCTGACTTAACTGATCTAGCTTTGTAACATACCGTACGTTATAATCCGGTCTAAATTTTTTTTTACTAAAACAAAAAAGTAACAGCGTTCTTGCCGATTCTTTTCTGATAAATCTACATTCTGAATACTGATTCAGATAATAATGATAATTATCGATAAAAGTGAAGCTATGACTGCATAGCTTCACTTTTATCGATAATTAACATTATTAGTGCGAGATGAGGATTTGAAGGTGCTTTTGAAAGCTATTTGAATAAAGTTATTTTTGATTTGATATAATTATTGAAATGAAAAAAAAAATGATTCTATGGCTGATGACTCTATAGCTAATTTCAGCGCACCGTTTTAATGTGAGTTTTCTGATATATAGGTAATTATATTCCTCAGAAAATATAATGGTCCCTATCTCTATCCGTTTTTATAATAATCCGTGTCCGAAAATACCCGTTACGACAATTTTTGACCTTAAATATCTCTCTGAGCGTGAATCTATTAAGCGACGGTTGGTGTCATGTAACTTTCATCACCACTCCTAGTGAATGGTGATGAAAATTAAAAAAGGTAAAGTAAATACTATGTTGTGACTTTATCACGAAATCATTTCTTTAGTGATAATTTTAATTTTTAACACGACTTCATGATCAATCATCAATTTCAATCTTGTCCTACCAACAAAACAAAAACTAAAAAAAAAATCAATTTACATTGACCTATCTGCTTACCTACTTAAAAAATAAACGAATTCACCGCACACCCTTACCTTAAATTATTCAAGAATAAAAAAACATACATAATTTAGTAACCTGTTACTTATGGGAAAATAAAAAAAATAAACCCCGGCTACCGAATATCATATGACCTTTTTATACTATAATAAAAATAAAAAAAACATTAAAAAGATAAGCAGTCTATGATTATAGTGTGGATGATAAATTACATTTTTTTTTAAATACTATACGCGTTAAAAGATCGCTGACAACCGAATTTTAAGTCTAATTGATTGTTTTTTAAAGTTATTCTGAATTTTTATTTGATTATTTGAATATGAATACGATATTTGATATAGGTAAGGATTTGATTTTTTATTTGAACAAGTATTAGAAACTGATACTTAATATTACAAAGGCGTTTAAGGGTAGTTATTGTACCCACAGATAATATTAAATATTATAATGTGACGTATATTTTTTTAATTTTCTTTTCGAAAATTTTAAGTTAAGATCATTATTCATTATTTACAATATTTTAATTACAGCAGACTCTCTACTCTTTTAAGACTCTGATGAATCATTCTATATTATGTTCATTACAAATTAAATTATTTAATTAACAAATATTATTATTACTATCCTCTCTCTCTCTCTCTCCAGATTTTGTCCAAAGTGAAATTAACGTATAGTTAGTTCAAGTCATCTTTGCGCGCGGCTCTATGTGTGCGTGCGCTTGTAATTATACAACTTTAATTTGTGTAGCAGACGGTCAGGGACAGGGCGACGGTCGCGTCACTACGCGACCGTCGCACCCACGCATATACCCGCGCGCAAAGATGAGTTGAACTTAGTATAGACTTTTTTAACTTACGGCAACTTTCAATATTCTATCTATCTTTGATTTTGCTTACTAGAGATAGAATTTTGACGCATGCTTCATACAAATTCTGTCAAAAATCTAACCCTAGATGGCTAAACTGGATAGCTAATTGGATATGATATATGAGAGATAGATAGATTGTTAAAAATGACCGTTTGTTTTGGATGCCAAAACAAATATTATAATTTATACAAACATAAGTAGTTTATCTCATTAGCAAGTTCGTCTAATTTTAGTATTCCTTGAAGCCCAATACACGTAACATGAAAACGAACAAACAGACTTCGAACAATAAATCAATTTAAGACGGGCGTGTCAACAGTTAGCTCGTCGAGAATTCTATTCTTTACTTTACTTTATTTTACTTTACTTTGTGTTATTACTATTTTCGTATTGGGATTTCAAAACGGTCAAGATGATTTTACAAATTTACTTTGAAGTATGTAAAACATTTTTCTTAAGTAAATAAAAATAACTCGATTGTTTTTGCGTTTTGACATCGTCTAAATCTGTAATTCCTCGTTAAAATTACTATTACTGTCTAATGAGTTATAGAGTATTTATGGACCTATGATCTTCACCTCAAAAAGAATTTTTCGAATAGCGTTGTTCAATCATTATATTAATTTTAATTAATGAAAAAAAATACCTTTGCAAACATTTTAAGACAATTAAACGATTAGGATTCTGAGTGTCACATTGTCTATATATTTTGTGTTATCCTCATTTTTGTTTTCTAAAAATTACCAAAGTCTAATTTATCATTTTGTTATATTCAAATTGTTATATTATGTAAAATAATTTATTATATTATTGCCTTAATAATAATATAAGTTATTACGGTTATTTTTTACTTTAAGTTTTACTAAAGAAACAGTTACCTTACTGTGTCGTTAACCAGGCTATCATAACTCTTAAGAAGCTTAAGCGTTGTTAAATTACATCTATCTTGGTAAGATTTTTTTTTTTCAATTTGATTCACTCATAAATAAGATGAGCGAGTTCAGACGGTACACACAAACATTTTTACTTTATTATCTTAGAGTATAGATACGAATACATACACTGCAACTATAGCGAGCGTCAGTAAATATACAATTGTAAGCGTGAAAATATATTCGCTAAAAAGGTTCCATATATATATATTTATAGTAAAACCATTAATAGTGTTTTTTCCTGCATTATTTTATAAGTATTGAATAGTGACATTTTAAAAGTCTGGCTTACAATTAATTAAGAATAAGTTTTCTAACAATTTATCACAGCGAGCTGTATTTTAAAGTACATTTACAAAAATGTACTTTAATAATAACAAAGTCAGACAACAATATTTAAAAGTTTTCGATAAATAGTTAGGCCCTTTTACTTCTCCCTTATATCGTGAGTAAGAACCACTAAAGCCTCATTACCACGGAACCCAACTCGACCATATTCAAATTACACACACGTAAACCATTTCATGTAACACAACACTGTAGACATCAATAGTCATTGTGTTGTAATGGCGTGTATGTTCTATGGGGATACATTGAACTAATGGGGATATGACCATATATGGTATAATCTAATTTTTATATTTATATATGGTTCATACCTTATTGTACATTAATTTTATAAGTAACTACTAAATTCGTTTTTATTTATTTATGATATACTACTATATTATTTTTAACCACAGATTTTAACTGACCTAGGGCACAGCAGGAAATTTCCTGCTCAAAATATGGAGCAGCCCGGCTGGGTTAGTACCTCGACCTTACAGAAGACCACAGCTAAATAATACTGTTTTCAAGCAGTATTGTGTTCCTGTTGGTGAGTAAGGTGACCAGAGCTCCTGGGGAGATTGGGGATAGGGTTAACAACGCGCTTGCGATGCTTCTGGTGTTGGAGACGTCTATAAAGCTACTATAATCGCTTACCATGCGGTGAGCCGTACGCTTGTTTGCCGACCTAGTTGTATAAAAAGAAATAAATATAAACTCCTGCACGTTAACCACACTTGTATACATTTAAACACTTAACTCTACATAATTATATTTCATATACATAATTACACGTATATTATCTTACTATAAACTTTACTTAAATGTGTGTGATTGCTGACTTGCTGTAAATGTACTCGTACTTTGATATCTGTCAAAAATACAATTACATTAATCACACACACTTGATGTTGCTTTTGTGTCTGGTGTAATAAATGGTTAATTTATAAATTGCTAACTCTACGTACGCAACTTTTCTGTACTCTTGATAATATAAAAAAACGGTCATATTAGTTTTACATTTGGGTGTATGTGACTGTTGTCATTGTCTTTTATGATTACTTGGTTCAGCCTGTAATATCCTACTGCTGGGTATAGGACTCTATCTCCAAGCAGGAGAAGGAGACCTTAATTCACCACGCTGCTCCTGCTTTTCTTTCATATAGTTTTATTAATAAATATTTAAATAATAAACTACTAACCCTCCGTAAGTAACTTTACTCTAATAAAATATCGAAAATAAAAAATAGGTCATATCATTATTAATCTTTACGCTTGTAGCAGACACACGTGGTTCAATCGCTTTCACAAAATGTTAAATGATACGGAACTGTATTAAAATTATTTTATTATTTATTGTAGGTTATCTTTATGATCGAAAGTATAATTTGGCTTGATAAACGCTTCATAGGAATATCTACTAGATGATGTTTATAGCATTTTAAATGGTTAACCAAATGAATCATGTTTTAAATCTAAAGTGTTGCATATAGCAGGAATATCTTTCTCAAAATCTGGAGCCGTCTGACAGGGGATGTACCTCTACTTTACAGAAGAGAAGATAGCCATAGCTAAGCAATACTGCTCTCAAGCAGGGTAGTGTTCCTGTGGTGAGTGAAGTAGTCAGAGCAAGGATGGTCAGGGAGAGAGGAGTTAGGCTCGGCAACGCGTTGATATTCTTCCGACTCTGCAAGCGTCCATAGACAATTCCTTTGTAATACTAGTATTTTATTTTTATATAAATTACCTATTTGTACCTATTACTGACGCGAACGCTTCCAATATGTCAGGTAGTACAATTATGTAGTCTTTTTAAAAAATCTTCACAAGTTAGCAAGATGTAATTTTACAACGCTCCTTGACGTTAAAGCTCCTTAGGAGTTATGATATCCTGGTAAGAGAGTCTGAAAAATGTAACTGTTTCTTTAATAAAAATTAAATAATTATTGATAAAAAATAAGAAATAAAAATAATGAAGAAACATGTTTATTTCTACATAAAAAATGGTGGATATTTTAGTTATTTACTGTCCAGAATAATTATTTTTAACAATTACAGCTTATTTTGCTTTATATTGTATATTATGATTTGTTTTGCATATTTTCGCTACAATGTATTAGACGGTCACAATAAGACAGATTTAAAACTTAACTTTAATATTCAAGGTTCAAACTTGAATCCGAGATTTAAAGATATCTTTTCTTAAGAAAATCATAATGTAGGTACTATACATATTAAATTTACTTATTTTAAAACAGCCATGAGTTCATGTCTCTTTCTGTGTCTTTCTACTCTCATTTTCAATTTCACTAACAAAAATACACAAAAAACTTTTTCAAGCAATAAATAATCCTACACAATAATGTAACATGAAGTACACTACATGTCAGTCAAGAGTAACAATAATTACCTAAAAAGCAAAAAAATAACAATAACCCAGTGATCCACTGCCTGCTACACAAAAAAAAAAAAATCGCACTGCAACACCGGTACCCCAATTTTACTTTACATTTACTTGACTACAATAGGATTAGTAAAGGAACAGGTGTACAATTTTCATTATTATTACAAGACATTAGTTTACGCATAAAAGCAAAAAAAAAATCGAGCTTTTGGAATCAAATCGGTATACGACAATGATTGCTTTACGTCGAAAAATAACGCATCTATAATTATAAATATGACACAAAATAATGTACTTTAACCATATAAAATAGAGTATAAATTTGTGTGTAGTGATTGATTGGGTTAAGACGTTTACATCTTAAGTGTATTTGAGGTCGTTGGTACTGAGGGAGGCTAAAGCACAGGTGTCCAGCGCTCGGCCCGTGCGAACGAGACGGGTATATTAAAATGTTTAAAGGGAGAGAGAGACGCAACGAAAATAAACGTTAAACTTGTTTATGTTCTTTTTTCTTTTTCCTCTCCCTAGCCTATGTTCGTGACGGTTTTTTTTATTTTGTTTCGTTACCTCGCCTTTTTGGATTAATCTGTTGCATTTAGCTATGTTTTAGACTAGTTTTTTTTTCTATTTTTCTTTATTATTATTCCTTACGCAATGAGATGTTGGTGTCAGTTCTTACGTATGTTATTTAAAAAAAGAGTTTTAAAAGTAGTAGAACTTCAACTGTATTTTTATAGATTGTTAATGAATTATGCTATTTAATAGAAATGAAATGAATGAAATATAATTTCAGTAAATTGGATATTTATGTGCATTCTGTAGAGTTTATTTATTTTTGAAGTTTGTTCGTCCAGGTTAAATGTTTTTTTTTAAAAATTCAATGTTTTATTTTTGGTCATTAGCAGAACTTATCTTTTTAGTCTTTGCAAAAATGTATGACTCCTTTTGTGAGACTCGTTTACTTATCGTCATATATGTTTTAAGTAAATAAAAAATTGTAGTAAGTAGTAGTAGTTAGTAATGTAATAAACTTGTTTTTTTAATCTAATATAATCCATTATTCCGCAAAAAACACTTAATTTCATAGCAAGGTTTTTTGTAACATTAGTAAATTAAATATATTTAAAAACCATAATTTTTTTTCGTTTCCTTATTAGTCATATTCAAGTAAGAAATAAATGTTTCATCATAACATCATTCTATAGGAAATTATCTAAAATTAGTTAGAATAGTTAACTAAAATAAACTAAGCTTATTTATGACAAGATTTTTAAAAATAAATAGTTTTATTTCGTTTCTTTTTGAATTTAATAAGGCATTAAAAATTATGCGGGTATATTAGATTAAAGCAAAAAAAAACACAAATACTATTAACCCTAGATAGATAATCTTATTTAGATGTACGGAAAAGATAATCATACGTCAAAATTACTCCTTAGTTTTAAATGGCTATTATTTCAAAGATTAGTTACTTAATTTGATGAACTATGGTGTGTATGTATTTCTTATATCAGTTTAAATAAAAATACAATATAATTATAATTATATAAGTACTGTTTATTAATTATTTAAAAAAGGAACGAAACATAAGGCTATCATTTAGTAACAAAACATAGGAACTTCTCTTATAATTAATAAATCTTATTTTTTAAACTAATCAGTCATTTCTAGTAATACTGTTAGTTTGAAACAATAGAATCTATATATTTTTAACACTTAAATCTACGGAGGTCGATTAGATGCAGCTCAGGCACATGTCAATGTTATGTTCACGACAAATAACCTTTTTGCACTTTTTGCAACATCCGCTAGCCTTACGCTTTTTTTTAGAGGGGCAATAGGCACAGTAAGTACGTTTCTTTGGATTGGGCTCTTCTGTGTCATCTTCGGTTGGTCCAGGAGCAGCTTTCGGTAACGTATTCTTTATCTCATCTCGCAAATATCGCTTCAAAGTGGGTGCTTCCAAGCGCTTGGCCATATAGGGTGAAGTTAGAGCCATGCTCAAGGACCCCTTTGTGACCTTATAATATTCAGTGCTGAGATTCGTCCTCGTCTTGATGCCTTTGTAGTAGACCAGCAATGTTTATTCTTACCTCTTATGCTAGGCCGAGACACGGTTATCAGACGACGAGAAGCTGTAGTTGGTGGTACTTGTTCAGCATTTCCTTCAGGTGGTAGACTGGATGCTATTGACTCTTGGTCCCTCTCCTCGTCGACGAATGCCTCCTCAACGTCACTCTGCACGTCGTCTTCGCTCAGATGGTCCTCGAGCTCGCTGTCAGTGTCGGCAGATGAAAGATCTTCATCGCTCTCTAAAAGAGCCGCCAGGATGCTTTCGTCTTGTAAATTCCGATTTTCCATTTCGACAGGATATTCTGTAATATTTATAAATATAATATAAAGGTAAAACTATCGCTAAAACAAATAAAAGTTACTAAAAAGAACCCTAATTGAAATGCATACAAAAATCCTAAAAGTCACGTTAAAGATAATCATACGTCATTTTGACTCCAACACCTGTTGTAATTCGAAAACGGGAACACTTACTTCGGTGCCGCGACCGCCACTCGATAGCTCCGCCTGGCAACTGAAATGTCCGTAAAGCACTGCGCCGGATTCGCGCGAATTAGAGAGAGACAGCAATATTTTGAAACACACGGAGTCATTTTGACGTAGATTATCTTTCTAGGGTTAATAGTCCAAAAAGAAACCGGTTAAAATCGGCACAGTCGATTTATAGGCGAGTGTACACAGACCGCATGCTGCGCAGGCGCAACGAGAAATAGAACCTCACAAATAGCATACTTTTTGTACAATAATCGAAACGCTATATTTTTTCGAAACACTAATTTTTTTTCTACGTTTTACACTTACATTAAGCAACGGTAACTACATTTGGTTGGTGGATGGTAGACCGAAAGAAAAATCCTTACTAACCTATTTAGAAGCTAAACAATTTTGGCGTAGGTAAGTGAACAAGATAACCGGTAATTTTAAAGAATCAAAGTCGTAAAGAGTCCTAAAGTTATGTCTGCCAATTGTCTGCCAATTGAGTTATGTATCTGCCAATTGAGGTATGTCGGAGGCGCGGGTTCAAACCCCGCTGGATCGAAAAATTTTGATATGATTTAAAATGTTTATAATTTCCTCATGTGTGGGTAGCACAAAAAAAATAATAATAATACGAATCAAAGTCCTAGATTAAATTGGTGTTTTGAATTTGCTCTGCTCATTTCTGCTTTCCTCTGCTTATTAGTAAACTGACAATTAGTATCTATATGTTTTTCGTGTTTTTGGTACTAAGAATAAAAGTAATGATTATTATAAAAAAGGTTCGTATAAATATTACGTATAATTAAAGTAAGTTTAATGTCTCTCATTAAAAAAATCTTTAAAAGATGTAAACTGTATAGACACTTATAAAAATATGTGTTATAAAGTCTAAAGAAAGCTAATCTATTGCAACATTAGAAATTTATTTACACCATCTCGTTCGACATAATAACCAATTTTCTTCAAACGTAATATGCTCTATCAAGCTCTATCAGATTACAAAAAAATGATACACACACATAAACAAACACGCACTAAAAAACTCCAATACGTACGAAAACGACTACGCACACAGAAGCAAAGCGTAAGACCAGTAGTCGACCAGTTTATACGTAACCGAATGGTAACCGAACGGTAATAATCGTGGCATTGTTGTGTACGGACAGCAGAAATATTGTCTCTTTTACACTTTGAGCAATTTATAGAGAAGAAAGAGATAAACAATTTTAAACTGTGTTTCTGCTAAACTTTGCAATGACACGCGTATTGTGTTTAGTTGTTATGGTGTTAAAGTTAAGTTCTTTGTTTTGTTTACGAGTAATGAATAATTTGACTGTACGTGATCAACGACTAGCCTTTATATATATATTCGTACATATTGTTATAATAGATTATAAACATATTGACTATTGTACTAGTAAACATAAAAGTATGTAAAACAACTGACTATACATTTAGTACTAGGTTAACAGCAAATAGAAGAAGTTGTGCTTCGAATTTTAAATTTCCAAGAGTTCATTCGAATGTTTTTTTTTATATTTTTTTATACATATACAGGATGTCCCGTAAAGAATGGATAATCCTGAACGTGCTTGTATGGAGGGGGAGGTGGGTTACAAAACCAAAAAAAATTTTTTTATCTCAATCAGTTCGCGGTATATGCCATGTTTTGTAAACTTTAGAAAAATCCCAGTTTTTCTCACATTTGTGGGCACCACGTCCGCTATTTGAGGCCTAGATCGGATTTTTTTTCTTTAAAGTGTTCTCTAATAATGATGTTCCTTAATTATGTTTCAAAAAACACAACTACTATGAATAGTAGTTTACAAGAAGTTGCTAAACTTAAATTTTAATTTTGAAATTTACTTAACTGCTAAGTTTGAGCATCTGTGGTGTAAAAAAAATGTATCGGAGTTGTAGCGGCCAACTACTTAAAAAATAGCCTACTACATAAGGATTCTACAACAGTACCATACTATCTACTTTATATCGTAAAATTATTGAGATATAGCCATTACGTGAAACTTTTTAATTATTTTTTAGTAACAAAAAATCACTTATATGCAAAGCTGTCAGAAAAAGGATTAGTTTGAAGACAGAAATTTAAATTGCTCTTTACATAACAAAATTTAAAATGAATTACTTAAATGTTGTCGAAGTTTGGTAATTATTTCAAACCAAAAATACCTTCTACAAAAGCAAAACGGTTGGGTGACACGCTAGGCCTACCCGTAATGAAGTTCGCATCCATGCACTTTAAAGAGGTCTTTAGCGATACTATGAATAACACGTGTTTACTCTACAAGTTTATATGTTCCTGGTACATTGTTATTTATAAACACAAAACTCAGCACACAATTTAGAACCTCGAGAAAGTTTCTCCAGACCCTACCTCAGTAAGTCTCGCTCACATCTTAAACACGTGGTACAAGAAAGAGAGAAAATATAAAACCCTTTAATTTATGCCACGATAGTACTTGTATCTCGAAAATAAAATATCATCTTATTCTTTTTTGGGTCACTGGCCTCGAGTGATGCGCGTTTGTGATACGTTGTCGATGCTTCGCTCTTTATCGACCTCCTTTTTTTTTGTTTGCACAAAAAGTTTTGACTCGTTAGTAGGTCTGGTGCATTTTGCAAGTCCAATTAGAGAATTCAGTGAAGTTGTTTATTTGGTTTTTTCCTACTAAATACGGTACATGTTACGCAAACATTTACTGTAAAACTGTACTATATTAAGCTTCTTTTTGTCGATCAGATAGTGTAATTAAATACACAGATGTCAAATTTGACAAAAAAGTTGATTTGACAAGTTTTGATGCAGCTTATCGCTGACCTTTTCCCAAGGACAGTAAAGACATATGTACGTGAACTATAAATGGTAAACTAAAGTTAGTAACATTATTATTACTAGCAATAACACCGGTCTGTAAAACAAAATAGTCATATTATAAAAGATACTAGTGACCCGCCCCGGCTTAACACGGGTGCAATGCTGATAATAAATACTATCTATAACAAAAGATACGTCACAAACCTCAAAAATTATCAGTGTTTCTCTAACATATTATACATGTATTATACATATAAACCTTCCTCTTGAATCACTCTACCTAACTGCATCAAAATCCGTTGGATAGTTTTAAAGATCTAAGCATACATACAGACAGGAAGAGAGACGAGAAGCGACTTTGTTTTATAATATTTAGTGATAAGATATTAGTATTTAAAAGGTTTACTATTTACTTCCATCGATGTCTATGCAATAGCATCCCTAGTCCACAGTAGCCGCTTCGCCCACAAGCTGACACACGTCACAAATCACAACATAGACTCTTGCTTTTGTATTTTATAACCGTCGTAAAACCGAACCGAACTGCAATAAGCGTAGATAACTATCGAAATTAATAATTCAACTGGTTTAGAAGAATATTACGGATTATAATAGATTCGAAATACTATCAGATGTGAACTATGAGGAAACAAATGATATTACCGTTGTTTTAGATGAGTATGAAAGACACAACGTTCCATGGAGGTTCAAGATTATATTAATGACTAGCTTGTACGCGCGACTTCGTCCCCGTGGAATAGGACCACCCGATTTTGAAACATTCTTCATTAGTGCTACGCTCCTATAGGTCTTAGCGTGATGATATATAGCCTATAGCCTTCCTCGATAAATGGGCTATCTAACACTGAAAGAATTTTTCAAATCGGTCCAGTAGATCCTGAGATTAGCGCGTTCAAACAAACAAACAAACAAACAAACAAACAAACAAACAAACAAACAAACTCTTCAGCTTTATTATATTAGTATAGATAAATATTATGGATTTAGTGGTTGATTTCATGCAAGATATGGCTAAATTTATAATAAAACACAGGTATTTTTTAAAGAGTAGAGTCAGTGCCATCTTCGCTTATAACAAAAATAAATAATTCAATAATAATTTTAATTTGTAATATGGCAATTCAAAATGCTTTTGAAGCCTACTAAAGTAAGTAACTTTTGATTTTGATTTACGACGTACCTACGTCCATAATGGTTGGAAATTTTATTGATCTTCCGAAATAAAGATAAAGATACGCAAGTCGGTGGTCAGAAACCGCAGCTACCGGAATTCACGTTCCGATACGGGCCGAAAATATTTAAGTGGCGATAAAATGGCAAATTTCGGTAATCGACGTCGCGGCAAACGCGGTTGTTATCAATAAATTTACTTTAAAGATACGGGCTGAGAATTTTACCAAACAAAAATAAACAAAATTTTTACACGATTTTTTCATTAACTCTACTGTCAGCCTTAAATTTTTGGACATGATTTTGAATAAAAAAATTTAAGCCAAGGTGGCCTTCTACCATAGGAAGCGTTACCTTACACCTGACTTAGTAACTTTTCGACAAAAAATTTCGATACGGAGTAACTTATAAATATGACTTTTTCATAAACTCTCCTCTTAATCCTAAATGTCTTGCATTTTGAATAAAATAAAATTTAAAACTAAAATACACTTCTGTCGTAAGAATCGTCCCCTTAGACACACCTGGCTTGGTAACTCGACAAAAAAATTTGTACATAAGGATTTCCAAGTGCAGTTTTAAAAGTTGAAGTAAAGTAACTTACGAACACAATGTACGGAGTATCTCTGTCACGTGTCGAACGTAATGATCTTGAAGGCAATTATCATTTGAAAGACGCGTAGTACGGTAGCCAGCCGTCTTTTGTTTTGTTATACCGTTACAGATAATCGTCCACTTACGTTATTTCTATCACTCGCAGTTTTTGTTTTGAATATTCAAAGCTATTCTTAGTTGACTAAAATATGGAACAGTTTAAATGTAGGTAACAGCTGTCAATTTAATCGTAACGTTACCTATTACTTATTATATTTTTGTTGTTTTAGTTTGATATTTAGTAACTAAATTACCAATTTTCTCTTCATATTCTTTCCTTTAAAATTTATGAAGGTTGTAATCTCCATCGCTTAGATTAATATCGTTCATATATTCTTCATCTTAATTAACATTGGCGAAATCATCTATTTCTGTACTATTGAGGGTGATTATTCAAAATGGACTGAATGCTTGAAAATAGCATTATAAATAACTTGTAAAAATACAATATTGTCATAAATGACCATTACAATCCAATATACATATGGCTTTCAACACTTGCTTTGTCTGTCGATGGCGTCTAGAAAATCATTATTCGTTGTTGCGTGCAACAACAATAATTAATAAGTTTGGGTCTATAGTATTTGCATACAATGAGACAACTGAACGCGACCGAGTTTCAAAATGAACTGAGAAATGAGAAATAATAATGACTCGTGTTACAGAGCTTCTGAATGATTGAATTTTTATTTTTTCATTAATATTTACACTTAAATTATTACTAGTTTCCTCTGAAGCCTAATTGTCAACATGTCACTCATTGTGCGTACAACGCTGTAACGGTCTTTCAGCTGTAATTTGTGATATTATATTTATCATATACAATAAATTATAAACGTTTATTTATTTATCGTGCGGAATCATATTAATTTTTTTTTTGAAGCTTTAGGTTGTGTTGCACTTTTTTAGAACATTTTGTTCATGCTTTTAGCAACTATACCTAATCCATCGCAAATAAGTATATAATATGATTTCAAACAATAAAATTTAACATGTTGTATAGAATAAATATTATCGACAATCAAAGCATTTACGTTGTAATAATCTCGGTAAATCGTAAAACATGTAAAGAAGTTCTAATTGTATACATTTAACAAATCTTCATATAGATGAACAAGTACTATAACGATCCTTATTCCTATAGTAATAAAACGTATAAATTAATCCTGATGTCCAACTTGCAGTTCTATTTATATGACCGATTCAAGTCCAGTTGGCTCGTCATCTTAATTGTTGTTAAGTACTTAATCTCATATTCTGTCCGTGTAACTGTTAAAACTAGTTTTGACTGCACGAATAATTATTACGATTTAAACCTACCCTTTGGTTCAACTTGAACGAAGTTTTTATTAAATTTTAAATTCATTGATCTATGAATATCGTTTAGTCATGTAAGAATAGGATTTATAATCTTTTAAAGATTGTTTTTTTTTTCAAATTTTTTTTTTATCTTGCTAAAACATCTGTGGCAATAATATAGTTGTTACTTGATCTAATTTGTTCAGTAATCGAACAGGCAACTTCATTTGACCTGACAACAATACTGCACAAATCTCTAATAGACCTTTTCCATAAACGATCTACCGCTGTTTTTATTTACTGGACACATTCACTTGACATGGTAACACTTATAATACATTTTCTTTCTGTATATAAAAAAGGGCCATATGTATAGATACTTGAAACTTAATAACGAGAGGTACCTCACAATACGTATGTTCATTATACCAGCATACATGAACTGAGATGTACACTATCAGTTCATCAGTTAACTTACCATCTCGTTATAATAATAAAAGATCCAATATCGTTTTATTACCACTCATTCGACATCTACGGACCATCCTAATCTTACCTTTGTTGATACAGGTATCATTTAATTAACCGGTTGAAGTAATTCCTATTTTTATGTTTAGTCATTGATTGGAAAGGGTTGAAAGGATTGGACGAATGGTATGACAAATTATTTTGTGATTAATTCCATTGAGACGCGTTCACCGAAGTGTTGTGTCAAACTTGATCTGTGGGAATCATTGTTAACTGATTTTTTGATGACATATTTAAATTTAGAAACGATGATATTCATAGTAACACTTAATAAACCTACCAGTTATACTATTACAGCTTACTGTCATCAATCGTGTATTAAAATTCCAATTTCTAAATTCATATATGTTATGGCAACATTTTTAATTTTATCTAAAATTATATATTGTCTGTTTTGTTATAATGTGTCAGATTGTTATTTTTTGTTTTCTCCTCTACTTAAAATCCCATTTATTCCTCTTTTTTTAAATTGATTTTAAAAATTAGATTCAGAACTTATTTTACTATTAAAAGTATCTATTGAAACTATTTTATTTATTTGTTAATCATTACTTAATTATATATCTCCTCATTAATAAAAAAGTAATATTAAATAGTACCTACTTAGTATATTTCTGTCATTAGACCAAACATACCTACGTATGTAATATATCGATGATCACATCGATATATTTCTTATACGTACAGTAGTAATGAAGATCATTCTTTTAAAACACTAACCAATATATTTCGTTACTTATGTAATAAATTACAAGTTGCGTTGATAGTAATCTCAAACTTTAACATGTAATAAAAATGATATGAAATTATCGTACAATCGTTAAAATTGTTTTAAATTCTAGAATGTTATCTTCAAATGGACGTCGCATTTGACTGGTACTATCTCCCATCTGTGCTTGATTTATGGGGTCATAAACTGACCGTTCTTAGATAAATTTCAGACCGAACGCGTGCGGTTACAAAACCGCACAGTAACCCGACTGCATTCTTTACTATACTCTCGAAGTCTAGACAATCTATACTAATACCATGTAGCGAAAATATACCTATTTTTGTATTTTTGAATTTTGTAATGGAAAAACTCAAAAAGTTTTTGACTGAAATTCTTTTACCACGATACAGACACACTGAGAGAGATAGGCTACATGGCGAGAGAAATGGAATAGCCGAATTCGTATAATCCACAAATGAGGCTAGCAACGGGACAAAAATAAAAACGAGAAATAGTAATTACTAGTTACTAGCTTCTGCGCGCGACTTCGTCGGCGTGGACTCCGCTCCTATTGGTCTTAGCGTGATGATATATAGCCTATAGCCTTCCTCGATAAATGGGCTATCTAACACTGAAAGAAATTTTCAAATCGGACCAGTAGATCCTGAGATTAGCGCGTTCAAACAAACAAACAAACAATCAAACAAACAAACTCTTCAGCTTTATTATATTAGTATAGATTAAAAATTAAAATAAGTTTGTATGTTTTGACGGAAGGTTTGCGAAACAATAGCCGTCATTGATTGATGACAAAATATTTGTGTAGAACATGCAGATGTTTGCCATTGTTGATATTTGTGATTTTTTATTTTGTATGTTTCTTAACTACACAACACAACACAGGATTTTATCCTATTTATAGAATAAGGAGTGTGATTGTTTAAAATTTAAGTCTTTAATACCCACGCGTTACCGCGTCGTATTCAGTGTGAAACTCCACAAGACCGAGTGCTTAATTCCACCTTCATGTTTTAACTAAGTATTGGTAATTTTGTTTTGCGTTTGGTTTTATTTTACTACCTCGCAGTGCGTATCTGTGATTTATGTTAAATAAATATTTAAAGTGAATTCATTTGATCTCCTTTGCGTTTTAAATAGGTTACAGTGTTTATTAGTTTTGTCTTTTTATACTGTTTTTATTACGATTATTGATTATAGGTTTATTGGAAAGTTTTTCTTTAATTTCGAATGATATATGGATGCAATAAAATTGTTTTTTCACACAGCTCTGTTGACTTTTTTTATTGATATTTTTGGTTGCATTTTGATACACTTTTTATTGAATATTATTTTGTTGATTACAAATATATATTTATACATATATATATTTTACTTATTTATACTTAATTATATTTATACTTCTCTTTACTGCTCTGGTGTAAACACCGACGGTCGCAGGTTCGATTCCCGCTCGGAATGGATATTTGTCTTTAAGTAAATACTTATTTCCGGTCTGGTTGTTAGTCCGTGTGGGTCTCCCCACCGTGCCTTGGAGAGCACGTTAAGCTGTCGGTCCCAGTTGCTATCATGTACACCTGATAGCGATCGTTATTCATGGTAGGGAATATATCAGGCAACCCACAGTGTAGTGGAGCAGCGTGGTGGATTTAGCTCTATCCTTCTCCTACATGGTGAACCTCTTTCCCCACTGCACATAGATTAAAAATCACAAAAAATATAAATTAAACATGTTAATAACCTATAACGTTGTTGTATGTATGTTGTATGACCAACAATACTACAAACACGTCCTCAATAGAGTGCAAGATATCATTCCTTATATTAACCTGACGCTTTCGAGTAAATCCCAAAATCTCCTCTTGGGCTCCCCTACTATATTAACTACGTACTACGGATTTATGTTCCTAATTTATCCATTACACTTATACTCGAGTATTTTTTATCATAAAATTTATTACTAACTAGCTGCTGCCCGCGACGTCGTCTGCGTCCGTTCACTGCTCGTTCCCCTTAGATGATAGCGTGATAATATGTAGCCTATGTTCTGACCCGACTTCTTAATAATATTCGTGGCAAATTTGAAGTAAATCCATGCAGTACTTTTTGAGTTTATCCCGGACATACATTGACTTTCCTATCATTTTATTATATGTATAGATTGTGTCAGAAGAATATCTATACTAATATTATAAATCTGAAGAGTTTGTTTGTTTGTTTGTTTGAACGCGCTAATCTCAGGAACTACTGGGCCGATTTAAAAAATTATTTCAGTGTTAGGTAGCCCATGTATCGAGTAAGACTGTAGGCTAATATCATCATGCTAAGACTAATAGGAGCGGAGCACCAATGATTTTTCCTTTTTAGAGCTTCCGCTGCGTCAACAGTTAAAGTTTCGCAAAAATCATGTATGAGTTGTATGACAGAATTTTTCCTATTCCACGCGGACGAAGTCGCGGGCAGAAGCTAGTCCTTGATAAAGAAATAAATTATAGAAACCGTTATCGATTAAAATAACGATGCTCAATACACGTAATAAGTATTCTTAACTTTCATACCAAACTAACGAATCATCCCACAAAACGCTATATCATTCATTATACCCGTATCTCCGCAATGAAATGCTGATAAATTACACCCTAGACTTCAAACCTAGGAAGTCCTAGGTCATTCATTAGTACTAGGATTACATAGGTTATTAGCAAGTCAAAGTACCGCAAGTCAGGTGATGAAATAGGGCTGGTTGGTCTACGTTTTTATTAGATGTATGGATTATTGCAATTTATATGATATCGATGTCATGTTGGGGTAATGAGGGGTATTAATATGAGATTGCATTTATATAATACTAGAGATTCGACTCTGCTCTGTATGATATATGTAGTCTATACATATAATAAAATGGTAGAAAAGTCAAAACTGTACATTGAATATTTTTTAAAAAGAATACTTGGGGTGTGATCTACAATCGATACCGAAGCCAAAAATATAGTTTTAAGAATTTTTGTCTGTTTGTCTGTTTGTCTGTATGTATGTCCGGGATAAACTCAAAAATTACTGCATGGATTTACTTCAAATTTGGCACGAATATTGTTAAGAAGTCGGGTCAGAACATAGGCTATATATTATCACGCTATCACCTACGGGGAACGAGTAGTGAACGCACGCAGACGACGTCGCAGGCAGCAGCTAGTAATTAATAAAATGAGAAGTGCGCTCACCAAAATTTTGATTTATTTGCATATTAATTTCTGAATTATCTAATACATATTTTTTTTAAAGATATTATGGTCGCAATTAATTAATACTTAAATAAAATAAAAATAAAACTTTACAGTTAGTAAAAAAAAAAGGGAAATTAAAATGTAACACTAAAATTACAATAATTTACAAAGACATTTAATATACCTAATTATACTAACTTAAATAAAATCCTAACATAAAAATTACAATGCTTTGTAATCATTTATTGGATGTTATTTATTTATCTTCACAAAAAATTATTATCTATAATTATAAAAATATAATTCTATATAAAATATACTAATATTCTTCATACATTGTCAACACTCAAGATGCAATTACGGTAAGAAAAATCAATGCGACAGCAAAAACTATAAATTATTGTAGTTGAACATAATATACATATAATAAATATTACTATAGGCTAGGACACCTGTGCTACGCATCCAGCAAGGATAAAAAAGCCTAGCATTGAGACAGAATAGAATGGACTTACCTGTCAGTTAAAATATATTATTTATTTATGTTTATTAAAATGTGAAACAATGAAATTTAATTACTATGTATACTTCCAAATTATGGACGACGTAACTTAATAAGTAACACATATAGTTTTAAGTTTTTATTTTTTTTTTGTACCTATTTACATTAAATGTATAGATAGAATAATATAAATAAATGTAAATTAATGCAATTTTTTTGTAACTTGACTAGCTGATTCTATTTTATGTATGTAGTAGTACGTAGTGTGTGAAGAAAATTAGTTGTAGACGTATGAAAATCAGACGACTATCGAAATTTTACGCAGACGAAAAAGCAAAGCACCACTTGTTGTACGAATAATGTTTAAAGAATTAAAAAAAGTGTGTGTGTCAGACAGATCCGACATACGACTGGAGTTTACTCCTTCATATCGACTGTCTAAATGGGCACAGAAAAGGCTTACTACTCTGTGTAAAAGATCAATACTATATCAAATGGTAAATAAACGAATCAAATAACACCATCTATCGATGGATGGCGCACAAAAACGTAACGAGGTCATTCGTTCAGTAGATTTTACTCCTCATATTTTTTTCATATCGGGGGCCTTATATGAAAATCGATTCTTAAGGAGTAAACTCCGAAAAATAGATTTTTAGTTAGTTTAGTATAGACTTTTGTTTAGTCTAGGTCTTTTTCTCTACAGAATTCTCTATCTTGCACCGTGAGTGCGTTAATACGTAGATCTATGTGTCTATCGAAAACATTTGAAAATGATTATTAAGATACTCGGATAGACCCTAGCAGTGGAATCTCTACATACATACATATAATCACGCCTCTTTCCCGTAGGGGTAGGCAGAGACCACTTCTTTCCACTTGCAACGATCCTTACATATTTGTTTCGCTTCGTCTACTTTCATTATTTCTTTCATACATGCTCTTCGGTTTAGGGTCCTCTTGACCGGGCCTTTTTTCAATTATATAATCTATCAATTAAATTCAGAAGAACCTACAACGATATACGATAGTCAAGAACTCAAGAGTAATGAAATTATTGCATGCACAAATCCAATCCTATTATTATTACTATATTTACTACTACGTACTATTTATTTACTACGTCTGACTGTTTGTTATTATATAAAACATCATTGAAACAAAACACTACGTCACTAGTACCTAGTTATTAGCAAATAACAGTACAGTTACACGAGATGTTCTAATAATAATAGTAATATCACGCGTGACACATGAAACAATAGATCGCGAACTGACACTTGCGTAATATAAAACTTAAGTGTGCGGTTACTGATGAACCGCATCCACAATATATGAACGTTGCACTTGAGAAAGAGACGACATGTCCTTTATCCCTCTCGCACAAAGGCCGGTCGCTGCACGTGTGTCGTGAGACTCATGACAAAACGGGTTTGCGGACGGCACAAGATTTTATTAATTTGTGTTTCTTTCTGTTCACCTCCTCGGCCATCCTGGTACCCTGGTACTGGTATCATCGATCTCATTGATAACAAATTGCTCCCTTTGTTCTGTCTGGGGTTTATATTTCGTTTTTTTTTTACGCGCATTTGTCATAACGACACGTCCTTGTAATTTCTAAAGCCCTGGTGGTTCTTGGTTATTATGTAAATTTATTTTGGCTAAGTTAAAATTTAAAATGAATGAATGCAAATTTTATTTGGATTAAGGAAGGAAAGATGAAAGCAAATTGGAAGATATTTCTTAAGACTTATGTATAAGTTTTGATAGTCCGTTATTAAAAGTAGGTACATAACCTGTACTAAACAAGATAAAAACTTATGTAAGGAGGGGTAAGATGAAGATCTGGTTCCATTAGCTTTATATTCCAAATAGTAAACTACCTATAAAATATATAATATCTAAAATAAGATAAAAAAAAATAAACATATTTAATAGGTAACCAATTTATTATTTTATATTCAAAATTTATAATTGAAAACTTAATATATCTTTTTAAATTATTACAAATTATCGTCTTTGTATGTGTGATTTAAGATATTTTAGTAATAAATCTTTTCGATACCGTTCAAAATACCACAAACACAATATTATTTTCAAGCCATTATATTATTTGTTGCTTAAAAATAAGGCATATATTTCATCGAATTGAAAAGAACGTTGCTCGCTGTACAGCCAGAAGCAAACCGCTACTGTAGACATTTTCCAATCAAGTTAATCGATTCTAAGCTATTAAAATGTTTTGCTCCCGTTTTATATTTTTGTTAGTTTCAAACCAGTCGTCGTAGTTTCATCGGTTCGAAATAATTATTGTTAAAATATTATTAAAACATTTGATTAGGCGAGGATTTATAAGCTTGTTTTTAGTTTGTCTTTTACACTACTGAACATAAATATATAGTATAATGAGTATAATACATTTGTCATTTATAGCACAGGCCACAGAATATACTCCGTGACATAAAAGTATAAGTTCCGGGATCAATTCTATCGGTATTGGCCTATTGGGTATTATATTAGTGTCTAAATAGCAATATTCAATGGTAAATAAATGACTACTTTTCGACGGTACATACTGTTTGGACATTTACAGCGTTATCGGTGGAAGGGACTGGAGTCTAGAGTCTGAACCCAGCTCTGACGTAAAATTGGAAACTCTTTACAGCAAGGATGAGCAACCTGCGGCCCGTGGACCGCTTGCGGCTTAAACGTCATGGTCTAAGAGACGTGGAAGAGCAGATAGGCAAGTTATCATAGGCATATTTGTTCATAAATTATATTTGATAAAAATATGTCTCATCGAGTTATCAGATCGGCGAAGGTCGATGTTCCACGTCTCCTCTCCTATCATGTTTATGCGGCAAAACAGTGCCAAATTTCTCATTAAAAATTTCAAGTAAATTCGTTTTTCTGTTCTTTTCTTGTTTGTTTTTATCTTGCATTAAAATTTGTGTATGAAATCTTTACTTATTTTATTTTATATTTCTTTATTTATTCTAATATTTATTATAAAAAAGTTTCGTAAATTATTAATAAGAGAAATCTATGTGCCGAGTGCCGACCGCCAAAAAAAATTAAATTAAAATTTAAAAAAATTAAATTGGCCGAATGATTAAAAAGGTTGCTCAACCTTGCTTTAGAGGGCTCGGGGTGGACGTTCGTCGGTACTAACGGTGACATGAGATCATGTCATCGGTGTAGTGAGATCGCACCTTGCTTTAGAACGTCGTCAGAGTGGGGAACAACCTCTATAACATAATTATATTTTATATGGAATAGGCTTAATATTCAACAAAATCAAACGTGTCATCATAGTGTTATTATATTTTCTAACGGCTTATTAAGCTAAAAAGGTCATTGTAAAAAGGTATAAAAAGTCACATAGGAAATATCGTCGTCTGTTAGAATTCGTTCCAGTGATCAAAATCACCTAGCTGTTATAAATTCATGCCAGTTTGATTTTATACTGTCATTTTTGACATATAAAATTAAGTAGGTATTTTGTTATAGTATTTATTTCAATGTGCTTAACTGTAATACTATATTAAATAGACGGTTATTTTTATCAGAAGTGTAGTAAAAGTATATAAGGGTATCATATAATAGCGTCTGGATGCGTCGAAAACGCAAGCCCCTCACCTTCCGTCTGACGCAGGTTCTCACCGGGCACGGTTGCTTTGGTGACTACCTGTGTCGGACGGCCCAAAGTAGGCCGACGACTGAATGTCACGATTGTGGCGCGGCGGTGGACTCTGCCCAGCACACTCTCGAGGTGTGCCCGAGATGGGCGGCACTGCGTCAGGGTCTGACGTCGGTCCTCGGAGGGGACTTGTCACTCCCGAGCGTCATCACCGCGATGCTCGGCGACGACGAGTCCTGGAAGGCGATGGTCTCCTTCTGCGAGACAGTAATGTCCCAGAAGGAGGCTGACGAGCGGGTGAGAGAGGAGGCCGCCGACGTGGCTTCCACCCGCGGGCGACGAATGGGGGTGCGTAGGAGGCGCTACTTAATGCGCTTCCAGTAACGCCCCTGTGCCCGTGTCGGGCCGGGATGGGAACCCGGTCCTGCTAGACACGGCGTCGTCGGGACTGTTCAGAGGTGAGCCGGACAGTCCCCATGGAGGAGAAGTCTGGCCTTTTCGCCGAGGCCAGCCTGTCGCTGGAGGGATCCTGTTGCCTGCAGATCCGGGACCCTCCAAGTATAGCGGCTGAAGGCTCCCGCAGGGGGTTTAGTGCGGTAGTGGCACCCCAAATGCTGAGTCCGACATACGGTCTAGGACTGCCTACCCGGGCGTCCTGGATATCACCCGTAAATGGGTTACCCTGCGATACCAAAAAAAAATAATCATATAATAGCGTCTAATAAGTTCGTTTCGAACATACAAAAAAAATACGGTATTTTTACTTTAGGCATTATTATTTATTATTAAGATTTAGGATTGGGACTTATAGTATTCTTTATATGTCTATAGGATAATCACCTTTTATCAAACACGTAATAGAATACTAAAACCATGTACCTAATAAAAGTTATTGCATCAAAAATTTGTAATTAATAATTTATTTTATTTTATTATGTTATCCTTTTAACTAACGTAATATAAGTAATTCGGTTTATTGTTGTCTATCTGTTTTAAGGAACGCTTAATAACGTATTAAAATAACTACTACCACTACAGCCTATCACAGTCCACTGTTGGACATAGGCCTCCACAAGTTCGCGCCCGACATTATGACGCGAACTCATGTGTTTTGCCCATAGTCAATCAATCATCAATTGACATATGTCACTATTAGTTCCTAGATTAGCTCCGCGTATTTTTTTGTTTTAAAAATTGAGAAGTATTGTATAATAAGCAAAAAGTGCATGAAGTGTTAAAATAAGTTACATTTCACAAGTGTTATTGTTATCCAGGTCATATAGTGCGAATATAACATACTAGACTTATATTCAAAAAATAGACTTATATCGAACGACTTTTAGTGTAAATTTGCGAAAAGTTAAATTATACTCGAGAGTTCTGCCAAGAAGATAAATATAGTAAATTAATATAAACATTAAACCATTCATACATAAACTAATAAAGTGTTATAAATAGTGCCTAATATTAATTCATAATAATCAGCTGGATACTGCGGGTGTTTATAAAATAATTACGAATTTGCCGCAACGGTCTTCATACGAAATCTTACATTCGAACAATTCATCTACTGACGTCAGTGTTGTCTTAGCCTAGCGGTGAATGCATTGGTTTTCTAACCTACATTCAGTGACTCCGAGTTCAAGACCAGCAAACCACAAAAAGTTTGGAATTATAATTTTAAATTTTGTATATTATATTCGTCTTGAATACTACTTAATTATTATCAATCGGGTCCATGGTACATAGGACTTCAATAAAACTTAGACATTACTGAATACTGAGAGACTGGCAGCGGACAATTGACGTTTGTGATTTGTCATCTGGTGGATGACGGCTGACATCTGACAGCTGTCACTTGACGACGGACATCGATAGTAGACTTCTTGGTGTTGCCACGTACAAGAACTTTCCCCAAATAATTGTCACATAATAAATACAATAATTTATAATTAAGGCACGATTGTTGAACGATAGCTGGAGTTGGAAGCAGGATAATTGTCATGGCTTCTAAGGGCAAATTTGAATGTTGTCGTCGTAATCCAAACTCGACGGAAATAATATTGTGTCGCACTTGCAAAAAGCGATATCATTATAATTGTATCTCGACATCCAAAATAAGCTACAGCGATCTAACTGACAATTACAAGAATACATGGCTGTGTCCAAACTGTGCCAGACCAAAAAGCGATAATACAAACACACCTGTTAGAGGCTTGCAAGCTGATAGGGTCTTAGAGGAACACGATGATCATAGTAGTAGTAATATTATAAAGGATGGTGAACGAAAGATAATAGAACCTACTGTAGCGGGCTTAACTTTTGAAGAAGTGAGGTTAATTGTCAGGGAAGAAATGAAATTTTTACTGGACGCATTTAAGCAAAGTATCCTTGACGAATTTACATCTAAAACTAACGAAGTTTTGGCCTCAATCAATTTTCTTGAAGACCAATATGAGAGCATAAAAAATGATCTATCGGCCAAAACTGATATGATCAAGCCAATACTGTGGCTTGTAAGGTCTTATTATCAGACTGTAGTAACTTTACTACAGTCTGATAATAAGACCTTACAAGCCACAGTGAACGATCTACAAAGCAGACTCACATTACTTGAAAATCAGTGTAGAGCCAGTAACTTGGAAATCCAGTGTGTTCCAGAACATCGGTCTGAAAATGTTGTAGCGACAGTAAAACAACTGGCAGCAACCGTTAAATGTAACATATCTGATACTGACATACAGAGCTGCAGCAGAATAATGAAGTTTAACAAGGAGAGCTCCCGGCCACGTTCTGTTTTAGTCAAGTTCAGTAGCCCAAGGGTTCGGGATACTTTTCTTGCAGCTACTATAGCTTTCAATAAACAAGCAAAATGTAATGAAGACAAGTTGAATACTAGTCATTTAGGAATTGGAGGAAAGAAATGTCCTATATTTGTGGCTGAGCATCTACCAGCGGCTACTAAGACCTTGCACGCCCAGGCACGCATCAGAGCTAAGGAACTGAAATACGAATTTGTTTGGATCAAGAACGGTCGTGTCTTTATGCGGAAGTGTAAATCGTCGGAATACATACTTATTAAAAATTCAGAATCACTCTCAAATTTATCTTAGGTTACTTCTAAAAATTATTGAACAAGTATTGGTAAAATTGTTTTGTTAAATTCGATTCGATAAAGTGTTATTATCAAAACGTCCGCGGACTGCGTTCTCACCTTACAGATGTAAGAAACAAAGTCCTAAACTCAAGCTATGATATAATTGTTTTGACTGAGACTTGGCTTAACGATGGTGTGTATGATGCTGAGATCTTTGATGACAGATATTTCGTATATAGACGTGATCGTGAAACATCTCCCCTATCTTGTCATAAGAAAATTGGCGGTGGGGTTTTGATAGCAGTAAAAAACTATGGTCTGAAATCACGCAGGCAAATTGGTTGGGAAAGTACTTGTGAAGACTTGTTTGTAACAGTAGAACACAACACTGGTAACGTCACTAGGTATTTGCATGTGTGTGCAGTGTACATCCCTCCACCGGTCAATCGTGACACTCTGGACACATTCATTAATAATGCTACCTCAACCATACATAATAATAATCTTGGTACTGCTAGGGACCCCATTTTGTTGCTTGGTGACTTCAATATGAGTTCAATCACATGGACAATCAACCCCGAAATTGCCGTTCAGTATGCCTCCCCAAGTAACTACGCGAACTGTCTTCTTAAAAGTAGTTTGATAGATTTTCTTGCGTTGCATGATTTAAACCAATATAATATTTGTAAAAATACGAGCGGAAAATTTTTAGATTTAGTCTTGTCTAATACAAAAATTAGTGTAATTGAAAGTCAATTTCCTTTACGTAAAGTAGATAATTTTCATCCACCATTAGAATTCGATTTTAAAATTAACGCATCAGATTTTATCCCCCAAACTAATACTAAACATTGTTTCAATTTTAAAAAAGCCGATTATGACTCAATTATAGCACATCTGAATAGCATTGATTGGTTGCAAACATTAGGCACAATTAATAATGTTAATGAAATGCTGACTAAGTTCTATGAAATCTTGCAAGTAGGAATAGATAAATTCGTTCCCAGATCATGCAGGTCGTCAAACCGTTATCCTGTCTGGTTCACACCCGCTTTGATTAAACTCATTAAACAAAAGCATAAATGTCATAATAGATTGAAAATATATAAAAACCCATTGGATAGAATTGAATTCGCGTATTTACGGAGGGATTGCTACAAACTTATGAAACAATGTTATTACAATTATATTCTACATATCGAGGAAGCTATTAGCAATAATCCGAAGTATTTCTGGTCACATATAAAAAACATGCGTCGTAAGGGGTCAAATTATCCAAACAAAATGTCTCTGAATGATCGTGAGGCAAGTAGTAGGCAAGATATTTGTGATATGTTTGCCAGCCATTTTTCGTCAGTTTTTGTTAGGGACAATATCAATAACAACCTATTCTCACAGACAGTACCCCCAAATTTTATAGGCAGCACTTATTTCTCTAATCAAGACATTGAGAGTGAGCTAAAACGGTTAGACAAAACAAAAAGTGCTGGCCCTGACGGAATTCCACCTGTACTGATTTACAAATGTGCAAGCTCGCTAACTGCCCCTCTGACTCTCATATTTAACACCTCCTTGAGGACAGGTATTTTCCCTGATAAGTGGAAGGAAGCGCGGATCGTGCCGGTCTTTAAAGGTGAAAGCGCTGCACAGGCTATTAATTATAGGCCTATATCCATTTTATCCACTGTGTCAAAGGTCTTCGAGAGCTTGGTCTATAAATCATTTTTCAAAGACTTTGCACGGCACATCGGTTGGCACCAGCATGGTTTTATGCCTGGTAGATCTACCGTCACAAATTTATTCTCGTATGTAACCAACTTAATTGAGAATATTGATAACAAACTGCAAGTTGATGCCATATACACAGACTTCTCCAAGGCCTTTGACAGGGTAAATCACGCATTATTTGTTAAAAAATTGAGAACATTTGGTGTGGGAGAAAATTTGTTGAACTGGTGTGCATCTTACCTTCAGAGTAGATCTTCGACCGTGGTGATAGAAGGATACGTTTCACAGCCTTATATTGCCTATTCCGGTGTACCACAAGGCTCTATTTTGGGACCAGTATTTTTAACATCTACATTAATGATATTCCTTCGATATTTCGACACTCGGATGTGTATCTATTTGCGGATGATCTCAAATTGGTAAAAACCATCAGAGACATCTCTGACGTTGAGCTATTGCAACAGGATCTCAATCGTCTTTCCCAGTGGTGTAAAAGCAACCAAATGTTTCTCAATGCAAAAAAATGTCACCTCATCAGATTTACCAGAAAACATAATTATGTGCAGAGTCAATACTATATTGATACTGAGAAACTGGCTGCGGTTCGATCGGTGCGTGATTTGGGTGTCATACTAGACAGCGAATTAAAATTTACCGAGCATATCGATAGCATAGTTACCTCAGCTACAAAGACACTGGGTTTTGTATTGAGGAATTCCAAAGAGTTCAGAAAACCAGCTACTACGATTAAACTTTATAGTAGTCTGGTCAGAAGTAAGTTAGAATATTGTAGTCAAATTTGGAGTCCTCACTACAAAATCCATTCGACTCGAATTGAAAGAATACAAAAGCGACTGCTACGTCATCTCGCGTACCGCTCGAACGGCAGTCAAAGTAGTGGTAATTCATACGAGAGAAGGTTGGTTCAGTATAATATGTCGTCACTGCAATCACGAAGAATTATTTCGGACATGATGTTTCTCCATAAAATACTCAATAATAACATTGATTGTCCACCAATACTTCAATTATTTCATTATAATATACCATCCAGGTTACCCAGGGAACCGCACGCCTTGTTAAATGTATCCCTCTACAGATCCAATTTGGGCAAGTATTCCCCATTGGCTCGACTGGCACGTACTTATAACGATCTGTCGTCAAAGATTCCTGGCCTTGACATTGTTTTTGATGGCTTGCATGCCTTTAGATTAAAATTGATCAGATTCTTTATTGCTAATTATTATTTAATAGATTAATAGTTTAATAGATTAATGAGTCATTGATATTTTTTGATTCCAATTTGTGATTTCCATAATGTTAGGCACTGATGTGTATTTGTAAAACTGTTTATTTATGATGTGGTCAAATGATTATATTTCTTTTTAAAAATCTATATCAATTTATCTAATTATGTAATCCAATTTGTAATTTCCTTTTTTTATCATATTAAATTTGCTATTTGATAATAATGCATGTTGTGATTACCTTTAAAAAGAAATACAATTATACTTTATATCTATTATGTAAAATAATTCTTCTTGTAGAACTGTTGTTATTTCTGTTGGTAATCCTAATAAATAAATAAATAAATAAATAGTCACCACGCTGGGCAGGCGGGTTGGTGACCGCAGGGCTGGCTTTGTCACACCGAAGACGCTGCTGCCCGTCTTTGGCCTGTGTATTTCAAAGCCAGCATGAATGGTTATCCCGCCATCCGTCGGCTTTTTTAGTTCCAAGGTGGTAGTGGAACTGTGTTATCCCTTAGTCGCCTCTTACGACACCCACGGGAAGAGAGAGGGTGGCTACATTCTTTAGTGCCGTAACCACACAGCACAGTGCCGTAACCACACAGCACAATTTATAATATTAAATATGTTTACAATAAACACAGTCAGTCAGTGTAACTCGTAATAATCATCAATGTCTCATAGGTACAATACGTCATTGTAACTCGTACAATACGCCAATTAAGTCATAAAATACTTTAATGCAACATGGTCAGTATAATAAGTACCTATTTATTTTATTATTGCAGAACGTCCCTACTCAGAATCCGATGTTGATAGACAACAAAGTACACCACAGCAACAGTGCCGCCTATCAGCTTCATCACCACCCCTCACCCTGAACTTCGACACGGAACTCGAAGACGACGTCTTTGCACCAAGATCGGACAACGGAAACGATAGATTCTCCACAACAAATCTCGAGATATTCAGATACGGTCGTACTCCCGCTGGAGTGCTCTTAAGTCCGAGGCGAGAGAGATCGTTCAATTTTTCGGTGACAAGTGAGAAACATTGGAGGGATAAGGGCGGGACGGATGTGGCTGACGGCGTTATTGATGCTGATGTGGTAAGAGATTTAATTTGTATTAACTAATAAGGAAATCACCTAGATATAAGTTCAGATATTTCATACGAGAGAGAGGTTGACATAGATATTATCAACTTGATAACAAACAACTCGACTTTTAGGGAAATTGTAAAGTTATCGCAGTTCACTAACTTGATGTTCTCGTATATTAATTTAATAAATTTAACTGAGGTAGGGCATGGTAGGAAATTTCCTGCTCAAAATGTGGAACAGCCCGACTGGGGTAGTACCTACCTCGACCTTACAGAAGATCACAACTAAATAATACTGCTTTTAAGCAGTGTTGTGTTCCTGTTGGTGAGTAGGTAACCAGAGCTCCTTGGGGGGATATGGTCACTTGTGTCGCAGGACCGATGGCCGCTGGAGCAGACGTGTCCTGGAGTGGAGACCGCGTCTTGGCAAACGCAGTGTGGGACGTCCTCCGGCCCGTTGGAACGACGATCTACGTAAGATTTTCGGAGTAGGCTGGATGAGGATTGCGGAAAACCGGGATGTCTGGCGCGAACTTGGAGAGGCCTATGTCCAGCAGTGGACTGCGATAGGCTGATATGTGTATGTGTGTGTAAATTCGTGTACTAAATTCGTAATTTTATTGTATAAGTACTAGTGGTCGACCATAATTAATTTAAATTATAAGTTTGAACATTATTAAGGTATTTTATATGCATAATTTAAAAAAATTAGCATTCTGCACTTCTCTATATAAACTACTAGCAAACCCGGCGAACTCCGTTTCGCCACCAGATGGCTTCATGGATGGCTGTAAAAAAGATTTTCCCGCTTTTCTGTTGAAATTTTTCCCGAATTTTCTTTGCTATAAACCTCACGGAGCCCGAGACCTTTCCAACGAATCACGAATGCAAAACCGTGGAAATCGGTTCGTGCGTTCTGGAGTTATAGCGCCAGGAAGGAAAACCCGACTTATTTTTATATAGTAGATAAGTGTTGGAAATTTCATACACCTCCGTCCGTGAACTTTTAGTAAAAAGGGATACCTACAAAGTTTTTGCTTCTCGTATTAATATATAGAGATTATACATAATTATATTTGTTGTATATTATGCGTATTATTTCTTGTTGACTAGACTAACCTTACTAGTTGAAATAGGCCAAGTTAAATCTAAAACAGTTATTATAACTCTCGCAAAACATTGTTATCTGCTATAATATTGCGCAACTACGTGTTAATGTGCGAATACTTTTAATACGACTTTTCTAAAAACACACGCGTGTTTATTCCTTTGTTCGTTTGTAAAATGAATCATCTGAGTCGATGAACCGTATCACACACGTTGTTATAAATATACATATACTAGGATTTATACTTAACGAGGATTAATTACGTCTTAATTATATTCAAAACATTATTTTATGTGTAAAATAATTATACTTAATACAATTTTTAATACGATTAAAAGTGTAAATAATTAATATTAAAATATTACCTCCTGACAAAATAATACGAGCAATATTTTTCAAACATACAATTTACTATTAAAAACGATCAGGCGCTGTCCTATAAATATTTGTAAGTTACGATGGACAGGTTTAGGTACAATTATATTGTTAATGCGGTAGTAAAATAAAAAGTGCTGACTGAAACGGAAATTAAATCTTTCCAATACGCACCAGTTTACGTTCGAATAAAGTTTACTATGAGTGTTTTTGTTGTTATAGCTAAGATAAAACAGAGTAGGCTTTTAGTTTTGACATTTCTAAAAATTGATTATTGTTTAAAATATTTATTGCATTGCATACATAATTATTCACATTACTGTATTGGTCCTATTATCTCACTTAAGAACTACGCTTGTTATTTATAATTAGGTACTTAACATAGTTTAATTACAGTTAAAGATTTATTTTAAACAATTTTATCACTTTCAATTTAGAAATATTTTAAAGATAATGAAAAAATCAAAATATAATTAAGACTAATTAAAAATTAAATCTGGTTTTTAGCAAATAATTTAAAAGTTAAGTTTTTCTTTCAGTAAATAACATTACTAGAAACAAAATACACTTTATCTAGATTTAACTTTAGCTAATTTAGCTTTCAAAGTAAAATATAGGTAGGTACTATAATTTTAGAATCAAAACTAAACCAAGTATATTAATTCAACGCGGAAGTTCATCTCAATTGTCACCGTCACACTTATCATTCTCGTATCGTGTAATACTGAAATTTATTCGTCCGCAGATGCGCATGAGCATCAACGGTTGGCACATTGCCACGAAATGTTTATTCGTTAACGTATTCCAACTAGGACTGTGTGTCAGTGTTGAAAAATACTTTTATAAATATCATAATATAGACACGTTATAAGTACGCCCTTACGGTTTTAATTTTTCTGAGTTTTAGTACGTATCTATATCTATACTAATATAATAAAGCTGAAGAGTTTGTTTGATTGTTTGTTTGTTTGTTTGTTTGTTTGTTTGTTTGTTTGTTTGAACGCGCTAATCTCAGGATCTACTGGTCCGATTTGAAAAATTCTTTCAGTGTTATATAGCTCATTTATCGAGGAAGGCTATAGGCTATATATCATTACGCTAAGACCAACAGAAGCGGAGTCCACGCCGACGAAGTCGCGCGCAGAAGCTAGTAATTATATAAAAGAGATTTCCACCCATTGACTCATCACGATATCTCTGGAACCATAAGGCCTAGAGACTTGAAATTTGGTGGGAATATTCCTTTCGCCGAGTAGAGGTCAGATAAGAACGGATTTTACAAAATTCCACCCACAAGAGGGGGTTGCGGGGGTTAATAACATAAATGGCAAAACAACGTTTGTGGGTTCAGCTAGTACAATGTATACTTATATACTAACGATATAAAATTAAAGACTTTGTTTAGTCGAACATACAAATTAACTACTAAATCCACTTAAGCATTCCAGGTTAAACTTGAATATAAGTTCTTATTCTTAATACAGCTTGGTAGGTACTTTGTAGTTGGGGCTATAAAAGAATTTATTTGATAACTTTAATTTTTTATAAGACTGCGATCCAAAAAAAAAATTATTGTGTTTTGAAACCTAAAAAACAATCTTTAAAATAAAGACAAATGAAACTGTAAATTAAACTTTATTAAATTTCGAAATTTCACACTGTGTGTTTTTGTATCAACTGCATTGACTCTTTATGGCTATTGTTTTGCTATTACGACTCGTAAGCTGCATGCATGCAGCGTAATTTTATATTGCCTAGTTTAATTTTTTATAGTGTTTCAAAGTAATCTAACATAAGGTTTGTATCGACGTCTTCAGTTTTTATTCCCATAGTTTGGTATGGGGCTATGGGCTATAATTATATTGTTTTTAAACGACACTACAAATCAGGCACGTTCACAATATTTACTATTTTTATTTCTATAATGTAGGTACTTTGTACACAAGACTATAAAATTACTTCTAAGGAATGTACAGTTTTGTTCTAAAAATAATCAATATTGATATTGTTAGAATCAAATCACACGTGATTTAAATCGTTTATTTTATTTCTACATCTACACTAACATAATAAATCTTGAAATATTTGTTCTTCTGGTGATTGAACGTTTTATTATCTATGTCATATATACGAATTTTTAAATTCTTTTAAAATTGGTATACCTGTTTAATAACAAAGGCTATTTAGCTTTAAGCACTAAGATATGCAGTCAATCATTTATAATCCGCAGACCCACGCAATTTTCTAATGTAAAATTAATATAGGAGGCGTATTAGCTTATTCAACGCATAATGTACACATATATAACAATAATAGAAGCAAATATTAATAGGTATTGTTCAAATGCAAATAGGTCATGGTAAATAGGTATCATGTAATAACTAGATCTAGACTACTGCTTCGTCACTAACAAAGGAATATAATTATGTATGTGTCTATATTTATAAGTATAAAGTCATCTTCATGTCTTCTCTATTCTACCACAATTCACCAATGAAACAACTAGTATATCTGAAAGCTATTTAACTAATAAATTGAGTTGTTTAGCCTGTAGTTTTTTTTTTTTTTTTTTTCATTAAAACCGGAGATCGAATGCGTAAAAAGAGTACCTACTCAATAAGTAATGCGTTATAGCTAACTTCCTATTAGTAGCAGTACCAATTAGACACCACAGACGAGTTACTCTTAATTATGTCTATAGTCCACCAACTAAAGATAATAGTTTTAAAAATAAAAAAAATTAACGGCGATATTTTTTTGGGCATAAATTTAATGTAAAAAAAAAGTTCTCTCCACACACTTACCGCCTTCTTTAAATGATGACTTTCGCTCGCTCTTTACTTTAAGAGTGTTATAAACTTATTTTAGTATTTAGTACGAAATTAATTGCCCCACAAAACATTGTCGGGGTGAAATGGATTTACGCATTATTGGATGGATTCGATGCCGGGATAGTCAATGACTCATTCCGATCTTATGTTTAATAAAACGTTATTGCTGCAATGAATTGTATTGCTTTTTTATTCCTATGAATTCTCCAATAGGATTATTCTTACTTAACTATTCCTTTTTATATGAGACGTAGCGTGAAATAACTAGCTCAAATTTGTACAGAAGTAGAAATATCTCAACCTTACATACGATCATAGCCAAATAAAACTGTTCACAAACAGAGTTGTCAAGTGTTGTGTATAGTAGAGCCAGAACTCCTGGTAAAGTCAAGGGTAGATTTTGCGACGTGCTTGTGATGTTTCTCGTGTTGCAGGCGTCCTTAGGGTACTGTAGTTACTTACCATCACGAGGATCGTACGCTTGTTTGTCACCCTAGTACTATAAATAATCGTCGTTTGCGGGTTCGATTCCCGCCTTCGATGGATATTCGTTTTTGTACAAATATTATTTTATTTTCCGTTAGAACGCCTGTCAGTGTGGGTTTGCCCCACCGTGCCTCGGATAGCATATTGAGTGCCGGTCCCGGTTTATATCATAAATACCCGATAGCGACCATTACTCATAGTGGGGAACATATCCGCCGACCCGCAGTGGAACAGCGTGGTGGATTCAGCTCCAATCCTTCTTCTACATGGAAATGTCACAGGCTGAATGTGATGCGTGAATATGGTGCTTGATCCTCTTTTCCACATTCGCCAAAATAGAAAATAACGCAAAGCTTTTTAGAACATTTGCCAATAATATATTGGACGATATTCTTTAAAGCGGCGATGTTACAAAGAAATATATAATACATTGTTTACGTATTGTTAGACTAAACCACAGCTTAAGCTGTTAAAAGAGGAATTACTTTCGTTTTTTTTTTTATGTGAAGTATTTTTATTTTTTGTTTAATGTATTGTAAGTCTTGAATATAGGTGTCGAAACCACCCTCTGTCGGTATACTATAGTAAGGAACAATGTATATAAACATAAACCATGTATTATAATTAGTATACGCTCCGAGTTTCCGATACAAAGTAATTTCATGGCAATTGTTTATTTATACTGGCTCGAATTGTATTTTAATGCAAATCAATATAAAAACACACTTTAAACACTCTAATAATTAACTTTTTTTGTACAATTTTATAAATAATTAGATGTAGGTACCCCGCGGTTACACCCACGTTAATTTAAGAAAAAAGATGTACTAAAGTATTAGGTATATATTATATAGCCTACGTTCCTCGATAAATGGGCTATCTAACACTGAAAGAATTTTTCAAATCGGACCAGTAGTTCCCGAGATTAGCGCGTTCAAGCAAACAAACAAACTCTTCAGCTTTATAATTATAAATAATTTCAACTATAAAGGAAACAGCGAAGAAAAGATGGCGATTATTTATTATTATTCTTTTAAAAGTTAAGCAATTTTAATAATAATTTATTAATTGTATATTTATAGATTTTTCAATAGTATATAGAACAGCTCAGAAAATACCTAAAATTAAGTTGCTACCCTCTTAGAGATGACTAGATGCAATTAATTTAATTAAAAATAATAAAAAATATCTTTTGACGTATAATCAATCACGATTATTGTATATATGTGTGCGTTTGACCTTATATGTATATATTGTAATAGAAGTGTCTGTATGTTTGCTCAGCAATAAAGCTTTAAAACTCAATACAATCGCAACTGTCATAACATCATCACTACTACATTAATGACCGTTTAGATGGCTCTATACATGGACGTGTCATTTTGATATTTGCGGTGTGACAATCCTTTTTTTTTGAGCTTCAGAATATGACGGTTTTTATATAGTTTTATAGATATTAACATTAATATGTAATATTAAGCTGTCTGTAATTTTTTTGTGTACAGTGTGATACTTGGTAAAACGACCTTTCAAAAGTGTCTTTGAAGTTTTAAGCCATAAGTTGCCTATTTTTAAACTATTTTTCCTGTGCTATAAATTTTGTTTTTTCTCGTACTAAGGTACTATTAATAATACCTACTATTAATTTATTGCTAGTAATGTACTCCCGTGACCATGTTTGCTGTAAAGTATCCTAAATGTCGGGCATTTAAAAAAAATTAATAAACCGCGATAAAATCTGAAAAAGTTTTTTTCATTATAATGTACTACTAATTTTTTACAATGAATTATTAAGACCTCTTTTAAGAAAAAAAAAAATTAAAAAAATTCCACCCGCTCCACAAACACACATAAAAATTATATTGGTCATAGGGCCTTAAAATGTCCCTTACAAATAATTATATTATATATTTTATGACAGACTATTTCTGAGTAAAGAATATTCGTATGTGTAGTCATTTACTTGAATTATTATTATGCACTGTCCGACTGACATTGTTAAATAAATTTGTATTGTTGCAATCAAGGCCACTACAGTTCTCAGAATAGTTGTAAGGATGGAAATGACATATACTTTGAAATTAAGATTATTTAAAATAAAATTCACCTGGTCGCCGGTCGTGAGCCATTGCCGTAGCCTGTACACACCTGCAACGCTACAAGCATCGCAACGCGTTGCCGACCGTACCTCCAATCCCCCCAGGAACTCTCTGACCACCTTACTCACCACAAGAACATAACACTGTTTTAAAGCAGTGTTATTTAGCTGTGATCTTCTGTAAGAAGTGTGAAATCGTATAAAACAATGAAACAGCAGTGACGCTGAAAACATACGTGTAATTGTATACCATCAACATCAACTGTACCGATGCTAATAGCAAGACACATTTTTTTAAAGATAACGGTCAAGACCGAGTCGGATCTAACACGAAACTAAATTAGCTTCTACTGCTGAACTTCTCTACACAGTAGAAAGATCTAAAATTAATCCTTCAAGCTGAAGCTCGTGGTAAACAAGCGTACGTTCAGTTATCTTTTTCAGTCACACTATTAATGAAACCTATGAAATTTTATAAATCCTAAAGGTCTAGTTTTAAAATACCCATTTTAATCTGATTATATAGATATAATCTGATTATATACCTAATTATTTATATCATTTCTATTGATATACGTTCTATAAAAGCGCAACCATCAATTCGCATCGATCACACTATAACTCGTAAATACACCTTATTATTGTAACGTACGCCCTATTCTTGTCTGTACTGATTCACAGCGGGAGTCCATACACACGTAAAATCGTAAAACGCAATAACTACATGCAACCTTGTCTAATTATGCATCGTCGAACTTCAATACCACTCCACTTACGAAGCTAAATGTGACAAAGTACCATGTTTCATTAGTCATTTTGTGTTTATATAAAGCTGTGTTTGTGTTGTGATACACGAGAAGTTATTGCAAACTATATTCTTGTTATGGCTAACAGTTATCTGAGAAGCTTCGTACTAATTGTAATGTTAATGTTTTGTCTATACGACAAGCATGATTTAGTTGCTAAATCTGCAATTTTTAACAATGTAATCAACCACTAAAAGTTAATCTTACTCGTCTTTGTAACAATTACAGCTATTTTCTCTAAGCATGATGTACTAAAGCCTAAAATATAGATAAAAAATAAATTTCAAAACATAACACTAGTTTACATGGTTTTTGTCCCTGAAATGAAATGTGTTTTTTCTTATTATTTGAGATGCACCAAGTTTAAAAAAAATTATGAAAAAAATCCAACACGTCACGTTTCCAAAATATTTTTTATTTTTTATTTTCCAAAAATGCCTACAAAAATATTTAAAAATAATTGTAAATAAACTGCCTTAGCTTTTTTCCTGTACTTATTTGTGTCTGTGTCTCTTAGAAGAGACCAGCAATAATCATGTAACCTGGCTTGGTCCCAGTATCCTTGATAATTTTGTTAAAAAAAATTTAATTCTGATGAAAACGCTCTCATGTTCGTCGCTGACTTCTTTGAGGATTTCAGGGAAGAAATCGAGGTGTCAATGAAGGAAGTGAATTTTTAGAGACAAGCTGACACCCATTCGTTGAAAATTATATAATAAATTAGCAATTAACTGTCTGTAATTTAATTTTTTTACTGTCCAAAAACTATTTTATAACAAGTCGTAGTGAATTTAAACCAGAACTTTCAGTATTCGAAAAACTTCAATAAATTCATCATCGTATGTGGTTCTTCATGAACATCAACCAATTCATCTGAACTTGTGTCGCTTTGAATTCGATCTTCTTTGGATTCCGCTATAGTCATCAATCTTGTGCTGGAACAACCGGGAGGTTCTGGTTCCATCCATATCATTGGCACATTAATATTTAAAAATATTTTTGCACCTGCAGCCCAGGAGCTTAGCATTTTTCTAGATCTTTCACAAAAAAACGTGTGGAGGCCGTTTTTTGGCCTAGTGAGAGACCGAAATTTTGAAATAAAATGGATCTTTCAAAGATTCCGTTATGGGATATCCTTTGTTAGATATAATAAATTCTCCACAAACGTAACAAAAACTTTCAGGATGTATTTTCCACAACCTTTTTTACATTTTAAAAACAAATATTTAGTTAACTGAACACTACAATGTATCAAAATTTTGGAATGCATTCAGAACCAACTTGTGGGGAGTCTAAAAAAGATGTGTTGATAACATGATTATTTAACGTGATAAAAATAAAACAAATATGTGTTTGCGTTTAGTTAATGTCACTAAATAAAACGATATGAAATTCATTGGAGGGACATAAAATTTATTATATTTTGTAAACTAGAATTAGCCCTTTTTCAACAACGTTTTATATTTTAAGATCAAGACTTACAAAGTAAACTTTTACTTTCTAGGCCATAGCATTTGCATAAGTAATAAAATCCCACATTTGATTTTACAAATGCCAGTAAATAAATTCAAAGTTTATATTAGTATTCAGTAGGTATTATGGAATTAACAATGATGTATGTATAAGTTTACTGGCGCTAGATAAGAAAACGTCGTGTTTTTTGTCGATTCTTCTCACCAAAATTCTTACTCCGAATCGGTCAACATTAGATATATTTTTAATTAATAAAAGGATTAATATAAGTACTATGTGTAACGGCCAGTAAAAGGTGCTTTTGAATTTGAACAAGGAAGTTTTATCTTTTCTGTTTGCTGAATGTTTGTACAATATAAATTTGTTAACGTATAACATAAAAGAATGCCTACTTCGCACACCACATAAACAAATTGATCTTACTAAATATATTTAATAGTTGATAACAACAACCGACCGAGGACCGTTACCAACAAAACCGAACAAAAGGTCCATCTACATTAAAATTGAAAATCTTGAGGACACTCTCAAATATTAAATACTTTCCCAACTTCTCCTTACTTTTGTGTTTCGTCATCCGCCAAAATGTATTTCACATTTCAAGGATCACTGAAGGGGCCTTTTTGTTAGCCGTGTTTCCCATCCTCCATCTACGTATTTCTTACTCTTTTAATATTCATAAGTAAATTGGTGGGATGATCCGACATAGATACTTGGGGTATGATTTTTTATACATTTTTCGACGCTTTAATACGTCGCCTGCTCGTTTCGTTTATTATTTTTTATTCGTTTTTAAATGAATGTCTGTTATGTTTTTATTTTTATTTATCTCCTTTGCACCTTTTGCGTGTTTTTGAATTTTGAAAGACGATGTGTTTAGATGTAATGAATTCTATAGAAGTACTATTTAAAAGTCAGAGATGTTTGAGAATTTTGCTAGGTAAATATTGAATTCGTAAGTGGAAAATTAAATGAGTTAACCAAAATTTTCCTATGTCAAATTTTGATTTAGTCTTTAAGAAAAGAATTTCTGTTCGTTTTTGTCTTCAGAAATATTATTATTTTTAAGTGATAAACTTAAAACTTCAGTCATCCAGAAGAATATAGATACAGAAAAGTATACACGGTACATCTCAAGACAGGTGAGCTGACTCATTTAAATATCCCCTCGCCGAGATAAGGATTAAAAAGAGCACAGCACCAGACGACCACTTGAACGCGGAGCAATCAGCCGAGACGCTGGTGAAAAATGGAAAACAGTTGAAAATAAAAATAAAACCATCCCAAGGAGGGGTGGAAAAGCAAATCGTGAATTTGTTAAATACTTTCAGGCTTGAGGATGCTTGATGGTCTTGAGACATGTACAAAATCTGGAGAATAATGTAGATGAACCTTGACACTGACACTGATTGCAAAGATAAGAATACTCTTTTTTAGTTAATTTTTGTCAGCAAAGAAGCTGCTACATACTAGACAATGGAACAAAAGAAACAAATTTTAACAATTCTTTTTGTTGCATTTGTAAGCATTTCTTTGGCGTCATTTGTTTGATAACTATTCAGAATTTGTGTAGTTTATCTCGAATATATAGTGGTATGATATAAAGGTTTACCTTAAGAAATTTCACTGTATCCAGAAATCTAAGTCAACTTTTTTTTGCATAATTATTTCATATTGTTTTCTAATGTTTACGTGAATTTCACTCATAATGAAACAACTTTTTCACTAATCTCGTGACCATGGTTACTGTAAAGTGTCTGTCATTATTATTATCTTATTTTTGTCGTATCTTAGAAAGATTGGTTTGTGGCTGTTGCGCTGGCGGTTGCGAGTTCCATCCCCGCACATGACAAACATTTGTATTAGCTATACAGATGTTTGTTATGGTCTGGGTGTTTGTGCGGTCCTTGTGGGTCTCCCCATCGTGCCTCGGGGAGCACGTTAAGCCTGACGGCTCCTGTTTGTTCTAATGTACACCTGATAGCGATCGTTACTCATAGTAGGGAATATACCCGCCAACCCGCATTGGAGCAGCGTGGTAAATTAAGCTCTGATCCTTCTCCTACACGGGGAAGGAGATCTATGCCCAGCTGTGGGATATTACAGGCTGATGAGTCGAAATTTATTCCAAATTATTATTGATTTAGTAGATATATTTGTTTACACACAATATAACTTTAATTATACATTTATAATGGGTTTGAAATAAGTACCTTTTGTTTTAGAATAAATACAAAATATATATAATATGTAAAAAGTGATAATGAAGTTTATTTTTGTAACAAAATATAAGATCTCATTATGCTGCGGTAACATCTACGGGACTGGAAGTGGGTACATCTTGCCGATCTCTATCTTTTTTACAGGCTTTTATATTTATTGTAACGTCAGTCTGTCCACTTGTAACAGGAGAACAGAATTCTTGTCTGCTAAATTTTCGATGTAAAATATTTTTGTTTACATATTTACCCTTACACAGCATGTTCGAATTCAATATGATTAAAATTTTTACTTAAGTTATTTAAATTTTATTTAAATGGCATATCATTTAATTGTATCTCATTTTGATTCTTTTAGAATTCGAACTAGATACTTTCGTCAAATTTAGTGATTTACCGTATCATCGCAAGCAAATTTAGGTATAATAGGAACAAAATTAGGTATCTAAATGAACCAGAGAAAAATCTCTTTCTCAAAATCTCATGTACGTAGTATTCTGACTAGGATATTATCTAAACCGCTCAATAGATCACAGCTAAATCAAGTAGTGTTGTACAAGTAGTGTTGTACAAGTAGTGTTGTACTCCTGTGGCTATATAAACAGAGCTAGAGTTGTGCTATGTTGACTGCGGAGCTAGTTTCGACTACGTGCTTATGATGCTTCTGGTGTTGCAAGAGTCCACGCTTCCATCATGACAAACGTTCGGTTGTTTTTCATCCTTGTGACAAAAAGATAAATACAAACATTCAGTCAAAAAAGTATCAGGAATGGATTATTTGTTTATGGTTCCAAATTCAAATTTTTATTCTTTTGTTGTTTTTAGATTGGCACAACTGTTTTCCATTTTGCAGCGGAGTTTGAGGTGTATCTGTTATTTATATTAAATAAAAGAAGAGGTGTGTATTATTTCTAAACTGCCTGTGTCATCATCATTTGTGTATACATCTTGCATTTCGACATTAAATTCACTCTTACACAGTATAATTTCCACCGTTGACAGTCTTCGCTCGGCACCTAGTTTTAGTTTATATCGTAACCTGATTCAAATGATATATTATTTGTTCATCTAAATTTAAATGCACTTTAAACATTTAAAGCGTGACTCTTACGTGTATTATGAAAATTACTTTGCAAATGACTAACTCATTTTTGCTGTTAAGATGTTAGTGTTCCTCGATGTTAGATCATTTCTATTCTTGTAGCAAGAGTTATAAAATGGTTTATTTTGGGTTACATGTCACTGGCATAATAACTATTTTTTTCCCGTTTTTAAATTGGGAGCCACCTTTCCTATTTTAGAACGACTTAAAACTAACGTAGGTTTTCAATTCTTTTTTATCAGTTTCTTTTTTATCTGAGAGTGTTTTTTTGTTTTTGTTTATCTAGTATTTTTGATATGTGTTTCGTCAAAACTTTTAATAGTACATCTTGATCTTGATGTTATTTTTTTGTTTTGTAAGATCCTTCAACAATATATTAGACAACTTAAAAACAATAGCCAAACATATCCAACGGTTCTCATGTTTTGCACTAAATAAGAAATTGAGAGGTTCGTTTCTACGTAGGTATATAGATCTTCAATTACAATCCGAACGAATGTGAAAAAGTAAAAACACAAAATGCATTTTCTATATACTCGTAGTGAGCAAGCATTATATCGAGATTTAAAGCTTTGTGTTTGACTTTAAAAATCCTCTATAGAGTGCTGTACAAAACAACGGCACAAAGTCCTTGTAGTCGATGTTGGAGCCCTAAGAATCGAGGCTAGACGTTTTTACGGACTAGAGGAAAGCGGATCGAAAATAAAGTAGAAAAAAATTCGAGACATCCCTAGAAGAGGTCTCAAGCCTCAAACCTTGAAGTTTTTCGGTCGCTGTTGTTACACCGAAACGATTTTTTGTATTCTTTGTAACATTTTTATATTTGTATTCTTTTTAACATTTTTATATTGTAACTTTTTATTAGTTCTCTGTCATTCAGGAATATAGTTTTTTACTCGTTCAGATAATGTGCAATTTTATTGTAGTTATATCTTTTTGTAATATTTTATTTGTAAAAGTGTAAGTTGTACCTCTTTCTTTGTGAGCAATATACATAAAAAAATTCATAACACTTTTTTATTATATTGTTTTTGTTAAGTAGTTTAAATTTTTAATATCTAATTTTACTTATCACAATAAATTCTGTGTTGCTTGTAATTAGAGCAGTTATTTAATTAAAATAAAATTAATTTAAAATTCTAATTTAATAAAATAATAGATACGGTGTGACAGTCGGACGATGCTTTGTTTTACGTTCTCGCCATACCGTATCATTAACTCGGAGTGGATGAGATTTTTTCGACTTTTTAACGTTAATACTTTTTTTTTATTTATTGTAAGCTGGTGTCATTCGTCTTTGAGGTTTTAAGGGTTCGCGCGAACAATAATATACCCTGATTGCGGAAAACCGTTAATTAGAAGAATTATAGGAACGATTCAAATGTACGTTTTGAAGCGTATTTTGACTCTCGAGTTTTAAATGAATAAATTTGAGAATTTGCAATATTACAGGAAATGGTCTCGAGTGCAGTGCTATAAATAAAAGATTCGCTTTTTGAAAAGCCTGTAAACAATAACAGTAGGAAAATAACGTCATATAGTCATTATTACATACAATAAAAACGTATATACGTAGTTATATATAAAGGTAAATGAAAGTGTAGTTTTACTGCAGATTTATAGGTAGGTAAACTAGTTCTTCTCTTTGAAAAAGTTTTTGCCCAGCTTTGGGTAAAGATTGAATACAACAGAAAAGCGAGCTTACAGAGGTCCAATAAAATTCATGTCTTTTATCTTTACTTACACGTATTTACATAGCAATGTTTTACATAAAACGTTTAATCTATATATATAAAAGAGTTACCCACCCATTGACTCATCACGATATCTCTGGAACCATAAGGCGTAGAGACTTGAATTTTGGTAGGAATATTCCTTTCGCCGAGTAGAGGTCAGCTAAGAACGGGTTTTACGATATTCCACCCCTAAGGGGGTTAAACGGGGGTTGGAAGTTTGTATGAAAGTCCTATGTTTTTGAAGTAAGAGACTTGAAATTCAAAATGTATGCTCTATAGATGGTGTTGAGGTGTACTAATAATGTATTTTGAGAAATCAACCTCCTTTTGAGGTTAAAACAGGGGATGGTTGTTTGTATGAAAGTGCAATGAAAAATACACCTACAAACTTGAAATTAGGAAAAGCTATAGCTATGATTTTCCTCAAATTAACGCGGGGGTAACCGCGGGGCACAGCTAGTTTTACATAAAACGTTTAATATAAATGTGCAATTTTTTATAGGTTTTTTAAAGAAATTTTACGCCATACTGTGGTTACATTGCGTTCCACATAATCCTATAGGATCAACTAGCCCTATTGTGCCTGTCTATTCCCGTGACCGTAACAGGTGGACAGACAAAGAGCTAAAACTAATAACAAGTTGGTTACGGTATTAATCTGTTTATAGTTTATCATCTTTATTCAACTAATTCTATTGGTTTTTTTTTTACCTAAGTAGTCTGTGTATATATGTACCTATGCATGTATGTGGTTACAGGTAGTCGATGATCATGGGTTAAGCAGAATAGGGACGCCAATGTGTAAAATTAATATCTTTGAAAAATTTAGTAGATATTAATCTAAAATGGGGTAGGAATGACCTAGGTGACCGGATACCAACATATCCTAGAGTCTTGGAGATGCCAATGACTAGGACCTAGACATTAGCATCCAGTTTTTTCATCGATCTACTTCTACATTAAACCAAGTTCGTACTCTCAAGTCTAGGATGGGAGAATAAATTTGAAAAATAAAATTTGCGTCTCTTCATCATGGCTCGAGCATATAAAGCTGGCGGTCCTATATGTTATCATAGGAAATATTATGATAATCACTATCAATTGCTTGTAGCCGGGAAATAAGTTAACTCGTTATGGAACAGCTTAGTGTATTAACTTACAATTATTCTCCAATTGGAAGAATGAGACATTTGCTTAGCTGTGGAAGGTTACAATCGATCAATCAAACCAAATTATATTATTTTTTAAGTAAACTCCATAATGAATATTAAATCAGCAAATTTTAAAACAAAAAATATGTATCGATCTTTATTTTAGTTGGCTGTTATTAAAAGTATCGCTAAAGTACAGATATTAAGCTATCGACCTTAGGAACAGTTCATGTGAGTACCTACCGTACTCTTTTTTTTTACATTAGTAGGGCGACAAACAAGCGTACGACTCACCTGACGGTAAGCGATTACCGTAGCTTACCTATAGACGGCAGCAACACCAGAAGTATCACAAGCGCGTTGCCGACCCTATCCCCAATCCCCCCAGAAGCTCTGGTCACCATACTCACCAACAGGAACACAATACTGCTTGAAAACAGTATTATTTAGCTGTGATCTTCTGTAAGGTCGAGATACTACCCCAGTCGGCGACATTTTCAAATATTTGCAATCTTTCGGAAGTTGTGCGCAGACATACGTTTTGGAGACTCATTTTTTATTTATATAGATTAAATAAATAATCGTAACACATAACAAGATGACAAAAGACGTAATACCTTCCATCCGATTTCATTACGATATACCTAAATTATTACCGGGGTCGGTTCTGAAGCGAGGGCGAGACAGAATATTTTTATTAGTATTAAGATTTCCTTTGAAGATTTTGATTTAAGATATGAAATGGGTGATTTTATGAAATTCTTTTATAAAGATGATTTTTACTTTCTTATTGTGCTACTTTATTGTCAGTTTTGATTGTAAAATATTTTACATAATTCTATTTAAAAATACTTATTGAGCCATAATTCTATCGTAACCTTTTTGAAAATAAAGCTATTAGGCACATTTAAAAAATTATAATTAAAACCGTATAGTTACCGCCAATATATGATGATAATTAGAGGTACTTCGCTACTGATTTTGAGTTTGAGAAATTTTTGTCATATCAATTGTTGAAAAATTGTTGGCGGATATGTTCCCTACTATTAGTAACTATCGCTATCAGGTATTTATGATAACAACTGGGTCCGACGGCTTAACGTGCTTTCCGAGGCACGGTGGGAAGACCACAATGGCAGACATCCAAATTGGAAAGAAACATTTGTAAAGTTAGCACTACACCAGAGAGGTTGTTGTATTACACATATTAAATATTTTTTTAAAGTGATACTTTTATTACATCGTCTCAAACTTTTGTCTGTGTGTTGCATGTCGCGTGACGGTCGGCCTCGCGGTAAGATTGATAAAGCGATTTTTATACCCTTAATGGAATATTATTTTAAAAATTTTTAGTTAAATGTCTATAATGTAAAAAAAAGTTTCACTTTTACCATGGTTTCATAAAACCACACAGGTTTCTATTTTATATACTTAAATAATCAAATACGTAAAATAATCTTCGAAATGTCACTTTACATATTATGTATGTACGTAAATTCAAGCGCTTTACATAATTTTATTAAGAAATATAAAAATTAAACGCTTTATGTAGTTGTTATTATTGTTTATAGAAATAACAAAGTAATGAGTAAGTCTGTCAACATAGTGTATCGAATAACAGATAGACAATATATACATATAATTACAAGTAATTTGGATTCGCACGATTCCATTTCAATCTAATCTGATCTTGACTGGTAAAAATATACACAGGGGAAATATGAGTTGATGTTTTGGGGACTTCTTTTTTACATTTTCTTACGCCAGATTATCGCGTTTCTTTCTTTATGATACTCGAGGTGTGTTATGTAAATTTTATGCGGTTGAATAGAATTTTATTTTATACAAAAAGTTCTCTGATAAAGGTAATTGAGGACTTTTTTAGGTAAACGATTTTTGCTAACTTTTTTTATTCATATACCGAGATAGCGAGTAATTCATTAGCGATATGATTATGTTATTTATATTATGTCAAAATATATCAAACTAATATTATAAAGAGGAAAGATTTTTTTGTTTTTTTGGTTTGTTTGTTTGTATTGAATAGGCTAGTACTGGACCGATTTTAATGATTTTTTCCCTAACAGAAAGCTACATTGTTAGGAAGTAACATAGGCTATATTTTATTTCTTAAAAACTTAGACATGTGCAAAAAAAACGGGTTATGTTCACCAAGGTGTAAAAATTATCTCAAATATTTCGTTCCTTCGCGATGGTTAAAGATAAGACAAAATGATGTAGGACTCAATTATAGGACTAAAAAAGATCTACAAGAAAGTTCGCGAGGGTATATATCTGTCTATAACAGCTTAGCTAAAAAAAAGTGTTTTAATATTTTAAAATTTAATAAGTGGGTGTTTGTGTTAAATTAATAATTCTTTTACCCGAGCGAAGCCAGGGCGAGCTGCTAGTCTACTAATATATAGGATTGACGACCGTCGTAAGTTTGACTTTCGCGCGGATATTCTTATATACATAACTAGCTGACCTCCGCAAACGTTGTTTTGCCACATAATTATGTTATTAACCCCCGTAACCCCCTCTTATGGGTGGAATTTCGTAAAACCCGTTCTTAGCTGACCTCTACTCGGCGAAAGGAATATTCCTACCAAATTTCAAATCTCTACGCCTTATGGTTCCAGAGATATCCTGATGAGTCAATGGGTGGAAATCTCTTTTATATATATAGATATAGACAGAATACTTTCCAAAGGACGATGCTTATCAAATTACATTTTATATATTTTAATGAAAGAATTACAAACACACCTAAACATACAAGATAATAACAGCCCTACATATTCAAAAATATGATGTAACATCTTTTATTCACATATAAACCGTTTAAAGCTTTTGACTTCGTAAAATATTTTCATAACAAATGTGTGGAACATAAAAATATTATTAACAATAACTCGCACGCGCGTATCAACACGTCGACTCGTAAAAAATTGAATTATACTTAAATTTAACTGAATTTTGCAGGATTTTATGTTTAAAATTGAATATTCATGATTACGCCACAGATTAGTAAATAGTTACTACTAGTGATGTTCCGGATATCCGTATCCGTATCCGTATCCGCGGATATCCGCGGGAAAAATGAGATCCGTATCCGTATCCGTATCCGTCACTTTTCTTGCGGATCTTTTACGGATCTTTTATTAATTTTCAAATTAAATTGACAGGATGAAATGCTGTATAAGTAGTATAATTATTTTAAAAAATTCCATTCAGAGTGATTGTAGTATTTAAGTTACCATACTAATACTATAAAACTTAAAGATACTTCTTATGAGATAATCAACTATCTTATGAGTTTACTATTGCACATAGAAAGTTGTGACATTACTTTTATAAATATAAGAAAATGAAAAACAAATAACTTTTATTGAAACAACTTTTACAGATATTATCGCGGTTTATTAAGCTTTTTAGATGCTCGACGTTTCCTGGGCCTGGTTGCTAAATAACTGTTTCTCGCAAAAGAATAAAACCCGACTTCAATTACAAAAGTAGTTATCAGATCTTTATAAAATTTAAACTGGCCCTGTCCTCCAGTGGATAATATAGCTCACTACGTTATACAATAGTTCAAATCGAAGTAGTTTCTAATAACGTTAACGAAAAAATAAATTACGACAACAACGCGTACGCGCCGTTACATAAATACGTGTCATCAAAGATTACTCATTATATCTCGATCTTTAAATGAAACTACAAGACAAGCACTAGCTTTCGATTAAAACAAGAATCATCAAAATCGCTGTACCTACCTAGTGTAAAAGTTATGCGGTATAATACAAACGTATAAATCAACGAAAACAGTACAGCAAATACGCATTATTAGATATAACTTGAAAAGTACATACTTGTTAGATCTCAATTAAATTTAAATGGGACCACGTGAAACACCTTTCGATGAAAAAAAATAATCATCGAAATCGGCGCAATCAGTAAAAAGTTCTAAGGTAACATACATTAAAAATACAGACGAATTGAGAACCTTCTCCTTTTTTGGAAGTTGGTTAACAAAAGTAATACGCGCGCAATGCAAGTTGAAATCTGTCGTTTCAAGATCACGCGCCGACACCGGTTGAGTGAGTAAATAAAGATCCGTATCCGTATCCGTATCCGCGGATCTTGACACTAAATATCCGGATCCGGATCCGCATCCGCGGATCTACATTTTTGCCGATCCGGCACATCACTAGTTACTACATTACGCTCACAACTGAGCCGTACGCTTGTTTGCCAACCCAGTTACATAAAAAAAAAAAACAACTGGTACTGGTACTATTTACTAATCTGTGCTGATGGTAAGATCAAGGTAATGACACGCCAGTGTGTTCTGTTCGTATTTTCGTATACAGCATCAATGTAGGATTTTTTATTTATTTTAGGAGTTAGGCAATATTTGCAAGGATTTGAAAAAGTTGTAAATTATGTGATAAATATTCTTTACATCTTTTAATTTCCTATGTGTTTCTGTCAATTCTTTTTCTAATCGTTATAAATATCGGATGATGTTCTGTTTACATGTACATATATCTATACTAATATTATAAAGAGGTAAAGTTTATAACTTTGTTTGTTGGGGTAATCTTCGCAAATACTGATCCGATTATGAAAATTCTATCACTGACAGAAAGCTACAATATACAGGAGTGACATAGGCTATATTTTACAGTCTAATTTTATTATTTTTGTACCTATCTTCAGATTTAAAATGTAAAGACCGCACACACGTAAAAATAAAGCCCCCACACACCCCAACGCGTTATTGTAATCCGTGCAATAAAACGCAGATATTAAAAATACTGCGTTTTTTATAACGGTAGATGGAAAATGCGTTTCATATCAGTTGTTAAAATAAACGATGGATTTCGATTGTAAAATAAATAATGTTTTAACTGACGTAGGGATAAGAAAGTTATGTTTTGTTTTTACGTTGTATTTGTATGCAATGAATTTGTTTAAAAAAAATAAACTGGAAAACTTTATATATATTTTTATAATTAAAAATGCTATAACAATTATACCATATGTGTAAATCACATACAAGGTAGAATTAAACCAACTCTGACGGATAAAAAATAGTAATAAACTTTAATTGAGATTTTATAAACAAGAAATAAATAACGATGCTAATGTTTAACTACTCGTATTAACAAATTTTGTAATAAAAAATATACATATATTTAAAAATTATTATTATAGAAAGAAAGATTAAATATATCTTATAATCATAATTCATAAGGTCATAAAATAGTTATTAAACATTTTGTATTTTTTTCTATTTTTCTTTTATTAAACATTATATATCATATATTGTTTTGATACAAATCATGTCCGCGTGGAATTGTGCCAAGAATGCTAGCAGCATTTCCCCGTTGAATGGCTATGCCGATTCTCTGGGCAAAAAATGCACCAGCCCTCTTGTCACCAGTGGAGGCAATAAGGCGAGGAGTTATCTCATTTAAGAACTTTTTTGCACTGCTACTCCAAGGTCCAAGTGTTTCGACTGCAAACGGCACAAAGATGTAATTTGGAATTAGTGACGAATATTTATGCCGTTTCGTCGTTTCAGCTTTTTCCGCCGCGGCACCCGCTTTTAAGGCTGTTTCCCTGACATGAGACGGAGCAAGTGTGTCAACGCAGGTTGCGTCCCACAAAAGCGCCCGTCCCCTTTCCCAGGGAACCAACGTCAGTCCATCAGGTCTCTTGCCATCATCGCGACTAATTCCAGTAGGCTCGATAAGAGCAGGAACGTCGATGGTGGCAAGAGCTCTTTTTATGGTATCATTTAGGGAACCGTGGCGGAAAAACCTACCCGAACTTTTGTATTTAAAAAAAAGTAATTACTGGTTTATTATGTCTGTATTCTGCAGATAAGAAAAAAAAAACAAAAAGAAATAAAAAATAAACCCTCTACGCTCTGAATTCATTTTCCATCAATCATAACGAATAAAAAAAAAACATCACAAAAATTAAACCCTTATCTATATTGAAGGAGAGCTGACATAATTTTTATTATTGTTCTAAACTCGCTCGTGAGCCTGCCATTTTGTTTTAGCGTTTGAAATTTAAAAAGCTCGAATAAAACGCGCGTAAAAATGTTTCAAAGTTTTTTTATTGCAAAAATGACGAGGAAACGACTCTGACTGCTTAATAAATCTAAGATAACAAATGCCTTTTTTATTATAAAAATACATTAAAATTTTATGTTTGAGTCTCTTAACGTAACCTTTAATAAAAAATATATTGATACTTCCGTTTAAAATGAAATAGCATAAATTAGCAATAACATAAGATTTTTGTAAAAATTACACTTATATATATTTGTACTTACTAAAAATATAGTAGGTAGTTTGGGTAAGATTTAGTATTTTTAGGGCTATCGAATAAGGCATCCGCCCGGTGGAAACGAAAGGAGTCCACAAACTTGGAATCATATAATATACAGTAACATGTTTGATTCCAGTGAAAGTAGAAAACGATGACCTACCTTTAAAAAAAAGTCAAAAGTACACGGCCCCTAAGGCACTAAGTTAGTTTAAGAGACCTTATACCTATTATATTATTACCTTATTAGATCATGTTATACTACGTTAATTTTTAAAATTCTTTTTTAAAACCTAATACGAAAGGTTATAGGGTATATGAAATCACTCGAAAACCTTTACCGATGTAACAATAATATAAAAGGTATTATTACAATTGCATGTAATACACTGCCATGTCTCTATACTCATACAATACAAAAACAAAAATAAGCAGTAATGTACTTTAAAAACGCTATCCCCAATTCGATTACTTTTAAAATTACCGGAACGAATTAAAAGATGCGTTAAAATTTAAAGACCCCATTGAAACTCATTTTGAACTTTTAATTGTCACTAAATGTATTAAGGAAATGAGAGGTTTAAAAATCATAATTTAATGTGACACAACTTTATGAGGTCCTTACAATTATTATCACGTTTTTGTAATAAGATTTTCGAAGTAAAACTTCGACTTTTGGAGTTAGCTGGTGAATGCGTGACGAGAGCGTTACAAAAAGTTTGATTGGGCGAGGCGAACGGAGCAAGAGAGAGAGGTGCGAGCACACATTTTCTGTCTCTCTTTCTCGCATAGCCAGTTACATTTCGTATATCTAAGACACAGTGCAGGCTTTTTGTGCAGAAGTTTTACTCCAGATGGTCTAAAGCACACTCGTCTTTTTTTAATCTGGTTTGGTCAATTTCTATATACCTATGTACATAAAAGAATACTCGACGATGGCACTCAGTTCTGATAAACAGATTCGAGAATAAAGATTACCTAGTAGATACAAATACAAATGCCACGAATGGGAATCGAATACAAGACACGTGGCGTCTAAGCGACTACATGCACTGCATCAGAACCAGAAAGGAGCACTCGCTTATATTGACGTAGAACAGTGTAGGAAATACCTTGCTCAAAATTTGGATCATCACTTCAGCCTGTAATATCCGTGTATTTTTTTTTGTATTTCAAAAGATTCCAAATAATCTCTGACGTCATAAAATCTTCACACTCATCTCAGAAAATCATTTCGTTTCCCGTTTAACGATCGGCGCGTGCGCAAGTTAATGACGTAGCACGATGATAATATCGTTACTTTACGACCGTATTAAGTGACAAAAGATCAATTATAATATTTTAGTGCTAATTATAGTTTTTATTGTGAGATTATATTGTGCACTCGTTTTAATTTATTACTTATTTATGTTTTTTTTTGTTTTGTTTTTTTGTTACGTTAGGGTGGTTTTTTTTAAATATTATTTTTCTTTTTTTCTATTTTTAGTAGATACAGTGTAATCCTATTAAAATTCAGTACGAGTATTATCTTTTAAAAACCTAGCGATAGGTACGAATGCGAATATAAACACAAAGTTATTTCGTATTTATAATGTTAGTATGAAGATGTATAGATGCTTGCGTTTACATCTAGACCGCAAATCTATTACTTTGTACGGTCAATAAAAAAATCCCACAAAAACAGCGGCAATAGAAATAATATGCCATGATATCGTAACGTCAAATGTATACCAATAACAGTTTATGGCTGAACGTTTATGGTGAATGAGAATGATATAGTTTTTTAGTGGCGAGCGATTAGCCGAAATCATTACGACTGGACTGGAGAGCACCTAGTTTATCTACTAATATAATAAAGCTGAAGAGTTTGTTTGTTTGATTGTTTGTTTGTTTGTTTGTTTGTTTGTTTGAACGCGCTAATCTCAGGATCTACTGGTCCGATTTGAAAAATTCTTTCAGTGTTAGATAGCCCATTTATCGAGGAAGGCTATAGGCTATATATCATCACGCTAAGACTAATAGGAGTGGAGTCCACGCCGACGAAGTCGCGCGCTGAAGTTAGTATTATATAAACTAGATGAAATACTAAAAAATTTGCGGATGAGATTTATTGTTGTGTATTTTTTGTTTTCTATACTAATATTATAAAGAGGTAAGCTTATAACAAGATAACTTTGTTTGTATATACGGGGTAATCTTTACAAATACAGATCCGATCATGAAAATTCTGTCACTAACAGGAAGCTACACTATTCAGGAGTGATATACGCTATATTTTATTGTTATTGAACAAAAAATTAAGTGGAAAAATAATAGTATATGTAAATCTAGTCGTAGAAATGCGAGCAAGATGAAAACTTTACTATATATTTGTATCATAAAAATAATTAACGCCCAACGAAGTGGGCACAGGTTGGCTAGTTATTAATAAATTACACGTGTTAACATGTGTCAGTATGGCATATATCCCTACCACATGTGGTATATATAGCTATCGTTTACCTAAGGTTGATATTTATTTAGGTTTTTCGGTGGTTATAACTTTAAGCTTAATCTTCCAGTTGTTTTAAAAACATTATATAAATCTTATCTAATCTACTTTCCTGCCTGTCTTTTAAAAGCCAAAAAAAATTAATATTGATCAATGTACGTAACCTAAAAAAATATAAAAAGTTATGTTCAAGCAAAGTTAAATACAACGAAAATGTATACGCATCAAAAAAGTATAACTCATTTTTTTATAGTGACGCGTTTATGTCATACGTTATTTATAGTGATGCGACACGCGTCGATACGAGTCGATACTTTTTATTATCGACTTTAATTTATTTGTTCGATCGTAAATGTCGATGTCGAGCATCGAAGATCTGCCTTTTGAGATTATTTGTAACCCACGCGGTTTTTAACGACGCTCTTACAAGATTGCTGTTATGTACGGAGTATTGTCGATGTTTATTAGTGTTAAAATTGTTAAAAGGAATGTTTGGTATGTACGATACTTTAAATAGATACTGTTTATAAATATATTATGTATGTAACTGAAGTTATTATATGTTATTTTTAGATGACCAGCGATTGAAGTCAGTCCCTTAAGTCATAATGTAATAATCAATAGCTTGCCTCTCTCAATAAGCTTAACAAATGTGTTTACACGCAAACGAAAAAAAAATCGTATTATAGTAGGCTATAAAACGTCACACTGTAATTTATAACGGTAAAATTTTAATTTGGGTGAAACCGCGCGCTGTGTCTAGTGATATACTTATAAAACGTAAATGCTTCAGTAACGCTACATAGTAGCATTCAATTTTATCCGAGGTAAACGACTGCGATCTCAAACGATTTTCAGCGTTATATCAAGTTAACGTCAATATCTATACTAATATAATAAAGCTGAAGAGTTTGTTTGTTTGATTGTTTGTTTGTTTGTTTGTTTGTTTGTTTGTTTGTTTGAACGCGCTAATCTCAGGATCTACTGGACCGATTTGAAAAATTCTTTCAGTATTAGATAGCCCATTTATCGAGGAAGGCTATAGGCTATATATCATCACGCTAAGACCAATAGGAGCGGAGTCCACGCCGACGAAGTCGCGCGCAGAAGCTAGTTTACAATAATATCTATTAATCTTTTGAAAGACTACGTTTGTAAACAACTCGCAAACGAAAAAAAAAGTCGACTTCAATTACATCGATAAGTAATAAAACGTAAGTAGACGAAAGAAATAGTCCTTATCAGATCTCGAGCAAATTTTAATGAGACTTTACAAGCTCTGCCTTTGGATAAAAAAAGAATTATCGAAATTGGTCCACCCTGTAATATGTTTATGAGGTATAATACAACGTAGGTCGACGAAAAAGTTGTCAAGTAAATACGCATTATTAGCGATAATTAAAAATAATAATAATAGGTAATAAATTTAATCGAAAACATGAGACGCACCACCTTTCGATTAAAAATGTGCTATTAATTAGCAACATCGTTAAATTATTTTAACTGACTAGTCATTATAATCATTATAATTGTGTTTGCTCGCAAACGAAAAAAAAACTGACTTCAATTACATCGACAAGTAATACAACTTAGGTAGACGAAATAAAAAAAGAATTATCAAAATCGGACTACTCTGTAAAAAGTTATGCGTAGTCACACATAAAAAAATATACGCGTCGAATACATAACCTCCTCTTTTTTTGAAGTCGGTTAAAAAAATGATTGAAATCGGTCCACCTAGTTAAAAGTTCTGAGGAATTGAAAACCTCTTCCTTCTTTTGAAGTCGGTTGAATGATTAAAAAGCCCTATCAAATAGGACAGTATAACTGTCCTATTTGATAGGGCTTTTTAATCATTCATTAATTTGATATATTTTTCGATTTCAACATAACCATCTCAATATATGACAATAATAAAGTTATCTATAGGACATTAAATATTAGTGCGACTCATATAGAATTCATAGTGGAAACGGTAAAACTGGAGATGAGATCTTCAAGTCGTCAGTTCAGTTTATAGTGAAATCAAACAATGTAATGCCTCTGATATAACTTTGTTTACCTACTGAATATATTTATTAAGAATTATTAAAAAGTAATAATAGTAATTTAATTAAGGAATAAAAACACCTTGTATTCAAAGACAGATTTCTTCCAGACAATCTTTTGGCATCGGCAGTAACATTTAGGACGAATACAAAGAAAAGAGAAATAAAAAAAAATCTCATGTGAATACTGAACAAAGGTGTCTTCGAACATTTCGAGATTTTACTAAAGCTGGGCACATAAGGAAATGTCTTGCTTGAAATTTGGAGCAGAGAGCTGACTAGAGAAGTAACTGAAACTTACAGAAGATCACAGATAAATAACACTGCTCTCAAGTACCTAGTGTTGTGTTCCTGTGGTGAGTGAGGTATCCTGAGATCCTGGGGATACACTGTATTGACAGTGGGTTCGGCAACGCGCTTTTAATACTACATAGGCTACGGTGAGCAATAGGCGGACAGATTGGTGGTTTGCCACCCTATCGTATACAAAAAAAAAACGCGTGTGCTTTAGACTACACGATTAAAGTAAAACTTCTTTAGCTCCTACAGTAATATACTCTCTCTTTCTTTCTATCTTCACTGACTTATATCTCCCTCTCAACTTACGTTCGCCTCACCTGATCACACTTTTCGTAACGCCCTCGTCATGCATTCATCAGCTTACTCCCCAAGTAAAGTGTGCGTAAAGAAGTTTTACTTCAAAATCTGTTTATCGAAAGTAGGCTATAAAACGTCACACTGTAATTTATAACCGTAAAAATTTAATGTGGGTGAAACCGCGCGCGGTGTCTAGTGATATACTTATAAAACGTAAATGCTTCAGTAACGCTACATAGTAGCATTCAATTTTATCCGAGGTAAACGACTGCGATCTCAAACGATTTTCAGCGTTATATCAAGTTAACGTCACTATTTAAAACATTTATTTATCTTTTGAAATACTTACTGATATCTACTTTTTTATATTCATGATCACGATTCAGCCTGTAACATTCCGCTGCTGGACATTGGCCTCTTTCTCCAAGTAGGAGAAGGATTGAAGCTTAATCCACCACGCTTTTCTACTGTAGGCTGATCGATTTTTCTTAATAATAACAATAATTTATGAATTTATTTTATAAGTATTTAATTTTTTTTTTTTGGTAATTTTTTTTGAATCCTCGTTTGATTTGACAACTTGTTGGTGTTCCTACTGGTTATATCAATAAGCTGCTGTACTAACAACGGTCAGGATAGTTGTTTGTCTAGCTCATATTGATGTTTATATATAAGGTGCAATACCAATTAAAAAATAAAAAAAGGCTAACTAATATTCCGCTACCAACCAAGTAAAGAACTCTTTAATCAAATACAATTATAAGTATCTCTAAGAAAAAAATCAAAGCAACATCCATAACAGATAAGATCATATGTATTGCATAAAAGCAATTGATTCTTCAAATTAATATTCCTTTACCAATCGCACATGTAAACATAATTTCGTATCGAAGCGGAAAAGAGTCTTACAAAATTAAATGAAACTCATTTCGCGACTCCTTTCATAAAACCTCTTTTCTTACCGTGACACTGTAAATAACCTGATGGATTCAAAAATGCTGCTAAACGATAATAAACTCTACAGTGTCGGAATAAAGTAGAATTTCAACTGAAAAGGTTAGATTTTTTAAAGTAGCAGGATCGGTATCGAGTGAAAATTATCCGCCCCCAATCTCTTTGAACCGATTTGTCGCGAGTCCTTTTGTTCACTTCAAAGGTATTTTTTTGTGTTCGCATTATTATTACGCTTGCTCGCTTCGTTGGAGACGATGCGATTGTTGTTTGTGTTCGAAATTTAAAAATTTGAAATTTGAATTTGGACCGGATTTGGAATGTTCACTTGTTCAGTGTATTTATTTTGTTTCATTATATATTATAACGTATTTGGTTTTTTTTTGTGTTTTTACCTTTTTACATCTCTCGAAATTTGATTTGATTATTATCTAGTTTCTATTTGTCTCACATGAAAAAAAAAGTTAGTTATTATTTTATTTTTGTAAAAGTACCAAAAAGTATAAGTATTTGTTAGATAAGATTGTGTAATTAAATATTTGAAAATGACTCAACTTCATTATTTATTTAAATAGAAATAAGAATAAGCAGTGTGTTAATGTAAACGATTACCTTTTATCATTTCTTAAAAATTAATTTCAATGAAGTTACAACCTTATGAAATTTACATAAAATCGAATTTCCTGTATCTTAATACGTAATATATTTAAATTAAATTTGCATTTTATTCATATTATGATTGGGTTTAAAATTGCATACAACAAACATCGAAGAGAGATTTCCTGAGATTCTAATTTAGCTTCTTTTATTTACTAAAAGTAAATGCAAATTGGTTTTCGAAATATGTCTATCTCTTTCTGTTAAACATATAATTAATATCTCTATCTCTTTCCCCCAATCTCAAATTTTAATTTATCAGCATTTCAATTTAGCCCAACATTGCCAGGTGTAATAAAATTATACGGATTTTAAGTGTTTCAATGTTATGGGAGGATTTATGTCTAATGCTCTCGATCTTTTGTATCTGTGGTTTTTGATCTCTGCGATTTTTAATCTGTTGACATCTGTCCCAAATATGACGTTATATCATGCCTACTAAAAATGCGTTATTTATTATATTATGTTAAGGATTGTTTTCATGTTTTGTGTTTTAGATTATGGGCTATAAAATAACTACTATTTTTACGGTTTTCAAAATTCTATTAAGGTTGTAATCTCGCCCACATCTATAAAACGTCTTTTCAAAATTGTATTATTGTAGGTAACAACTTTTTATATTTTTTAGCATGATTAACTTTATAAATAGATTAAAATAGCACACTGACAAAAATATTCGTTTTTTATTGAATTTCGAATCATTGTCACACACAAACACACCATGTACGCATAGGTATGCATCAGTTGAATATAAAATGTTCCAAAGTGGCGACGATTTAAAACATTGATATGAATATTGCAACGATAATCGAATATACACACACAACAGTGATTTTTTTGAATATGTAATCATTTTTACACACATACACACACGCATACACAGATATATGTATGTAGTATGTAAAGCACACATGTATCAGTTAAATATCGAATGTTTCGAAGTTATAACACGCATTATTTCCCCCATAATAAAAAAACAATTCAAATTATCTTTACACTAAAAGAAGAGGGTATCACTCACTCGAATTACCTCTCGTGTTTACATCGTACGATATTTTGTCGTATCGCAATAATGGTTTTGAATTTGGCGCAGAAAATGTATAGTAAACATTTTTATAAGTAAATTTTTCATTTAATCTGTGAAGTTAATATGATTTTTTTTTACAGTTATTTATTTTTATTTATTTATATTCTTTATTGTACACCACATAGAGTAATTTAACACAGAATTGTAAAGTAAAAAAAATATAATGCACAATGAGGCGGCCTTATCGCTCGGTAGCGATTTCTTCCAGGCAACCTTAGGGTTAGGATTAAGAGAAAGAAAAGAAATTAAGTAAGTAATTGAAGTTATAAAGTTCATTACTATTGCATTGTATTATAGAAGTGTAGATCTGTATTTCTAAAGTCTTTTTTCAGTAGATAATACGTTTTAAAATAGTTACCAATGTTATTATTTTTAAACCTAACTTTTTAATATAATTATTGACGATCTCAGTATTAAAAATTAAAAATTAGTTATAAAATATTTTACTTGCTAGTCTTATTCCGGTCCGGAAGTCCGGGGAAACTTCTAGATCACATAATTATATTGTACTATGTCTCGCGGATTCACATGCGTTTATTTGAGAACAAAAGTAGCCTATAGCCTTCCTAGGTAAATGGGTTATCCAACACATAAAGATTTTTTTTAATTCGAACCAGTAGTTCTTGAGATTAGAGAGCGCGTTTAAACAAACAAACTTTTCAGCTTTATAATATAAGTGACAGAACGCATTTCACTTACTCGTCATTATATTATGATCACGATTGTAAATCGTATCCGTGTCGTTACTACTAAAGTACCGAACTGAAACTCACGTACTAAACTTTATGAGGGCATTGTTTTATTAATATCTATAAAAAGTGCTTCCAAGTAAAGCGTTTTAGTTAGAATTTCTGTTATAGCTTTCAGTGTTCGCAGACTTTATGGACTCGCTAAGTTTATTGTTCTTATAGCGGGTTCTGTTGCAATTACATTAAATGCACTTTGTTTGTTTTTTGTTTTATAACACGAATTAACATTTTATAACATTATTAAGATTCGTTATTGTTATTTACTATTTTAAATTTAGCTACTTAATATCTAAACAGTCTCGATTTCACTCGAGATTTTTTTTTCGAACGACTTAAGTCTTCAGCTTATTAAATAAATTTGAAACTTTCTCTTAACTTTCACTTTAAAGAATATATTGCTACGAGGCTACGTCGTAGAACCATAGCGCCGTAGCCTAATAACCAATGACCGTAAAGTGAGCCTGTATCTTCTATAACCTTTATAATCAATACATATTTGGATCTAGAAATAACGTATTATACGAGTATAAAGTGGCTTTTTCTTTCTAAGGAGTATTCCAGCAATAAAATTAAACAAAAATTAATATAACAAACGATACAATACGAGATGCTGATTATTTTGGATTATAATTGTTAAAAATTAAACTCAGTATGCACTATTATAAAGTTTATTAATTAACACATCAGTACTTAACACCACTAAGGTTGTAACGAGACCGCCTGTTTCGTCTGATCCGTAGTCATTATATTATATTCTCTCTTTTTTGATCTACTGCCGCCAAAACTAAATAATTAATTCCCGCCAACGTTCTATTTTTTTTAAAGTGTCAGCTGTGTTGCCATGACAAACGAGTTATCAAAGGTTTTGTAACTAACCGATTTTACTGATATTAAAATGATAGTGTTGCTGAACCTTAAAATAAATACTTTGATTATTGATTTATATTTTTAATACTCTAACATAATGAATAAATGCATACACTTCTAATGATAAAAGCTTTTATAGATTATTTAGACGTTCATTGAAACTATAAGAAATAACGTCATGTTTTATATCCTATTCCACTTCTTGATAATATAGGTTTAGTTATATAACAGTTTATATACCTATAAGAAGTAAAAAAAAACTAATTTTCTTACAAAACATAAAAAAGACAGAAAACATAATTTGTTTATCTTTACACACTTTAACAAAATCTTATTTAATTAAATTTACATCTTAGCCTTAGTTCTTGAGCAGTGAATAATGTTATTTTTGTTCGTTTCAGACTGATGCCGCGACACCAGCGCTAACACCAGAAAAAGAGTCTACGTCATCAGAAAGTTCAATATTTTCAATCTTATCTGACAAGCTATCAGGTTCCATATGCACTGCTGTTCTCTTCATGCTTGGCTGGAAATTTTTATGCAACAAACGATGAGCAAAAATATGATAAATTGGGTTAAAATAACTCTTTTCTGAGTTAATATTAAGCGCCTATTTTATCTGTTGTCACTCTTTCTAAGCTCACAATCGTTTGTAACAACGGTAACATTAATTAATTTAATAGATTTAGTTCTAATTTTAATATTTTACGTATGGTAACTATGTATTCAGTGTTAGTTTATATATAATTGTCAATGTATATAGTATTTTTGACTAAATTTATGTAATAACAAAACGTTATTTCAAATTGAATGTGAATTTGCAATCGCTGAAATGAATTAATTTCATTTTGTAAATTTTCAAAATACTATCGATATTATAATGTATTCATAAAAATCTACCAAATTATGAATTTTTACTGCCTTTGTATATAGACTAAAATAAAACTCGACTGTTAAAGCGCACAAAATTTAAATAATCGAAAAATAGGATTTATATATATTTAAAATTATAAAAACGTCAATTTCTAATTCGCTTTTGATGTCCATGATGAAAATATTACTCGTGATAAATAAAATAGATATAAGCCTTAAATCGCAAATATACTGACGTTTACTTAAATAAACCAGAGGATCGAAAATGGACCTTCAGCCATAATATAATGGCCAGGTTAGAGTATAATTCTCAATAAATTGTTCCAAAGAGAGCAGCCTAAAATTGTCATCGTTTGATCTCATTATATTTGTAATAAAATGTTTATTTTTATAATATTTTTAGCTTATACGATAAGCCAATTTTGAAAATGGCTTGGAATAATATAATTTTTGTCTAAAAAACGGTCACATTTATTAAATAATAACGTATTTTTAAGATATTTTAATTTTTCATTAAAAATGTAAATTATGTATTTTATAATCAAAATATTGTGTAACGGTTATAAATACAATTGTACTGTACACATTCTTAAGTAATAATATTCATAATGATAATTGTATAAATAATAAATTGAAATTCATTTTGTGATTTTCAACAATCTTCATTATTATAAATGAATCATGTGTATTATAATGAATTATAATTATGAAAATGAATTTCAAAATATAATCGATAATATACAACTAAACATCAAATATACATTTAAAAAATAATATTTTATCAGGTTTGTGGTTGAAAACGGCTTCTACATAGTAAATTTTTTGCTACAATTGTTTGAATATAGTTAAAGCTAGCGGCTTCATTTGTATAAGAGTTTGAGGTTTGACTCAACAATATTTTGTTTTAATATTTAGATATAGATACTCATTATGATACATAGCATATACAACATAATATGTTACTTTTATATGACAATATTGATTTTTATGTAAGTGATAGTATTATTGTATAATTATTTTCAAGATAGTTTTGTAAAATAGTATTTTCAGGAAATAGCGTTCATGTCACCGAATCTTTTACAAATAAAATTACTAGAATTTAATAATACTTAATTTTATTATGAAATTTAAATATTTTAAAGGATTTAAATTGCAATAATTTTTAAAAAAGTGTTCCAAAATACAGTACCTTACACATTTTAGACCGACTCCCCGGGAGGGCGATTAATTTTTTAAGTAGCTTTAATTATATTTAATTAGTTTTTAAATGCAGACTCGACATTATTTTTATCTTACTTGTTATCTAAATCAAGATATAGTAGGTGAATATTATAGTTAAAATGTAAAATTAAATTACATTTAATTAAACATGAAATTACTATCATTATCAAAAATACTGTACTTACAATGAAAATTTTTCTTTTACTAATTGTTAGGTTTTTTTGTGTGAAAATCACTCTTAATAACGTTTATTACTATCCTATACTAAGAATTCAAGCGACGTAGGTAATAAATTAATAGTGTCATAATCGACAGACGAAAAAAACTTTCTAGTAGAATTACTCAGTAAATCATATCATATTGTTAACCATATATTAGCGATTGGAACACGTTAATATGCAGCCCCAGGTAAGCCCCTAAAGTTAGTATTATATTTTGGAACAGAACATTTAACATATTAAAGTTTATTTTAAATAAATAATGCAATTTAAAATCCATTAAAATATTTAAATTTCAAACATTATTCATTCCGTCATTTTAGAGGCCATTATATTATGAGAATGTTTATTGTAACGATTCTTTTAGTCATATGGGATCAATTATATTTGGGAACAAATATTAATTTGATATAAAATTAGTAGATTTTATTTAATTTTATTATTTTAAGATAAAAAGAAAATAGGCAGATGGATGTGTTCAAATGTGATATGTATTTATTTAAGGAGACATTTAAATAGAAAATGAAATGAAAAGAAGTTTTCCCAATGATCTCTTAGAAACTCTACTGTGCTTTATTTATTCATTAAACACTAGATTATATAAATTATGCCTATTTCTTATCTCTCCGTTGAATTAAAAAGCCAAAGTACCCATTTCTAAAAATTAAATTTTTCGTCATATTTTCTAGTGTTTAGTGAAATTTATTTGAAAAATAAGCACAAAAGGTGTTTTGTACATAAAATTATAAATTGGTATGCTTACGCTCTCTTATAAGGATTGTAGAAAGAAAAAGTCTAAATTTTCCATAATAACGCTTTGACGAGTTGTTTGGAGAACATGCAAGTTGAAACTAAGTGAAATCTCTCTGCAAATGTAAAGGAAATTATTTTTATAAAACTTTAAAAGCTACTTCAGACTTGTATTTCGTTAGTTTAGTTAAAAAATAATCAATAAATAAAAAAATAATAGGCAGATAAAAAAAAAACAATAAATAAAAAATCGCGTTAAAAGAAAGTTTTGCATGAAACCATCTCTTGCATTTTCTCCAAATTATTCAAACGAAAAAAAAATCTATGCTTTGCTAAATTACGTACCGTAATTGTAATTCCTAATATTTGAAAAATAAGCAATACTGTTATAATTACTCGTAGTTTGTAAGAATATTCTCATTACCAATATATACATTTTGTTTATTATCCTTTTTTCTATAATAAAACTTACTTTGTAAAATTAAAATATCTTCAAAAAACCGACAAAAATGTATAAAAGTGAGATAGTCTGGACTTAATCTTTTTAATTGTAATATAAGATTAACAAAAAATAAAATAGACAAAACCGTCCAAAACTGTTCATTAAACACATAACTATTGAATATAGTGTGCGTTTAAGTCTGTTGGACTTCTGTTTATGACACCATAGCCATACAGAGGAAGGTTCTAACGAAAAAAAAAGTTATTGAATACTATACTAAAGACCCAATTAGTACTCAAATAAGCAAATAACAGACGAATCAGTTTAGATTTTCACCCATGACTGTCTAGTATAAGATTGTATCTCATTTTTCGATATGATTGAACTATCCTGACTTGTCTATCTCGATTAAAATCTCAAAACTTTTAATGGCGTAAATAAATATGATGTATATATTATTGAAGCTAACTATTAGTCGTTTATTTTTTATTTTTTATACGTTTGACAATGTATTTGTTTGCATCTTAATGTAATGAAAGTATTCAATTATTGTTTATTTTATATTCTTGTTTAACGCTAATTTCTTTTATATATTACTTGAAAATGTATCGCGTAGAATAATTAAAAATGCTTGTAAATTTAGTTCGATTTAGTTTTTAGTGAAAGTGTATAAATTGGTTATGTAATGATTTTTTTTTTTTCATTATTACCAATTCTTATTTGTGTATTCGATTAGATTAATATTATTTTCAAGTTCTACTGCCGATTTGATTATTATGTCTGTTTTATATTCTTTATTTAAAAATAATTATAATTTTATAAATATAATTGTGTTTTATTATATTATCAATTTAACCTAAACAAAAGACAAATTAAAAACTAAACTGATAGTAATAAAAGAACTTTTGAACTAAGAACCGGCTAATCGCTTATTTAGATTTAAAAGATTTCAAATGGCCAGCAATGTGTATTTATTAAGAACAACAAAATCTCATTTCTTGTAGAACGACCTAAAGATATATCCAGTGTTAAACTGACGGACGGGCATCATAAGTGAACTCTAACTACCATAGATAACACAAAATTACAAAATGCATCAAAACTTTACAAAACTTCCTAAGAAGTCATTTTAAAATACATAGGTATATCTTCAGTAAAATTTAAAACTCGTGAGTGAATTCAAGTTAAATCTTCCATGTAATGGAAAACATTATGGACTGGAAAAGTTTTACTAATGTTCGAAATTGTCTAGTTTAGACTAACGCAAGTTTGATGGTTCTATTACTTGACTGGATAAACGTCGCAGCTATATTTAATTACTAGCTTCTGCGCGCGACTTCGTCGGCGTGGACTCCGCTCCTATTGGTCTTAGCGTGATGACACATAGTCTATAGCCTTCCTCGATAAATGGGCTATCTAACACTGAAAGAATTTTTCAAATCGGCCCAGTAGTTCCAGAAATTACCGCGTGCAAACAAACAAATAAACAAACTATTCAGCGTTATATATTAGTATATGTTAGATTGTTCTAATAAGACAAGTTCTAATAATCAAGAGATATAGTAACAAGGTGTGACGTCTGGCTGGCTGGACAGACGATCTACGTAAGATCGCCAGAGAAGGCTGGATGAAAATTGCGTACAAACGGGATGTTAGGCAAAACCTCGGGATGTCTTTGTCCAGCAGTGGTCTGCGTTAGGCTGAAGCGTAGAGCTAACAGTATAATTACCCAAGTAGGCCTGATTGCCTGAGTTTTATAGAATTTTTTAATTGAATAACTAATTATTTAAATACTTTTATTTAAAATTGAAATTCTTAACTTATCCGTTCCAATTAAACCGGTAAAGGAACACAACATATCTTGAGGGCAGTATTATTTAGCTGTGATCTTCTGTAAAGTTTACGCCCATCCCCAGCCAGATTTCTGTAGATTTTGAGCAAGACATTTCCTGTCATGCGCTACCACCTCTAAAAAACGGAATCACTAGGAGAATCAATGTCAATACATCGTACAAAACCAGAAACACAACTCAAAATCACAACATATACTTTCTCATTCCCGTCAGCTCCTTCCTTCAACTGCTGTCATCGGTTTTGAAACGTTACTAAAATCGGTTTCATCAGTTTCTGATAGTTTATCTAGTACACGACTTTACTATAAAATAAGTCATCAAGTTCTGTTTCACCTTACCTAATAAATTAAAGATTTTAGATTTACAGTTTGGGAATGAAATATTTGGCAGATTGAGTTTGATAGTAAAGACGAAACGTACATCATAACCAAATATGATGAATGAAGTTATGTGGTACATCATAAACTTATATCTATTGGATACGTCTAATAGTCAGCAACTGGTACAATAGGCACTAATCATAATATACTAGCTGCGCCTCGCGATTTCACACGCGTTAATTTAAAAAAAATTGACTACAGTCTTCCTCAATAAAGGGGCTATCTAGAATTGAAAGAATTTTTCAAATCGGACCAGTAGTTTCTAAGATTAGCGCGTTCAAACAAACAAACAAACTCTTCAGCTTTATAATATTAGTATAGATTTGTAGGATTACCCACAGGCCACATATAAATTTCTTTGTCGAATTTTTTATTTCAATTCATTACCTCTTTATCAATACGACTTCTAACTTTTAAAATTAAAATTAAGCTTTACCGGTAAGCTACCGTGGGTAAAAAATAAACACATTGTACAACAAATAATTCAATTAATCATAATAGTTTTCTCATCAGAAACCTAACAATGCTTAATAATATTGACATGTGACAATCTCCTACAGCCATGAAAATTGTACAGCCGACAGGCAAAATAGCATAACCATACACTTTGCATACAATATTGCAAATTATGTGCAAAAAAAAAATTACATTCGCATTCAAATTGTATGGGAACGAATGATTTGCATATAGACAGTGTTATTCATCGATCATGCGTCATTTCAATACCGTCGAATTCTCTACGGCGATTAAAAAAGACGGATGGGGTAAGTTACTATGATTCAATAAGATGATATATAATAGTAATGGCAAGAATTGATTTTGGAATCTGTATTTACATGTCAATATTTATGTATCTTTATAATGTTTTTTTTTCATATATTTTAATTATATACTGCTACTCATTACTTATATACATATTCATAGGTCTTTAATGAAATTGTTTCAAATAGGCTGATGTAAATAAAATTTGTGTAAAAAAAATTTAAATGATGTAAAAAAAAATTATTCGTAAGATTACCGGTGTAGGCTGGATGAGGATTGCGGAAAACCGGGATGTCTGGTGCGAACTTGGGGAGGCCTATGTCCAGCAGTGGACTGCAATGGGCTTAACTGATGACTGATGAAATAAAATTCATTCAAATTTCAGTACGTTAGGGTAAATAAAAGAGACAATCGGTATTCATGATTTAGGTACGTAATACATGAAAAAGTAATATGAGACTGAGTAATGAATTCATTATTGATATTTTTACTTATAATAAAACTGCTAGCCAGCCGACCTTTTTTGTAGGATAGGTAGGTAAGTAGATTGTATTTTGCCAATAATTTAGAGTCCATAAAATGAAATGCAACACTTTCCAGTAATATTTATAATATTAAATAAAATAAAGAATTCATTCAGAAAAAAAAGTAAATGAAATAAATCATTTGCAATAAATATTCCAAAATTTAAAACTACAAAGTAACCATTCTGTTGATAAAAGTATGAGGCTAGTAATATAAAACAACCATATGTTATGCTACAATAATTATTTAGTATCCGTATAGTTGTCTGATGTTTATGTCTGTCTGATTGTTCGTTAATCAATAGTATCCACGGAACAATTCTGCGGCGTAGAAATGAGCGGGGAACTGAAAACTAAACGTCATCTGTGGCATAGCAAATAAAAAAAAAATAATCTTAATAGCTTTTTTTTTTTAATATTTGTTGTTGGACAGTTAATATAACCAGCGTGTGTATAGTGTATGATGTGCATCTTGTAAGCTACAACTCATAATTTTTTTACTGGTAGCTTTTCTTAATAGAAAGTCTTTCGAATGAAAGATTTGTTAAATAAAATTAGAAATAAGCGGGTTTATAATTTTATATAATATATATATACATGATTTTTAAGTTACATAATTTTATGTATTATAACATATTTTCTGCATTAATAAATTCGTATTTAACTTATTGTGTTTTTTTATTACTTACATAAGTTTTCAATTTCAATAGGTATAGAGGTGGAGATCTTAATAATTATGTGTTTTATGTTATTTTTTATTTTAATTTTACAACATTATAATTTGTTTTTAATGATAAAGAATCAATAGGAATTATTTATAAAATAAAATGAAATCATTATAACATTTATTTATACATAATTATTTCGAATAAATGTCTGGAAAGGATCCTCAACTGCTCTCAAACAGTGTTGTGTTCCTGTGGTGAGTATGGTGACCAGAGCTCTTGTGTAGGATTGTGGGTAGGGTCGACAAAGGCTTGCGATGCTTCTGGTTTTGCAGGGTAGACTACGGTAGCCGCTTACTATCAGGTGAGCCGTAAGCTTGTTTGTTGCCCTTTTGATATAAAAAAAAATTGCGGGCGTACAAAGTACACATGTCATGTGAAACTTCTTTGGCAAAGTAATAAAAAACGAATTTAAAATACAAAAAAAAAAAAAACTAATTGAAAAAAAAACAAAAAGCCACCGTCACGCGGTGTCCACAGGCGGTCACCTATCCAAGTTCTGAGCGTTATGACGCTGCCGCGTAACCGGTCGCTCAAATTTTACTCCTCATGCGCCTAAAGAAGTTTCACTTAAAAAAAAAACTAGTATTCGGATTACTAAACTACACTCTAAACAAATTTCATACGCCTATCACCTACATACCCTATTATCTGTTAAACATACACAAGCCGCAAATACCTTTAAAATGTTTCCTAGAGATAATATATAACATTGACACGAAAGCAAAGTAAAAAATTACTTGATATAAAGCCAAAATAAAGTTTCTCACTGTGCAGCGTGAGCATAAAGTAATGGTATTCGTTTGCCAATACATTTTACTTAACGCCAACGTTTTTTACTTTTTTTTATTTGTTTCGTTTTTGGATCTTGTCCATAACTCTATCCTCACCTTCTTTTATATCAAAATACTAGCTAGCCCCGCATTCTCACACGCGTTAATTTGAGGAAAAACTAGCCTATAGCCTTCTTCGGTAAATGGGCTACCAAATACAAGAATAATTTTTCAATTCGGAAAGGTGCTTCCTGAGATTACCACGTTTAAACAAACAAATAAACATGCAAACTTTTTAACTTTATAATATTAGTATAGATATGTATATTATAAACATAAAGTATTAATTTCCGTACTTTCATATCATGATACCAGTCCTATCAAACTGATAAACCTAATAAAAAATTTTTGCTGACACATGCAACCGAAAAAAAAAACAACTTCAATTACATCGACAAGTAATACAAAATCGAAGAAAAAATAGTCAAGTGAATATGCGTTATCAAATATTACTCAAAAAACTATTCATCAGATCTCGATCAAATTTAAATGGGAATACAAGACAAGCATCAGCTTTCGATTATAATAATAAATATATAAAGCTGAAGAGTTTGTTTGTTTGTTTGTTTGTTTGTTTGTTTGTTTGAACGCGGTAATCTCTGAAACTACTGGGCCGATTTGAAAAATTCTTTCAGTGTTAGATAGCCCATTTATCGAGGAAGGCTATAGGCTATGTGTCATCACGCTAAGACCAATAGGAGCGGAGTCCACGCCGACGAAGTCGCGCGCAGAAGCTAGTAATAATATATATATCCATAATATATAATTCAATACCGACAAGATCATCTTAGAAATCCATAAGAACTATCTTATAATATAATCCACTCAGTCAAAAGCTCTGTATGTAAGTACATAAAAATAAAAAATAAAAGTACAGTCGAATAGAGAACCTCCTCCTTATTTTGGAGGCCAGTTATGTACATCTAAATTTACATCATAATAAAATACTTATATAAAAATCAAGCAGATATAAAATACCTACCTGCATAAATTGAATTTTACCTGTAACATTTTCCTTTCTACCTGTACTCGTATATTTGGTAGTATTAAAACCTCCACAAAACAATACTCTTTGTTAAACGGAATCCTTGCCAAAAAATACTGAACGCATCTCAATAATTCCTTTTTCAAAAACCAATATTTCGTGTATATCAAAGCAGAACTGAATAAAACAAAGAATATACATACGTTAACGAATTATGGCGACAATGTCGAACGTACGAAGGAAAAACCCTTTTCATAACCTTTTATATGCGGTTAAAAAACAAATAAAAAAAACAATGTGATGTTTTATTTCGTCGTGTGGCGTTGGTATATGGAAAATTGGTACGAAATTGAAAAACAAATTTGTTACATATTGCTTTTTTGATTTGGGGTGCGACGGGAGTCAGTGTGGGGTTCAATATGGTAGAGGAATGTGGCTTAATCTATAAAATGACAGCAACACTGATATACTGCCACTATTCGTTACCACTACAAGAAAACTCTAATTAATTTCCAATGTACAAATGTGTAAAAGAAATAAGAATGGTGCAAAATGAATTAATTTTTTTTGTGTGTCATTAAAATAAAAACGAAAGTAAAATAAATTTGATGGAAATTTAATAAATTTGTTCATTGGTATTATAATATTGCTTGTCATTTACTATTACTTTGCTTCTATTAATCATTTCAATATATCCTCTATACAGAATGTCCCAGGAAAGACTGTCAAGCGGAAGTCCAGAGCTAGAACACTCCCTGGGAATTCCGAATCACCCGATAATTCCGAAAATTTTAACATTCCGAAAACCCTAAAAGCAAAACCATGTGTTTAAACATAAAAGAAATATTAAAAAAAAAGTGCAAAAAAAATGATAACTTCGAAGATTTAAAAAAAAAATAATACAGACAAAATAATTTATTTGAAAGAATTTTAAAAACTTCCTTAGTTTATCTAGTTTCTACCATAAAAAATCAATAGGTTAGCTTTATGGCATCACCGCCAAATTTTGGTTTAAATACGACAAGTCTGATATTAGAAAACTTAGGTTTAAACAATTGTAATAGATTTATGGTCGTTTGCCTTTTATGGAGGAGGATCCATCCAGGAGCCTGGATTTCGGATGCCTTTTATAAATTTGTAACTTTAAATATTTATTTAAAAACTTATTCAAGAAATTTTAGTTGATTATAACTCAAATGCCTAATATAATACCTACAGCGACGCTATGCCCTAATGCATTACCTAGAGGCTAGCTGCTAGCACTAATTCGGCACGTCAACGCATCGAAATTGCCGAAATCAATCATGACGTGCGTACATTCGCTTCTAATATCACTTAAACACGCTACTCCGCTTCAAATGGGAAGCCTTAATAATATTGTAACGTCATAGATTATGTGTAATATAGATGTGGTATTTACATTGCTTTAGAGTTAAGCTTTTAAGGTGAGAAGCGATAGAGCAGGAAATATCTTTCTTAAAATCCGGGGCAGCGTAACTGGGGAAGTATCTCAAGAAGAAGGGGAGAATGAAAGTGTAAGAAATCTAGTCTAGAGTCATAGTCGTTATTGTGTGTTTATAACATATTGGACGACTTTATGCTCTCAGGCATAGCGAGGAAAACAAATGAACAAAACCCAGACTAGAATAAAATACACGTATCGCGCAATAAAATAAGTTTTGAACCTGAAACTGAATATCGGACTGAACTGAAGAACCCGAGTTGTTCTAATTAAATTTTTCGTACAAATAAACAGGTCTGGTAAAATTTTCTGAAATAACTTCTGAATATAAATACTGAATGCCTTTTTCAGTATAATTTCCTAAAACAGATACAATGTCATTTCTATAGTTTTGTACTCTTTGAAACATGTAAACTCATCCCTTAATTGTAGTACAGTAAGCGCTGGACATTCAATATCGATGCAAATGTCTCGCAGGGGCACGTTTTACTTCCTATTATATTCGTAATTATATATACATTCATACATACGCATGTGAGTTACTGGAGAACGACGCAGGGGAATTATAATTTTAGTATTCTTTTTTTTATTTGCATACTGAACTGAGTCTGCTTGAAAACGTCCCACAGCCAAGTAAAGGCCATATAAAAATGGTGAGTTTAAGCCAGTACGTTACAAATAACGGGTTGGCATAATAATTATTATTAAACACTGCAAAATAAATACGTAAAAACTTGACAATAAAAATACGAAATAATATTTTTTTGTACATACACGCACTTTGTCAAAACCGGACTAAATGGACATAATCCTATCAATTTTATCAACATACTACTACAATACTATTAGATACTATAAATATGGTAAAGAATTGAGTAAGCAGCAAAGAGAAAAGTCTTTGCAAAATAAACTTTTTTCACGAAACTTTAACTTTTTTCCCGCAGTTTTACCTTGATCTAACCAATGTGTATTACTAGCTTCTGCGCGTGACTTCGTCGGCGTGGACTTCACTCCTGTTGGTCTTAGCGTGATGATATATAGCCTATAGCCTTCCTCGATAAATGGGCTATATATTGCTGAAAGAATTTTTCAAATCGGACCATTAGATCCTGAGATTAGCGCGTTCAAACAAACAAACAAACAATCAAACAAATAAACTCTTCAGCTTTATTATATTAGTATAGATTAATCATTGAAAAGCCACCCTTCATGTTAGTACTGTAATTTGTATTAAAATCAATATACATCCCCATATTTTTAATCCTAACATCCTATTAACCTATAAGCGATTTTTATGAATACCATAATATTAATAACCTTCAATGATTTCACGTGTACAAAGGTGCCCTTACTCGATAATATTTAACACAAAAAGGCTAATTATTGTGACACGTGTCTTCATATTGGTGAGATTTTACATTTTTTAGGCCAGTCATTGGCTGTGGGAATTAAGACTAGCTGATGCCCGTAATTTCACCCGCGTTTCTTATTATATTGAGTTTTACTAAATCGCAACTATGTATTTTGTTACATTTAAATAATAACAATAATGGAATCAACTGCCCTACCTCATTTTCATTTAAATTAAATCAGTAATTTTGGGTAGTGCACTTAGTGTAGCAAGGAAATAGATCAAAAAGAAACAGAGCACCAAATGATCTTCAAATTCTTTTTTTTCAAATTATGTTCTTATAATAATTTTACCAATATCATTTTAATAGTATCTAAAAGTAATGTGTATCTAAAAGAAAACCTATAAAAACTATACTATGACGTCTTTAGATTTTCCTGCGTGTGTAAGAGTAGTAACTCTTTTTACATTCAACCAGAAATTAAAAATTAACTTAAAAACGTGTGTGTTTAACAGATACCTTTTGTCCCATTAAGTTTCCGAAGTAGGGTGGCGAATCAGTCAAAATTTTCGATCGACCGAATTAGACTGTAACATCCCATTGTTGGGCATAGGCCTCTTCCTCCACGTAGGAGAACAATTGGAACTTAATCGACCACGCTACTCCGCAGGTTACCGAAAATGTTCCCTACTATGAGTAACGTTCACTATCACGTATTTATGATAACAACCGGGACCGACAGTTTAACGTGCTCTGCGAAGCACGGTAGGGAACCCACAAGGACCAAACAGAAAGAAATATTTGTTCAAATACAATTATTATCGATCCCGAGCGGGAAGCAAGTCCGTAAACCGACGGTCGGTGTTTTAGGCGACTTTAAAAAAATGGTTTACATTTTAATAATAATCATCTAATAGATGTTCACCTCTATCGGAGAGACAGTATTGTAAAATACCACGATTAAAACCTGCTAAAGGACGAATTGAATGAAATGGACCTATCGTCATCATAAAAACATATTAAATTATGCGTAGATAGAATATTAACGTATTTTTATTTAGTTAAGTAAGTCTGTGATGTAAAAAACTTCCTAGTCATACCCCTATCTATTACAAATCCAATCGGAACAAACAATGAACAAAAAATATACGTAATCATATCCTAATGACCGTATTTAAGAAATCATTTCCGAACCAACGCTTTTGGTTTTCACCACCGACACGTGGCCTACACGCGTCCACCGCAAGACCGCCATCTTTGAATAACTAACCAATATTACTCGAACTAATACCACACAAAAAATAGATGTAATTAGATGTCAAGATAAATTGTGCGTATTAACGGTAATTATTTCAAACGTTTGAATTTTGAAATCAGTTGAACGTGGAATTACAATTCTATTTTGAAATTAGATACGCAATGATAAACTTTGTTGCGTTAGAAATAAGAACGATATTGCAAGCAAAGGATAATGTTGTGAAAATATGGAATTACGTTTTACAATGTTTGGTCGTTGTTCGAGAATTGGTGATTTCGAATCCTAATTTCTTGTATTGTAAATGTTTGAAGGCGTCAGTAGTTAAGTTGATATTATATAGGGTGTTGATGACAATGAGCATTACGTGAATAAATTGGGGTGTTCACTAAGCTGTCAAAATCTTTAATTGCTTAAAATTACAGCACTAGCTTGTGTTTTGAAACCAAAATAATTGTATAATTATTATCACTATTTAAGTTTTTAGACTTCATCTGCAACTTTCAAAAGTGATTTCTGTTTTGGAAAATCGGTTTATTTATTTGTATAAGTGGTTTTAATTATAAAACTAACTATAATTTTTAATTTTTTCAGAAAAAAAAAAACCTAAATCCATCTCCATGTACAAAACTATCTCCTGTATCTTCCAAAACGAATAGCGTAGAGCTCAAAACCAAAAAGTAAACAGACAGTATTTTATAGAAATGTCATTATGTAATTATAGCGAGACACTGTAGATAATTCCAAGAACAGACAAGGCGTACCGAAACAAAAAATAAAAAATTCGAGAGACACATCATCAAATATCAATTCAACCGACATTAATTTTGTACCACAAAAATCATAATCAGCGTAACAGAGACCAGACGTGTTAAAGAATAAAAAAAAATCGTGACAAGATAGGTACGGACGTGGCCAGAATACGTCGACCTCTAAAAACAAATCGCATTCCCCTTTCACGTCTCTGAACTCTTGGAATCGGGGAGGGGATACGGTTCTTTTATATTTGCTAACTGATTAATGGTTCGGGTGCTCGCGAAATTTAATCTTTCACACAAAAAGTATTGAATGGAACGGGACAAAAAGAGCTGAGTGATAAATGAACGGGCTTGGTCATCCTAGTGCTTAGCTTCATGGTTCCTAACATACGTGTCTGAGATATATCTGTAGGAAGTCTAAAATCATTTGACTTTTCAGAAAATATGGTACTAAATTTTATGTTTGTCTTTACCTACTGACTGACCCACTTCTTCACTAAATGTCCTTGAATATAAGACAAAAATAGGAAGGTTTTATAAATACTTCAACATATAATAAGTAAACAGAATTGTCGCCATTACTAATTCAATACCATTTTGAAAACCTATCTCCATATTATTACCTTTGTAACTCTCGCGACAATTTTTTTTTTTATATATCATATACCTACATTGTAGATTGTTTAATAAGTGTAGTACATTTAAAATAAATGTTATATTTTAAAAAGATTTTTAATTTATTGTCGATATGTATTTGGTACTTAGTACAAGCGTATATTGATGTTTATAAAACTCCACAATGATAAATTATGAAGTTGTCAATATCGTCTGGATTGAAGTGACGGTGTTCTGTGAACCGGAACTGTGATAACGTTTTAAAATTAATTGAAAGTTGCCACATCTATATAAGCTGTATAATACTATTTTTTTGTTTTCAAACATTAATATGAACGAAATACTTTTGTAGAAAACATAACCCTTCCTTGGCAGTCGGGTAAAAAGGTATACGTACTCGTATATAAGTAGTCTTGAAAAATCTCTGAGTAATTGAATTTGGATGGGAATTCAACTACTTAGAGATAGAAGATTTATCAATTAAAATTGATGACCGATGGTAACGAAAGGAAATTTTTTTTATTGTATTCTGTGTCTATTAGGTATAATAAAAATAAAAATATAATAGCTTTAAAGTACAACTGAACATGTCACAGTTTGATAAAAAATAAGTATAAAGTTCATTGTTTATTTACTTCTTATCTATACATCTATACAAATAAAAAAATTGGAGTGTCTTTTTGTAATATTAAAATAACTGCTTTTTACTAATTGCATATGGATGTATACACGGTACATGTACCAAAATAACATTTTTGGTAGATGTACCATGTATGACATTGTTTTTGTCTGTCTGCCTGTCTGTCTGTTTGTTCCGGCTAATTTCTGAAACGGCTGGACCGATTTTGACGGGACTTTCACTGGCAGATAGCTGATGTAATAAGAAATAACTTAGACTGCTTTTATTATTATTTTTTTTTATTTTTTTTACCCTGCGAACTGAACAATAACTATTTTGTTAAATTCCACGCGAACGAAGTCGCGGGCACAGCTAGTTGTATGATATAAGCAATTAACAATATAAGGATAACAAAATAAGTAATAAAATATTTTCACAATTGGACGACTTTATATACGAAATTAGCTATGCAGAAAAAAATCAGTTACCTACCCGATTTGTGAATATTTTGAACAGTAAAGGAGATAAAACGCCACCTTGATGCAACCCAGCTTGAATAATACTCTACGAAGAATGTCTCATTAAGGTCAGTGCTAGAGAATTAGCTATTGATAAATCTCTTTATAACTTTATATCTACACCAATATTTTCTACAAAATCAAATAAGCTTTAAAGAAGTTCCCAAAGGGTAAGTAACCCTAAACTGCGATTACCTCACAAAACGGATAGGCGTGCGGCCATCCATCATAAGTTGTGTATTATAGTGTAATTACAGCGACCAGAGGGTTATTCACGATGTACCAACACGTGGCCTTTGTTTGGTTTTTGAGCAAATTATAGCTTCGAACACGGATGGTTTCGTACGGAACCGATGATAAATATTAATTTGTGGATGTTTATGTATTTTAATACATATAAAGCTTTAAAAAAAAATACGCTATTTCGATTATTATTGATAAACCTTTCAATTGTATATCTAATAAAGTACAATGTTAGGTAATCCTTGGTCTAAAGTTATTGATTGGCTTTAATAATTTTTGTGATGCAAATAATTATATAGTTAAGTTTTCATCTCGCTCGCATTTCTCCAACTTGATTTACATATACTATTATTTTTCAGTGATTTTCTTTTGCAATAACAATAAAATATAGTCTTTATCACTCCTGAATAGTGTAGCTTTCTGTTAGTGAAAGAATTTTCATGATCGGATCAGTATTTGAGAAGATTACCTCCTACAAACAAACAAAGTAAGAAACTACCTCTTTATAATATTATTTTGATTTATCCTCAATTTCTTTGTAAAAAAAGTTTCGTTGAGATATTTTATTTATAGGAGCACAAAATGGATACAGGTATTTTTTATTTTATGTAATTGAAGTTTGGCTCTACATAACTATTTTGAAGTATTTGTTATTCATTGAATTATGTCTAACATATATGTACATTGTACATATATAAAAATAAATATATTGTCTCAGTCGCGAATCAGACCAACGATCCAACTGCAATTGGTCAGTAGATCTAAATCATCCAAGCCCAAACCAAATGTGGTCAAGAAAATTAAATATCTCATAAAGTATTAACATGTACATTACATACCTGCCACTAATAACTTTGTGTTTGACACAATATTGCTTGATAACACCCCAACTTATTAGACTCCCTGCTGATTCTGAGATCAAAGCGAACTTAGTACCAGTACGGAAATCTTTACACGCAGTAATTACTCTTTTACACGCCTTTATGTCTTTCACAATAAAGTTGAAAATTCTATAATTTTTCTTATAATCTATAAATAATATGGTGGTTATTATGTGTGGTATTAAATTAATATCAGTCGGATTTTCACCGCTTAAGTCTTAAGAGTATTTGACGCTGAAAGTGTGGCTCAGACCTTTGTAGGATTAGTGTATTATTTCAATTATTTTTTACTTATTATTGATTGACTTATTTGTAACAAGTTTGTTATTGTACTGTTGAAATTTTTTTGTATAGCCATTAGCCATATTAGATTAGTCGTAGGACTTGGTCTGATGTTTGTTATTGTGCTGTGTTTCCGAATACCTGACATAGGATTCACGTGCTACTGGGCACCGTAGAGTGGAATACCTTTGTTTATTATACTAAATAGGTATACCATATTATTTTTTGGTAAAATTCACTTTGATTAATTATTATATTTACTTATGTAAAAGTAATGAGTGATTTCTCAAATATCCATTGTTACCTTACCTTGGTATATATTTTGCAGACTCCTACACAATTATGATGCATCTAAATGAAAAATGTTTCTCCTTATTTAACACCATTCTTACATGATTTAATTTAATAAAAATAAAAAAAATCAAAATTTATTTTATTCATTTCAGACACTTCACAATTTACACAATCACCAGAAAACCTGAAAATTTATAAATCCTCTAAACTTGCGTCTTCTTCTAGCACGTCCCATAAATATCGATCTCTCATATCTAAATCTTTCGATAGATCGAGTTTCTCGTCACTAGGCAGCTCTGGTATCGATTGTAGATCATCTTCGAGTAGCGATGTCATTGAGAGCAGCGTGGAGTCTGTGAAGTTGATCATGTCGCCTGCATCTCCTCGTTCGGTTCGATTTCTTGTCGATCCAAGAGTCTGTAAAGAAAATAACTAGTCTTATTATTAAAACGTCTATTAAAATTTATTTTTGTTATCTAAAACAACTTTAACTGAGGTAGGGCACAGCAGGAAATTTTCTGCTCAAAATAATTATGGAGCAGCCCGACTGGGGTAGTTACCTCGACCTTACAGAAGATCACAGCTAAATAATACTTTTTTTAAACAGTATTGTGTTCCTGTTGGTAGTAAGGTGACCAGAGCTCCTGGGGTGCTTGGGGATAGAGTAGGCAACGCGTTTGCGATGCTTCTGGTGTTGCACTGCGTCTATAGGCTACGGTAATCGCTTACCATTAGGTGAGCCGTACGCTTGTTTGCCGATCTGGTTATATAAATAAAAAAACAACGGACATGGATTCCTTTTTTTAAGTTAAATGGTTTTACATAAATATTTGTACAGTATGTCAAAAATTCATAATTTGTAATTTACGGATTTATCACTTTCAAAATTTTTATCTCAGAAATTTTAAAAATTTCCATTTCTAAAACTAAAAAGGGTTTTAATAATTGATTACGTATCTATATATATAAAAGAGATTTCCACCCATATATTGACTCATCACGATATCTCTGGAACCATAAGGCGTAGAGATTTGTTTGGTAGGAATATTCCTTTCGCCGAGTAGAGGTCAGCTAAGAACGGATTTTACGAAATTCCACCCACATGAGGGGGTTGCGGGGGTTAATAACATAATATGGCAAAACAACGTTTGCGGGTTCAGCAGTTACAAAGGAGTAAAATACATAATTTACAAAAAAGTTTTAAAATATATTTTAGACTTTAGTGGTTAATGATACATTTTAGTGCGATGCTCACATCTATAATGGCCATATGCAGGATCGGTACTTCAAGTTTGAGAGGCTTGATCTCTTGCGGTTCTTCATCCAGATATGAGTATTCGGATGGCGTCTGCCAATTTATCTATAAATTTTATTTTTCCGTTACATTTTCCAATCCAATTACTTAAAAATATAGTTAATGGAAAAGTTAAGAATAAATATGATATAAAAAAAAAAAAACAAAAAAACCTTTACACAATCTAAGCTATTTTAAATAGGTAATGTATGTCATTTGTATTTCGAAAATTTTCTTTCCGGTTTGAATGTCTACCCTTGTGGATCTCCCCATCGTGTCTCGGAGAGCACGTTAAGCTGTCGATCTCGGTTATTATCATGTACACCTGATAGCGATCGTTACTTATAGTAGAGAATAAATTCGACAACCCGTAGTTGAGCAGCGTGTTAGATTCAGCTCCTATATGGAGTAAGAGGCCTATGCCCAGCGGTGGGATATTACAGTTTGAATCGTATCGTAGGTATTTCAATTAAATATAAAATAAAATTCAATATTTTTATTATTTTGTTGTTACAGTCAGGTGTGCAAAGTTTTTGTTTATATATTACAATCCTATAAAGAATTATACATTTTAAAAATAAAAACATATATTTGTACTTATGTATCCTTCCTATATTTCTGTCTTGTATGTATCCTAAATCCATGTTACTCCTGTTAAAAGTCGTGCTATACCTATACATAATCCTTGAGAATTCAAAATATCATATGTCTTAGAAAACTACATAAACAACGTAAATCTATACTAATATATAAAGCTGAAGAGTTTGTTTGTTTGAACGCGGTAATCTCTGGAACTACTGGGCCGATTTGAAAAATTCTTTCACTCTTAGATAGCCCATTTATCGAGGAAGGCTATAGGCTATGTATCATCACGCTAAGACCAATAGGAGCGGAGTCCACGCCGACGAAGTCGCGCGCAGAAGCTAGTAATTAATATTTATACATTTTAATATTCTATTATCTAAAAGAATACAAAAAAAAGAAACTTAAAAATAATAGATCGCTATTAATTAACTTTTTACCCGTCGCAGTCGCCATTTCTCAAGGAACTCGTTGGTCTGCCGTAACGCCTCCCTGCTGTCCTGGAGAAGATCATCAATTCTATCCTTGCCACGACGCTGTTTGTATTTATTTAAGAACTAAAAAAGTAGTCATTTAAAACAAAAATAGTATTGTGTGGTACTATTAAAAAACCATATAATACAAAGACCTAACGAACTTATAAAACAAAACAAATCATGCATTGATTGAATATGTAGACGTAGAAAAATGAATGAATAATAAACTTTGTATATAACGCGCGTATGTGCCGAATGTACTGATACAGACGCGATGCAAACGCGCGTGTCACGCGATGCAAACGCGATACAAACGCGATGCAAACGCGCGTGTGTATCGATACAAACGCCAACAAACTGCTCTGTAGGATAAAAACGCGCCGTCGACGCGCGCTTTTAAAACGCGCGTCGACGGCGCGTTTAAAAAACGTGGTTTGCATAGGCCCTAAACCCTAACAACAAACGGCTAGTCTTTAGAAGTTTAGATTAAGACCCGCATCGGTCTAATTTTGAAGTAAGATAGGTTATTATTTACTGTAACAAAATTATGCCGATAAACAGTCTACGGGTCATAATCTAAAGATTTACCCAACAAACCTTAGTCTAAAAAAATCGTCACTAGCCAGAACGCTTACCATTATTGTTATTACCAGAACTAAAATTTCAGTCCCAAGAACTGGTAGATTAATTCCATGTTGATTCCCCGTTAGCTGCCCTTGTTTTTCATCTGCTAGATATTTGTGAATATCACAAACAACTTTAGAAAATAAACTATGAAATGCTGCAACGAAACCGTTTCCCAGAAGATAATCAATCAAGAATAGGCTTAAAACTGTAGCCGTGTAAACTATGTAGCTACAAGCTTGGGTCAACATATTGACTATAATTTATAGGACAGCGGGGCTTTCCAAAATCTACATTATATTATACTGTTGCATATTTTTACACGAGATCGTTAATTTACTAAAGGTGACAGTTACTGACATTTGCGTCAAATTTGTAGTCAAACTTAACATAAATTATATCTCAAATTAAAAATATAGTAGGTCTCTACCTATTTTGACCATATTGGTCATTTCAGGGCTTAATAATAACACTAGAACGCACGGGATGGATATTTGCATTTGTACAAATATTTTCTTTCCGGTTTGAATGTCTGTAATAGTAGGTCTCCCCACCATGCCTCTGATAACACGTAAAGCTTTCGGTCCTGGTTGTTATAATAAATACATGAAAGCGATCGTTACATATATTAGGCAATATATCCGCCGTAATATATAGCGTGGTAGTTAAGTTCCAATCCTTCTCTTACGTGTAGAAAGAAGCCATGCCCAGCAGTGGAATGTTACAGGCTGAATCACGAATCATGAATTATTTATTTACTAGCGACCCGCCCCGGCTTCGCACGGTTGCTAAACCTATCAGTGTTCCTCTACTATATTATGCATGTAGGTATTATACATATAAACCTTACTTGTGAATCACTCCATCTATTAAAAAAAACCGCATTAAAATCCGTTGCGTAGTTTTAAAGATCTAAGCATACATAGGGACAGACAGACAGCGGGAAGCCACTTTGTTTTATAATATGTATTGATAAAATGTTTTAAATAATAAGAAAAAAGAATTAACTTAAACAATTCTTAAGCAGCTTAACCTACCTTTATCTATATTGAAAAATGTAAATAGCAACGGTTGCTACGGCTACGAATGTAGCTCTTGACAACGTTTTAATTTTGATACTGTCTGCACTTTACTGGTACATATATATTCTATAATAAATCTAATAATATCGTGAATTGAAATAAAAACTTCATTTTAAAATGGTAAGTTTGAAACATATTTATTAATATTACAGTTTTAAATAGAGTCTTTTAAATTATCTGAGATAGGGCACAGGAGGAAATATTCTGCTCAAATCAGGAGCAGCTCGACCGAGGAATTACCTCGACCTAACAGAAGATCACAGCTAAATAACGCTGCTTTCAAGCAATGTTGTGTTCCTGTGGTGAGTAAGGTGACCAGAGATCCTGGGGGGATTGGGAGTAGGGTTGGCTACGCGCTTGCGATGCTTCTGGCGTGCATAATTATATGCAGGCGTCTATAGGCTACGGTAAATTCTTACCATCAGATGAGCCATACGGTTGTTTGCCGACCTGGTTTTATAAAAAAAAGTCTTAAGAAAATCGATCACAATATCATATATTGTGCGGTATGTACAAAGGTATTTTTTCCTGTGTAGCCAATTAATTGTAGTTTATTTCACCACATAGCCAATTGTGAGTTATAAAATATTATCTGCGAAAATAATATATTATTAAATATAAAATAATATGAAATAGAAAACACAGTATGTCTAACAAATACTAAACTATGATTACAGGCGCCAAAAGGAGGAAAAGGCGGTGGCAAGAAAGCACCTGGTAAGTCTAAACTGTTTTGATCACGCAGAATTTCAGCTTCTGTATAAATAATAATATTGATATCGACTTGTTAAAATCAGAAACTAGTTTTATATATTATTCAATTGCATATATTATTTTGTAAGTTGACAACCCGTTGGCGCAGTTTTTAGTGGCCCTGCATTCTGCTCCGCGGTTTGCGAGTTCGATTCCTGCCTGAGTCTGGTATAATATTTATATTTATATAATTATGTAACTAGCTGTCCCCGCAAACGTTGTTTTGCCATATATGTTATTAACCCCCGCAACCCCCTCTTGTGGGTGGAATTTCGTAAAATCGATTCTTAGCTGACCTCTACTCGGCGAAAGGAATATTCCTACCAAACAAGTCTGTACGCCTTATGGTTCCAGAGATATCGTGATGAGTCAATATATGGGTGGAAATCTCTTTTATATATATATATAGATTATTTCTATGTATAGTTATCAAAAAAATATTTAGCTATATCCGTAGGCAGACGACCTGACCGACGTGTGTGTATGTTATTTATTTATTTATTTTTATCGAAATTAAATCTTTCACCACATATTTTATATGACTCCATCTTCTTTAGACTCTAATTAAATTTAACTTTCTTAGACTCTAATCCAATAATATAAGTTTCTAATCGAATAAAAAGTTTTATTTACACTTTAAACTTATTTTACAGCAATTGTTATTGATGGAGTAGACACATCTGAAATGACAAGAGAAAAGCTAGAACAATTCACACTAAAAGTAAAAGAAGAACTTGACAAGGAAAGAGAGGAGAGAAATTACTTTCAGTTGGAGAGAGATAAGATTAGAACATTTTGGGAGATAACACGTCAACAGCTTGAAGAAGCCAAAGCTGAACTGAGAAATAGAGAACGAGCTACTGAAGAGGCACAAGAAGAAAATGAAGCGCTATTGGAAACTGAAAAACAAAAAATTAAACATTTAAAGTATGAGCAGCAAGCGGCTGCAGCAGCTTTGAGAGCTGAAAATTTAGTAGCATTGAAAGCAGCTAAAGAAGAGCATACAGAACAGGAGCTAGAACTACTTAATGATAAAAGGGCGTTGCGTCAAGAAATGAGAGAGAAAATGTTAGCAGCTCAAGATGAACTGAGACGGGCTAAATTGGTACACGCTGAGGAACTTTCGAAAACGAGAGCGGAGTTTGAAGAAAGGGCTCGTCAGATAGAAGATAAAGCTGAGAAGAAGCTGCACGAAATAAAAGTTGAACTAACGGTTAAGCACAGAACTGAGATAGCTGAGGTTGAAGAACGAAAGAATAAACAGTTATCAGAACTGATTGCTCATCACGAACGAGCCTTCTCAGATTTGAAAAATTACTACAATGATATAACACTTAACAATTTAGGTATGTCTTATTCTATATTATATATATTTGATACGAATAAAAATAATTTCTGTATATTTAAATAAATTTAATGCCTGTTTGTATAATATTATGTTTACAAACAAGCTCATCAATACAGGGCTGTAGCTAGAGTCGAATTTAAGGTAGGGCAGCATTGGTTAGAGGTAGGGCGGTAAAAAAATTATCAGAATTGATCTGCTCCGAAGCATGGGCTCCTAAATCAATCACCATGAAAAGCTATTATAAATGCACTTATATAACTGACCTCTATAGTCTAGTCAACAAGTTCAAAAACGTGCTAAATAGAGATAAAGCTCCTAAAAATATGGGCGATAACTCATTCTATTCGGAATTATGTCTAGAAAAATGTTTTTAAGGGTTTATTAGCACATAAAAAATTGCGATTGTTGTTAACAAAATAAGAAAAAAAAGAAGGTATTTAGGTTTTCGTTGATAATTTCTAAAATAATGAAACTGAAGGAATTTTAAAAAAAGATACTGAAAGAAGAGGAAATTTCCAATTAAATAATCCCAACTCCCAAAACTTTATCTCTATTTTTTATCATTTATTTTAACGCTGAAAATAGTACTCCGCGAGGTCGTTACGTCGCGTGCCGTCTAAAAAGCCGGTATACCACCTAAAATAATTTTTTTATAGCATTAAACAATAATTTAAAAATTTGAATAAATTGTGGTGTAATCTAGACACTTGAAGGAATAAAACCTCGGTGAAAAAAAAAATAGTTTATGCCAATTTTTCAAAAAGTTACACTATTGTTAATTAATTACTTATTTTCCAATCTCTGTTTTTATAAATTACGGCATAAAAGTTTAAATAATTTGTCTAAAATTTGATTCGCTTCATGGAGTTCTTCTCATTAGATACTTAATAAAGATATGCAATAAAAATTTACAAAAGTTTATAGTTTTGCTAATTATAACTTTTTTAAACTACCAAAAAATTAAATTTCTAAAAATTGTTATCAAAAAATGTTTTTTTTTTTAGTAATATCTTATTATTGCTGTTTTTGCATCTAATATAGTAACAATATATAATTATATAAATTTATAATTATAATATATAATTAACATTAAAAAAAAATTTTTTACGTCATTTGTTAAGAAATTGTTTATAAACAGACTATTTTGCGACTTAAAAACGAAGAAATTTACTATCATATTGCATAGGTGAAATAATTATTATTTAAAAAAAATTCTTAAATTTTTTATTTCATTTTTTATAATCTTAAAATATAAATAAAAAATTATTTTATTCTTAAACGTCTTCTTTGACCCTTTTCAATTCTTTAAACAAAATAATGTGTAATTAATAATTTCCTTTTATCCGTACGTTATAGTTTTTAAGATTTCACCAATAAAAATAAAATAATTGGGAAAAATATCTATATATCTATTTTTTTTACAATGTTAATTAATACCTATATCAGATGCAAAAACAGCGTAATAAAATATTACTAAAAAAAAAAACATTTTTTGATAACAATTTTTAGAAATTTAATTTTTTGTTAATTTAAAAAAATTATAATTAGCAAAATAATAAACATTAATAAATTTTTATTGCATAACTTTATTAGGTACCTATCTAAATGAGAAGAGCTCCACGAAGCGACAAAAATTTTAGACCAATTATTTAAACTTTTATGCCGTAATTTATAAAAACAGAGATTGGAAAATAAGTAGTTAATTAACAATGGTGTAACTTTTTTAAAAATTCCTTCAAGTGTCTAGATTACACTTAACTATAATTTATTCAAATTTTTAAATTGTTAGTTAATACTATAAAAAAATTATTTTAGGTGAAATACCGGCTTTTTAGACGGCACGCCTATGGCGTAACGACCTCGCGAAGTACTATTTTCAGCGTTAAAATAAATTATAAATAACAAAGATAGAGTTCTGGAAATTGAGACTTTTAATCGGAAATTTCCTCTTCTTTCAGGATCTTTTTTTAAAATTCCTTCAATTTCATTATTTTAGAAATTATTAACGAAAAACTAAATACCTTCTTTTTTTCTTATTTTGTTAATAACAATCGCAATTATTTTTATGTGCTAATAAACCCTTAAAAAACATTTTTCTAGACATCATTCCGAATCGAATGTGCTATCGCCCATATTTTTAGGAGCTTTATCTCTGTTTAACACGTTTTTGAACTTGTTGACTAGACTACTAGGTCAGAGTTGTACATTGACTAGTTATTCGTAGACAAATAATTTCTGTGATAGAACATGAGCATGGTCTACGAACTATTAAATCCTCAATGATGAACAACAATCGAAAAAGATGGTTGAACTTCCAGATTTGGATGTAGAGATCCACGTCTGAGTGAGACTGAGGTAATAAAATTAATTGTTGGGTGGGGTGATACGAATAAATAGATACGACTAAAAATACCACTTAGAATTTTAAATCATATTGTTTTTGCAAACTTATTATAATAATTGACATAATAATATAAAAATCTTTAAAACAGCTGCATCTACGATTTGCCATGTTATATGCAAAGAACTTCGTTCAGATCAACTGATTTTGTCCCTTTTTTTTCAAACGTCCGAAAGACCCTACCAGCTTTTCTCTCGTGAACCATTGACAGCCTTTGAGTTTGAGGCCTATTGATTGCAGTTAAAGTTGAAAACAGATTCGCACATTGCAGTGCTACATCCTATGGTCGCCACAGATGCAAAAAGTTCATATGTATAATTATTTGAACGCCTCTCGTTGCTTGTACAAAACTTGCAATGTATTTCCATTTTATCCCCGTTAAGTACGCTTTAACAACACTAGCTTCTTCTCTTGATGGAATTTTCCGACTTAAAAAATTAATTAAAATTGTAAATGAAACATGACCAATTATTTTAATTATTAAATTGTTTCAAACGTATCCAAATTTTTCAGTAGAATCATTTTATTTCCATGTTTTGGAAAACCAGTTTTAGAATCAATGGCATTTTTTCAGTTTCTCAATCCTGTGGAAGTGTACGCTTCTGTTTGCTTCCACGAGGTAAAAATGGCTGGATAGATAGCAAAAAGCACCATCTTTCTCGACAGAATACTGCAACCATTTATAACGCTTGAACCAATCGAAAACAAAGGCCCTCTGATATGTTGTTTTGGATATGTGTTTAAAACAACTTGTTTTATTGGTTCTCCGATTTGTGTAATAGCAGAAGGAATACCATAGCTGACATTATTACAAAACACTCTTTAATCGTGCACTTCACTTAACCAAACTACAAACAATCATAATCAATCTCTAGTTTTTGTTTATTTTGGCTACAATTTTTTTTTTATCTCAACTTGTTGAACAAACAATTTAATTATAATATTTTATTTTAGTTTTTGGCAATTTAAGGTAGGGCATTTGTGATTTCAAGGTAGGGCATTGCCCCTCAATGCCCCCCCCTAGCTACGGCCCTGCATCAATATTGTTTTGTGGTAAAGCTTACATTCCTAATATAATTATGCCACTCCTTTTCGTACCAATATTGTAACAGCCACGAAAATCGCATTCTCTTGAACATATAACCTGTGTTTATAAAGACACCTTATTGATTTTGATTTTATCGACTTAATTACATTCATTTTATTTGTAACTCAATTAGATGGCCTTTTTACAGGTCTAATAAGTAGTCTGAAGCAGCAAATGGAGGAGATGCAAAAGGTAAAAGAACGAGCAGAAAAAATAGCTAGAGATGCTGTTGCTGAAGCGAAGGGTCTCCGGGAGCCACTTGAAGCTGCTATTGTCGATAATAAGGAGTTGAAACGGCAGATGTCGAATTATGATCGAGATAAGGCTGCGTTGGCTGTAAGTTTCCTTACAAGTACTCGCCTATTGTTAATTGTTAATTTAAATTAACTGACCTTGCGACTGACTGACTGGCGACGCGGCGTTGGCGCAACGGTCACAGCACTGGTTTGTCGCTGTTGCGCTGGTGGTTGCAGGTTCGATCCCCGCACATGACAAATATTTGTATTGGCCACACAGATGGTTGCCATGGTCTGGGTGTTTGTGCAGTCCTTGTGGGTCTCCCCACTGTGCCTGTGTAATCATGTACACCTGATAGCGATCGTTATTCATAGTAGGAAATATATCCGCCAACCCGCAGTGGAGCAGCGTGGTGGATTAAGCTCTGATCCTTCTCCTACATGGGAAAAGAGGCCTATGCCCAACAGTGGGATACTACAGGCTGAAGCGACTCACCTGTTGTTATTGTTAATTTAAACTACCTGATCTGGCGCTTTTTTTCTTCATCAATATAATAGTTATTTCTTTTATTTTAACGAACACATAAAAAAAAAACAATTTGGTGGTGTCATTCATTTTTATTTAAACAACTAGCTTCTGCGCGCAACTTCGTCGGCTTGGACTCCGCTCCTGTTGGTCTTAGCGTGATGATATATAGCCTATAGCCTTCCTCGATAAATGGGCTATCTAATACTGAAAGAATTTTTCAAATCGGACCAGTAGATCCTAAGATTAGCGCGTTCAAACAAACAAACAAACAAACAAACAAACAAACAAACAAACAAACAAACAAACAAACAAACAAACAAACAAACAAACAAACAAACAAACAAACAAACAAACAAACAAACAAACAAACAAACAAACAAACAAACAAACAAACAAACAAACAAACAAACTTACAAACAATCAATCAAACAAACAAACAAACAAACAAACAAACAAACAAACAAACAAACAAACAAACAAACAAACAAACAAACAAACATACAAACAAACAAACAAACAAACAAACAAACAAACAAACAAACAAACAAACAAACAAACAAACAAACAAACAAACAAACAAACAAACAAACAAACAAACAAACAAACAAACAAACAAACAAACAAACAAACAAACAAACAAACAAACAAACAAACAAACAAACAAACAAACAAACAAACAAACAAACAAACAAACAAACAAACAAACAAACAAACAAACAAACAAACAAACAAACAAACAAACAAACAAACAAACAAACAAACAAACAAACAAACAAACAAACAAACAAACAAACAAACAAACAAACAAACAAACAAACAAACAAACAAACAAACAAACAAACAAAGTCTTCAGCTTTATTATATTAGTATAGATATTTGAGTAAAATATGATTAATATCATGTGTAATAACGTTAACATAATGTATTAATAAAAATTTAGTTGAATTTTATATCTTTTTTGCTACTACGTTTGGTTTGAATACACCTTAATTATAATGTACTTAGTTGTGGGAGAACAGAGAGAATTTCTTCATATTTTTTAATTACTACCTATATTTTCAGGCAAAAACAAAACAATTGGCATCTTTAGAGGAACAATTTGAAGTGCTGAAATGGGAATACGAAGTGCTACAAGTTAGGTTTGATCGGATACTGGCTGAAAGGGACGAATTAAAAGCAAGGTGAAAATTACTATTTTATAATTTATTGTGCGTAGTGATAAGTACGTAAGTAATTACATGAAAAGATAAATAAAAGAAATACTTATTTGTCGATAAAAATATATATATATCTATGTCTTCTTAAAAATCTATACAAAAGTTTTTTGTAGATACACAAATACTTTTTTAAATAACGAAATTGTGCTTCCTGTTTTTTAAGTGACCCACTTATTGAAAGAGACCGTTTTATTTTGATGCTTATGAATACCAACTACGCGGTTGGTCAGATCAAGTTGACGTATTCTTAAAATAATTTATTATTTTCACCGTGAACACACGTTACGTGATTTCAACACACTTCTCACAATAATAGATAGTTATATAATAACTAGCTGACCCCGCAAACGTTGTTTCGCCATATATGTTATTAAACCCCTTAATCCCCCCTCCCGCTTATTACTTAGGGGTATGAAAAATAGATGTTGGCCGATTCTCAGACCCACCAGATATGCACACGAAATTTCATAAAAATCGGTCCAGCCGTTTCGGAGGAGTATAACATTTCGACACGAGAAGTTTATATGTATAAGAATAACCCAATAGAGTTCAAGGATAATGTAGTTTCTGTAACAATCAATGATTTTTCTTATTATTGATTTATTTATTTGTAGTACCTAACTTTCGTATTACTAAGTAGGTATTATTTTTCAACAGATTTTCAAAAGCGGTTCTTGAAGTTCAGCAAAGGGCTTCTTTAAAAACCGCTCTTCTGGAAGTGAAGTTAAAAAATATGGAAGGCCGCGATCTAGGGCCCCGAGAAATACATGTGAGTTAAGTATTTACTTAATTTTGATGTATGTAATATTTTCTACTAATTTTTATTGGTTTTGAAAATGAAAGTCATATTTAAACAAAATATTATGACGTAAATGAATAATTTAAAAATATGTGTAGTTACCTACCCATTTCTTACATGAGCACTAAAGTTATTATAATTGTTGTAGGATCTTATTAAATTAAAAGATACACAAGTTGAAGATTTGCGTTATGAAGCGGCAAGATTACGTAAAGCCCACGACGATTTGTTAGCTACTTACGAAGCAAAATTAGCAAAATTGGGGGTACCGAAGGAAGAACTAGGATTCAAGTAGGTATTTTGTTTACAGCGCCATCTAGCAGTTACTACAAAAACAATAAAGCTAAAACCAGTGCTACAGCGCCATCTACCTTTACAATTGAAAACAACGAAGTACTGGCTACTAGTTTTCCAGAGCATCATGCTTCGTGCATGAAGGTCCTATAATCTTAAATTATATATTATTAAATACCTGTAATTTTATACGTGAAATATATAAATTTTAATACTTAAGTAATTTATACTACAATCAATGGTTAGGTAGGTATTTCAATTTTGATTTCAAAAAAGTAACAGCGCTCTCTGTTCTAAGAATGCCAAACTAATTAGTGCATTTTATAGCTTCATAATCACTTCAATAGATGGCAGTTAAAACGGTATTATGTAAATTGAAATACATAGGTACCGTAAAATGGGGTGAATAGGGATCCAGGGGTGAATCGGGATAAAATTAAGAAATATTTTTAACGCTCAATATTAGGTACCAAGTCGTTACAACTTTTATCAATTTTTGTGGGGCGATAGTAGATCTGTGGCACTTTTTATAGCAACACTAAATAACCGCAAAATTAGCTGCAAAGTATCAATTTAACGTTATTGAAAATAAGCTAGACGAGACGCCGAATATTACAGTGTTAGAAACTTTGCTCTAAAACATTTATTTTATAGTAAGAGAATACGTGTGTTTGTTTAAAACTTTATTTAGTGTTTGGACCGTCATATACATAAAAGTTAAATCTCAGTTATTAATTAATTTTAGGGTATTTTAGGGTACTTTAATTTTGGGATCTCGGTTTCGTAGTGATGCAGTATTGGCAAGCTGCCCTAAATTGTCCCATACTCCGAATAAACCGATTAAAAAAAAAAACAAAATAAAAACAAAGAGATACAGCCTGGTGACAGACGGACGGACGGCCGACGAACGGATAGACAGCGAAGTCTTAGTAACAGGGACCTGACCCTAAAAAGTTAAGCTCTCTGTAACTTGCTCTTGGAACGGACCAGAAGCGCTGTTAAATAGGACGCGAGACCTATAAAATACAGTCAGACATTTGCAGACTGATTGTCAGACATTTGCAAACTGATTCCATTAAATTAATATTGTGCCTGTTACAGTGCTCGATCTTGATGATCTTGTTATATTGTAACTCTAAGGTCGTTCAACTATATTTCATATCTGGGACACAATGTAATAATTTTGTGATTTAAAAAAAATTTGTATAAGTAACTAAAAATACGTTATTTTATGATTATTATAAAGTTTAGACTGGTAGTTCTATTGTAAATAAAAAAAATACGATATATTAAAATCTATACTAATTAGAGATTGCAACCCGGTATGTTTTTCAACGCGGCCGGGCCCGGTTGCATTCGGCGCCAACCCGGCCGGGCCCGCCGGGCCCGGCCGGGTTATGTGTTAGCGATGAAACCTAAGTATTTTATGAAAATTTTCTCTCTATGAATGAAAAAACACAATGATTCATGGTTAATATTTATTACAAACTGGCTTATGAACAATTATCACAATAATCAGCCTCACTCAAGTCTCAAAATCGCACTTAATACAGAATTTATTACTTTTACTTATGGACGGAAAAGTAACATTAGTATTAGTAATTATTCATTTTAATAAGTTTAAATAAGCAGGTTTTTCTCTTTACTCCTTAAATAGTGTCTATTTGAAAACATAGTAGGTATTTAAATAATTGTGTGTGCTCGCAAACAAAAAAAAACCGACTTCAATTACATCGACAAGTAAAACAACGTAATAAGACGAAAAAATAGTCAAATAAATACGCGCTAACAAAGATTACTCAAAAAGTAGTAATCAGATCTCGATCAAATTTAAACAAGGCTACATGACAAGTATTGGCCTTCGATTAAAGTAAGAATCATGAAAATAGATAAACCTAGTGAAAAGTTATGCGGTTTAATACGAGATACGATATAACGATACGATATACGGTCGACGAAAAAGTAGTCAAGTAAATACGCATTATTAGATAACTCTAAGTAAGTACTTGTCAGATTTTAATTAAATTTAAATGGGACCACATGACACGCAACACCTTTCAGTTAAAATAAAGTTCATCGAAATCGGTCCACCAAGTCAAAAGTTCTGATCTAACATACATTTAAAAAAATTCAATCAAATTGAGAACCTCCTCCTTTTTGGACGTCGGTTAATAATAAACTAATAACGCAGCTTAAGGTACTAAACGTGTCATAAAGACTTAGATTAGATAGATAGATAAACTTTGGTAGCATTGTTAATTGTTATAAACAAAACAAATTCTTGTTTGCTAAAAGTAAAGTATGTTTTTTCTTAAACTTTGGCTATTAAGAGTTTAAATTAGTGAGTGTTACATACTATTACTAATTGACTAAATAGCGAAATCTTATATGATAGGTGTACTGTAACTGTAAAAAACTAAACTTGTATAGTCGCGGTTTACGTACCGGGTCCGGTGACCGGGCTCAGTAAAAATGGCCGGGCCCGGTGGGTGTCTAAAAGGGCACCGGGCCCGGGCGGGCCCGGCCCGGCCGGGCCCGGTTTGCAATCTCTAATACTAATATAATAAAGCTGAAGAGTTTGTTTGATTGTTTGTTTGTTTGTTTGTTTGAACGCGCTAATCTCAGGATCTACTGGACCGATTTGAAAAATTCTTTCAGTGTTAGATAGCCCATTTATCGAGGAAGGCTATAGGCTATATATCATCACGCTAAGACCAATAGGAGCGGAGTCCACGCCGACGAAGTCGCGCGCAGAAGCTAGTGTTATTATAAAAGTTGCTTTTTTATACTCTTTCCCATTTTACCTTAATTAAAAAGTACTGTTAGACCTATTTCACCGTTTTTTGAATAAATTTTATCCAGCACCAGCGCCAGCAAATTTTTAAAATTTAAAAAAGTTAATCGTGATAAAAAAGTGTATCTATTGTCATCATTCGTCAAATAGCTTTAACGGAAACGAGTGAAACTTTAGTAAAATAATATTTTTATATTCCAGACCGCTTAAGGCTGTTACTGTGGCCGGTATTTCACCAGTCGTCGGCCAGGGACCAGCTGGCTTGGTAACGAAGGATCAAGCTTAGAAACACGAAGCAGAGTAATGACAAATCAACGAAAATTATAAAATCATGTATAATCATATACAAAATAAATTACTTTTGTATGAAGGATTAATAAATATTAAATATTATATTTATTCGTATTTTGTTTGGTATTGTTTTTTTTTTTGTTTTTAAATTAATACAACTAGGTCGGCAAACAAGCGTACGGCTCACTTGATGGTATGCGAATACCGTAGCCTATAGACGTCTGCAACACCAGAAGCATTTCAAGCGCGTTGCCGACCCAATCCCCAATCCCCCCAGGAGCTCTGGTCACAGAGCAGTACAAAACAGTATTATTTAGCTGTGGTCTTCTGTAAGGTCGAGGCACTACCCCAGTCGGGCTTCTCCATATTTTGAGCAGGAAATTTCCTGCTGTGCCCTACCTCAGATAAATGTGTCATATAATAACACATTTTGTATGTTGTAGATATAGTTTAAAAGTGACTTGAATATTTTTACATCTGTAATATAGTTACGGATTTAAAAAATTAGTATTTTTTTTTTAGTTCTGGCATTCGGCTGTCAGTCAACTAAATATAAAGAAAAAAATGTTTAATTATTAGAAAGTATGAAAATAAAGTAAAAGAACAACTAGCGACTAAATCTAAAAATAACTTATTATACATATAGCTCTAAGGCCTCGTTTACGGAGACGCGGAGCGTAGTGCGTAGCGTGTGGCGTAGCTTCTCGCGTGTGTCAAAATGTATGAAAATGAACGCGAACGAAATTTCCTGTACCCTACCACAGTTAAAAGTATCTATAGTATTTCTCACAAACAAACAATACAAAGCTAATTATTATTTGATACAAATGTAACTTTTCAAAATTTAATGTTCCTGTTATTTCAATACAAGCATTTATAATAAATTTTCATTATTACTATACTCAATAGTAGGGTTTGAATCGTGTGTCCAAAAGCACGGACAACACAAATGTCACCTCGGGTCAACAAACAAATAAATACTTAGTCTATAACTCTATACTATATTATACAAACATAAGCCTTAAGCGTAGATCATCTACAACCCTTAACTTCCTTGTCCTCTAAAAAATTAGCCATGACCACTGCGCCAGCATTTTATCAATGGATAAAAAATTATAGGTAGGGATCCCTAGTACATATTTTTCACCTGATTAGTATCAAGTTGATGACCTCATAAGGTCATCAAAAATTATTACTAACCAGCTGAATTTTTTTTCTTTTAGTTAATTAATATTTATATAATTTGATGGTACTATTGTCCTCCAAATTGCGTGGTACGTTATCCCGGTCCACTGTTGCTCTATCTCCTGCTAACTCTATTATCTACCACAATCGAGAGTTTCCGAAGAGGAACTTTTTGTTCGTCTCATCAAAATGAAGCTACTCCCGGAAAATTAGCTTGATACTAATCAGGTGAAAAATATGTACTAGGGATCCCTATCTATTATAATTAAAAATGAAAAGAATAAATTTTTTTTTCACATTATTTACGCAAAAACTCATGAGTCAATTGAGATGAAACTTGGCTTTACTCGTAGACGCTGAGGAACTAGCAAAATAAACGGGTACCTATTTAACATTACTTATCCCAATTATTATTCCAAAATGATCGGGAGTTATGCGGGCAAAAGTTACACAGCTAGTAATGTAGGCTAAAAATTATTTACATATTATCAGTAAAGGTTGGATATTTTTTTATACCACTCGATCGGTAAACAAGCTTACGACCCACATGATAGTGATCGTAGCCTATTATAGACGTCTGCAACACCAGAAGCATCCCAATCTTTCCAGGAGTCCACCTTACTCACCACAGGAGCACAACACTACTTGAGACTTGAGAGAGACGCCTACGACACCAGAAGCATACCAATCTTTCCAGGACATATTTGTGTCCACCTTCCTCACCATAGGAGCACAACACTACTTGAGACTTGAGAGAGACGCCTGCAACACGAGAAGCATACCAATCTTTCCAGGAGCCCTGTCCACCTTACTGACCACAGGAGCACAACGCAACTTTAGTGAGACCAGTATTATTTAGCTGTGATCTTCTGTGAGGTTAAGGTATGTAAATAAAACAAATAAATCGAAGCCAATAAATTTATTATTTACTACTAATCGTTTATATTTTATATACAAAACGTTCATAAGGCAACAGTTCCAAACGAATTAATGCGTTACGATGAACTGCAGATATCGCGTTACAGCAAAAAAAATCGCCACGTCATTTTTTTGCATTAAAAATCCTGCTATATGCTTGTGAATAGTATAATAAATAAACGTAAAACATCAACTATAGATAAATTCAAAAAAAATAACGAAATAACAGTAAATATGTATATTTACGACTGCTAGTTTTTATTTTAATTTAAACATAGTAGCGTTTATTAAATCCACATCCACATTCAATATTTTATGGCGTAATAAAGAAAACATTTTTAAACAATTCTTTATGCATGTTTAAACTGTGAGACATTCGCATACTTATCGATTTATTTTATAACTGAACACACTTTATTTCAATTCATCATATAGAAATAATAATAATTCTATGCCAAAAACAATTCTTTCTACATAAAATTTAATGGTAATATTCATGTTTTATTTTTTATAAGTATAATTTTGTAAGAAACATAAATACACAACAACAAAATACATAATATGTACATACAAAAACAACGACAAAAAGTGAAAATATAAATAATTTTTTTATTTATTTAAAAATGGTACCTAATCTGTAAAAATTACGACCACGATTAAAGTAACTCACAACGTGGTCAAGGTCATTGTTGTGACGCGTCAAAGTTGTGCAAATAAATTTATTTTCACCTAAAAAAATTCACTTGTGCCCTCTACCGTTTATTTACAATAATTATTTACTTGCCAACTTGGTGTTTTTAACACTAGGCACGTTTTTTAAAAAGGCATTAAATAGAATAAAAGAATAGTGATAGATAACGGATACTAAACGTTTATTAATAAATATAATTGTATTAATCAAACGCAGCAACTTATAGAAGTTTAAATGTTGCGTTAACTTTTCTCGAAGACTTCGACTTGGTCGAACCATTGAGTCAAAATAAAGTTACAAATCACATAAATTATAATAATAGAATATTTGAGTATAAAATTATAAAATAAATACAAATGAAATGTTAAATAATTATATTTGTGACAATTCAATTTCAAATATTATTTATAATTTATTGCTGTAAGCGTATTCTGATGCCGGTGTAAAGCTGTTTTCAAAGGACAGTTACAAACTGAATGATCAAGAAATTCTTGAATACAAATGGACAGGTTTATAAGAGAAAGTGTAAAGAGTGAACTGTGACCACAATTTTTGGCAGTGACGTGTATCTAATATAAAAATTGCATTCCGAAAATGAACTTAGGTATAAAAACAAAAAATTTTAAAGATAAGAACGAACAAATATACAACGAACGAACAAAATACATTTTATAAATTAACGTTCAGTTTCATTCAAAGTAACATCTTTATATTTTAATAGTATTGAAATTCAAATACGTTTTAAAATGTCTGTTTTCATGTTTGAACTTCACTCTATGCATTTTATCACATCACAATTACAGTCATCACACCAAAGCGCTTGATAAGATTTTCAATTAATATATTTATTATACATCACAACAATATAATTTATACAAATATATTCAAAACGAATGCATAATTGAAAATTAGAATTTTTTTATTATAATTATTTTAATATAACAAATATTTACCAAACTTATTCATGTATTTTAATATCTAATATAAATAGCATTTTTTCCGTGTTTACTGTGACGTTTAATTAATAATACAATCGAAATAAGATTACATTAAATGATAAAATTTGAAATAATTTGACTCGATTACATAATGATATTAATAAATTGCTTTTCGATTACCTATTCTATTTACTTTAAGCAATTTTTTGACTTAATTTTAAGCCAATTAATTAAATAAAATACAGCCAAAACCTAACTGTAATTTACGCTATTGTATGTGACGAATTTTACTATCATAAATAAATAAGTGAATAGTCATTGTAAATATTTTTCCAAAAAAAGAATATTAAATGACTTTATAAATGAATAACACTTAAATATGATCTTTTATATTTACAAATATAATAAATATTGCACATCGAGTTTTACATAAAAGCAATTTAACATATAATTTTTCTTATCTTAATTTTATGTCTTAATTTTCTAAATTATGAGGATTTATATATATATTTTTTAAATGAATGTTAGCTAAATGACAAATATGTCCTTTCCTTATATTTATATTTTGACTACGTTAGTGTGCGTGGGTACTTTTGCGTTATCTAACTAACATTTTTTATATCTTTCCACAGTCTAAGCGATTTTTTTTTAAATTTACCCTTACAATTATTACCCTTAAAAATATTAGAACATTTGTGAAAATTACACGTAAACAATAGTAGCGTTAGTATTATAAAATTATATACTTCGGTTATGTAATAACACTAACGTTACATCCAAGAAGTAGGTATAGGTATTTCTTAAAAATTAAACTTACAAATTAGGAATATCGATAAAAAATACTTTAAAAAAATAATCAATTAAAAGCATAGTAGCAAAGCTTACATTGAAATAAACATCATACTAATATTTCGCATCGCCTTCACTATTCAATATGCGATATTCACAAGCCTTTTTATTATACATATAATAATTTTTTTTACAGAAATATTTGTATCGAAGCGTTCAATTACAACCATAAAAGCGTAAGCACTCAGGTATTAAACTAATACCACGTGCTTTTATAAATAAAATAAATGAACACCATAACTTATTATTTATACTGTCCATACATAGCTTTGAAGCGTTACTACGCATAAGCCGTATCGAAAATACTCGTGGCAAGGTATCAAAGACTGATAAATAAATCAATATTTAATTCGAAGCTTTCCACGTTTCGTACTTAAATTAATCACAATGAACGAAATTATTAACGAGGTCATTGGAAACCGATATAGTTTACTATTTTTGGTCTTCAGCTAACGTTGACGGTTCGGATGGCTACGGACTTGTGTATCGATGAATTTTTAAAAAGTTCGGGCACGGGACGGAAGAATCGATACTGTCTACACTACACAGGGACGATAATCGTTCGAATGTAAATGTCAATATCATCAATTAGAATATACCTTTTTCTTACATTCTTTACAAATTACATAGTTTTCATATTGTGTTAAATAAATTACATAGTTATTATAATTATTGTTGTAATAACTTTATCGTTTATTCTGTTTTCTTGATTTCTGGTTTAAGGATCTATTCCTAATGATGTTTGGTATATCTCCACTCAAGTAAAGTCTCAATTAAGAAAATAATAATGAAATTATTTTGCAATCTATTTTAGCGTAAAACAAAAATATTGACTTGTAGGTACACAAGAAAACTATTACAAAAAAAAACGCATGTCCAAGTGGTAATAATATCTACGCACGTATAATTTCATTCTACTTTCCCTTAGATTTCTTCCAAACTATATATTCTATTATAACAATTTTATATTCTTTATAATTTACATAGCTTGCTTTATTAGCGATTTTATCTATACTAATATATAAAGCTGAAGAGTTTGTTTGTTTGTTTGTTTGTTTGTTTGTTTGTTTGAACGCGGTAATCTCTGGAACTACTGGGCCGATTTGAAAAATTCTTTCAGTGTTAGATAGCCCATTTATCGAGGAAGGCTATAGGCTATGTATCATCACGCTAAGACCAATAGGAGCGGAGTAAACGCCGACGAAGTCGCGCGCAGAAGCTAGTATTTTATAAATCATTATAAATATATTATAATATACAAGACGCGTGCGTTTTGACACAATCAGCATGCGAGCGTAGAATCTTATGTATGATAGGAGATAAAATTATTTTGTTTTATTTTATTATTATTATCTAATAATAAATATTAATTTTCGTGACAACACTTGTTTTCAAAAATTTTAAATACATTTTTGAGCAATGCTTTACCAAAGAGATTATATATTTTAATTATTTAATTAATAATCGCGAATATTAACTATATGCATTCCAATACATCATTTATAAGTGGACGAATTTCATTTAGAATTTTCAAGGTTTTTTCGATATATATATATATAGCCTTATACATAACGTTTTAAATAGGATATTTTGTATACAGTCATATAAACAACAGATATAAGGAAGGATAGCAATAAAAGAATATAAGATGAAAAATCATTACGTACTAGGTAAGCTTGGAAATATTAAAAGCATTATTACGTTTAACATCAATAAAATGTGTGTGTTGTCACGAAAAACGTATTATTTAACTTCACAACGCTTTATAAAAATCTTCGACCTATCGTGGTCATTTAATCACGACCATGTTTCAAGCGAGAAGACCAGTGACCATGATACGAGTGAGACATTAAAAATGTTCATAGCACGTGTCATTCACGTCATTTCGTGATGCACTCTGTAACCAAATCCTCTTCAGGAGCCGTGTCATCTGAAAAATACATAAAATAAATTTATATTAAATGAAATAAATAAATAATATTTTTTATTATAGAAGTTGCAAGTACGAATTGTATAAAAGCATTCCAATGCACATCAAACATTAATTTAACAACGAGAATAAAAAAAAATATTTCATGCATCTACATAAATGAACTCAAATTATATATTTATCTTTTATATTTATGTTATTGCGTTTAAATATAAAGCTGCAAACACATATAGAAAGGAATAATTTAAGTGAATTGAATTTTTTCGTAATGTTGGACATTTTTGTGCTGAAATTATAATTATGCTCATGGCTGTAAAGCCTCGTTCACACGTACCTCAGTGTGAGTTTTTCATTAGGCGTTCACGAAAGACGACTTGGTCCTGTCGAGGTGGAAAATCTTTTAATGGAACATTAATTCATCGTCTTATATCACCTCAAATATCTATCTATCTTTAATATATTTATGGATAGATTACACTTATACTAAAGATTTATTTTGCTGTTGAATTAATTGAATTTAATTGACCTGGTCGAAAAAATTTCACTACAGTTACAAGACTGCCTAAGAGCTTGGAGGGATGTTCTGACAGGCTTCGAAATTTTTATCGAATTTATGACAATGTACTATACACACAAACAAAACATGCCACTAATCTGTATGCTAATTTAGAAAAAACTTTTTCTCCTGTGCAAGAACTTATCTACAATATCTAACTAAATAAATATTTTAGTCAGAAAAAGAAATATATAGACAAACGCTGAGCTAGATTTGTTAAGCGTTAAAAATTCATTATTTGAATGTAACATTTAATAAACCTCATTTTAAGAAGTACTTATTTTTATTATCATAATATTACTTTTTAATCCTCTATAGGTACTAACACTAGGTACATCAAAATGAATGCTACATACACTCCAACTACTTCAATATCAAACAAAACAAGTCAGACATTATTAGCATAAATATAAAATCAAATTTCTTACCCAGATAGTGAAGCAGAATTAGAAATAGGAGGGCTATTTGATTCGAAGCCTTCCTTAGACTTCTCGTTAGACAGTTGTAACTTCAGCTGATGTCCAAAACACGCCAGATCTTCTCTGAAAGTGTCTGAGCCCGGTGTGGTAGGCTTCCCATCATCCCCAGTGGCCATAGCCTCCGCATCGCTCTGCAGTGGGGCCTGTTCTATTTCCTCTTCAGTATTGTATATCTTAAAATACGCAAACGTCAAGTATATAACGGAAATTATAAATGACGGTATCGGTATTGCCATCGCGTAAACCAAATTAAGGGTATTCTGCCACATATCTAGCTCCGTTATAACTAAACCGGGGTCGACTCGACTGTAATAGCAAGAGTAATTGGTGCCGAGCGGTTTATATTTGCCGTAGAATATGGTGCAATTAAGTATGGGCGGGTAGCCGCACCCTTTCACGTTAGGGAATAATCTGGCACCGGTGAAATACCACTCCGAGTCGTTTCCTTGTAAGCCGGTCGGTATCGCGTCCGGGATCTCCTGGGTATCCATATCTAAACCTTGAGACTCCAACGGTGAATCGTAGTTCATGTCGTAATCGTATTCTTCCCTCACAGATCGTTCCGCACGAATAAGATTTTCGTATTCGGTAGCCGTTATATTAGGAGGATAACCTAACTTATAGTTGACCCTGATCTGAGTGCATTCGTACAAATCTTTTGTGCAGCCTTCTCTGCAAGAAGCCCACGAGCAGTTACTCGCGCCGATTAAGTGTTTCACTTGGGCGGTGACGCATAGCGCTGCTACTGGATCGAATTGCATGAATATAGTAGTAAACGCTGGTTCTATAACGAAGGGGACTAAGAATAAGAAAGCGAAGAGGCTGAACGTTGCGAGGAGCACGAAAGTCGCTGTCGTGTAGAAGAGTACTTTCTCGAGAAATGTAGGGGGGATCGGCAGTTTCTCCTCGTCGGCCATCTTGGCGTCCGCTCGCTAGAAGCGACCATAGCGCTTGTTTCAGCTCGGCTGGATCATTTCAAGCTTAGACGGTACTTATGCACTATTACTATATTCGATTTTTATATTTATATTTTTATTGTTGTTTATTTACATTTTCATCTGTCTTTGCGTTCTTTGTAAAGGCTGGTTTAATTTTAGGGAATTTTGGAGCGATTCTAAAAATGTGAATCGGCACATAGTTATTTATTTATGTGGTCAGTATAATATGGATAAATATTTTAAAATACATAACATAGATTTTATATTTACAACTTTCATCAGCGTCTTCGACTAAATAAAGGTGAAATAAAATTTTTAACAAATATTATGAAATATTTAAAAAGGAAATGTCTGTATTGTATTTTGACCCGGATGCTCTTCTAATGATCGTCGCTCTTATTTTTATTTTATTTTATATACCTATTTGGGAAATCAACAATACAAACATCACATACAATTAAATTTTTTACAAAACACATTTATAGTTTCCACTAACAATACATAACAAACATGTCATTTGAAAAGTCGATCCTAAAGTAATTATTCAAATATAATAATTTCCTACTATATACTTGTAATAAATAGACTCCTTATATATCGTTCAAGGTACCTAATCTCTCAAAATATATCTAATAATATTTGATTTTAATTAAATTGAGCCTTTCACAAGTCAAATACTTGAATTATTTTTTTTGTAAAAAACTTAATTTTATATTAAATTTTTATTAAAAATTATTATTTTTATTAAATGTTTTGCTTAGTTCCTTGAATAAAAAACTTGAATTTTGAGACCGTTAAAAAATTAGCTTTAATCTTAGTAAAAATTTTTTTCATAATATATAATTTTATTTAGTTTAAAAAAATATTTTTCGTACCTATGTATGTAATTAATGATATACAATACATATTATGTGACACGTACTTGTGAAAAAAAAGTTTTGGAAACAATTTGAAACGTTTTACCTAATAACTTATGCTGAAATCAATAAGTGTCTTGTATATAATAAATTTTTGTTTACATTCTTGGTATACTTTTTATTACTTTTTAAATCGAAATATTAAAAAAATATGTTTGGAGACATAGAAAAAGGCTATAACTAACCCACTGTAAAACTCAGGTGATTCGGTCATTGACACGATACTAACGTACACACTACCTATAATTTTATAGATAACTAGCTGACCCAGCAAACGTTGTTTTGCCATATAAATTATTAACCCTCTAAATTCCCCCCCCCCCCCCCTGGAACTTAGGGGTATGAAAAATAGATGTTGGCCTATTCTCAGACCTAACCGATATGCACAAAAAATTTCATCAAAATCGGTCAAGCCGTTTCGGAGGAGTATGGCAACGAAAACTGTGACACGAGAATTTTATAATTAGATAATTATTTAATAATTAATTTTATTATTTTTATTAAAGTGTTAGGGCAAGTAAGTTGCATATTTAGGTTATACTCGTAATATCGATTCTGATATCGCAGTTAAATGGAAGTACGCCAGTTTAATTGTTGTAAGTATGCATATAGGTAGTATATTGTAAGTGTGTATGTAGGAAGAGTGAACTTAGGTATAGCAGGAATTTAAAGAATGAATGAAATCGGACAACGCGTTAATGAATTAAAACTGCGCACACATTTTTACTTTCACCATTTCTCCCAAGGGAACTGTGTTGAAATTCGGGATAAAAATATTCAGTATTCAGTTTCATTCTGATTCATTCAGTTGCTTTAACGGGGCAAGAGAGAGAAATAAGATATCAGTTTTGGCTTCATTATTGATATTATCTTTACTAATATTATAAAGAGGTAAAGTTTTTAACTTTGTTTGTTTGTAGTGGGTAATCTTGGCAAATACTTATCCGATCATGAAAATTCTTTCACTAACAGAAAGATACACTATTCAGGAGTGATATTGGCTATATTTTATTGTTATTAAACAAAAAAATCAGTGAAAAAATATAGTATATGTAAATCGGAGTCGAAGAAATGCGAACGAGATGAAAACTTTACTATATAAAATTGCATCACAAAAATAATTAACGACTAACGAAGTTAGCACGGGTCGGCAAGTGTTAATATAATATTATGTTTAATCATTTAATCTATATGTTACAGTCAAAACTCTTAATCAGTCAAAAGTACTTTTGACTAGACAAGTTGGTCAAAAGTGGTTTTGACTAAAATAACAGTTAAAAGTACTTTTACCCAATGGAGCTGGTTAAAAGTACTTTTGACTAAATGATTCCATCAAAAGTGGTTTTGACTGGTTGTATCAGTCAAAACTCTTAAAAAGTAAGGTGGTCGCGGCATATTTTTGTCACAGAAACAATAAAAAAAATAACCCTAACCTATCTTATTTCAATATTAGACTGTTTATCGGCATATTTTTGTCACAGAAACAAAAAAAAAATAACCCTAGCCTATCTAATTTCAATATTAGACTGTTTATCGGCATATTTTTGTCACAGAAACAAAAAAAAATAACCCTAACCTATCTAATTTCAATATTAGACTGTTTATCGGCATATTTTTGTCACAGAACCAAAAAAAATAACCCTAACCTATCTAATTTGCAGTTAAAACTAAACTAGTTAAGAGTTAATAGAGTTTAAGAGTTTAAGAGTTAATAATGCTTTTGACTGACGCTTTTTTGCAGTAAAAACTACTTTTGACGGAGAGCGTCAGTCAAAAGTACTTTTAACCGCAAATTTGCAGTCAAAAGTACTAATAACCAATAATTTTCAGTCAAAACCACTTTTGACCAACTTGTCTAGTCAAAAGTACTTTTGACTGATTTCGCTAGTCAATAGTACTTTTGACTGATTAAGAGTATTGACTGTGACATATACAAATAAATAAGATTGGTGTGTCTGTTTGTAATATTAAAATAACCGCTTTTTACTAAATGCTTATGGATGTATACACGGTACATATAACAAAACAACATTTTTTGCAATTTTTGTCTGTCTGTCTGTCTGTTTGTTCCGACTAATCTCTGAAATGGCTAGACTGATTTATATGGAACTTTCACTGGCAGATAGCTGATGTAATAAGGAGTAGCTTAGGCTACTTTTATTTTCGAAATGTATTTCTTTTATAACTCTGCGAACTGAACAATAACTTTTTTGTTAAATTCCACGCGGACGAAGTCACGGGCACGGCTAGCTATAAATAATATAAGTATAAATAAAAGAGATTTCCACCCATTGACTCATCACGGTATCTCTGGAACCATAAGGCCTAGAGACTTGAGGTAGGAATATTCCTTTCGCCAAGTAGAGGTCAGCTAAGAACGGATTTTACAAAATTCCACCCACAAGAGGGGCTTGCGGGGGTCAATGACATAAATGGCAAAACAACGTTTGCGGGGTCAGCTAGTATAAGTATAAACTCATGTCACAAATTTCATGAGTAACATGGCAAATAGGTTATAGAACATGATACAATGTTAGACGACCTATTTTTATAAAAATCCTTAGAGAACTACGAGCTGCAAGACAAAATATATCTAAAAGAGATTTCCACGTATATATTGACTCATCACGATATCTCTGGAACCATAAGGCATAGAGACTTGAAATTTGGTAGGAATATTCCTTTCGCCAAGTAAAGGTCAGCTAAGAACGGATTTTACAAAATTCCACCCACAAGAGGGGGTTGCGGGGGTCAATGACATAAATGGCAAAACAACGTTTGCGGGGTCAGCTAGTAGGTTATATAACACGATACAATGTAAGATATTAAGGTCATTATTAGACGACCTATTTTTATAAAAATCCTTAGAGAACTACGAGCTGCAAGACAAATGCGATTATACTGTTTAATTGTTTGGAAGAGTTTCTGGTGAGCCTCGCTGCGTAATACTTGATCGTGATACGTTGCTTATACTTTGACTAGCTGTTACGCGTGACTTCATTGATTTTGAAGAAATTTTACTTACGCTTAGGCCTTGAGTTTCCATATCCTATCGCGTAGATCAATCATTTTTGCTATAAAAAGCTAGCATCACAGAGTATTGTTTTGAGCTTTAATCAACTAATGAAGAAGAATTTTCCTAAAATTTGTGAATTTTAAATGCTATTTCTGTTCAGTTGAGCTTAGTACAGCTCAAGTAAAATGCATCTGTATCAATATTGTAATATACTTGCTATTATCCGCGGTGCACACGCGTTAATTTGAGGAAATTATATCTAATAAATATAATAAATATAAATAAGTAGCCCTACCTTCCTTGGTAAATGGGCTATCCAACACAAAAATAATTTTTCTATTCGAACTAGTAGTTCCGGAAATTTAGTGCGTTTAAACAAACAACAAACTTTTTATGGGACGTTTTTATGGGAACAATTGCGCAGTTTCATTCGTATTCTAATAATTGAAAGTGATAATTGATATAGCTTTTAGTTTTAATGGTTCGCAAATAGAAAATCCCGGTGATACTATTATGATGGCACAAGGACACGATTCACAGCTAAATAAATAAATAAATAAATATCTTATAACATACACATACGGTCACGAAAATTATTCGAAAACGGGATATTTACCATGTTTATTATTTTCTCTTCGAGGAGCTCGATATTTCGAGAAATCTTATAGGTACACACACGGTCGTCTGTTCCGAATGTGAGCAACTTAATGCATGTGTTATAGGTAACAGCCGGCTGATATAGCTAAATATAATTTTATGTTGATAAATATACATAGAAATATTACATTTATAAAACTGCTATAAATAATACTGCTTTCAAGCAGTGTTGTGTTCCTGTGGTGAGTAAGGTGACCAGAGTCTCTGGGGGGAATTGGGGGTGATTCGGCAACGCGCTTGTGATGCTTACGTAGTATTGCAGGCGTCTATAGGCTACGGTAATCGCTTACCACCAGGTGAGCCGTACGCTTGTTTGCCGACCTAGTTGTATAAAACGATTATTTATTCATTCACGCTTTATAGAATAATAGGTTGTTAGATTATTAAAAAGGAGGATTCGATGCTAAAACCATTCTCTTCCAGTAAGGTCACGATATTTACAATATCTATAATAAAGAAAAATAAGTAAAAAGATATACTTAGCCCTTGAGGCATCATGACAAGTGGCCCTGAAGGCATAACTTAGAGTGACTTATATAAAACATTTTTTATGTACTTTTTAGTCAGACATTTTAGATTTGGTGCAAATTTCAATAGTCCCTGATTTTTCAGATTTGATTTATAATACTCAACAAATGACATTCATTCGATAATATTCACACCCTGCGAAATCCAAAGTTGTATCTACCATATCCCACGTACACCTCATTGATAGGCTATTTTAAACTATTAATAGAAGCTAAAACAGGATCAATTCTACGGTTATAAAATATTTGACACAGTTTCAAAATACAAACTTGATAAGTCTTAATCATCGGGAAGTTAAAAAGGCTTTTATGGTAATCAAGCAATACAAATTTATGAAATTAAGAACCTGGTTATTAATTAAGTGAACGAAACAAAAATTGCTTAAAGTTAATTTTAAACTTTATTTTTTCGTATCAAAATTTATTCTAGAAAATATTTGAAAAATATTACAGTAATGGCTGTGTACAATAACTCTCGTAACCGACGCCGGACTGTCTGCCTGGAACGCAGGCTATTTGTATCGATTCGCTTGATTTACCAAGTCTCATGGAACGCCTGACACGTTTTGAAATGCTAAACTACGCCTTAAATAAATATCACGCATACGCTTCAGCCTGTAATATACCACTGCTGGGCATAGGCCTCTTTCCCCATGTAGGAGAAGTATACGAGCTTAATCCGGGTTTCGAGTCCCAATGCGGTTTGGCGGATTTATAAATAAATATTATAAAACCGTTTTTGTAAATGAAAAAAAAATTCTTGAAACATTAACCTACTTTTTGATTACCCACTTTTACACTTGACGACTTTGACACTTTTACGTAACAAAATTCGTACATTGTGACGCTAGATATTTGTTTTCTACGTTGGTCAAAATAATATGTACTCGTCACTTATTACACAATAATACAAATTTTACAAAATGTAAAAAATAAAAAAAAAATAAAAAAAAAATAAAAAACTAGGAATGAGCAAAAAACACAACAATAAAACTTTTTTATTGTTTTAAAGTCATGACGTTCGATTAATTTTATGTGACTTTTTTAAAGTCTGCTGTAGGTTACGAAAAATGCTGTACTAAATGGAAATTAACTATATAAGGCAAACGTGTATTAAACTCAATGCAAGTAAAACCGAACCGTTAAGAAAATAGAAAATTTAAGAATAAACTTTTTTGATCTTTCAGTTTTCACCACAACGATGCGTGTTTAGTAACTACACTTGGTTCTTTTTTGTCAGGTTATCACGTTTTCGTAATGTATGGATCAGAATGTTGGGCAACGAAAGTGACGGATGAAAGAAGAGTACACGCAGCCGAGATGAGAATGTTGAGATGGATGTGTGGAGTGACGAGGAGAGATCGAATTAGAAATAAATATATATAAGGGGAAGTTTGAAAGTAGCACCCGTGACGTGAGGAGGAATGAAAGCTATATTGGTAAAAGAATGTTAGGGATCAATGTCGAAGGACGAAGAGCGATCGGCAGGCCAAGAAAGCGATGGATGGATTGTGTGAGTGAGGACATGAGAAAGAAAGGAGTATGCGCTGAAGTAACGAATAATAGAGAAGAATGGAAGAGGAGAACATGTTGTGCCTACGCTATATAAATAGGATAATGGCAGGGAGATGATGATGATCGCAATGCTATCGCTAATATGTTGTTGACAGTACAGCAATTTACAATACGATATATCCAGGCTATAAGGAGTATTACGTAGTATTACGCTAATTTCACGTAGGTATAGAATGGAACTTTTTTTTAAATATCTGATAACAGTTATAACATATACACACGGTCGTCTGTTCCTATGTTAAGCAACTTAATGCTTGTGTTACAGGTAACGGCCGACTGTCATAGCTAATTTTTTTTTTGATAAATAAAAATAGAAATAATACATATATAAATACACATAATACACCCAGACTCAGGAGGGCATCGAACCCGCAACCCGCGGAACAGAAAGCAGGGTCACTACAAACTGCGCCAACGGGCTAGTCAAAAAAGGTCTTTTAAAGTGAACATTTCGATAATTGCTTCACTACCTACTGAAGCAACTTAGTTAGCGCATAGAAATTGGAGAAGCATAATGTTAAGACATTTATCTATCTTTTTCCCTTAAAAACAGGAAATAAGTAAAATTTAAATGATGTAGCATTCATTTGAGGTGTCAAATACAATGTAATATAAAGCTTTAGAGCTATAGGTATAATAAGTTATTTTTAGATTTAAGTCGCTAATTGTTCTTTTACTTTATTTTCATACTTTCTAATAATTAAACATTTTTTTTCTTTATAATTATTTAGTTGACTGACGGCCGAATGCCAGAACTAAAATTTTTTTTATTTATTTTTTAAATCCGTAACTATATTACAGATCTAAAAATATTCAAAAGTCACATTAAAACTATATATATCTACAACATACAATATGTGTTATTATATGATACATATTTAAACATTAATAGTTAGTACTTTTCAGTGGTAGAGCTGAATAAATAAAATGAAATACATTTTATAAAATACACTTGTAAAGAAAATCATATCATTGTTTGTAATTGACTCTATACATCTACGTGACATAGATCATAGCTAATAGGCCATAAAATATCACGCTACGACGATTACAAACCTAGGAGTAGGTAATAAAATGTATTATGTAATAAAAATATATTAGTTACCAGATGGCCCCGCGAAATTCGTATCACCTACGTATATTTGTGAAAAATATACACAAAACACTTTTTGAACGCACCTATAAATATTTGACATCCAATTGACAACGTTTTTGACAAAAGACATTAAATTTCCCCGCTAGGAACATTTTTATTGGAAAATTAAATCGTCGTTTTTAGTATTTTCCGTTACATATTATTTATGGTTCTCACCGTTTAAACCTTCCCTGAACTTCCGCAAACATTTCTAGATGAAAATAAGCCTAATTTGCCCAGCCTTTCTCAAGTTAACAGACTAGCGAACAGCTATTGATTTTTATATAATCTTATATAGATAGATAATCTTAATTTCATTTACAATACAATACAATACAATACAAATATTCCTTATTATACCCTAACAGAGGATTTTTTTAAATCGAAAGGAAAATAAAAACATGTACAAAAGGCGGTCTTATCGCTAAAAGAGCGATCTCTTCCAGACAACCTCTAGCATGAAAATGACATGACAAAGAATTAGATGGAGGACGGAATTACTTCGAGTTCTTCTAAAACTTATATATATTTCAGAAGTAAAATGATTCATTAAAGCGCACTTAACTACACTTGAAATGGTATCATTAGATGGTATCACGTAGACTCGCCGTGATTCAGAGGCTATTCAGAGAGCTGTCGTTAAACATTTAAATAATATTAATATCTCGAGTGGTGGATTAGTAAATATTTGCTTAAATACAGATTCCGATAGTTTTATCTATACTAATATTATAAAGAGGTAAAGTTTATAACTTTGTTTGTATATACGGGGTAATCTTCGCAAATACTGATCCGATCATGAAAATTCTTTCGCTAACAGAAAGCTACACTATTCAGGAGTGACAAGATAAAAGGAAAAAGATAAAAATATATAAAGATTTTAAATCAGCAGGATTTGAACCTGCGCCCTCTGACGTGCCGTGTCAACAATTCAATCTAATCAAGCATTATTATTTGCCTTAGAAATTAATTGGTGATTTTAAAACATTTATATTTATCTGATTTGCTGAAAATAGTGAGAGTGTATTGGAACATATCAAATTTCACCGTACCCTTCTTATGTGAAATGGATTATAACGCCCAACGAAGTGGGCACGGGTCGGCTAGTATTCATATAATTTTTAGGTTTTTCGAATACAAATTAGAACGTCGTGGTATTATTATTTACTACTGTAGTAAAACGAGTCAATTCTTTATTAGATCCAATATCGTTTCAGTATTATATAACAGAGACGTACATAATATAGGTTATTAAAAAAATCACATGTCCATAAGATTTAGCATGAGTTGTAGCATCCCACAGCTGGGCATAGGCCTCTTTCTCCATATATTTATTTATTTATTTGGAGAACGGTAAAGAAACAATTACAAGAATAGCAGCGTAGCATAAAACAGAAAAATAGATACAAATTGTCCCCTCTATGTCTCACTAAGAACATAAGGATAAGACTTTGCAGCAAGGACAGTAAATATGATTAGTTATTACTATTCATAGTCTAGAGTTAATGGAAACACCAAGGTAATTAATTAAGCTAAACAAATAAATCAAATAATGTAGGAGTAAGATTTGAGTTGGCGGATATATTCCACTACTATGAGTGATGATTGCTATTAGTTATATAATTATGATAGCAACCGGGACCGACAGCTTGACGTGCTCTTCGAGGCACAGTGGGGAGACCCACAAGGATATTGGTCCAAACCAGAAAAAAATATTTACGTACAAATACAAATATCCATCCTGAACGGGAATAGAAACCTGCAAACTGCCGGTGCTATGTACTGTAGTGGCACTCTTACAACTACAATACAGTGGTTGTTCCAACACCAACAGACAACAAATCCACAGATAATATAAAATAATTAAAACAAATACGATTTAATTGGTGGGCGTGGTTAAGCTAAGTAACTATAAGTAGATTAATTAGGGTACATTAAAAACATTTTAATTATAAATGAATTGCTTTTAGCGTTCGAAGTGCCTCTTCAAAAAGGTCTAGACAGGAATGATCTAGGGATCTAGGTCTGTGGTTGTTTGAAGTCTTGAGGAATTACTCTTAGTTATGCTTTAGAAAATATTTCTTTCAGCGTGGACATATTTGTAAAGAGCTCACACTTAGAACAAAAGTTTAGTTGATACTAGTTTTCATTATATACAAACTCTTTCAAAACTGGCGTCCTTCCATTTAGGGGCGTATAGAGATACATGTAGGCACACCATACCTAAAATTAAGAGTAAAAAAAATTAAAAAGTAAAAAATTACACCTCATTACTAAGTAACTTTAAAATCGATATATTAAAAAAAAATAAAAATGTTGTGAAGACATAGGTAAAGAGGATATAAATAACCAACTTAGTAAAACAAGAAAAAAAGGGTCAATATTGTCAAAAAACAAATCATAAATAATAAAAAAAATTAAAAATCTAAAATATCCAAAAAAGTTTTTCAATGGGTTTATGAAATATTGGAGTTGTTTACAACAATACGGTCACAAATATGAGTAAAAATAAATTATAGTAAGTGTAATATAGCGTAATTTTATAGTAAAGTAATAATAACAGGTTGTCATAATAAAAAAAATGAAAAACTGGAAAACAACGAGTGGACAGTTGGTTATTTTTGATCAAGGGTGGCTTTCATATTATTGATCAGTATAATAGTGTTTGCTCACAAACAAAAAAAACCAACTTAAATTACATCGATAAGTAATACAACGTAATTAGACGAAAAAACAGTCAAGTAAATACGCAGTTTTATGGTCGATTTATATCAGACGAGCGAATGCTCATTCTATCCCCACTATATCAAATTCATATCAAATTATTTTAGTGTAAACAGGCGTAGAGCATTCTTTCGTTGATGATTACGAGTGTTTAAAGATCAAGAAAGAATGCTCTTGTTCTAGCTCTAGCTCTTTGTTCGTTTGGTCTAAATCCACCCTTAAAGATAACTCAAAAAGTGTTTGTCAGATCTTGAATAAATTTAAATGGGTCCACGTGACAAGCACCGCCTTTCGAGTAAAAAATAATCATTGAAATCGGTCCACACACGTCAGTGTTTGATAACACACATAAAAAAGCAGTCGAATTGAGAACCTCCTACCTTTTTGAAGACGGTTAAAAATACAATAAAAAAACAAAGCTCTAGTAGTATACTAATATTTTGATATCTTACAAACGCAGTAAAAAAAGTAAACTCAACCACACGCGTAAAAATAAATTTATATAATTTTCAAACGCTCTTTTCTTTCATAGGTTGAGGAGACCTTTGGAACACTTTCAGAATGCTTAACAAAGTACAACGCATGTTGTAGTTTCAGCATAATGGGTTCCTTTACTACTACTACTACACTACTATTACGACTACATGTTATTTATAACTAGGTCGGAAAACAAATACCTATTAGTAGATGTGCGACTCGCATGTTTAAATAAACAAACAATCTCTTCAGCTTTATAACATAAGTATAGATTAAAACTACCTTCAAAATTCAACATACGAATATTATATCAAACAATATACTTAAAATGTCAAACATATATTTTTGTACATAATTGATTCGACTCTATTATTTCTCCTAATCATATCACCCCAGTCGACCGATCGTATATAACATCATACGGTAGCTATTGTTGTAAAAATAACTCTAGTATTGATTAGCCATAAATAGTTTAACTTAGATTGGTACATAATATACCTATGTTATACATATAATAACCCATTTATAGCGTTCATATAGGTTTAAAGAATTTATTCTCATAAAAAGATTACATTAAATCCACTTACATGAGAACAATACAAGTGATATAAGTACTTAATTAAAAGAACAGTCACCGCATTTTAACAAAAGTTCATTACAATAAGTAGGTAAAGATGCACAAAACATTCATATACTAAATCTGAAGAGACTGATATAGACTCTATATTTGTCTATTTTAGTACAAAAGTAAACTTTTCCTTGAACAAAATGAAAATCTTAAATACCTATATTCAAGCAGGCATTTGACCTTTTGAATCGTCTAATACAAATTAAAATTATATTAGTTTTTAATAACTTTATTTTAGTTAATTTGACGCTATCGCCGATTTTGAAAGTAAAGATTATCCTGAAGAGAATGGGCAAAAATCTCCGCTTTAATAAAGCACAGGCGTAGAGTCTTACTCTAGGTAATTGATTACAGCTTATGTCCAGTCTGTTTGATAAATACGAGTATATCGCCACACTTCTACCCAAGATCGCTGTAAGATACATATGCTAATGGAAAAGCTTATAATTAAGGCATTCTAGACAATGTCTAAGCATTCTTATATTAGATGTCTTTTTTTGATATAGGAATATGGAATAGTATTCTGGCCTTTCCAACGTCTGGAGAGGTAAGAATGCTATATAAATTAGTGTTGATAGATTAAGACGTCGATATTTTAGAGATTAATTGAAAAGAAGCTCCTATAGGAGTGACATGATCACTTTGTGACCAAACGTCTTTAATTAAATAAAGATAAAAAAAACAATCAATCAAAAAAAAAATTGAAACGAAACAATCATAACAAACAGAGGAAATAATAAGATTAATTAAATCGCTACCACAGAGTAAATCGGTAATATTTTTCATTTCTCCCAAACCGGATTTAAAAGATCATCTTTTATTAATGAATAATCTTAGCGAAACTAGTTTGAGAACTTTACTTGTATTTTATTTTAACGAATTAAAATATAGGTAAGTAGGTACCTATATTATATTTATTTTACTTATATTTTAATTTCAAATTTTCAAACCAATTTTTTTGTTAATTATATTAGAATCTGAGAAGGGAAACATGGTAAACTGACGCTCATTATTCTTGAGGATTATTAACGTTATTTTAAGCGTAGAATTAATTTAAGAAATTACTTATATTTTAAAGAGACTTTAAGCTGAGATTTTAGGATAAAATCGCTCTACGTATAACTGTTTTTTTTTTTTAATTATATATAACCAGGTCGGTGAACAAGCGTACGGTTCACCTGATGGTAAGCGATTATCGTCGCTCATAGACATCTGCAACACCAGAAGCATCGCAAGCGCGTTGCCGACCCTATATAATGCTATCCCCTATCCCCCCAGGAGCTCTGGTCGCATTACTTACCAAAAGGAACACAATACTGCTTGAAAACAGTGTTATTTAGCTGTGGTCTTCTGTAAGGTCGAGGCACTACCCCAGTCGGGTTGCTCCATATTTTGAGCAGGAAATTTCCTGTTGTGCCCTACCTCAGTTAATGTATGAAAAATGTATATTTCAATCCGCATAAAACCATGATATCCATTAGGTTAAAAAATAATAAAGGTTAGTAAACGTATATGTCGATCATAAGAAGTGGTTGTTAGCAAAAAGTATACCACTTAGCTAAATTTAACGCCTAACAGAGTAATGTAATATATATAGTGTTAAATGCGGATGTTATGTTAACAAGGTGACCGTCACAAAAATAGGATATCCGGAGTCCAATTCAATTTGTGTTTTCGTTTCAAGATTGAAAATGGAAATTTTAAATTGCTGTGTTTATTGCTAACACACTGAAAAACTTATACAATTATTATTTACATAAGTGGGTAAGAGTGAGAAACACTTGAATATTTTGCCTTTCTTTTCGGGGAAATTGCAATTTCGAACCAGTAGTAGCTTTTCATTCAAATCGAATAAGTCTTGTTTTGACGATTCTAATGTAAGAGGCTACTTGAATAAGGTATGTTTTGACTTTCAACCAATATTCTTAATTAACATTATTGATATATTATGACGCCGCGTTGGCGCAGCGGTCACAGCATTGGATTGCGAATGACTGTTGCGCGGGCGGTTGCGGGTTCGATTCCCGCACACGACAACATTTGTATTGGCCATACACATGTTTGCCGTGGTCTGGGTGTTTGTGCAGTCCTTGTGGGTCTCCCCGCCGTGCCTCGGAGAGCACGTTAAGCCGTCGGTCCCGGTTGTTATCATGGACACCTGATATCGATCGTTACTCATAGTAGGGAATATATCCGCCAACCCGCATTGGAGCAGCGTGGTGGATTAAGCTCCGATCCTTCTCCTACATGGGGGAAGAGGCCTATGCCCAACAGTGGGATATTACAGGCTGAATCGATATATTATATAAGTAGCGGTTTACGAGAGCTTGTATTTTTTATATTTATTTAAACGTACCTAAAAGAGAATAACAATAAAAAAAATTGTAGTAAATACTTTTTTAATTGGCTTGAAAGCCTCTTTCATAAAGTGTTTTTCATAAACAAATTTTTTATCTTATTTTTTTTTATAAAAGAAAAACAAGCTGACCCGGAAAATTTTGTTTTGTTTTTGTGATTATTATTTATCAATTTTTTCTTCTATATTTGTATAAAATTATAATTATAATAGCAAACGAAAATAAAACAAAAAAGCTATACACGTATGTATATACATTTTGTCATTTTATTTTTATTCGTATATAAGTAGTAACAATACCCTGTGGATTTACACCCGTTAATTTAAGGAAAAAACATACTAAAATATTATATAGCCTATATATAGCCTTCCTCGATAAATATATTATCAAACACTAAAATCATTTTTAAATTCGAACCAGTATTTTAATAAGTTTAGCAAAAAGTAATTTATGTTTTACTTACACTACCCTTAAGGTTAAGGTTACCCTTTTGGGTTATGCATACGAGTATGTTGTCGTTTAGGAGTTTGGGTTTTTAATTATTTGTCCAAACACCTGGACAGAATCGTTACAGAAATGGTATGGTATGGTTCTTTCTACACGACTGCGGAAGGAGGGTTTATTGTCGAACGAATTTATGTACGTATTTTAAACCCTAAACTAATTTTACGTTCTGATGTATTTTATCACGAGGTTTTTCGGTAGATTTGTCTAAACGAAATAATCTCTATAATAATATAGAATCCCAATCATTACAATATAAATATATTTAAAAATATATAATTTTAAAAGTAATGGCGTCCAGAAAAAACTTTTAGTAAAATGAATGAAAATCTTAAATTTTTTAAAATTATTAACTGTAAACTAAGTAGATAATATCTTTAATATTATTAAAATTAAGTATATATAAAAAATTATAATAGGTTGACTATTTTATTATATAAATTTTAATGTAATATTTTTAATACAGACATATAAATTTAATTTAATTTATTTAAATAATCATATAAACAGATAATATAATTAATGCACGTTGTATTTGATGACAATTGTTTGCAGAGACGATACAAGCATTTGTTTGCTGCTGTTGTTGTTTGCTGCTTTATGTTTTCATGTTTGTATTCTTTTGGATTCGTTGGAGCGTCGACTCTTAGATTTTTGTGTCTTATTTTATTACTAGTATCATTTTAATGTGTATGTTTTTTTAAGGAAGATTGATATTAGTTTAATTTATTTTTATTTAAAAATAAAGCAATCACAAACATAGACATGCACATTGCACATGCATGTTGAATTTGAGGAAAATTGTTTGCATAAACCATACAAACATTTGTTTGCTGCTGTTTATGTGTTTATGTTGTTTTCGGATCCCAGACACAGAATCTTACTAAGGGTAGTCGACTGATTACGATTTTGTTTTTCGATTTTCGACTCTTAGATTCTTGGTTCTTATTTAATTAAAATTGAAATACTGTGACATAATTAAACAAGTTCCGTCCATGTAATTATATTACCGGACAAAATTACTACAAGTCGTCATTAAAATAATTGTCTAATGATCTAGAAATTTCTTTTCCAGGAAACAATTTATTATTTAGTACAATTTTAATGTTTGTTTTTCCTTTTTTTTAATTGATATTACGTCAAATTTCTAGTGATTAGTAGGTAAACTGTTTTCGATATAGTTTATTTATGCGTGAAAAATATTTTTGTATTTGATCGCTATATTTTAGGCTATAAAACGTTTCGTTATGAGTTATATAAGAGTGGTAGTAATCTTTAATGGCAAAACCCTGACGTTATTTATATCACAGAGTGATCAATCAAATATTGTATTTGTGTGCGCATGGAGGGATGTCTTTGATAACGTCGTCTATCTATACTTACTAAAATTATAAAAGTAAAAAGTTTAATAATAATAAATACTCATTATTGTACACCATAAAGAAAAATTACAAAATGTGATAAATACAAAGAAAGATGTACAAAGGCAGTCTTATCGCTAAGAGCCATTTTTTCCAGACAACCTTTGGGTATAGGACAGGGCGTAGAAAAACAGAAGTACTTGTTCGAATTGAAAGATTATTTTTGTTAGATAGTAGGTAGGGATCCCTAGTACATATTTTTCACCTGATTAGTATCAAGCTAATTTTCCGGGAGTAGCTTCATTTTGATGAGACGAACAAAAAGTTCCTCTTCGAAAACTCTCGATTGTGGTAGATAATAGAGTTAGCAGGAGGTAGAGCAGCAGTGAGCGCAGGACCGGGATAACGTACCACGCAATTTGTAGGACAATATTACTATCAAATTATATAAATATTAACTAACTAAAAGAAAAAAAATCATCATCAATTACGAGGTCATCAAGTTGATGACCTCGTAAGGTCATCAAACATTATTACTAACCAGCTGATTTTTTTTCTTTTAGTTAATTAATATTTATATAATTTGATGGTAATATTATGATGGTATATTTTATAGAGAGTTTTTGAAGAGGAATTTTTTGTTCGCCTCATCAAAATGAAGCTACTCTCAACACAGACTACAGACTCTCAATTACAGAATTTCAGAATTTTATAAATATTGTTTCAAATAATAAAAAAATTAAAGTAATATCAGATTTATAATATATAGCTGTATATGTTGATTTGGAAACCATTCTGGTATAGTAGTGGATTACCCCATTAAGGTCAATGGTCGTATATTCGATTAACGCACGAAACAAACATTAGAACTAATTTTGGATGTTTGTTCTTGTGGATATATTCCTCGTGGGTTAAAGTGTACACGTACAGCCGTCGGTCGCGGTTGTTATAATAAACGACTTGATAATGGTTGTAATCCTACTTAAGATTATCAATGCGAAGTTTATAAGGATGTGTGTATGTATGTATGTATGTACGTTTCACGCAAAAACTCCTGGACAGATTTTAATGAAACTGAAATATTAAAATAGTGCGTAGATAGCAGGAGATCTAGAATAACAGATAGGCTTTTTAGCCCAATATTCCCACGGGATCGGAAATTACGCGAGTAAAACTGCGTGGCGCAGCTATATAGATATTTATTTATTATTTAGAATAATAAATAAATATCTTTGAAATACACTTACTGATTGTATTTGTTAATGTAAGCAACTTAATGCTTACCTATAGGTAACAGCCGCCCGATATAGCTATATTTGTTTCGATAAACCAATATAACACCCAGACTCGGAGCGGGAATCAAACTCAAAATCCTTGAAGTAAAAAGCAGTGTCACTGCACACTGCGCCATCGGGGTGGTCAATTATTGGTTGCTGGTTCGATCCCCGCACACGACAACATTTGTATTGGCCATACAGATGTTTGCCGTGGTCTGGGTGTTGGTGCAGTCCTTGTGGGTCTCCCCACCGTGCCTCGGAGAGCACGTTAAGCCGTCGGTCTTGGTTGTTATCATGTACACCTGATAGCGATCGTTACTCATAGAAGGGAATATATCCGCTAACCCGCATTGGAGCAGCGTATGGTGGACTAAGCTCCGATCCTTCTCTTATATGGGGAAGAGGCCTATGCCCAACAGTGGGATATTACAGGCTGAATCGTGATCGATCGTGATCGATGTTGTTACTCTTGATACGAAAAATGATTCATAAAACGGCTTTGAAGCAAAGTAGCGGTTTATGCACTAACTTTCTTCTTCTATAGAGAAAAGACCATTGCCTAGCTATGGGACAACCCACAGATTAGTTAAGTTTAATTAGACTGGTTAATTTTTTATTTATTTATTCTTAACTAGCGACCCGCCCGGCTTCGCACGGTTGCAAAAATGATCAGTGTTTCTCTACTATATTATGCATGTATTATACATATAAACCTTCCCCTTGAATCACTCTATCTATTTAAAAAAACTGCATCAAAATCCGTTGCGTAGTTTTTAAGATCTAAGCATACATACAGACAGACAGACAGCGGGAAGCGACTTTGTTTTATAATATGTAGTGATGTACACCTAAATACAGACACATAAAGAAAGATACAATACAAGATGTACAAAGGCGATCTTATCGCTAAAGAGAGGTTTTTAAGTACCTCGTTAAATGAGTATAAAAATATTATTAGGCATATTAAGGGCCTATGCAAACCACGTTCTTTAAACGCACCGTCGACGCGCGTTTTAAAAACGCGCGTCGACGGCGCACTTTTATTCTACAGAGCAGTTTGTTGTCGTTTGTATCGATACAAACGCGCGGCACCGGCGCTTCTGTATCGATACACACGCGCGTTTGCATCGCGTCTGTATCGCTACACACGCGCGTTTGCATCGCGTCTGTATCGCTACACACGCGCGTTTGCATCGCGTCTGTATCGCTACACACGCGCGTCAACGGCGGTTTTAGAAACGCACGTCGACGGCGCACTTTTATTCTACAGAGCAGTTTGTTGTCGTTTGTATCGATACAAACGCGCGGCACCGGCGCTTCTGTATCGATACACACGCGCGTTTGCATCGCGTCTGTATCGCTACAAACGCGCGTTTGCATCGCGTCTGTATCGCTACACACGCGCGTTTGCATCGCGTCTGTATCGCTACACACGTGCGTTTGCATCGCGTCTGTATCGCTACACACGCGCGTCAACGGCGGTTTTAGAAACGCGCGTCGACGGCGCGCTTTTATTGTACAGATGTGCAAAGGTCTATAGGCTGCGTCTGACTCGCGTGTGTATCGCGTCTGTATCGCTACAAACGAGCATCGACAGCGCGTTTAAAAAACGTGGTTTTCATAGGCTCTTACAGTCAATTCTTATAACGTATATGGATGTAATTATATTTTTAATCAACTTCAAAAAAGGGGGAGGTTCTCAATTCGATTTTATTTTTTATGTATGTTACCTTAGAAATTTTGACTTGGATTACCGACATTGATAAAAAAAATTCCATCGAAATGTCGGCATGTGGTATCTATCATTTAAATTTAATTGAGATCTGTTGTATTTTAAAATTTTTAATGAATTATAAATTAATATATTAGTACATTTATTTATTTTTTATTTCAGTAATGACAGATAAACATTTTCCTTTTTTTAATTTACGATAAATAGGAATAAAGAATAAATCTTTTACAACAAAGAAATTTACGTTTAATAAAATTTTTACTTACTAACTTAGCGTGTCTAAACAAAGTTGAAAAAAAAAGAAAAAGGATATTTTAACATCAAATAATAATCAAAACATCAATAGGAATGTTAAATAGTTGAAAAGTGTTGTGTGTTTTGATTTGTAATTGTTATTAAGCACAAAAGTTCGTTACATAAACATACACAGGCATGTATGTGTGTGTGTGTGTGTGTGTGTGTGTGTGATACGTACAATGTACATACAGTCATATACCAACACACACATCGACACGTAAAATTAACGAAATACACATTGAAAACAATTTATATGGCTTAAAAGTTTACCACTATCACACAAAGGGTGCGATTGTAGAGAATCTAGACCTTTTTCTACTTATATATTACATAACCTAACCTCACTGTCGAGACCCATTGACGTCACGAATAAAAATCCTTTCACACTATCCTTTAATAAAACCACACAATTAGACCAATTAAAACTATACAAACGCATTAATGGGTCTGACGTCACCCATTTATTGGAATTGAACAGTAATAATAAAACAAATGAAAACATCGAACGTTATTATGTTCACGCAATTCGACATAATGCAGTCATTTGTAAATTTTCAAATTTCGAACTTTTGTTATCTTGAAAAAAAAAATACATTTTTTTCTTCAAGTGACATGTCATGTGTAGGAAATGGAACGTTAAAATACTATGTGTAGAAATAGCGTTGTACCAAAAACCAGCCTTTACAAGATCCAAGAAAGTAGATTTGCACGCAGAAATGGGACAAGATTTTTCTATGATCACTTAAAATATAGCACTATAGCATTGTGTTCTTTGGGGAAGCGTATAAATAGTTTTGAGACGTCTGTTTTAGGAACGTCAACGCGAAGCCGCGACTCGGTAACTACTGGGCGCAAACTGTCGTAGCCGTAGTATTGGCACTCCAAAATCCAAACGAAAATTTCGAAAACAAATATCCAAACAAATCTATAAATAAATCCTGTTAAATAAATAAAAATAATTAAATCGTATTCCAATTTCAAAATTCCAAAAAAAAAGAAGACGCTTTTCTTTGCCGCGAATCGTCGTTCCATTATTTTTTATTGTCTTACTCATTACAGAAAATTATATATTTAAAAAATCGAAATCATGACCAACATTTGAAATTTAATCTGTAGTTATAGAATTGTTCGATTTTTAAAATAATATTTATTGAAAATTTCTATAAAAACATAAGCACATTTGAATGCGCGCGTCGCCTACACGGGTCGATACAGCCATGTCATGACTGTATGGCGGCCGACGTCTTTCTTGTTTTACAATTCCAAGACTAAAGCATTGTTGAATTAGAAACTTTAATTTAATTAATATAAAACCGCTTTGAAAAAACCTCTTTCTATTCTTAGTACAATCAATTTAATTACTATTAACAAAATTACCTGTACGATCCGTACGTATATTTTTACGTCCTAGATCGGCGACATAACTACGCCGTAAGGAAGTTGCAATTAGAAAATTGATTTTTAAACTTATACGTATACAGCGATAGGGCTACAGTTTTTTTTAATAAATCAAAGGTTTTTTTTAGTTTTGTAGCCAAAAAGCGCACTTGGCTAGAAGCCAGTCAATATGCATGCAAACCGGCTCAGGTCATAACCATTTATCGAAATATATATTCTTGTGTTATTAAGACTTATATAATAAAGTATCGGTGTTAGTAAAGATTTTTGAAGTGAAACTTCTTTAGAATCGTTGTGATTTCAAACCGGATGCAACGGAAAAACGACAGGGAAGGGCACGCCGCGCTGCTCGCCGCTGATTTCAAATTAGTTTTTTTTTAAATTAGTTTCCCAAAGAAGTTTGTTTCACTTCTATCGTGTGTGAATCGCACACACACCTTTTTTTTATTAATTTTTGAAACGAAGCTGCTTTCATTTTCGTACCTGTAAAAATACAACTTTAGAATAGTTGTTATTTGTAACTCAAAGAAACGAAAATGCGTCACGATAAAGAAAGAAAAACGTAAGTGTATAGGACAGAATGGGATAGAATACATTACTGCTCAGAACGCATAAATGATGCGTTCAGTATGGCGCTTACGACATTTTTCATAAGACTGATCATCGGCGATGGAACAAATCGCAACGACCCACCTTCCTACGACATTTAAGAAGTTAAACTTCTGCCATATAAACTTTAATTACTTTACTTTTATTAAAACACATTGTTTCGTTGGTAAATTGAATTAAAATTAAAAATAAAATTGTAGTTTGCAATAAAGAAACTTGTATAAAAATTAAAAACATATGTTGGCCCATTCTGGTGGTAAGAATGGTCCAATCGTTTCTTATAAATAAAGTGAAACTGTGAGTTCTTGTTTTAAACAAAAAATATCTTCCTGATAGGAATTTTTTAGGGTGACAAATATACATAAAGTTCACTTGTTGGACTCTACCATGGTGGTAGAGCCGTCATCGCGCAAAAGAAGTTCTGGTTACCTTACTCAACACAAGAACGCTGTGTTATTTGAAAACACTTGGCTTTGATATACTATAACCTTGAGCTAGTGCCCCATCTCAATAATTAGTTCAGTTTGGGACACCTTGAGTTCTATTAGACAAATGAATCTTTTATGTTGTATTTCACTGAGGTAGGGCACAGCATAAAATTTCCTGTTTAAAATATGGAGCAGCTCAACTGAGGTAGTACCTCGACCTTACAGACACAGCTAAATAACATTGTTTTCTAGCAGTATTGTGTTCCTGTTGGTGAGTAAGGTGGTCAGAGCTCCTGGGGGAAACTGGGGATGGTGTCAGCAAGGCGCTTGCGATGATTCTGGTGTTGCAGACATCTATAAGATACGGTGTTACATGATACAAAAAATTCAGTATGGAATAATTTCCTCTCCTCGCCATTTATGCGACATTTGTGAATTCACCCGTGCTATATTGACGCTATTAAAAGCCAATAATGAGATTGAATAAATTAATGAAATGAAGAACTTGAATTAGACGTGCAAGATTTATCCATAAATTACATATCCCCTTATTATTTAGTGAGACGTCACATATTTTCCAATTTTACATGTATAAATTTTTATTTGTTAAATTATACATCATTTTCGACATTATATTTATTTTTATCTAACTAACAACCAGATATATTTTTTAATCCTTTGTGACAATATTTTCGACCCCTCCCCACTGTTTGTCACATAATGTCACACTCAGTCCACCCCCCCTTAACGTGTGACGTAATTTATCGATGACCCCGAAGGTTAGGAATTGGCTATTCTATACACATCTACATCGATTTGCCTTTTTCAAAATTCATTATAGGTCATCTATAAATTAATTACAGGAAATATATGTACGTTACGAGACCATTATTGTCCTCGTTCTTTTATGTTAACTTATTTCGGTATTCCCTTCTTGGGAATTTAGGAATCATGAAATCGGGACAAGTATCAATTTAATCAATTTAACATTAGTCAGTAGATGATTTAATTAAGCAAATGCGTGTATTTATTTTTTATGTATTTTTTAAAATGTAGCCTTAGGTCAGTGGCGTAGCGAGCGGGGAGGGACATATTGTCCCGGGCGCTACTCACAAATGGTCCGCAAAACACAAGATTGCTGGACATATTGTATGGTTTTCGAATGAAGAAGGGGGGGCTAGAAAGGTATTGTGCCCCAGGCGCGAGTTAAGCTCGCTACGTCACTGCCTTAAGTATTATCCGATTGACAGAAATAGTATATTTAATGTCATGTACCTATTTAATTTTTAAGAAAACCTTTTCACGAAAAGACTCTTATTTTGTAATACATTATCAAAACAAAACTTGTTTTACATCCCTTAGGCTCGTTTATAGGATTATATCCTTTTTCTACTCCGTTACTCAAAGCATGACGTAATTTATTGTTAACCCAAGACTGGCAAAATAACTAATTTTATAATAAAAGAAAAGTTTTTAACTACATATTTTCTTGCCGATTATTCTCTGCAGAATCTACATGCCGAATCGATGATAGCTTCACTTTTAAATATAGTGAATTAATTAAAACAAATATAATTTCAATTCGTAAATTCTACTAATGAATAAAGTCACTTTTTATTTTTATTTTTATTTTTGATATGGACTAATTTTATACACAATTGTCAGCTACAATTTCTAGAGTAGTATATATTATAAAAGTGATAAAAATACGAGTATGTACCGCTATATCTTTTTTGTGTGTATATGTATAGGTATACTGATAGTTTTATAACCTAAGGTATGGCTTAAAGTAGGAAATATCCTGCTCAAAATCTGGAGCACCCTGCTGGGACTGTAACTCGACATTACAGAAGACCACAGATAACTAATCCTGCTTTCAAACAGTATTGTGTTCCTGTGCTGAGTAAGGTGACCAGAGTTCTTGAGGGGGATGGGGTTGGCAACGCGCTTTGCTACGGTAAAGACTTACTATCAGGTGAGCCGTAAACTTGTTTGCTGACCTAGTGGTAGAAAAATATATACATAATATATTTATATAATTCGCTTTATATACCAGTACTGTATAATTATATTATGTAGTTTGATAATATTCATATTTTATTGTACTTGATAGCAAAGCTTCTAATCTAATTTGCTCCATTTGCATAGTTATGTTGTGTTATTAATGTTTGCACTATTTATAGGGGTTGTCTGTAAGAGATCAATTATGATAAGACCGCTTTCGCACTTTGTTAAGTTAGAATATTATTGTTTTATATATAATTCTAAGTGTTTAATAAAGTATTAAATAAATAAATAGTGACAAATTTCCAAACAACTCGCTTTGCTCTAAAACATTTTTTTACTGTCATTTTTTCGAGGCAAAGGAAAAATTGTTAATTATAATATTTCGCTTGCTACAATGGACCATATGAGTCTTTGTTGGAACTGAAATTGGAACGTAGCTCTTACTCGTATTGTTTTCTCGGCTTTTGAGACAGACTGAAAAATGTGGCCTTGAATTTTCTTATACGTGAGAGACATATTTCGGAGTTCTTTTGCGATATCTACATAGTTTGTAGTAGTTGTTATTCGACATACATTTTCATTTGATTTATATTTGTTACTTGCTTGCCGATTCTTCTCTGCAGAATCTAGATTACGAATCGGTGGTAGCTTCACTTTTAAATATAATAATCACTTTTAATAACCCTTCCTTGGCAGTCGGGTAAAAATTTAGTTGTGAAATGACGATTCGAAAGTACTATTCAAGCCTATTGGAATAAAGTTGTTTTTGATTTTGATTGATTTTGAACTGTTGCACCATTATTATATTAGTTTCATGTTATACAGCATTTTACAAGTATTAAATATTCATAACCCTTTAGGTTACACGGAAAAGGTCGCTAAGCAGCGATAATTCATCGATTACTTAAAGATTATATTATTACTAGTTGACCCGTTGTTTTGCCATATACCTTGTGGGTGGAATTTCGTAAAATCCGTTCTTAGCTAACCTCTACTTGGCGAAAGGAATATTCCTACCAAATTTCAAGTCCCTAGGCCTTATGGTTCCAGAGATATCGTGATGAGTCAATGGGTGGAAATCTCTTTTATACCTATATATAGATATAGATTAAAAAGCGTATTCGAATGGCTATATAAATACAAAATGAAATCGAATAACATTCGTGGTATAAAGTTTTTTATAAAATAGCAAAAATCAGCCTTGTTCCATGTTGAATATGATTCATAATAATAATAATAAAAACTTTGCAAAGAACCTCTTAAAGCATTTGGACCGTAATTTTATAATATTTAATATTTAATGAGAGGATACCAACGAGGATAACAGCTTTACTATCATTACGCGAGATTTATCAGATTACTTCTATTAAGCAATTTTATAGCCTACCTTACGATAATAAAGCCTGTTTTAATTACGTCTACTTATATTATAATTATGTGTATTGAAACAAGATTTTAAAGTTTGAATTTTTATAGCGTTAGTTTTTGTGGCATAGCCCTTAGGCCCTTTAAATACATCCCCAAGGGAATTACGGTGTATGTTCATATATGAATTACTGCGAATTCGATGCGTACGGTCATTACTTCAATTACAATTAGTGATCATTAATGACGGCGACGTCGTCTGCTAATAATCATTTTAATTGAAAATTGCTTTTATTTTTACCCATGTTCAGTTCAAAGTTTAATTATAATTATAGTATTATTTCAGCCATATATATAAATTTTTTTTGTTAATATTTAGTTTTTTCTTAATCTTTTCTTGCATACGAACCGTGTCCAGAAGTCCTAACAATAAATAATATGTAATAAAACTAAAAATATTTATTTACAACTATTGGTCGTCTTAATAAACAAAGTTTGTAGTAATCTTATCAATATATTATTGCAAATGTTATTTTACTATCATAAGCATACTATGGGTTTTGTGTCAACTTTATTGAGACCGTCCCAAAGGACATTTAAACTCAAATGTTATGAATAGCTATTTTGAATGGAAAATATTATACACTTTCAATATTTACAGTATTACTAACCTACTCTATATATGACACACTCTCTCATGATGATTGGTCGACTAGAAGAGAACTGGACTTTTAGGGATAAGTCTACCTTTTGCAATAAGGCAATAACATACAATTAAATTTCTGTATATTCTTTTTTTTTAGTGCAATAACGTATATGTTAACGCTTAAAGGCGTTCTACACGGTATGAATGATATGAAAATGGACAGTGTGGAATACGGATATATAAGGGTGTCCCAAGACATAAGGGAAAATTTTTTTTCGCGAAATCAAATATGCATACCCTCTATTTTTATTCCATTTGACCTCATTGACTCAAATAATAAATATTATTGCAATTGGACAATGATAACCCGTGGCGACTTGATTCCAAAGTTTTGACATGAAAATTTGTACCGTCTTACTATAGGAGGAATTAAAAATTTAATTTTTATTACTTAATTAAAACTCCAATACACCCAAATAGTATATTATTTACTCATTTACGTTAAAAATAATATTATTGTTCAAATTTTCCTTTTAACGTTTGGTTTTTACAGTCAGGTTAAATTTTTTTGTACGCAACATAATAAAAATTACTTTTATTCCTTCTCAACTGTGATTAATCCATGAAAGTCTTGCATCAACCTAACCGCTCTTTCGGCTACATCGTTTACTACCCTCAGTACCGAAATTTTTTTAGTAGGTTCTTGAAACGAAGTATTATTTGACCACAAAGTAGGACATTCATGTAGAAAACTGTCTTCAATTTTAAGGCGATTGAAAAAGGACTTGTTTTTTTAATGAAATGAAGTCAGAGATGCTTTTTTTCTGAAACAAAATAAGAAAAGAGTACTACTCTTCGTTTTATGTAAAAATATACTTTTACATAAAACGAAGGTAAAAACTTCTATAACTATTTATGCCAATATTCTTCAATAAGCTTGCCATACAATGAACTGCTAAGTTCTACTTTCGATGGGATATATCGTTTTCCATGAGTTATTTATTTCCTCTGGTTAAATTATCAAACATTGTAACTTTAGTTTCTTATTCCACATCATCGTCAAACTGATAATATAGAAACTTTGTCAGTTAAATACCACAAATGCTGAGTTATCTTCTGCAAGGCTGCTTTTGAGATCGTTTTATCAGTTTTCTCGTAAGACTTCATTGATTTCAAAAGGCTTGTGACTTTGTGCCAGTAATAAAAGCAGCTTACCTAGATTCGTATCTTGGTAAGGTGCTATATTATTGCTGAATTGCTTTGGAGCCATGGTTTCATATAGGATGTTATAATGAACAAGCAAACGTAAATCACTGCCGCCTTGTCTTTGCTTGTGATCTTGAATTGAGCACTAATTAACGATATTTTCATCGTTTTGTTTTTCTGTGCGAATTCCTTGGATGGAAGACTTAATTATCGGAAGTCCATCAATATTATATACAAGTGCTTCAATAGTTACTTCAAGAATGAACACAGAATCTCTCATACTCACGATGCGTGTTCTCAACAATTCTTGTAAATCTTAAGTTTTCATTAGATTCAGAAGATGATTCGTCTTGTAACAGTAGGTACATAAGATGATGTCGAAGGAGTCGGCTTAGACAAATATTTATTACGTCGTTTTTCTTCTTGAATAGTTCTGAGGCACGCTCTTTCCTATCTATCAGTGAATTTTTTATCCACTCTCGCTAAGACTCCAGGTCGGCCTGACTCTCTTTGACGCTGTAAAAAGATTCTATCTTCATTTATTTTTATTAATTGAAGAGCATCAACGTGTGCTATATGAAACAAATTATCTAAATTGTTAACAAAGTTTTGACGGCGCTGCTTAAATACGTCTTGTGTCTTTTGTGCATTTTTTGCAAGTTTCTCCAAACTTGATACAAGTTTACAAGTTTCTTCACCCAATTAGGCAAAGATTTAGTAGGAATGCGCGCCTTTACCGACAATAACCAACCGACAGTTAATGTCACTTCACGGATATTGTAAAATAAAACTGCTAGAAACTTCCGTCTAATGGACAAACCATAACGAAGTTTTTCTAAAGTTTTGAACCCGTTATTTGATGTTTTTAAGTCACCTTTTAAAAATATACCCCTTTTAGAATTGCGTAATTCCACTGACATGTTAACTGATAGAAAACAATGGGTATTCTATAACTAAATAACAAGTAATCACAAGCATATCGACACGTTAGGTCGCGTCAGCCTTAGAGAGCAAGTACTGACATCTTTCAATCTAAGTCGGCACGGGTTACCGTGGTCCTACCTTCTTAAAATTTTATTTATAATTGTTTTGACTTAAATGTAAAAAATTCAGAGGGTATGCGTAGAAAAAAAACGACTTTGATTTTTTTGGGACACCCTATATGGATATATATACTAGCTGTGCCCGCGACTTCATCCGCGTGAAATAAACAAAATTTATTTTTGTACTGTTTGCAGAGTTATAAAATAAATAAATTTCTAAAATAAAAGTAGCCTAAGTTACTCCTTACTAGATCGACTATCTGCCATTGAAAGTCCCGTCAAAATCAGTAAAGCCCTTTCAGATATTAGCCGAAACAAACAGATAGACAGACAGTATCGTAAAAAAAATTATTTTGGCATATGTACCGTGTATACATCATCCATATGCATTAAGTAAAATGCGGTTATTTTAATATTACAAACAGGCACTCCAATTTTATTTATTGGTATAGATTGAAAGACATTTGGCTGCAATTAAGCTCGTATATGTATATTATAATATAACCTATATGACTGATCCATTGGCGCAGTTGGCAATTATGTATGCACTGGTTTTTCATCTAGGATTTGTAGATTCGATTCTCGCAACGATTTTGGATGTAATGTTTAAATATCCGCAGTGGAGCAGCGTGGTGGATGCAGCTCCTATCCTTCTCCCACATGGAGAAAGAGGCCTATGTCAGCAGTGGACTTCCTACAGATTATATGAATATATTAACTATATAATGGCTATTCATAAATATATATTTATATGTATCACTATAATTATTGAATCGTATCATTGTCGGGAAGATGACAAACTTTTCAAACCGCAAATATTTCGGAGGTAGAGTCTTTCTCAAACTCATACTCAAACTCAGAAATAACTTTATAAAAGTAGGCTTATTATACAAGCACTTTAGAATCCTAACTTTACAAGTGTATCAATACAATACGAAGCTACTACCGGAACGAAGATTTTCTTTGGCAGAACTATTCTGAAACTCTTTTAAAAGCAATTCAATTTTAATTTTCAATACATTGCTATGAAATAAAAGTACATTAAGTTGTTGTGTGGCTAAAGTCAACTTTAATCAATTTCACGGTTAGTTGTATTTCATGCAATCTTTGGTCTAATATCCCTATTAACGACAAAGTGAAATTGCGAATCCGGAATCTCTTTGCTATTCGTTTTTTTTTTTTGTTTAATTTTTTTTAAATATAAAGATCACTCATACACTCACTTCAGCCTATCACAGTCCACCGCTGGATATAGGCCTCACCAAATTGGCGCTTAAAATAGCGCGAACTCATGTGTTTCGCCCATAGTCACCACGCTGGGTTGATGACTGCAGGGTTGGCTTTGTCGCACCGAAGACGCTGCCGTCCGTCTTCGGCCTGTGTATTTGAAAGCCAGCAAATGGATAGTTATCCCGCCATCGGTCGTTTATAAAGATACTGCAACGTATAACAAATAATTGTAAAACACGTCAATTTATGAGAAATCTACAAATATCAGTTTTATCAATATTAATTATTTATATGACGAATATTAATGACATTTACTGTCAAGACATAAAACAACACAATTGAAAGAAGGCTTGCGCTTATTTCATTTTGTAAAACCACTTTCGGTACGACACAACTCACGTAGGTACCTGGAATTTTGTAAGCATCGCTCGAGTGATCAGATAAATTCTAAGAGTTCTTAGGATTTCATCTCTTCCAAAAGAACAAACAATAAAATGTAATTAATAATATAAAGACTCCATACTTTTCTTTGAGTATCATATATATGGGTACCAAATATATAGAATTGATAGATTAATGGGGCATCTATGACTAATATAGCCAATATTTGTTGTTTGATTTTCGTAAAATAGATACATATGTCGCCAAAATAGACAGTCACATAGTTATATTACACTAGCGACCCGCCCCGGCTTCGCACGGTTGCAAAAACTATCAGTGTTCCTTTACTATATTATGCATGTATTATACATATAAACCTTCCTCTGGAATCACTCTATTTACTAAAGAAAACCGCATCAAAATCCGTTGCGTAGTTTTCAAGATCTAAGCATATATAGGGACAGACACAGCGGGAAGCGACTTTGTTTTAAACTGTGTAGTGATATACTAAAACGCGTTACAACTCATACACAACACACGTTTAGCTCAAAATGGGACAATTTTTGGAGCTTTATTCACCACACTAATTCATTGCAAGTTAGCTGATTAGCTATTGACAGCCAATTACCAAGGCTCTAATCATTTTCGAAAGTACAGCGATGAAACCCAAAAGGAGTAACTAACAAAATACAAATATATATTACAAATGGGAATTTATAAACTTCATAACCGTTACCTACCAATGAACTCACTTCATTAACTCAATAAAGGACCATTATTAGTTATTTCAAATAAGAATCAGTACTAACAATCCACGTAATTGCGGCATGGTGAGGAGACCCACAAAATGAACACCCAGACCAGTAACAAAGGAAATACAAATATCCGTTCCAAATAGGAATTTATAAATTTCACCAGCTAGCATTAGGTGGTCGACATAGGCTCCATTAATAGCAGGTCCCTGGTCTTACCCAGAGTACCCTATATTTACAGCTCTCTTTTTTTATAGGAGAGGGGGCAAACGAACAGTCGGCTCACCTGGTGGTAAGTGAAACCAACATTCATGGACACCCGCTACATCAGAGGATTAGCGGGCGCGTTTTCGGCTCTGGTCTCTCAAGGTCTCTAAGTCGTATCGGTTCGGAAATACCGTAGGTGGCAGCTGGTTCCATAAATCGAGTTTCCGTTGATTTCTGGAGATCGAGGTGATGTGGGTGAGCTTGATTTGCGCAACCATATAACTTACACAAACATAAGAAAATATCAAATTTACCGTAAACATACTCGAAACAATAATCTTAATCAGAACTAACAGCTTTCAGTTGTTTGCATAATCTAATTGACATGTAAACAACGTTAGTGCCATCATTGATTGCGACTTTAATTTTGTCTAATGCCCTCGAGATTTACGACAATTAAAATGAATGGTCTCAGATGATGTAGAGAACAATTAGATCGTAATCGACGGATGTGACGTTAAATCTGGTGTACTTATTATCGCTAAATATAGATATTCAAATTTCGAAACTCATGTGTTCAATTTGTAAGCATTAGCAAATTTAGCCAGAAGATTAGGTTCCATCAAAATCCAAAATGTTATGTTCGTATATAAAAAATCACCTTACTTCTCTGCATACGGTGATATCTTTAATCACACCAGGGTAGCGAAAAAGCATACGGTTCACCTCATAGTAAACGATTACCGTAGCCTATGGACCCCTGCAACACTAGGAACTGAAAAACTTAGGAGCAATAACTGCAATCAGTTACCAATCGACTTTCATACTTGTGATATTTAGTACCGAGTACTTACTTATAGGAAATACAACTTAATCAAATAAAAAATAAAGAAACTCAACAATTTATGAAAAAAATGTATATTGATTTTTAGTCCCAGTATGTGTTATTAAATTAAAAATACTACCACACAAACTTAATCACTACATAGTATAAAACAAAGTCGCTTTCTCTGTCCCTATGTCCCTTTGTACGCTTAAATCTTTAAAACTACGCAACGGATTTTGATTTGGTTTTTTTTAATAGCTAAAGTGATTTTTGAGAAAGGTTTATGTATATAATTTATTATACTTTTATGTAAATTAGCAGAAATACGGCGATAAATGTTGAAGAAGTCGCAAAAAATCGCGCTAACTGGGAGCTTTCCACGCAAACGCCGAGTAAACTAGCAAAGATACAGTGGAATAATGTACTAGCGAATTCTAAATCTATAAAAATGCTACAAAAAAGTCCGAGATAGCATATCTCTATCTCTTACGGTTGACTTACAATAACCACTTTTATGTTCAAATTTTTAATTAAAAACCTTACGTTATTTTCCAAGCTATTTTCTTTAGTTCAGTATTAATCCTTATCCAAACAAATATTTTAGTTAGCTTAGGAATTTAATGCAGATTAAAATTGACCTTTACACTATATCAATCAGATGAATAGGTTTTCAGATATCGTCGTTAGAAGTAATTAAGAGCGAAACATTTAAAGTTCGGCGCCTACTAAAACAAGTAGATATGCAACCAGAACTCAATGGTGATAAACTCAACTTAGTTAACTCAAATGTTTTCCTTGGAATCACCATTGATTCAAAGTTACAGTGGGGACCCCATATCTGTAAGTTGACGGACAGACTGAGTTCTGCAGCATACGCGGTCAAAAGAATACGGTTATTAACGGATGTCGATACAGCTAGATTAGTTTATTTCAGCTACTTCCATTGTATAATGTCCTATGGCATTTTACTGTGGGTCAATGCGGCTGATATTAATGTCATTTTTATTCTATTATGACTATCCCGTTGGCGCAGTTTGTAGTGACCCTGCTTTCTGTTCCGGGGGTTGTGGGTTCGATTCCCACCCCGAGTCTGGGTGTAATATATATTTATTTATATATGTAGTATTTATATGTATGTTTATCGAAAAAAAAAATGTAACTATACAAGTCGACTGTTACCTATAACACAAGCATTAAGTTGCTTACTTTAGGAACAGACGACCGTGTGCGTGTGTTGTATATATTTATATTTATATTATATTCTGCAGAAAAGGGCTATCCGTTATATTTATAAAATGGAATGTAAAGAATCTCTGAGAGAGAAGTTTAAAGAGATCAACATCCTGACCTTTGCATCGCAGTATATTTATGAAAATATAATGTACATACGGAAAAACAGGCATTTATTTGATAGTCGTAGTGATTTATATTTCCAAATTATTATTTCCTAAATTAATATTTCCTATTATTCACAAATTAATATTTCCCAAATGCCGGCTCAAGAAGAAAAGCAGTTCCTTTATAGGAACGTCTATCTTAATATATAATAAGATTCCGGCTGCGCTTCAATCACTGTCTTTACTGAAGTTTAAAAAAATTATTAAGCGAGCATTATGCAGTAAAGCCTATTACACCATCAAAGAATACCTTAATGATGAAAAGGCATGGGATTGAATAAAGCTCGACCAGGCTATGTCTGTGACTCGCTATGTATATAAATATTGTGAGCAGGTGGCATGTGATGGTTTCGGCATGCACGATTGGCTGTCTCGTGTTTGTCCTTATCATTTCATGGTCCATTACTGCGTTTTTATATTGTATTTGACCTTAAATTTTTAAAAGAGTACCGAGAGTTTTTTTCCGCCGGCTTTTTTTCTCTCGGCCTACACTAGGAACATTACTTTATGTTATTGTAATATCTAATAAAGCCGAGGAAAAAGTAGGTAGGTGATGTCTACCGAGACATTAGAAATATTGACTACGTTAAGGTTGCTTATAACACTGGGTACGTTACGTAAGTTTGTAATGTACCCAATGTTTTTTTTTACTTTCGTTAAGTGTGAGGTTCACCTTATGACGAAATAAATGTTTTCATTTCATTTCATTTCATTTCATTTCATTTCATCATTTCATCATTTCATCATTTCATTTCATTTCATTTCATTTCATTTCATTACTATGCCTCCACATGCACATCTTTATCTTTATACATAGTAATTAGTACCTATAAAATTAAGTCACTTCCCGCCGTCTGTATGCTTAGATCTTTAAAACTACGCAACGAATTTTGATGTAGTTTTTTTTTAATAGATAGAATGATTCAAGAGGAAGGTTTATATATGTATAATACATGCATAATATGGTAGAAAAACACTGATAATTTTAGACTAGAGGTTTCTAACGTATCTTTTATTGTTGAAAGTATTTAGTATCATCATTGCACCCGTGCGAAGCCGGGGCGGGTCGCTAGTCTATATATATAAAAGAGATATCCACCCATTGACTCATCACGATATCTCTGGAACCATAAGGCGTAGACACTTGAATTTTGGTAGGAATATCCCTGTTGCCGAATAGAGGTCAGCTAAGAACGGATTTTACGAAATTCCACCTCTAAGGGGGTTAAACGGGGTTTGGAAGTTTGTATGAAAGTCCTATGTTTTTGAAGTAAGAGACTTGAAATTCAAAATGTATGCTCTATAGATGGTGTTGAGGTGTACTAATAATGTATTTTGAGAAATCAACCCCTTTTTGGGGTTAAAACAGGGGACGATAGTTTGTATGAAAGTCCAATGAAAAATACACCTACAAACTTGAAATTAGGAAAGGCTATGATTTTCTTCAAATTAACGCGGGAGTAACCGCGGGGCACAGCTAGTATATAAATAAAGCAATAAATAGCGTGTTAAATTAATAATGTAATATGCGTCAGGAACACGTTACTTAAAATTTTATGACACCGAACAATTTGTTATTGGATATGTTTTCAAGTGACAAAATAGAGTTCTTATTTTGTAATAAAGGTGACAAAGAAGCGTAGGATCTGCATGATGGCAGTACCGTAGCGAGCTAAACTAGCGGGGCACAATACCTTTTTAGCCCCCCCCCAACCATATAATATGTCCAGCGATTATTTTTTATTTGGCGTCCCTTTGTGAGTAGCGCCTGGGGCATGATGCATAATAGTAAGCGGATACTGTAGCTTACGGACGCCAGCAACACCTAGATATTAGCCAGTGCATTGCCGATCCAATCCTATACTTTACCCAGGAGCTCAATCTACCTTATGCATCACAGGAACACAAAACTTGATATTAGAGTTATTTAGCTGTGTTATCTTCTGTAAAGATGAGGCACTTTCCTAGTCAGGCTGAAACAAATTTTGAAATATCTTAATAGTCAATAATCAGGATTGCTTTATCTTCTGTAAAGATGATGCACTTTCCTTTTCCAGTCAGGCTGAAACAAATTTTGAGATATCTCAATAAACAAATAATATATAAGGATTGCTTATTATTAAAAAATAACAAAGAAAGAAACAAACTTATTGTACAACTACAAATCTTAAACAGTGTATAGTTTTTACGGAACAATAGAAAAGTACCTAAACTAAATGGAGGTCATGCGAGCACTAATGCTTTCATGAAGTAGTTACATAATACATATTTTTGTAAAAAAAATATTACGTTCCACGATCGATACACGGCAATAATTTAGAGTGAAAGCTAGGTAGCGCAGATGTTGATGAGATTAGCGGGCTAATGAAACTATTATAAACTAACGGACCCGATAAATTTCTTATCGCCGTTTTTTTTTTCATATACATGTGGAAAAACACACTTCTCAAGATTTCAAGAAAAAATAAATAATTGAAATATATTTACTATATGTTATTTTATAAATTTTTTAAAGCCTGTCGAACGCTATGTACAAAAATGACTAGGTTTTTTTTGTGTTCCTAAAACTGCATTTTTTATTTTATTACTTTTAATTAAATATATTTAATTACAATTTAATTTATTAATTTTACTTACAATTAATTTAATTTCATACAATTTTATTTGATGCAATGCAATTATGCGAAAATATTATCTTCACCAAAAAAAAAAAATAAACCTTAGAGGACATGAGCATTTTGCTCGCGTTCGCTTTCTCTCGGGTTAAGCCAATTGAATGAATAAAAAATTAAACTTATGCGTATCTATTTAGTAATTCTTTAATACTTACAAACAGCGAAACTATAACCATGAATGTAGACACAGATGTAATTTTATTTTTTTCTTTTAATCATTTAAATGTCTATTTTTGAAATAAAAATTACGGTGTACCTGTTTCTCATTATATTAAGTTATGTATCATTTGTCATCAAAAAGTTTTTCGTGTTATTTAAATTTCAAATTAGGTTTTGTTTTATAAAATTGCCGACCAATGGTGGGATAGCCATCCAACTACTGCCTTTCAAATACACAGGCCGAAGACGGGCAGCAGCGACTTCGTTTTTTTTTTTTTTTTGATATCGCAGGGTAACCCATTTACGGGTGATATCCAGGACGCCCGGGTAGGCAGTCCTAGACAGCGACTTCTTTGCGACAAAGCCAGTCAAGCAAAATATGGCACGAACTTGGGAAGGCCTATGTCCAGCAGTGGACTGTGATAGGCTGAAGTGATGACATAAAATTGGACTTCGAACAGGATGATTGTAATCGCTCCGCCTATGAATATAACCGTAGCACTAAGAGCACATAAAAGGGGTTGAACGACCCGCTATCACACGGAATGTTGCATTTCACTGCATTGCTGTAAACATCTAGGTAACTAATTTGAAAATATACCATTATGCTAAAAAATCGCCTACTGCTAATTAATGTACGCTACACTACGCTTCAGCCAGTAATATCCCACTACTGGGTATAGGCCTCTTTCCCCATGTAGGAGAAGGATCAGAGCATAATCCACCACGCTGCTCCAATGCGGGTTGGCGGATAAAAATAAATGTACACCTTGAGTATAAAAGGGACAACTTAAAATTTGGATTTTGTAGAGAGTAACTTTCTCAAAATCAAAATTAACTTTATTCAAATAGGCGCCAAGAGCACTTTCGAATCGTCATTTTACAAATTAAAATTTTATACTTTAGATTATTACTTTTGTAAAAGTAAAGTAAAGCTACCTATTCGTAGTTTAGCGACTTGCAAATATAAAACTAAATAAATCACTGTATCATTTTTGGTTTTTTCAAGTTAAAAGTTTTTTTTTAATTTGTTGTATTATTTATTGTACTGTTTGTTTCCTAAATAGAATAAAATAAAATAAAAAATAAAACATTCAATTTCATAGAATTAATTTTCAAGTCAGACAAGATCTAGGTTTATAAAAATAACATATAAACTTATCTTATAGACTTTAATTTCAACCCTCGTAGCGAACTGTTTTATGGCCTTTGACTTTTCTTGAAATAAAGATTATTCAAGACATATTAAAATTACTAGCTTCTGCGCGCGACTTCGTCGGCGTGGACTCCGCTCCTATTGGTCTTAGCGTGATGATACATAGCCTATAGCCTTCCTCGATAAATGGGCTATCTAACAATGAAAGAATTTTTCAAATCGGCCCAGTAGTTCCAGAGATTACCGCGTTCAAACAAACAAACAAACAAACAAACAAACCACCAAACAAACAAACTCTTCAGCTTTATATATTAGTAAAGATTATCATTCGATAATTATTAGGTTTTATAAATCACTAGCTTCTGCGGGCGACTTCGTCCCCGTGGAATAAAAGGCAAAAAAAACCCTGATTTTGAAACATTCTTCATTGGTGCTACGCTCCTATTGGTCTTAGCGTGATGACACATAGCCTATAGCCTTCCTCGATAAATTGGCTATCTAACACTGAAAGAATTTTTCAAATCGGACCAGTAGATCCTGAGATTAGCGCGTTCAAACAAACAAACAAACAAACAATCAAACAAACAAACAATCAAACAAACAAACAATCAAACAAACTCTTCAGCTTTATTATATTAGTATAGATTTTCTCCTTATTCATGGGGAATCCTTGACTTAACCTTATAGCTCTTCTATCTTCCATTTTCATTAATGTAGTGTCATCGTGTGTACCTACATATTTTTTTGTAAAATTAAAAAAAAAATAATTCGTCATTCGTTCGTTCGGTGAAAGTTTGGTGTAAAGCAATTAAAATAAGTTTATTAAGATTTGTTACACGGAGCGTACTCCCGCTGACAATTTCAATCCTTTGTTTTTCTTTCTTTCATATATTTTTCGCTCCTTCTCACACTTTTTATATTAGTCCTGTGCCCAAAGGTTGCCTCGAAGAAATCATGCATTAGCGATAAGGCCGCCTGGTGCAACTGATGCAACTGTGTTACTTGCAAATGTAATTCTGTATATTATTAATTATGTATTGGTGTGCAAAAAGTATAAATAAATAAATAAACTCTTTCCATACAGTTCATCCGATCGTCACTACTGAAGCGATGGCAATAGATGCTTAATTACCTTTCTCTGCGCAGCTACTCAGACGCTCAGAGCGTAATAACAATTCGGTATTAAGATATTGAGCGATTTATTTTCGTCTGGGACAGCACACCCAACCTTATTACGCTCGCCGGGTTAATGCTTGAGAAAAAAGAGAAAACTTTATAATACGTAACATCCTTCAAATGTATTTTTATAATAAATACAATAATCAAAATCACATAAAATAAAATATCATTTTATAAAAAAAGCTTTATTTGTCATAACACTTTGTGTTCTGCTCCGATGCCAATTTATTGTAACTCGAATAATCTTCATTAGAATACACAGAAAAAGTACATTATTTACAATAATATCATTTATTTTTAATCGCGAATAATAAAATTATTATATTTTAATTATTTACAACGAACACTATTACATAGGCAATTTGATAAATATCATTTTAATTTTTAATAAAGTTTATATCAATGGAGGCTAAAACTGAGGTATTAGTAATTACGAAAATAATTCATTAATGACATATACCTTAACTAAATTAAAAATAATTAAATGTAATAATAAATACATTTTTACATAATAAATAACATATTTTATTGTTACCATGTACCAAGAACATATATTTATAAATAATAAGTAGGTACACAAATAACTCAGCAGTATACTTGCAATATATAGGTAAATTTGCAATATTTGTTACAAAATTGAAAACAATCCATAGTACAATTTAAAATACAACAAATAATAATTTCTAGTTTCTTTAACACAACTTTCATTATTAAAAACTTGATCTTGGTCAACTTTAATTTATTTCTTCAAGTGATGTTACTAGGTGTAAATAATATCGTATATTGCTTTTGTTTCAATAGTAACAACACTATAGTCATACAGTAATGATATGTTAACCTCCATTGAGTCAATATGAACGCGCATAAATATCATTAATTCAAATACACACAATAAAATTAATAATAAACTTCATATTTACAGATACATATATCGGTGTTATATTAAAATACAATAACATTTGAACAACAATTTTACAAAATATAATAACTTTGCAGCGTAAAATACACACGGAATTTAATCGATTGTTACATATATATTTTTATTTTATAATAAATTAATAATACACGTAAAACATTAATAAATACAAGAATTAAACAGAAGTTAATAGAAGCGTACTCCATCTTCTCTTTTTATAACAATTACACTATTCCACTTATCTACAACAAAGCCTATAATTAGTGGGTACGTTTGAGACTCAAAAATAATTAATATAATTTTTTTTTAATTATTTTTCTCATAAAATACGTTTAAGCTTTAATATCACACGATTATGGCAGACGACGTAAATGCATAATTATATGATGAAAATTGTACATTAAGTTTCTATGTTAATTCGTGATAGTAAGTATATTTTCATTTTAATAAATAATTAATTATTATATTTTATATTCAAATATTGATTAATTAAACGGCATTATCATAATTATAACATTTAAACATTACTCTAGTAAAATAAATTCTCTTCATAATACAAATTAATTCTCAAATTATTCAAATATTATTGGGTTCAAAAAAGTTTGTAAATTTTTTAAAAAGCTATAATAAAAATAATTTACAGCACTATTTCATAGAACAATATTCAAAACATTTATTCATTTTGCTTGTAAAAAACGAATTAGGTACTGTAGTTTTTCAAACATTCCTAAAATTACTTTATTATAGAAACAAAAAAAAACTATTAACTATATAAAACTATGACTTATTTATGTGCGGGTCTAAATAGTTATGCTGCTCTAAATATTAATTAACTAATCGATAAAATAGAATCGTAAATCTAATCAATCATGAAAAACCGTATTTTTTTTATTGCGTAGCGGAAAAATACCTAATTATACTATCAAAGTTACATTGGCTAAATAAATGGAATTGGAACAGAGTATTAACTACAAATACGGCAAATATTAACATGCAAGCTAATTTTTATGTATGACACTGTAATTATCCTGAATATTTGAGCTCATGGAAAATCCAAGTAAATTTTTATCCTATTACATGACTGCAGAAAATTGTACAAGTTTGTAATATTCGTCTTAAAATGATTTACTTTTAAATTATAATATAAACAAAAATGGTTGATATTATCATTAACTGGTAGACGTAGAAAGTAGGATAGTGGTTAAAATAAAATGAAATAAAATTCATAATCAGTACAAAAGGGCAAACTATAAAATAATGATCTTAACCTACCCGGCCTAGCTCCAATTTAGAACAAAGAGACGCTATTTTTTTTGATATTTTTTATACACAATTTTCTACTCGCAAAGCCTTGCTGCTTGATATAATACTGTCGGGTATTACTTCCAAATTACAATAACTCATAATAATGTTAACTTAAGTTTTTGCCGCGATCGACCAATTCAATAAAACATTTATTGTTTAAATTCCTGAAATAAATTCTAAGGCTGTGTTTGGCCTGGTGCATTTTGCGCAGCGGTTTCCGTGTGTTCGCGTTATAATTAAATTTTAATATCGATAAAAACAAATGCTGGAATGTTAAGTTAATTTAGAGTTGCGTGTAGCCTTCGGTGCGGGGTGAGGCACGGCGGCGCGCTATGGTGCTCGCTCGGCGTCAGAACACGTCATCGCTTGGGTCTTCGTCTAATTCACATAGAAGTTTGCTACTGTAAATGAAATAAAAGGTTAATTAGAAGTGATTAATTTTATGAATAAAATTTTATTGCGGTTTTAATATCGTTGATGATATAATTAAAAAAATTTCAATAGCAGTGATTACGAATTTTTATATGAATCTTTATTTTATATTTTTCTACTTTTTGTGTGTAAGGACTACAAGAGAATTAGTAATGTTAATACTAAGCGATGAATAAAAACATAGTGTGAATACATAACATAAGTTACATAGTGGCTTATCTTACGTTACACATTGCGTGTACATGAGTGTCTAACATAAAACATACTTGCAAAAAAATTAGCAGTTACTATGAGGTTCCATCATCGAACTTGAAATCGTTAGTTTTCCTGCAAGCCCACTTTATTTCAATATCAATGAGCAACGTATTTTAAATAAGTATACTCGAAAAATAAAAGTAAGTTTTGGGTCAGATTTCTTTACAAAATGAAGAAGGAGAATTTATATTAGAAAACATATGAATTTTGGGAGAAAATAGATATATACTCACTCTTCCTTACTCGCAAAGGATTCGGCGTGCACTCGCCTATTACAAGCCCTATCGCAGCAATGGCAATGCCAATAAGCGAGTACACTTAAACTGAAGACGAAGACTGTTGTTGGTAACACCAACGCCAAGATTAATCCACGTATATTCGCATCCCAGGAGTACCTTGCAACTACCAGCTCTGGTCGAGTCATACTGTAGTAACACGGGAAGATTTTTGGCGCTTTCTTTCCAGCGTAGTCACTCGCAAACTCTGAACAGTTAACTCTCGGTGGATAGCCGCATCCTTCGGGGTTGATGAGAAACTTTAAATCTGTTGCATCCCATTCTTTAGGAACGGGCGCGTTTTCTTCAAATGGTCGTCTCGCTAAGTTAACACGTATTTTGTGACATTTCGTATGGGTAGTAGTACAGCCTTCGCGGCACGATGCCCATGTACAATTAGTAAGAGTCTCAGCGTAGATATGTTCTGACACGGCACAAATGCCAGCTTCGGGAGCGAACTCCGCCAATATCGTTTGTATGGCTGGCTCAACCACAAACGGTATTAAAAATAGAAATGCAAAGACAGCGAGTATGGCTGAAGTGCCAAGGCAGAGCGATGTGTAAAATTTAAATCGCTCGAAGAAATGTGTAAGCAGTTCCTCCCTTGTCGGCTCTAAAGGTTTGAATTCTGGGCTATCAGGTTCTGCAGATGCGCCCATAGGCAGCGTCGATCTCTCAGAGGTGGCAGGTGAAAGACTCGTCCGAGATCTACTCATCGTCGACATTTGGGAAGAATATTAAAAGCAGCACAGCAAGCAATTAGTCGTCTCTTAGTGAACTAGCCGGGCCCTCGCAGAGGAGGGGAACGCCTGAAATAGATAATTTTATAAGTTAGTTATGTATCTACATACAGGATAGAGATTATTTTTTCTATTATAAAGCTGCAAATGGGGATTAATTTTACAATTTGTTATTTAAAAAAAAAATTCGATAAAATGTAACAAATTTAAAAGTAGGTATTTTATGTTTCACTATTAAAGGAGAATAATACCGTATAAAATAGATTAAACACTATATTAAATATCTCAGATTCTCGTGAAATCTAAGCTCTACATAAATTCTTTTTTGTCACGTAATGTTTGTGACAAGGCCGTCAGTCGTCACTAAACCGTTCTTGCTCTATATCCCTTAAACGTTTCTATTGAAACAAAATATTTGTATGTTTCTTTATACAATATTGAAATTGTATATTCATAGGTTTCATGTAACCTATAGACCGAAAAACAGAATAAAATATACGATAACGATACGATTCAGCCTGTAATATCCCACTGTTGGGCATAGGCCTCTTCCCCATGTAGGAGAAGGATCGGAGCTTAATCCACCACGCTGCTCCAATGCGGGTTGGCGGATATATTCCCTACTATGAGTAACGATCGCAATTAGGTTTACATGATAACAACCAGGACGGCTTAACGTGCTCTCCGAGGCACAGTGGGGGGACCCACAAGGACTGCACAAACATCCAGACCACGGCATACATCTGTATGGCCAATACAAATGTTGTCGTGTGCGGGGATCGAACCCGCAACCGCCCGCGCAACAGCCAAACGCAATCCAGTGCTGTGACCGCTGCGCTAATGCGGCAAACGCAAAACGCAATAAAATATAAATACAAGTATTTATTTAATACGTTTAGCGTTCGTTTGTTAAGAACAATTATGATTTAGTATATATCTCACGTGACTGATCTCAGAGGGGAGAAACAGGATCGTTTGGTGACATTTGCATCTCAGCTTGTCCACCGGCACACCCCTTAAATCTCATTTTCGCATCATCACCCACTACCACTGTAGTCTGACATAACAACAAAGTGATACACGACACCACTACGAGAACTGTAGGAAGAAGTAAAGCAACAATGAACTGTCGATACGTTGCATCTAAATCGAATCTCGCGACCACTGTGTCTGGATTATTTTCAGTGTAGAAACATGGGAATCTTGCTTTTGCATTATGATCTGTACCGTCGCGACCGTACGTTTTCAAAAATTCTTTGCATTCATCTGCGAGAGTATTAACACATCCTTCTAGATTGATCATCAAGCGACTGTCATTTGCTAACGTTAGTTCTACTTCCGGTGGCGCTATGTAACGGTTAGGTGTAGCTTTCGTCGTGTACAGATACTGTAAATAAGTGAAATTAGTTAAATCAGCTATTTCCGTTTTCGGTAACAGTGCTGCGTTGATACAATCTACTGCAACAACACCCGATGATCCATTAAGGACCACATGACAAGATAACATGAGCACTTCTTCACCAGAATCGGTCCAAACTACTGTCCCATTTTCCTCTTGAGCTAGTTTTGCACATCTCGCGAGAAACACTCGATCTCCACTTAGCACTATAACGTTCTTATTACGGGTAGGAATATCAACGCATCGTCGATCGCAATTATACGGCGTTCTTATTTTTCTACAAGTTCCTCTACTACAAGAATATAATCCATGAACGTCTATACAAGTTATTTTTCCTCTTCTACCAGAACATTTTAATGGAGGATCCGTTTCACTGAAAGCGCACTCAAAAGCATCTGTTATATTTATACACTTTCCTTCTGTGCAATTAAAAGTGCCGGTTAAATTTCTGCATTCGTCACGGATGCAGTGGTACTTCTTAGCATTTTCCTGATCTATACCATAGCATGTTTTATTAGCAGCACTGCCACATTCAGAGAGCAGTAACGATGATCCATTCTTTCTGACATTGACATATATCTGAATGCATGCTCCGGATGTCTTGCTCAAGCACCATTCACCACACGATCCCCAATCACAGTTGTCTTTGTTCACTGCCCTAGTTGTTGTGCACATAATCGGTGTCGGGTCGATGCCTGAAGCGATCGCACGCGTGTATGGCATGTATATCGCGACGGTAAGATACACAATAGCTACACAACTCAAGACGGCTGTCATTTGACAAACACATATAGTCCCACATATTTTTTGGTCCTGTGGTGGTATAATTAAATCCTCGACAGGGGTAGGCTTCGGCATGGTGGAGACCAGCTACCACTCACGACCCAACACCACTGACAGACAGGCGTGTAGCGCGCATGCGCGGTAACACGATCGATTGAGCGCAGTGCAGGCAACCCTAAGTGCGCTATTTTTTAATTGATGTCAATGTCCTACGTCGTTTCTATTTCTTGATGAATAATACATTTACGTAATTTTTATAACTTAGTCGAGGCTTATATTCAATTTTTTTTTTAATTAACAATACACTTTTTTTATATTGTTGCAATTTTTTCACTATTTTTGTTTATTAAACGAGGAAATATATGTTTATAAAATTTAATACACATTCATTATAAATTATAGATTATCAAAATAATTTAAAAATAGAGACTGCACATTTAAATCTTCTTAGCGTAGGGTGGGTTCCGCTTGCCTGTTAAAACAAAAATAAATAACTTACCTTGGCTATCACTACAATTTTAAGGCAGTGGACTTATAATCTTTGTATAAATAATAATTATTATAACACAATTTAAGTACACAAGTGGACGGTTGACGTTTGAGAATCTGAATCAACTTACCTTTGAAGTACGACGTACGTTTATCAAGTCTGTTGCTATATTTAGTTTAATCACAGTACAACACAAGGCGGACTTGGTGAAATAATGATTACACAGAGTGATTATTTTTACAATATTTTTATTATTATACCCGCAATCTGTATTCTTTCGTGTGTTTTGCTTATGTCTAGTTTGAAGTTAGTTGAGGGTGCAAACTGCGCAATGCGGAATTTTTGTACCAGCCTGAAGTTGGTTCCAAGGTCACGCGCGTTTAAAGTTTTGGAAACATTTGGTACAATAATTATTATTTTTATTTAAATTTATACAAAAAAAAATTTTTTTTATTGTATATTGTGTTAGGAAAAGGTTAATATTATATCTGTCACATAGACAACATAATTAATAAATATTAGTTTATTTTAATTTTCTAATAGGTGAATTGTTTCTTACAATATACGTCTTATGTTATATCATACTACGTCTATACGACGTCATAATACGTCTTAGAAATAAAATATTAAATTCACACATTTCTTACCTATGTTGAAAAAGAATAGTTTCCATTTCTTTTATTTAATTTTGAACGAAACTTAAACGTAAGTACCTACAATTAAAATTAATAATAACATTTATGGACCAACATTACAATGTACAGTAAAAAGAACACAAAAAATATAGCGATTCCTGTAACATTCCACAGCTGGGCATAAGGCTCTTGCTCTTTCATACTAATATAATAAAGCTGAAGAGTTTGCTCTTTCATACTAATATAATAAAGCTGAAGAGTTTGTTTGATTGTTTGTTTGTTTTTTTGAACGCGCTAATCTCAGGATCTACTGGTCCGATTTGAAAAATTCTTTCAGTGTTAGATAGCCCATTTATCGAGGAAGGCTATAGGCTATATATCATCACGCTAAGACCAATAGGAGCGGAGTCCACGCCGACGAAGTCGCGCGCAGAAGCTAGTATAAGATAAGGATTGGAACTTAATCCAACACGCTACTCCACTCGTATAAATAATACAAAATTAGCAAAAGGAACAAAACAGTTCATTGATTCATAACTAAAAGTATAAACAAGAGAAAATTAAGCACCCAAATATTACGCTAAATTAATTATTTTGATTACCGTTTCCATTGAAGATGTCAATGCACATTTTCGGTAAATATCACAAATCACATTGTGTTCACATCGCACGTGTTCGCACGTTTGACGTAACTGTGTTTACCCCGTGTCTGTTGCTTATTATTCGCATGCGCGTAAATGTGCCAAATTTCACTGAAATTTACTCTATTTTGCAACGTTTTCATCGACCTCAGACGTATTAATATTTGAAAATACCTATATTATATATATATATGTGCTGTGTGGTTACGGCACCAAAGAATGTAGCCACCCCCTCTCTTCCCGTGGGTGTCGTAAGAGGCGACTAAGGGATAACACAGTTCTACTACCACCTTGGAACTTAAAAAGCCGACGGAATGCGGGACAACCATCCATGCTGGCTTTGAAATACACAGGCCAAAGACGGGCAGCAGCGTCTTCGGTGCGACAAAGCCAGCCCTGCGGTCACCAACCTGCCTGCCCAGCGTGGTGACTATGGGCAAAACACATGAGTTCGCGTCATAATATCGGGCGCGAACTTGTGGAGGCCTATGTCCAACAGTGGACTGTGATAGACTTAAGTGGTATATTATATATATGTATGGGGTGTCCCAATAAGCGGTTCAGATTTGACATATCGGTTATTTTGGCTCAGGCAACACTAATGTCATTCTTTCTTCGACAGAAATGCAGTATATTATTTATAGTTGACGAAATGAATCGCTTAACGCTTCAGTAAAAGTGGGAAATCTTGGAAATTTACTTCCATAACAAAGACAATTAAATTTGCCCGAAATCGCAATGAAATGTCGTACAAAATTTGGTGGAAACACATCTTTTTTGTGGCAGTATCTTGAAGATATTGATTTGGATGACCTTTGGTTTCAGCAAGACGGTGCGCCACATATCGGGCGTAACAATAGCGGAAATGCGTAAAAAATTCGACGGCCGCATTGTCAGAAATGGAAACGGTGACGTGAATTGGCTGTAAGAAGCTGTGATTTGACGCGTTTGGATTTTTATTTGTGGGTTGCCGTGAGGGATAAGTGCTTTGAGGACAATCCAATATTGAAGCGCTCACTGCTGCTCTATCCCCTGCTACCTCTGTTAGCTACCACAGTCGAGAGTTTTCGTATAGGTTTTTGTTCGTCTCATCAAAATGAAGCTACTCCCGGAAAATTAGCTTGATAGTAATCAAGTGAAAAAAAATGTACTAGGGAGCCCGGACTATTTGACAGATGATTAGTTAATTTTTGCGTTGATCAGCCTTTGGGAAACCGGGCGTTAGTCTTCCAAATATGTTTAGGGATGTGATTATCTAGAATGTTTTTTAAATAAATATAAATCAAATTATTTCATTAAATGTTAACTTTGTAACAATAAAGCTAGTACTAAACTACTGTTGTTGTCAACAATGTTTATTATCGTTGATTATGATTAAAAGGATGTTCAGTCTGGTATTATTCCGTCGTATCCAGTTTCAGTGTTCCCTTGGTCGAAATAATAAAATTAAACTACAATTTACCAGTTAACACAAATTAGCTACTACCATAAAAACAACGTAGGAATTACCGTGAGTTACGATAACAATAATTTAATTATCTATTTAAACGTTAGACATATTTTTTTTTTTGAAGTGAAACTTCTTCAGGCGCATGAGTCGTAAAATTTGATAACGCGGCAACACGGCAAAGCGGTCAATAGTTGTATCATGTATGGGTGACCGCCTGGGAACACTGCGTGACGTTGGCTTTTTGATTTTTTTTCCATTAGTTTTTTTTTGTGTTTTAAATTCGTTTTGTTTTAATTAGTTTTTTTTTTAATTAGTTTGCCAAAGAAGTTTGACTTCTGACATGTGTACTTTGCACGCACGCAATTTTTTTAACACGTATAATGTCGTAATATTTACAAAAGGTTACAATAGATTAAATAATGATTATAATTGATTGTTGATTCAACTTGCATCGTCCCACTTTTGTGCTAAGATCTCTTTCTACATGTTGAAGAAGGATTGGAGATCAAATCCACCACGCTGCTCCACTGCGGTTTAGCGGATAATTTTCCGTACAACGAGTAACGAATCTACTATGATTATCTGGTATCTATGGTAACAATTGGGACTGCTTTACGTGCTATACACCCAGACCAGAATCAAATATTTGCACAAAAACATATATTCATTTTAAGCGAGAATACCCACAACCCCTGGGTTATAGGCGTCTGTATTAATTAAATGAATTAATAATTATGTTTGCTTGCAAACAAAAAAAAAAACCGGCTTCAGTTACTCGGACCAGTATGTAATACAACGTAGGTAGATGAAAAAATAGTCAAGTAATGTAACTAGATCGGCAAACAAGCGTACGGCTCACCTGATGGTAAGCGATCACCGTAGCTTATAGACGTCTGCAACACTAGAAGCATCGCAAACGCGTTACCGATCCCATCCCCAACTCCCCCAGGAGCTCTGGTCACCTTACTCACCAACAGGGACACAACACCGCTTGAAAACAGTGTTATTTAGCTGTGATCTTCTGTAAGGTCGAGGCACTACTCCAGTCGGGCTGCTCCATATTTTGAGTAGGAAATTTCCTGCTGTGCCCTACCTCAATTACTTAGTATTAGAGCTAATTCAAAGTATGATTTCGAGCAAATTTAAACGACAAACACCAAGTTTCCATTAAAAAAGAAGCAGCGACATCGACCCACCCAGTAAAAGGTATGCCCACACATAAAAAAAACAGTCGAATTGAGAATCTCCCTTTTTTATGTCGGTTAAAAATAGATAGAAACATACAAAAACGAGAAATACAATGACTAAATATGACACATGTTTTTAAAAGAACTTCGCAGTAAGATCAAACAGTTAAAGGATAATAGAGACGTGGGCGTATGAGACAGCGAAGTAAACAGTGCTTGAATTACAGGAAATTAAATAAGGCAAGTAATTGGACGAGTCGAGAGGCAAATGTGTCTCACAGCTGGGCAGCGATCGTTTTAATAGTAGAATGTTTCGTTTGTTTACTTGTTACTTTGATTGGTTGGTTCTATTTATTTAATTATATAAATACAATTTCGGCACTTAACGTCTTTGATGCCAGTAGATATTTTTTTAATTGGACTCTTTGCATTATGAAAAAAAAAAATAGTTGAGTGTAGCCTCTCATATTTTATTTTATTCTGGTTTGGGGGCGTACATGTATCTGTATGTTTTTTTTTTGTTTTTAGGGTTCCGTACCTCAAAAGGAAAAAACGGAACCCTTATAGGATCACTTTGTTGTCCGTCTGTCTGTCAAGACCCTTTTTCTCAGAAACGCGTGGAGGTATCAAGCTGAAGTTTATATCAAATAATCAGATCTGCTGTCCCTTAGAGCTGTGAAAAAATGAAACTTCTAAGCCAAGGCAATCAAAAGATACAGCCGTTTATGCTGCAAATTTTCGACACTCGCAAGGGAATCAAAACCTACAGGGTACTTCCCGTGAACTTAGAATCTTGAAATTTAGTACGAAGCAACATCTTAAAGCACAAATAAAGGAAAAATTGCGAAAATCATAAATTTTTAGTTAAATCGTATAAAAAAAATATTTTTAATAATTTTAAATTTTTACCCCTTTTTTCATGAACGCGTAAAGGTATTAAATTGAAATTCATATCAAATACTCAGATCTATAATACCTTAAAGCTGTAACAAAATCAAACTTCTATGTCAACGATATCAAAAGAAACAGCAATTTGAGCCGCATATTTTCATCAAAACTACTCGCAAAGGAATCAAAACCTACAGGGTACTTCCCGTGAAGTCATAATCTTGAAATTTGGTACAAAGCAACGTCTTATAGCACAGATAAAGGAAAAATTGCGAAAAGTATACATTTTTAGTTAAATCATATAATAAAAATATTTTTAATTATTTTAAACTAAATACCCCTTTTCTTATGAACGCGTAAAGATATTAAATTGAAATATATATTAAATACTTAGATCTATAATAACTTTAAGCTGTAACAAAATCAAACTTCTATGTCAACGCAATCAAAAGAAACAGCAATTTAAGCCGCATATTTTGTATAGCAACTAGTCGCAAGGGAATCAAAACCTACAGGGTACTTCCCGTAAACTCAGAATCTTGAAATTTGGTACGTAGTAACGTCTTATAGAACAAATAAAGGGAAAATTGCGAAAAGTGTACATTTGTAGCGAAATCATATAATAAAAATATTTTTAATTATTTTTAAATTTTTTAAACTTAACACCCCTTTTCTTATGAACGCGTAAAGGTATTAAATTGAAATTTATATCAAATACTCAGATGTATAATAACTTTAAGCTGTAACAAAATCAAACTTCTATGTCAACGCAATCAAAAGAAACAGCAATTTAAACCGCATATATTGAAACTCGCAACTACTCGAGTAGGTACTCGCAAGGGAATCAAAACATAAAGGATACTTCCAGTCGACCTAAAATATTCAGGTATTAAGCAACGTTTTATAGCACACATAAAGGAAAAATTACGAAAACCTTAAATTTATAGTTACATCACAACCACAGAAATAGTATTCGCACAAGCCCCGAGCGCCTGAATGCTGTTCACACGTGTACCGAAATAAATAAAATTTGTAACAATTTGTCGTTAATGTTGTTTATTTCTGCTTTGTTTTTCAATTATAAAACTTTGAAAAGATATATTTAATTATTAACTCTTTTTGCACACCAATACACAAAAGAACAATACATAGAATTTATAACAATCAACTTCCATCAGTTGCAACAGGCGGCCTTATCGCTAATACAGCGATCTCTTCCAGGCAACCTTTGGGCAGAGGACTTGCATGTAAACTAGGGGAAGAGCGCAAAATTTTGTGAAAAAAGGAACAAAAAAGAAAAATGAGATATAAATAAATAACTATATAAGAATAGATGCTATAATCAATGACACATATGTACATATAAGTTTACATATATATATATATATATATATATATATATATATATATACAAATAAATATATATGCATACATACATATATAAATACATCTATAAATACATACATATATAAACAGTCCAGTCGAATCAGCCCAAAATCGGGCTAAGATTTACAAAAATTGGAAGCAGCAATTTTCCTTCGGAATTCGTTGGGGGAGGTCACTGGTAGTTTAAATTTACTTGTTGCTTCATCTTGATTTACAGGGTAATTTTTTGTCTCTTGAATAACTCGTTTATTTTCAATGTTACACGAAAAATTGTTATTACAAAAGTTGTTTAAAATTAAATTTCCTACAATTTTGGTTCTTATCAATTTTTTTATAGGATCTATATTTTTCGATTTATAATTTTATACCCGAGAATATGTGCGAGGGGATGAAATCTCATCATTGTATTATCACGTTAATTGTATTTTTTACGAGAAAAAATGTATTGAACAAAGTTGTTTAAAATATAAAATAAATGATAATTATGTGTTAATATAAATTAAAGGATTGCCTAACAGAATGGGTACCAAGAGACAGGTCAAGGAAAAAAGGGAGACCAAGTAAGAGGTGGAGAGATATCTTCAACCAGAGATGTGGACCGCTATGTACACGGAAAGAACGGGAAAGGGATACATGGAAAGGTTTAGGAGAGGCAGCCGCAGAGGCGACTATTACTATTAGTAATATTAATTAAGTGCTGTGTGGCTACGGCACTAAATAATGTAGCCACCCCCTCTCTTCCCGTGGGTGTCGTAAGAGGCGACTAAGGGATAACACAGTTCCACTACCACCTTGGAACTTAAAAAGCCGACGGATGGCGGGATAACCATCCATGCTGGCTTTGAAATACACAGGCCAAAGACGGGCAGCAGCGTCTTTGGTGCAACAAAGCCAGCCCTGCGGTCACCAACCCGCCTGCCCAGCGTGGTGACTATGGGCAAAACACATGAGTTCGCGTCATAATGTCGGGCGCGAACTTGTGGAGGCCTATGTCCAACAGTGGACTGTGATAGGCTGTAGTGGATGTTATAAATAATTATATAGACGAGTTAATTATCCGAGTATAGAATAAATATATACATAGGTTAATATTATAGATAACATATGTTTAAACTAAGAATACTTACGCTATTATTAATTGTAATTTTAATAGTAATAAAAATAATGGCTATTTTTATTTTATATAATTATTTATTTTAAAAGATTACTGAAAAGATAAAGAGACCTTTGTCTTACATTTATGCTCCTCCAACTTTCCACATTGTAATGTTATGTATTTCATTTAGCAGCAAAATACCATAACTTTTACTTATATACCTACATGTTTGTACGGAACCCTCGGTGCGCGAGTCCGACTCGCACTTGACCGGTTTTTTTTGTTTTAGGGAGATTTTCACGCAATATTTTTGCATCCTTGATCTTAGAATTAAGACTATAAAATTATATAGCTGTGAGCGCCATCTATTAGAAAACAGTGGAATTACAAAGCTTTAGTGTCTGGCTCTGGATACTAAAAACTGCGCTGAAGTACCTACACTTCAACGCTACGTTTTAGAGCGCCAATTTCATTATTTCTGTCTATTACGGATTTTATATTTTTTTATTTTTTTACACCAAGGACAAACAACAACAACAACAACACCAAGGCAAACAAGCGTAGGTACTTCTCACCTGATGCTAACTGCTAAGCGATTACCGTAGATTATAAATACTCATGGACGGGTATTGGGGGTAAGGCCGGCAACCGGCAACGCGCTTGTAATGCTTCTGGTGTTTCAGGCGTCTATAGGCTACGGTAATCGAAAAAAACATGAAAGGCACGAATATTCTATTAAACTTAAGTTTTTTTAAATATTAATTACGTATTATTAGAGTTACCGCATTTCTAAAATTTTAGTCGAATACAATCATATGGACTGGTGTATAATTATGATTAGCCCGTTGGCGCATTAGGAAGTGACTTTTTCTTCTGATCAGGGTGCTGTGGGTTTGATTCTGAGTTTCGGTGTTGCACTTGTATTTATTTATAAAGATGTATGTTTATTAAAAAATATGTTGCTATATCATTCGGTTTTACCTGAAACATTACCTGAAACAGTACCTGGGTGACCGAGCCTAGCTCGGTATTTTCATTTTATTTTTTGTTTTTTTTGTTTTTTCTCGTTATTTTTATATTTTAATTTTATTTAAATAATAAATCACGAGTGAAATTAAAAAAAAAGGAAAAAAAATCAAGACGATTTGACACCCGCCGATTTCCTAATTACGCCATTACAGCTATGTTGACTGTAGTGAAATTAAGCTTCGTATTCTACTGATATTTTTTCATTGCCTAAAACAGGGATAAAACGACATTTTTTTAAATGAATCCTAGCTAGATCAATTTTTCGCCCCCGAAATCCCCTGCATACTAAATTTCACGAAAATCGTTGGAGCCGATTCCGAGATTCAGAAAATATATATATATACAAGAATTGCTCGTTTAATAGTATAAGATAAGATAGAAAAAGTTGCCAATCTTAGAAACAGACGACGGGTGGGTATGATAAAGATAATTATTATGACATATTATTATTATGCAACGGCTTGTATATTACAAGCAAAAATAGCCTTCTTCGGTAAATGGGCTATCCAACACAACAAGAATTTTTCAATTGCAATCAGTAGTTCCTGAGATTAGCGCGTTTAAGCAAACAACCAAAATTGTGTTCAGCTTTATAATATTAACATATACTAGCTTCTGCGCGCGACTTCGTCGGCGTGGACTCCGCTCCTATTTTTGTTTTCTTTTATTTTATTTTTTTTTTCCGCTCCTATTGGTCTTAGCGTGATGATACATAGCCTATAGCCTTCCTCGATAAATGAGCTATCTAACACTGAAAGAATTTTTCAAACTGGCCCAGTAGTTCCAGAGATTACCGCGTTCAAACAAACAAACAAACAAACTCTTCAGCTTTATATATTAGTACTAGCTTCTGCGCGCGACTTCGTCGGCGTGGACTCCGCTCCTATTGGTCTTAGCGTGACGACACATAGCCTATAGCCTTCCTCAATAAATGGGCTATCTAACAGTGAAAGAATTTTTCAAATCGGCCCAGTAGTTCCAGAGATTACCGCGTTCAAACAAACAAACAAACAAACAATCAAACAAACTCTTCAGCTTTATATATTAGTATAGATATATAGATTATTGTTTAATTAATATTTTCTGTGATATTTTAACAAAATAGTTCTTAAGGCTAAGATAGTTTTATTATATTGTTATTATTTTGCAGTAATAGTTAGGTAGTAGGTAGGTATGTTAAACTTTTAGCGGTGATGATCAAAGTTTTGATTCGCGCTTTGTCACACATTCTAATAGTAATCAGCACAGAGTACATGTAATCAGTTTCGAGTACGATAATTAAAAAAAAATAAAGATAATGAGGTATTTAAAAAAGTCAAAATATGCAATGTAGTATATCGATGTTTTTAAGATTCTATTCTAGTTTCATCCATTAAATAAAAATGTATTATATTATAATTTTCAAGTTTAATTTTACTATTATTTCATTTTAAGTTTATTATAATTATTCTGTTAAAAAAAGTGTGTGTGTACTTATACACACACGTAAGAAGTTATACGTAAGAAGTTATACTTACTTCAAGCTAGAGTATTAAATTACTTCCAAAAAAACCTACACTTAATAATTAAACAATAAGTCCACAACGCCATCTCTTAGAAATGATAAAGACTACTTTCTTGTCTGCAAAACTAGCGGCATCTATTCATGCATGCTTGAACTACTTCGTATCCACACGCGCATTGTAAAAATTTACTCTCATCATTTTTCTCTAACGCACCAAAAGAAGTTTAACTTCAAAAATTTATATTTTTGTAATACACATGAATGATTTTTACATTGGTTGGATGAGGATTGCGGAAAACCGGGATGTCTGGCGCGAACTCGGGGAAGCCTATGACCAGCAGTGGACTGCAATATGCTTGACTGGAACTGGAACAACATATGAATATTAAATGGTCAATACATAATCTCCGTTCTGCGATAAATGCTCTTTTTAAGCGACTTCCAAAAAAGGAGGAGGTTCTCAATTCGACACGTATGTTTTTTTTTTTTTTTATGTATGTTAGCTCAGAACTTTTGACTGGGTGGACCGATTTCGATCAATTTTGTTTTAATTGAAAGGTGTTGCGTGTCATGTGGTCCCATTTTAATTTAATTGAGATCTGACAAGTACTTTTATAGTTATATCTAATAATGCGTATTTACGTGACTACTTTTTCGTCGACCTACGTTATATTATACCGCATAACTTTTTACTCGGTGTACCGATTTCGATGATTCTTACTTTAATCGAAAGCTAATACTTGTCTTGTAGTCTTGTTTAAATTAGATCGAAAACTGATTACAACTTTTTGAATAATCTTTAATAGCGCGTATTTACTTGACTATTTTTTCGTCTTATTACGTTGTATTACTTGTCGATGTTATTGAAGTCGCTTTTTTTTCGTTTGCGAGCAAACACAATTATTTGTTATATTCTTTATTGCACTTAATTTTTTTAGTAGTGGTGGACTTATCTCTAGAAGTTATCATAAGATTATACCTGTTTTACTATAGGTATGAAAATCTATGTTGATATAGTATAAAGCTTAAAAATTAGATGTAAAATTAACCCTTCCAACTTTACGAACCGTAGTAGACTTGGTCGGAGATCCAGTTAAACAGAAAACAAACAAACGCCCAGAGTATGATAAACCACTATCATTGTACAAGTTCGTCACGAGTGAGGATCAAACACGTGATTGATATCAAGGAATTACTAGTTTTAGTGATTGTAACACAAGAGCCACTTACTTTGACAAATACACCAAAGCATCTTAACTTACTTACTTACTTCCAATGGCGCTACAACCCTTTGTGGGTCTTGGCCTCCTCCACGATTTTTCTCCAGATGTCACGATCTCTGGCGACCCTCCTCCAGTTCGTCAATTCGTAAGCATAAACGTTTTTCCTTTAGTCTTCGCCGAGGTCGTTGGTTTTGAGACAGTCCGGATTTATTCTTCATGTTAGATTTCGGAACCGGAATTCTTTTTACCCTTGTAGAGTGTTAGCACCACGAAGAACCCTCCTCTTTTACCCGGGCTTGGGACCAGCAGTGCCACCGAAGTGACGCTGGCAGAGTTAAAGCATCTTAACATCCTGAAAAATTATTGTCCTTTCCTGAGGACTTGAGAATGTGCAAGCAATCTAAAGAAAAGTTTTAACGAGAGAAATTTTCTACACACCAAGGACTCAAGCCAAGGACAAGGGTGTTTTCAACTAAATTCAAAATGCTTATTTTACTGAGAAGAACTGGCAAAATTCACAAATTGGCATCAAACCTAATAGTTACTCTTTCAAAAATTGGCAATACATCGCTTGATAATTATAAAAATAAAACCTGTATGAAAGCAGCGTTATTGTACCTACAAATATTTGTCATTTACATAATGTTATACTGAATTAACTGAATCGTATATTTAGGCTTTTAGAGACTTTTTAATACAACCAACAAACAGACAGATAGTAAATTATTGTATATAATAATGTAAATGTGTTTATATATATAAAACTTATATTTAATACTAGCTTCTGCGCGCGACTTCGTCGGCGTGGACTCCGCTCCTATTGGTCTTAGCGTGATGACACATAGCCTATAGCCTTCCTCGATAAATGGGCTATCTAACACTGAAAAAATTTTTCAAATCGGCCCAGTAGTTCCAGAGATTACCGCGTTCAAACAAACAAACAAACAAACAAACAACCAAACAAACAAACTCTTCAGCTTTATATATTAGTATTAGTATAGATTACCAAACTATGTTCGTTTGTTTCAATAGTCAAGAAATTACAAGTTCGAATTGCAATATCATTTAAGGTTTAATACCCCATTAATCGAGGAACCATTAAACAGGAATGAAGCAAAAAGTAAAAATTTGCGAAAAACGTCAAACGATGTTCTTTTGATAGCATAAAATAAGGGATGGAATGAACATTTCTATGCGAATGAAGTAGCAATCTATACTAATATAATAAAGCTGAAGAGTTTGTTTGTTTGTTTGTTTGAGCGCGCTAATCTCAGGATCTACTGGACCGATTTGAAAAATTCTTTCAGTGTTAGATAGCCCATTTATCGAGGAAGGCTATAGGCTATATATCATCACGCTAAGACCAATAGGAGCGTAGCACAAATGAAGAATGTTTCAAAATCGGGTGGTCCTATTCCACGGGGACGAAGTCGCGCGCACAAGCTAGTAGCTAATATATATGTAATATATACAAGCATACTGTTACATTTCAGCAGTGGAAAGTTTTCCAAATACACAAATGAGGTCGAATCGTTCGGTAATCGTCTAGGTTGGAGGCCACAAGGGTCAACGGACAAGAATAAATCAATGATGAGCAAAGTTGCGGACAGTTATTGTGTTACGTTGTTATCTGATTGTCCGCAATTTATCATTTACTAGTGAGATCGGGCTACACGGCGTGCTTGCTTGCTTGTTTATGTCTCTATCTTATAAGCAACTAGCGACCCGCTCTGGCTTCGCACGGGTGCAATGCTGATACTAAATATAAAATATAAAATAAATATTTGCAATCTAAGCGCAAAAAATGTGTTTAATTACGACATCACAATAGAAAACTTTAAAACTATCAGTGTTCCTCTACTATATTATGCATGTATTATATATATAAACCTTCCTCTGGAATCACTCTATTTACTAAAGAAAACCGCATCAAAATCCGTTGCGTAGTTTTAAAGATCTAAGCATATATACAGACAGACAGACAGCGGGAAGACTTTGTTTTATAATATGTAGTGACTACTGTTTGTCCAAATGAAATAAATAAATAAATCTTATATATAAAATTCTCGTGTCAAAATATTAGTTACAATACTCCTCTGAAACGGCTGAAGCTGAACCGATTTTTATGATATTTTGTGTGCATATCGTATAAGTCTGAGAATCGGCCAAAATTTATTTTTCATAACCCTAAGCTATAAGGGGGGGGGGGATAAAGTAGGTTAATAACATTTATGACAAAACAACGTTTGCGGGATTAGCCAGTAACTATGTATTTTCTTAGAAAATACATAGTTACTGGCTTAGCTTTTAGCTTAGGGATAAGCACACCCATTATACGTGAGTCTCCATGACAAAATTATGTAAGTTTTGTACGTATGATAAATTGTTAAATAAATAAATTGTTAAATAGAAAAGATATCAATAATGATAATAAATAAATAAACTCTTCAAAGTCATCGATCTATGGTGAAAAGAAAATTCTGTTTTGGGGATATGGAAATAAATACAAACAAGAGCGTCGTTGAGAGTCGTCGTATATAAGACAAAGTAAAATTAAAAAGACTAAACACTCAGCGAGAAACAAGTAATTTATGATTTTAATATGAATTTATATGTATGTATGAGTGTATGTATGTATGTACGTGTGTATGTATGTTTATGTTTCATTATTTGAATAGGTATTTATTATAAACTAGCTTCTGCGCGCGACTTCGTCGGCGTGGACTCCGCTCCTATTGGTCTTAGCGTGATGATACATAGCCTATAGCCTTCCTCGATAAATGGGCTATCTAACACTGAAATAATTTTTCAAATCGGCCCAGTAGTTCCAGAGATTACCACGTTCAAACAAACAAACAAACAATCAAACAAACAAACAAACAACCAAACAAACAAACTCTTCAGCTTTATATATTAGTATAGATTTATTGTAACTTGTACACCTATGCTAACGCTAGACCATTTCTTTTGTCCTAAGTTTGCCTGGAAGAGATCGCTTTTAAGCGATAAGACCGCCCTTTGTACCTAATGAATATATTGTTAAAATCTTTCTTTCTTTGCTATGTATTACTTATGAATGTGATCTATTACACCTACAGAACCCTGCAAGTGCAAGGAATGCAGTTAGCAGTCGCACACCCTACACAGTTATGCGACTATTGAAAACAAATAAAGAAAAGAAAAAACAACTAAAAATATGATGACTAATTTTGATAGCTCTCTTTTATGTCAAAACGGCTTTAAAAACTTAACGAATCGCAGGCTATATTCCCTCTTACGTCCCACATGATAAGTGCTGATGCAAAAAAAATCTCGCAATAAGCAAAGAAAAAAAACAAAAAAAAAAAACTCGTATAAAATCACATAGTGTGCCCGTGGAGATTATGAGAAAGAATTGACACAGGCTGAGCCCAGATCATTCCAGAGTTATTCGTGAATTGACAGGTTTCGCCAACATTTTCATGAATTTTCTCTTAGATGCAAGCTAACGCAGCAATGCATGGATTCTTGTATGTATAATAATGTCTATTATCTGTACAAAAAATAAATTTTAAGTGTCTGTTTGTAATTAAAATTATATTTTTTACAATTTTTGTCTGTCTGTCTGTCTGTCTGTTTGTTCTGGCTAATCTATGAAATGGCTGGACCGATTTTGACTAGACTTTCACTGGCAGATAGCTGATGTAACAAGGAGTAACATAGGCCACTTTCGTCTTAGTTTTTTTTTTATAACTCTGTGAACTGACCAATATTAAAATTATTTTGTTACATTCCACGCGGACGAAGTCGCGGGCACAGCTAGTTCTATATAAAATTGAATTATCATAATTAACTAGTGATTGTGGTACACTTGAATGGCATTCCAGGTTCTTCGTAATAACAAAACAAACAAGCCAGTCAGTTAACTCACCTTTTACCATTGAAGTGTTCAATAACTCGTGGAATAACTTTTTTTCAAGCTGTTATTCTACGATTTAATGTTTATCTTACCTTAAATATTTAAGACTAGCGACCCGCTCCGGCTTCGCACGGGTGCAATGCTGATACTAAATATAAAATATAAAATAAATATTTGCAATCTAAGCGCAAAAAATGTGTTTATTTACGACATCACATTAGAAAACTTTACCTTCCTCTGGAATCAATCTATTTACTAAAAAAAACCGCATCAAAGTCCGTTGCGTAGTTTTATACAGACAGACAGACAGCGGGAAGAGACTTTGTTTTATAATATGTAGTGATAGGTGTAATATTTATCTTTTATTATATCTTTTATTACATCTTTGATTTCTTCGTAACAGGTTCTGTTCTTGAGGTTGTATACCTGACATGAGAAGAAGCCAAGTTGTCATATAAACCCGTATTTATCCTCATTGCACCGCCTCTCTGAGATAGGTAATAAAAATTGCATTCAATAAATGTAAAAAAAACGAGTGTGCTTTATACCACACGACTGAGGTAAAACTTCTTTAGCTCCATCTAGCTTATATCTCCCTCTCAACTTCCGTTTGCCTCGCCCGATCACATGTTTCGTAACGCTCTCGTCACCCATTCACCAACTTATTTCCCAAGTCAAGCTAGCGTAAAGAAGTTTTACTTCAAAAAGTTTCTAAACTGTCACGGTCACTATGAACACTTTTCATTCTACGGGACATACATCGATTTATCACTTTTGCCTATCGCAGTCCACTGCTGGACATAGACCTCCACAAGTTCGCGTTAGACATTATGGCGCGAACTCATGTATTTGTAAAATTGTTTTCTTGTACAATAAATAATATAAAATATATTACAAATTATTCACCTTCGAGAGGCATTTTTTTTTCTCGTCAGTGTATTGTCTAAAATAAAATTATGTCTTTACTTCTTAGAATGACGATTCGATAAGTATTTTTTTCGTTTTTTATAATCGCTAAAATTAACCGAACGGCTTCACGGAACAAACAATACAAAATTAATTTTTTTTAATCGGACTTAAAAAAAGAGATGATTCGCCATTCGACTGGCCCTTTTATTTGTTCAAGTTGTACGATATTTTCTTCAAGTGTAAATCGAATTTGAGTATTATTTTTATTAGTAGGACATAATTATATTAAATTTTATATTAACAATAGTTTTATTTTTTTTTATTTATACTTTATTGTACATCACAACCACACATATCATTTACAGACTGTGAAGTACAATGGGCGGACTTATGGCTATTTAGCCATTTCTTCCAGACAACCCAAATATATATTTCCTACTATGAGTAACGATCGCTATCAGGTGTACATGATAGCAACCGGGACCGACAGCTTAACGTGCTCTCCGAGGCACGGTGGGGAGACCCACAAGGACTGCACAAACACCCAGACCACGGCAAACATCTGTATGGCCAATACAAATGTTGTCGTGTGCGGGGATCGAACCCGCAACCGCTCGCGCAACAGCCAATCGCAATCCATTGCTGTGACCGCTGCGCCAACGCGGCGTCGCGGCGCGCGGCGCGGATAGTATATATTTATTGATCTAAAATTGTATTCCTATAACTAAAGTTATAAAATCGGATTATATAAATCAGATTTTTTACCTTTAGAGTTTATATAGTTTTTTTATTGCAGAAAATAATTTTATTATACCCCGTCCGGCCACTAATTATCTTTTTGACATTTCAAGAAATTTTGACGTTAGTCACTGCCTCACACATTATTTATTCGATTTGAAATAATAATCGATTTTATTTAAGAATAACTTAAAATCGATTTAATTAAATACATTTAGTTTAAAATATTATTTATTTATGCGTTTATTAGTTTTTTTAATTATAAATGAAATATATAAATAATAAATTAAATGAATTAACAGAGTTATTGCTCTTTATTCTTGGTTTGCAATTAAATTTCAAGATTTCGACTTAATTTCTTGCAAATAATCAATCTTGGAGTCATAGATACTATTGTTATTTCCTTTTTTTTATTTAATTTATAGAAACAATAATCACATGACGTAAAATTATATAAATCATAATTATGATCGATTTATTATCGATTTATTGTTTCAAGAACTGTTTCATAGTCTGTGGTTGTTAGTTATGCACAGGGTACTTTACCAATCAATCAAATCGTCAATAAAGTATGACATTACAGTAGAATTTTTAGTAAGTTATTCCGAAAAAAAAACAAAGTAATTTATAGGCGTGAGCTGTCAAAAAGATAATAAGTGGCCGGGCGGAGTATAGTAAAGGTTGACAATATTACGAAAAATTTTAGATGCTTTTTTGTTTTGTCTAACCTCAATGCCTTTTTTTGTGAATAATAAAAATAAAATAATTATTTAAATATACACTTATATTGATACTGGAGACACGACTGGCAATTTGTAAATTTTGGTTACGCAGTCTATCCGGCTCTCTTGGGCGTTATCAACCAGATAGTAAAGAGTAAAGACCATAGTCTAACATTACTGAACAGATTTGAATGAATTTTCGTAAAGTCTGACTTATTATCCCAAAATTAAAAACAATTATCACTCAATAGGAAATTAAAACAAAAATGTGCAATCGGGAACGAAGTCGCTGTGGCAGCTAGTTTATAAATATAAATAACGGATAACCGGTTTTGTGTTATCGTAAAAAACGTATGAAGCAAGTTTTTATAATCTGTGAAATTATCAGTATCTTCTGAACATAATTATTTGCGTTGAAATTAGACCTGCTTTGACTAATTATGATGAGCTGAAATTCCCTTTTCACTCACCCTCAAACATAAAATCTTGTACATTTGGTTGTTTAGACTATTTTAAGTACCATGAGCGTACCATTTTTAACCCTAGATAGATAACCTACGTCGAACCGACGTAATCGATTTTGAAAAATCGATATAACTCGTTTGCTTTTCGCGTCACTAAGCTGGCCGTTCCTGCCAACTCAGTCAGCTCTTGGAGCTTGCAGGACACACCTTTATTGCTCCGGTAAGTGCAATACTTGCGTCAATATTTACCTACCGTACGTCGAAGAGACGTATGGTTATCTTTAGTGTCACTTTTTTGATTTCTGAAAAAAAAATGTTATTGCTACTTTTTTGAGAATAAATGTACATGTTTTTTATTACTTTTTTACTTGTTATAGCCCACGATAAAAAGAAAACAAAGACGTAACAAAATCGTGTAGACGATGCAGAAATCAGTCGGTTGTTGCATGAAACGAGCGATGAAGACATTCAGGGGTCGGACAGTGAAATTGAAGTCAATTTATGGGAAGATGAAGTACAGAGTGATACTGAAGACTATGACTTAAGTGTTCCATCAGTGGTAAACCAATTAGATACTGAAGATGTTTCTGAAACTCCTGAAAATGTTTTGCCAAGTATGTCAAGTCATATTGTCATGCCACAGCGTCAAATCCTCAGCGTCAGCTATATTTTATGGGATTTTGAATATGTCATTTACAAAAGCTTACATTATTTACTGTGATAATGTTCTGTCTAAGAAGGAAAAACCGTAGTAACGTAAAGATTTCATGAAGAAACTCAGCAATAGTTGATGACCCCATGGATGGTGACAAGCAAGCAAATGCTTACTTTGCTGAAGAATGTAAAAGAAAAAATTGGAGGTATATTGTAAAAAAAAACAAGCTGAACCTCCCACATAACGTGAAGGTGTACCTGAGAAAAAGAAAAGAAAATATTGTGCCTTTTGTCTATTAAAATTTAGAAGGATGACAAAGACAATGTGTGACAGCTGCAAAAATCCCATTTGTGGCGAGCACAAGTCCAGCGCCTGTCCTAAGTGCTTTTGAGGCCAAAATGAATAAAAATTTATATTTACTTAGTTTTTACACATTATAGAGATTAGAAAAAGTTGATTTCGATAAGTTTACATATTACATTATAAGACTGACGGAGAGATTCCTAAATGTTTAAATTTTGTAAAGTATGAAGTACCTTGTTTTGTTCTTCAATTTTTTTTTCTAATAAAAATACAAATAAAATCTAATGTTTTTCATTTAATCATAACACAATTACATAGATTACGACGTAATATCACATTCATAAACCTAGTATAAGCATCATCCAAAATATGCCCACTCAAACATTCGCACGTCGAATCAACGTATGGTTATCTTTAGTGTACAGTGAAATATGGTTATCTATCTAGGGTTAATAAAATTATGAAGTGCATTGTTAAAATAAAACGCGAAATATATTTAGTACAAAATTGTGATTTGATAAGTATTATAAATTATAAGTACTAAAGAAAAACTGATTTTTTAAACATTTTCTGATCGTAAGATATACGTAACCATTGATTGACATAGACTTAAGTGATTTTATTTTATTGAAGGTTTAATTCTTTTACCAGACAAGAACACACTGTTGCTCTATCCCCTGCTACCTCTGTTAGCTACCACAATCGAGAATTTTCGTAGAGGAAATTTTTGTTCGTCTTATCAAAATGAAGCTACTCCCAGAAAATCAGCTTGATAGTAATCAAGTGAAAAAAAATGTGCCAGGGAGCCCGGACTATTTGACAGATGATTAGTTAATTTTTGCGTTGATCAGCCTTTGGGAAACCGGGCGTAATTGTTTTAAGATATATTGGTATTTTTCTACAGAAATTGTCTTGCAAACAATTAAATGCAATTTAATCAATTTGGTTCAATTAATTAATTAATTGCTACAAGTTGTGAGAATATAAAGCAATTTATTATGTTAGTGTCTCATACAACGATTCCTTTTTTTTAATTTTATTATGAGATCGGCAAACAATCGTACGGCTCACCTGATGGTAAGCGATTACCGTAGCATATTATAATAGCATAAGAAGCATAACTGCAGAAGCATCACAAGCGCGTTGCCGACCTCATCCCCAATCCTCCCCAGAAGCTCTAGTCACCTTAGTTACCAATAGGAACACAATAGGTGCTTGAAAACAGTATTATTTAGCTGTGGTCTTCTGTAAGGTCGAGGTACTACCCCAGTCGGGCTGCTCCATATTTTGAGCAGGAAATTTCCTGCTGTGCCCTACCTCAGTATCTTCTGGTGTTACAGACGTCTATAGGCTACGGCAATCAAGTGGACCGTATGTTTGCTTGTCTCCCTAGTCATATAAAAAACATCTACGTATAGTACACTGTTCAATCTCAATTTTATAATGAAACATATTGCGTTTGGTAATTTCTTAAAAGTTATTTAAATTTTCATTACCAATTATAATATTTTAAACTTGCCAAGTTGATTACCAAACAGCCATAGAATTCCTTGTTTTTTTCTTAAATTCTTATGATAATCCCGAAGTATTAAACTTTTTTGTCACTCGCGGAAATACCTACTAAATAATAATATAATAATTGTTGTTAGCCTTAACAACTTTATTTTATTGTGTTTTAATGTCATTTACAGATAATAAAATTAAACAAAAACAAAAACAAAAAAAAATTTCGCCTCGCTTTTATTTTACCAAGTATACCAATTTAAAAAAAAAATATAAAATTATATTTAAGAAAGAATAATCTATATTTAGTATATGTGTACGTAAAATATTATATAAGTTAAGTAATTTTTATCAATACAAATATAAATACACCGAATCGGTACCAATCTGTCAAAGATTTACAAAATTGAATATCAATTAGAAAAAAAGTACCAACTCATATCAAAGTTTTTAAATAAAAATGAGAAGTAAAAAAGGTTGACAAGATCTGTACCTGATTATCCTCGAAGAAGGATAAGGTCCGGTATATAAGGAGATATTTCGTGGATGTCGGCACAGTTTTGTGTGATCCCCAGCAACATGAAGACTTTTATTGTACTCGCCGTTTGCCTCGTTGCAGCTCAGGTGAGTCTGCGACCTAATTATAACTTATTAGGCTTTATATTTCGTTGTTTATAGTCGTGAGTTATAAATTTTTTTGATCGTCATTGATGATTTTGTATTCGATTTCGGTTTATAATTTATTCTTTGGTTTTAAAATATTTATGAACAAAAAAGTTTGAAACTTAGGTATTTTTAATATTATAGGATTTACGCTAAGATATTTAACTTGTGATTGGGAGTTTACAATATGGTTTTTATAATTATCGATTTTCTTGTAATGTTTGTGTTTTTCACAAAGTAATTTTGTTTTACATTATGCTTATTGTTATTAGTTTTGTCTAAAAGCAATAACTACAAAAGTATTCCATCAACGTAGAGTGAAGTAAATAAATTTAATAAAAGTATTCTAATGGATGTAGAAACGGTTAAATAATTATAATATCGTTTACTTATGTGATATCTATATTTATTTTCTAATAAATATTTTCTTAATACGTAAAGGATACTGCTGAAGCACGAGAATATTTTTAAGTAAATATCGCATCTTAAAATAAACATTTGCAGTCCGAATTTAAACTGATGGTTTAGAACCAGTTCTTTTTCTATTATATAACATTCGTTAATATAATTATCACGTACATAAGGAAACGAAACCAAAAATAATACCAATTGAACTATTCACATTTCACAAAAAGGTTTAAATCAGTAAAAAATAAATAAATAAAATAAATAAAAAGTCGGATCCTTAGACCGGTTTTTGGTACACTGATTTAACTTGACGAGACACTAAATCTAAATAAAATCCCAGGCCCTGACCGACGAGCAAAAGGAGAAGCTAAAGAAGCACAGATCAGAATGCTTGACTGAGACGAAGGCCGATGAACAGCTGGTGAACAAGCTGAAGACAGGAGATTTCAAGGTAAGTTTGAATTAATTTATAAACACTAGACATTTTATCATAGTACTGGTTTGTGTCAATGGTTGTTGGTAAAATTGATCTCATGAATAAAGTACAAATCTTTAAAGCCAGCCCTTAATACCCGTTTCAAGTCATTAGTCACTACAGCTTTTAGATCAGGGGTGTCAAACTCAATTTTGCAGAGGGCCATTTTTTAAATTTAGAATGTGTAGACGGACCAGATTCAACTAAAATAAATGTAGTGTGCGCATTTTAAAACTTCCGTAGAGGAATCGAGTGAAGTCATGATTCTTCTTTCTGTGACTGATTGCGATCGCGGGCCGTATCTTTGACATCCCTCTCTCATCCTCTCCCATCTCATTGTCCAATAAATCTGCTCTGATCTTATACGTGTTTTAAGAGGTTTTTCTTTATTATATTATACACTAATCTTTTGTTCTATGAATAGAAGCAAAAAATTAAAAAAGGTTTTTGTTGTTTGTGGTATTAATTTTATACTATTACGTTTTTAAATATTAAAAATCTTTTTTCTATCTTTATTCAAATACTAATATATTTAATTGAAAATAAAAAATGATTAAATGAAATGAGATGCGTTATAGTAGATTAGAAGATTTGATTTTACTTAATATATAATATTTACTTCCAGACCGAGAACGATCCTCTAAAGAAGTATGCTCTTTGCATGCTGATCAAATCTGAGCTGATGACTAAGGACGGAAAGTTCAAGAAGGACGTTGCTCTTGCCAAAGTTCCAAATGAGGGTATGTACAGAAATGACAAACATTTATTTCATCCGCAGTAAAAAAAAATTTACAACTAACAAAAAATGACTCGTAAATGTTGTAGACTTAGATTATTAAAACCAATTATTTATACATTCTTTGCTCTTAAATTTGCTCAGCTGTCCTTTTTTAGAGATTTAATAAATATTGTTTTTCGTCTAGTTCAGTAAATACTTTTTAAAAAGTAAACCTTATTATGCCAATCACAATAAATATTGTCGTGTCATTGGCTTAATACCCAACATAGGTTTTGAAATTTTTTTCGACTTTTTGAGTTCTAATTGGTTATAATAATCAACTATTTAATTCGAATTATTTTTATGTTGTGTTTTCAACACATGAGGAAATTATAAAATGTTATTTATTATCATATCAAAATTTCGATCAAGCGGGATTCGAACCCGCACCCCCGACAACTATTTACTACTATACAACTATTAACTATTTAATTATCTCTTTTAGCTGACAAAGCAGCAGTGGAGAAGCTAATCGACACCTGCTTGGCTAACAAGGGCAACACGCCCCATCAGACCGCATGGAACTACGCTAAGTGCTATCACGAGAAAGACGCCAAGCATTCCGTTTTCCAATAAATTGCGAGGACTAAGAGATAGCGCGTACGATGTAACCTCTTGATGACCTTGAATCACCATACATCCTGCGGTAGATTTATCACAGGATTTTGTAACCCAGTGCGCGTTACCTCTAACTGGTCCAGAAATTCATGTCAAAAACAATCTTACTACAATCAACAAACCATTTTTCAATGATTTTGATTTTGAGATGAAGTTACTTTTAAGTCCACCACTCATCATTTTATTATAAACCAAATCATTGTATTTATTTTTACTGTACATTCCAATATCAAAACTTAAAGTAAACTTAAAACTGCCGACATGACTGTAATTTTAATTTGAAAATAAAACTTGTTTGGAAAAGTAATATATTTTTTTTTATTGCATTAATGATTTTTAATATCCTATAATATTATTGCGTCCACACCCGAATACTGTCAATGCAAAGTAAACTTCTATACTCAATTACTGATATTCACGAACATGTACACCATAAAAATATTATCTATACATATTATAAAAATAAGTCCCCCGGCCGCGTCTTTCTGTCCTCCTGTCTGTCCTCCTGTGCTGTGTGGTTACGAGTGCTGTGTGGTTACGGCACCAAAAAATGTAGCCACCCCCTCTCTTCCCGTGGCCCCGTTAAAATTTCTACACTTACACTATATCAATCAGATGAATAGTTTTTGAGATATCGTCGTTAGAAGTAATTACCTATTAAAAATAAATAATGCGCAACGAAGTGGGCACGGGTCGGCTAGTACCTAATAATTCAAATATAATGAAACAACTTTTTCGGATTTCATCGCGGTTAATAAAGTTTTTTAGATGCCCGACGTTTCGGATACCTTACAGCAACCGAAAAAAATCCGAAACACTCATTTCATTTTAATACAAATGTACCTATACTCCCTTATTATATAAAAGTTCATTTAAATTCATTAAACTTAACTTAAAAGTTCATTTTCAAGTCGCATTGGTTTCATCAATTATAGAACTAAAGATTTAATTGATTTTAACAGAAACGAAGATTGTCATAAAGAGCATTATGTATTTACATAAGATCATACTACAAACAATACTGGAGTAACATTTCCTAATACGAGTTCAACATAAAAGTGTTGCCTAATACTTTCAGAACGCTATTAGGGTATTCTAGACTTTCGTCAAAACCTTTTTTTATTGCGTCGAGACTTGAATATTACTACGATGATAGAAATGAAATTAAAATAGACTCTGAACATAAATGGGATAGGTGTTTTATAAGGGAAAATTTTAGGGCCATTTTTGTTTTTAATATGCATTAACAACGAATTTTAAGCTACGCTTACTAGTTGATATTCAAAGTGAATAGACAAAGAATTTTCTTGTGAGAACATTCTGGAATTAGTCACGACTCACACACTCAAACAAACTCGCTTATTCTTATTTGTCTCATTCTTAGCTCGCTTATTCGACTCATAATATCAATATTAATATTAAATTTACATAATTGTATTGAAATCACACTGTCATGTTTTCACAATACTGTCACATGGGTTAATATAAACGTTACAGCAATGGCTATTGTTTTAACGTATTACTTTCCTATGTGATTTTTATTACAAAAATGAGTCAAATCTTATTAAACTAATAATAGGAGAAAATTTGCATATTTTCAAATTCCTATCCTATTTGTCCTACCATACACGATACATCTGTAAGCATAACTACAACATACAAGTTTATATCGCATAATTATAATTATGTTCCTTTATTTAAACAGCAAAACGCTTTCATTACATATAGGTATGTATGTATATACATATACTATTTTCAGATTCCAATTTGATTTCATAATTATAATGTTAAGTTCGTTTACTGTATATTAATATTTTTGTCAAATTACAATACATACCTATGTGTTGCATAATATCAAGTAATATTAATGATTTAAATACGTATTAATTCTGAATTTGTTTTATTTCTAAATTAGGTTTTAATACGTCACGGGTCTAAGGTTAAGTTATGCCTCAGTCAGTTCAGTCAGTTCAGCCTATTACAGTCCACTGCTGGACATAGGCCTCCCCAAGTTCGCGCCAGACATCCCGGTTTTCCGCAATCCTCATCCAGCCTACACCGGCAATCTTACGAAGATCGTCTGTCCAACTAAAAAAAAATAAGTTATGCCTGTGATGGTTTATTTATACCTTCGATCAATTAGACCGTCTCGTCTATATTATAATATATACGTAAAACTTATAATATTTATATTAATTCTTGCTCATCGTTTACATAAGACTTAAAACAATGAGTATCGTCCATACGCTTAAATAGTGATGGTAAGCCTTCATTACGCTATTTATAACTAGAATCTCGTGAATGAAAGTAATTGAATTTTAAATAAAATGTTTAAAATTGTGGTGTTTTGGGTATTTTATTTATCATTTTTTTTAATGGTGAGTTTTTAATTAGTGTTCTGCTGGGTATTGACCTCTTATTTCCTGAGTTTTATCTGCTACGCTAATTACACTTCCTTTTTGTAGATATGTGTACATGTTTATGAATTACTTTTGAACCATGAAAGATAAAGGTTTTATTTGGAATGCCTTGACACTGCTTTTTTATATACATTTTTGTTATATTTTTCCATTTAATAATTTACGCTGCAATATTGATATATATACTAATATATAAAGCTGAAGAGTTTGTTTGTTTGGTTGTTTATTTGTTTGTTTGAACGCGGTAATCTCTGGAACTACTGGGCCGATTTGAAAAATTCTTTCAGTGTTAGATAGCCCATTTATCGAGGAAGGCTATAGGCTATGTGTCATCACGCTAAGACCAATAGGAGCAGAGCCCACGCCGACAAAAAATAGAAGATGTTTTGTTTAGCAAAATAAATCGTGCTTAAACGTTGCGATCTTCGTAGACTTTATTATGAATAATAATGATATAAAATAATGTACTGCTAGCAAAATATACAATATAATTATAAAACCAACGTGCACGTAAAAGATGTATTAAAGAACTGATTAAAAATTATAACATCTATACTAATATTATAAAGAGGTAAAGTTTATAACTTTGTTTGTATATACGGGGTAATCTTCGCAAATACTGATCCGATCATGAAAATTCTTTCGCTAACAGAAAGCTACACTATTCAGGAGTGACAAGATAAAAAGAAAAAGATAAAAATATATAAAGATTTTAAATCAGCAGGATTTGAACCTGCGCCCTCTGACGTGCCGCATGCTGTGTCAAGAATTCAATCTAATCAAGCATTATTATTTGCCTTAGAAATTAATTGGTGATTTTAAAACATTTATATTTATCTGATTTGCTGAAAATAGTGAGAGTGTATTGGAACATATCAAATTTCACCGTACCCTTCTTATGTGAAATGCATTATAACGCCCAACGAAGTGGGCACGGGTCGGCTAGTAAATTATAAAGAAAGAATTTTAAATATAAATTGACATCTATCAAAAAATATTTTTATAAAACAAATAAAAAAGGTTTCACTATTATTCATATTAAAAAAAGTCTATATATGTGGAGACGCCACATCACTCCCCTCCGAGACCGAAGCGCCGAAGGTCGATACCAGATTGGCAGGCCAAATGGTCCGGTGAGTCGGAGTGGTGCTGCCGATACCTCAGTGAATCGAGGTGTTGCCGCCAATGCCTCAGTGAGTCGAGGTGATGCTGCCGATGCCCCAGTGAGTCGGGGTGTTTCCGCCTATGCCTCAGTGAGTCGAGGTGATGCTGCCGATGCCCCAGTGAGTCGGGGTGTTGCTGCCAATGCTCCAGTGAGTCGGAGTGGTGCAGCAAAATGCTCCAGTGAGTCGGAGTGTTGCCGCCAATGCCTCAGTGAGTCGAGGTGATGCAGCGCTTCCCCAGTGAGTCGGGGTGATGCTGCGTAGCGGCTGGCTGCGAAGCGGCTGGCTGCGTAGCGGCTGGCTGCTGCGAGTGCGTCTCTCCTTGCGAAGGCTGCGATGGCGTTCAATCGAGGGGTCACCAGTTTAGCAAATAAATCGAACTTGAACGGTTGAAGTAGTGATAACAAAATATTCACCATTTTTACAGACTTTATAATGAAGAAAAATAATCTATACTAATATTATAAAGAGGTAAAGTTTATAACTTTGTTTGTATATACGGGGTAATCTTCGCAAATACTGATCCGATCATGAAAATTCTTTCGCTAACAGACAGCTACACTATTCAGGAGTGACAAGATAAAAGGAAAAAGATAAAAATATATAAAGATTTTAAATGAGCAGGATTTGAACCTGCGCCCTCTGACGTGCCGTGTCAACAATTCCATCATTCAACAATCAAGCATTATTATTTGCCTTAGAAATTAATTGGTGATTTTAAAACATTTATATTTATCTGATTTGCTGAAAATAGTGAGAGTGTATTGGAAGATATCAAATTTCACCGTACCCTTCTTATGTGAAATGGATTATAACGCCCAACGAAGTGGGCACGGGTCGGCTAGTGATTATATAAAACAATAACTTCCAACAAAAATATACAATATAATTATAAAACCAACGTGCACGTAAAAGATGTATTAAAGAACTGATTAAAAATTATAACATAAATTATAAAGAAAGAATTTTAAATATAAATTGACATCTATCAAAAAATATTTTTATAAAACAAATAAAAAAGGTTTCACTATTATTCATATTAAAAAAAAGTCTATATATGTGGAGACGCCACATTTTGTTCTTATTCTCCAACTATCTTCGAAATTTTGTACGTAAAAATGTAACCATCAATCGATTGGTCGATTATTCCGCAATTATCGCTTTAATTTCGTAGTAGTGATATATGTTTGCTTAGGATTTTTCAAAATTAAAATTCAATAAACTTATTATACCTCGGAACAGATAGCGGGTAGCAATGGCGGTGCTACCACCAAGTCAGTTGACTACCAAAGAGTTGACTACCATCTGGAGGAATGCATCGCTGAAAGTAACGCGGACAGGAATTCGATCAAAAGATTAAGAGCTGGAAATTGGAGAGTAAGTTTTATTGACATTGGTAATTCAGATGTGCTGTGTGGTTACGGCACTGAAGAATGTAGCCACCCCCTCTCTTCCCGTGGGTGTCGTAAGAGGCGACTAAGGGATAACACAGTTCCACTACCACCTTGGAACTTAAAAAGCCGACGGATGGCAGGATAACCATCCATGCTGGCTTTGAAATACACAGGACAAAGATGGGCAGCAGCGTCAGCCCTGCAGTCACCAACCCGCCTGCCCAGCGTGGTGACTATGGGCAAAACACATGAGTTCGCGTCATAATGTCGGGCGCGAACTTGTGGAGGCCTATGTCCAACAGTGGACTGTGATAGGCTGAAGTGGTAATTCAGATACAAAATTTTATTTTTATTTCCATTCCGCGATAATGTCTGGCGCGAACTTGGGGAGGCCTATCTCCAGCAGTGGACTGCGGTAGGCTGAACTGATTGTGATATTTAGTATTTGTTTTTCTACAGTTTTAAAATTAAACTTACCTAGTGAGAATAATAAGTAGTTTGTCTAATTAAAATAATAATAAATAATAATAAATAAATATCTACATAATACACACGGTCGTCTGGTCCTAAAGTAAGCAACTTAATGCTTGTGTTATAGGTAACAGCCGACTGGTCTAGCTACATATTTTTTTTTATAAACATACTTATAAATAATACATATATAAATATATAAATGAATATGTATATTACACCCAGACTCGGGGTGGGAATCGAACCCACAACCCCCGGAGCAGAAAGCAGGGTCACTACAAACTGCGCCAACGGGCTAGTCTAGTAAAATATATCAATAAGGTACCTATTCGATTCAGCCTGTAATATCCCACGGCTGGGCATAGGCCTCTTTTCCCATGTAGGAGAAGGATCAGATCTTAATCCACCACGCTGCTCCAATGTGGGTTGGCGGATATATTCCGTACTATGAGTAACGATCGCTATCAGGTTTACATGATAACAACCGGGACCGACAACTTAACGTACTCTCCGAGGCACGTTGGGAGATCCACAAGGGCAGCACCCAGACCACGGCAAACATCTGTATGGCCAATACAAATGTTTGCTATGTGCGGGGATCGAAACCATAACCGCCAGCGCAATAGCCACAAACCAGTGCTGTGACCGTTGCACCAACGCGTCGTCATTCTTAGTATTTCTGAATACCACCATTTAACTAATCTACTCCTTCCTATCTAAAAGAGAGGTTTAACTTTTTAGGCTGTACTCATAATTTCGTTCTTTGAACTTAAGTTTCCATTTTTCAGAAATCTGATAAAGCTTTAAAAAAATGGGCGCTCTGTTACTTAGCGAAAAACGATGTTATGTCCACGAATGGTGTTCTAAATCAGGACGTGGTGCTGAAGAATATTCCCATGAAGGGTTCGTAATGGAAATCTATACATCTATACAAATAAATAAAATTGAAGTGTCTGTTTGTAATATTAGAATAACCGCTTTTTACTAAACGGTAAACGCATATGGATGTATACACGGTACTTATACCAAAATAACGTTTTCTTACAATTTTTGTCTGTCTGTCTGTCTGTCTGTTTGTTTCGGCTAATCTCTGAAACACCTGAACCGATTTTGACGGGACTTTCACTGGCAGATAGCTGATGTAATAAGAAGTAACTTAGGCTACCTTTATTTTAGAAAACTTATTTTGTAACTCTGCTAACTGCATAATATGTTTTTTTTTTAATTCCACGCGGACGAAGTCGCGGGCACAGCTAGTAGAGTTATAAATTTAAATAGTATATTATTTATTTTGTTTGTATTTGCGATTTTTTAGAAGAAATTTGTCAGTATCAGTGTGTGTATCACCTTATGGCGAAATAAATGTTTTCATTTATCGTTTATCGATTGGAATGCAGATTTTAAAAATATCTTCCCTTATAATTACAGATAAAGCACACGTCGAAAAAACCATAAACAAATGCCTCTACAAGCAAGCGCACGACCCGATAGAGACTGCTTGGAATTACCTAACGTGTTTTCACAAAAACGAACGCAAATATGCAAAATTAGCTAATCTGATTTGAACAAATATTGCCACCCGAGTTCACATCAACGATATAATTACTTATAAATATGTAAAACAGGATGTTTATCATGTCTGTTGTCAAACATCCGAGGTGCTTGTAACTGAACTAGAACTAGATTAAAAATAAAAAATATTTTTTTTTTATGATATTGTTTTGTTTTTTTTTTTTTGTAGTCTGTAACTGTTCTTGTAATATTTCTTTTTTTTACTTCGTTTTTTATTTGTATATACTTATTATTTATTATTATTTCTATTGAACTGTATTTTTCTTTTTTTTTTTGTGTAAAAATTGTCTGCGAAGACTGCGATTTGTGTGATGTCCCGAATAAACGTGTTTCATTCTTTCTTCTTTCTAACTTTGGGAAATAAGAAGTACTAAACAGAAACACGATAAAAACCCCGTTTTACTTAATTAAATATTACTGACTAAGTAATTTTATTAATTACATTTAGTTGAGTTGTGTTAGCGATACTTTATAGAACATAATTATATATTTTATGAATATATACACCTAATGAGTTCTTCATATAAGTATGCTTTTTTTTCTACAGTCTTTCTAATTTAAAAAATGTACTCAAGTGTGTCTAATGCATTTTTAATAAATGGAACAATACGTTTCTCTGAATAAATTTTAAACGCCTTAGATTTACCTTATTATGTAATGTAAGTTTAATTAGATTTACCTTATTATGTAATGTAACTTTACCTCAAAATATATTTCAAAGAGCAATAAAATTTGAACTGACGTGTCTCTGAAAATCGATAGATTTCTTATAGGAGTTATTTTTAATTAAAATCGATCGTGGGTACCCATCAAGTGCCAGGCTTTGCTCGCTTGGTCTCTATTTTACCTTATTGAATTTTCGTAAACGCTGGAATAGGTACTTATTTAAATACAATCAAAAGCTTAAAAATGAAATTTCACGCTTCTAAAATTCCTACTCCCGATATAGCGAGAAAACGTTTAAGATAATTATAATTTATTAATGGGTAAAAATTACATTAGAAAGATTAGACAGAAGATTTAACATCTTTGATGTCATCAAGACTAAAAAAATATATTAGACTAATTATTTATTTATTTTTAATCAATACCTAATCGGGTCTAAGAATAAATACTAAAATTATATTTATAGGTTAGAATTTTTACAAAAACAAACACGTCTTTACTGATTTTTAATTAGTAGATACTGCAGGACTAAAATTTGAATTTTTCAGCTAAAAAATAATGAAATCCCATTAAAACTTTCTACCCCTATTTCATCTCTTTAAGGATGGATTGCATATGAAATGCATATTTATAAATTTTTAATTAATAATATAAAAAATAGGTAAGTTTCATGCTTCTAATTTAAAATAATAATTATATAAATGACCGAAGAATTCGATGATAAATACAAACTTTCCTGAGAAACAAACAGACAATCGAACGTCTATTATTATAATAAAGCTTGTAGCACAAAAAATAAGGACTTTCATACAAACTTGTAAGAGCCCATAACCTTAGACCCCTATAATAAGGCCCTATCGAAAAATCTGTTCCTAGCGGACATCTACTAACTATAAAATACCTCTCTGTCAAATTTCATCTTTATGAGTCCAGTGGTTTTTGTGATTTCATGATGAGTTTTACGATTTTATATGTATAAAGAAGAAAGAAAGATATAAAACGTGTAAAACCAATGGCCTCCTACTATTATGATTCTAAATTTTGTTCTACAGCGCCATCTTCTGAATAATTTTTGAACTGCGTCAAGTTTGCTAGAAATAAAACGCTATTAATACAGGTAGTGTCTCAATCTTAACATAGATGGCGCTGCTCATGATATAGCTGATGAAAATTAAAAATTACAATATTATTACATTTTTTCGTTTTGCGTACAAGCCGTGCAATATCGAAGTTAAATCAATTAATAAATAAAATAAAATAATTAATTTTTTATTGATATAATATCTATAAATCTATTTACCTTTACAAGATTTCGCATTTATAAATTCAAAATAGACAGTTAAAAGTTATCTTATAGGTACCTACAAACAATTCTAGAAGCGAGTCTGCAAAAAATAGCAGTTAGGTAGGTAAGTACCTAATTACTGAGGTAGGGCACAGCAGGAAATCTCCTGCTCGAAATATGGAGCAGCCCGACTGGGGTAGTAAGTACCTCGACCTTACAGAAGACCACAGCTAAATAATAGATACCTACTGTTTTCAAGCAGTATTGTGTTCCTGTTGGTGAGTAAGGTGACCAGAGCTCCTGGGGGGGATTGGGGATAGGGTCGGCAACGCGCTTGCGACGCTTCTGGTGTTGCAGGTGTCTATAGGCTATGGTAGTCACTTGTTTGTCGACTTAGTAACATAAAAAAAAAAAAAAAATTACAACTGCTGTTTTATGATTACCTACTATAAAAATGTTTCGTAATTCTCATATTAACTATTTGTCAATGGTCATAATATTTATTGGAACGCATAGGTAAAATAATGTTTACTGACATAGGTACCTACATACAAACATAACGACTTGCTACCTAACGATTAGCTAGCCAAGAACTAGTTAATTTTATAGTAATTTGCATATTTTTAGGGTTCCGTACGTCAAAAGGAGAAAACAAAACCCTTATTATAGGATCACTTTGTTGTCTCAGTAACGCGAGGAGATTTCAAGCTGAAATTCATATCAACTACTCAGTTCTACTGACCCTTGGAGCTGTGAATAAATCAAATTTCTAAACCAACACAATCAAAAGACAGCCGTTTATACTGCAAATATTCGACACTCGCAAGGGAATCAAAACTTACAGGGTTCTTCCCGTGAACTCAGAATCTTGAAATTTGGTACGAAGCAACGTCTTATACCACAGATAAAGGAAAAATTGCGAAAAGCATAAATTTTTAGGTACATCATATAATAAAAATATTTTTAATACTTTTGTTTGTACGGAACCCTCGGTGCGCGAGTCTAGCTTGCACTTAGCGGTTTTTTTAGGGTTCCGTACCGAAAGGGTAAAAAAGGAACCCTATTACTAACTTCGCTGTCCGTCCGTCCTTCCGTCCTTCCGTCCTTCCGTCCTTCCGTCCGTCCGTCCGTCCGTACGTCTGTCACCAGGCTGTATCTCAAGAACGGTGATAGCTAGACAGTTGAAATTTTCAGAACTTATGTATTTCTGTTGCCGCTATAACAAAAAATACTAAAAACAAAATAAAATAAATATTTAAGGGGTGCTCTCATACAAAAAACGTAATTTTTTGCCCTTTTTTGCTCGATATCAATAAATGATAATAGGTTAGGCACTTGAAATATTCAAAAAATACTTAAATGTATATTTACTTTAATAATAAATATTAAAATTAAAATAAAAAAAATATTTAGGGGGCTCATACAACAAAAGTGACTTTTTGCCGCTTTTTTCCCGATATTAAAATCAATGTAACTACTGTTACTAGTCAATAGTACGGAACCCTTCGTCCGCAAGTCCGACTCGCACTTGGCCGATTTTTTTTTGTTACAGTCAGGCTATAATGGATTTGATTGTTAAGAAGCTTTTATATACATGTTACTTAAGAAATAAACGTGTTAAAATATGTAAAATGGGCCATAGCAGGATGGTGTTTTGCGTCGGAACTTTAAGACCACACATAGATTTTATTGAAGGAAGAAAAGTCTCACATGAAATAACTTGTTTGAAATTGGATGTAGCCCGACTGGGTGAATTACCCCAACCCTACAGAAGATCACATCCATATAACACTGCTTTCAAGTAGGTATAGGTATAGTGTTGCGTTTCTGTGAAGAGTAGTGTAGCCAGCGCTCCTGGGAGGAGTAAGAGGTAGGGTGGCAACACACTGGTAATGGTCCTGGTGTTGCTGGCGTTCATAAGGTATGGTATATAATTCTGCCCTGCTAATTGCACTTGCAGTAATCGACAATTTGTGATTTTCACTTTTCTGCAATAATGACATCTCACGGATATAATTTTTTTAAATAGCTCGATTTTTTTACATGTTTATGTTACACTCCACAAGTTATATAACAGAGATTTTGTTTTTCGCGTTTATCTCGAAACCGCCATTTTGCAAGTAGGTACTGCGTTTGCAATTAGCAGGGCAGAATTACCATCACGTGGCCCGTAGGTACGCTTGTTCCACCTTTATAATATAAAATTTAGGTATAATATAATATAGGTACAATCTCACACTCAACGGTAGCCTTCCCTCAACACCTAGTAAAAAATTGGTTGTCTGTAGTCGGTTTACGGACTATAGTTTAACGTGACAACGTTAGAACAAAACATCTCCTCGGATGCATAGGCCAATCGAGTGGAAGAGATATAGATGCGGCGCAAGCGTACAATGAGCGTAACGGGACAATGAGCGTAACGCTACAATGAGTCATCCTTTTTAATGTATGCCACCGGCTTTCATCGATTTATTAGACGGTGTCACGTCAAAAAAAAATCGTTAATTAACTTAATATTTACTCTTATTTTAAACCGTCAATAAATAACCCAATTATTAGATATACATACATTTAATTACATCACTACATATTATAAAACAAAGTCTCTTCAACTCTCTTCCCGCTGTCTGTCCGTATATATGCTTAGATCTTTAAAACTACGCAACGGATTTTGATGCGGTTTTCTTTAGTAAATAGAGTGATTCTAGAGGAAGGTTTATATGTATAATACATGCATAATATAGTTAGATTGCAAATATTTATTTTATATTTGATATTTAGTATCAGCATTGTACCCGTGCGAAGCCTGAGCGGGTCACTAGTGTTAATTTAAAACGTAGATATATTTATTTTTAAAGTAGGTTAAAGATCCCATAATAAACGTTCATACCTACATAACGATTCGAAATCATTATGTATCCAATCAAAATAATTTCAAAGTGATATCGGAACGGACATGAAAACGCGATAATTTAGCGATAACGCTGCAAATAGCAATGCGGTAACAATATGGCCGTGTTCTGATCTCTACATACAGATAATGTAATTGCATCGACCTACTAAGTAAACAAGGTTTTTCATTATATGATTTACTAGCTTCTGCGCGCGACTTCGTCGGCGTGGCCTCCGCTCCTATTGGTCTTAGCGTGATGACACATAGCCTATAGCCTTCCTCGATAAATGGGCTATCTAACACTGAAAGAATTTTTCAAATCGGCCCAGTAGTTCCAGAGATTACCGCGTTCAAACAAACAAACAAACAAACAAACAAACAAACAAACAAACAAACAAACAAACAAACAAACAAACAAACAAACAAACAAACAAACAAACAAACAAACAAACAAACAAACAAACAAACAAACAAACAAACAAACAAACAAACAACCAAACAAACAAACTCCTCAGCTTTATATATTAGTATAGATATTTTTTAATGTATTTTGTGTAAAGCTGTAGGTAACTACCTACAATCTTTTTAATCTAGGTCTATCATATAATACTCACAGTATTATGTGATTTTGTGTATGTGTAGGTAACTATCTGTGTTTGTATGTGCAATATCCTGAACTGTCGAAATATGAATGTACCTAGTGTTTAATACAAGATGTAGAGGTAAGAATGTAAGTAGAACAGTTTGTAAGGATCTCCTTCCATCCTAGCTAGTTACTTTCTCATGCAAATATTGTTAAAACGTATTGTGATCGAAAATGGTACCTATGATATACCTATGGTTAGAAATTACCATGGGAAGTAAGTTGAAAAATACTCGCTAAATATTTATTTATTTATTTATTTATAGACATACCAACAGCATTACAAACGTTATATTATAATAAATTATTTTATAAAATATTGAGATAGTATGCATGCCAATTACAGGTATGTACATCACTCATAGTTAGTTAGTGTTGATTATACAATCAAAAAGAAAAAAAAAAGAAAGAACAAAGAAAAAATTTACGTCACATACCTATTATCGTAGACTATATAATATAAATTTAAAATTAAGAGTGGTAAATTTAAAGTTAGGAGAAAATTAGGAGTGTATGAACTAGAATAAAAAATTATAATAATAAACTAAACAAGAAAAGAAGAAGTAAGCTATGCAGAAAGTAATTAACAGAAATGTGCAGTAAGTTTTTTTCTAATGCTAGAGACAGAATCATTAAAAATATCTATATCTGATATTAATGTGGTGAGTCGGTTGTACTCAGAGCATATTCGCGGTATTGGGGCATTCTTGAGAATATTAGTTTTACATGCAGGAACGTATAGCAGCCTAGTGATGCGATGTCGTGGGTATTTTCGGGGGACCCTTAGCTTTATGTGATTAAGTAAGTCAACGCAATCTATATAACCTGACAAGATCTTTTTAAGGAAGACAATGTCGAGCAGCTTTCGGCGGTTGTATAATGATATCATCCCAAATTGTTTTAGCCGAAGATCATAAGTATCTTTATGAGATATAGCTGAACTGTGATATGCCAGGTGCCTCGTAAAAGATCTTTGGATGCTTTCAATACGCTGTGAGTGAGTAGTATATTGTGGGTTCCAAACTACTGACGCAAATTCAAGCCTGCTTCGGACAAGTGAGTTAAACAGTATGATTTTTGTTCTTGGGTGCAGAAATCCTTTAGTATTCCTTTTAAGGAAGCCTAGCATTTTGGAAGCCTGTTTAACTACAGTATCAATGTGTCCCCTGAATGTTAGTTGACTGTCCATTATCACACCGAGATCTCGTATTTCATTAACTTCTTGCAACACTTCTGAACTTAATATATACGTTGTTGCAAGAGTTTTCTTTTTCCTTGTGTATTTAATATGAAACGATTTCTTTGCATTCATAATCATACCATTTATGTTGCACCATATATTGATTCGATCAAGGTCACCCTGAATTAGCAGAGAATCGACAGTCGACCTAACTGTTCTATAAACTTTTAGGTCGTCAGCAAAAATCGAATATTTACAGTTTTTAATCGAAGATGTGATATCGTTAATAAATACCGAAAAGAGAATAGGACCCAAGACGGACCCCTGAGGCACTCCTGATTTTGCAACGTAGTCCCGTGATCTGTGGCCATTAAGGACCACAAACTGAAGTCTTTTCGCCAAATACGATTTAAACCACTCTAGAAGGGCCCCATCAATCCCGTAATATCTCAATTTACATATAAGACGCGGATGGCATACCTTGTCAAAAGCACTGGAAAAGTCCATGTAAACACAGTCCACTTGTTGATTATTATCTACTTCCTTACTTATATATGACATGAGTGACAGCAGATTAGTTTGGACAGAGCGCCCTTTAATAAACCCATGTTGCATATCTGAAATAGATGTATTTATATGGCGAGTGATAATTGGACAAACAAGAGTCTCAAAGAGTTTAGAAAAACATGACAATATTGATATCGGTCGATAGTTTTTAACATCGTTAAAATCACCCTTTTTGTAGACTGGTACAATTTTAGCTTTCTTCCATTCATCAGGAAAAATTCCATCCCTGAGAGATAGGTTAAAAATAAGCGATAGAGGTAGTGCCAGAGCAGATCCACAACGTTTTACAAAGACTGGAGGGATTTCGTCAGGACCAGCACCCTTGAAGATGTCAAGTTTTTTAATTGCACGTATAACTTCTTTCTCGGAAAATGTCACTTTACTCAGATGATGCGATTCGTTTGCTATAGCAGATATTTCTTCAGGTAGTAGTAAGGAGCTGTATACTGACGCGAAGCTATCCGCGAACAATTCTGCTATCTGGGTCCCAGTTTTTGCAATTTGATTACCATGTATCATTTCAGCAGGTATAGTAGTCTCACCACCACGTCTCTCCTTTATATATCGCCAGAAAAATTTTGGGTTTTTGTGAATGTTTTCCTCAGTTCGTTTTTTATATATGTGAAGACATATTTCAGTATATTTCTGACTACGCTTTCGAAGCATCTCGTATTCTAATCTATCACGTGGATTTTTATATTTCAAGTACTTTTTCCTCTTATTTTCTTTTTCTGTGATTATTTTAATTAAAGACTTACTGAACCACGACGGGAATCTTTTGTTTTTAGGTTTTGTTTGTTGGGCGTAGGTTTCTAGGGTTTTTCTTAATAAGCTGTAAAAAACTGTAGTCATTTCATTTACATTATGGCAGACATTAAATTCAGCCAATAAATAAATATCTATTTACTTATGTAGAGTGGGTAGGTACAGTTAGCATAGGCCTTTTTTCAATCCATGTAGGAGAAGGATTGGAGCTTAATCTACTACGCTGCTCCACTGCAGGTTGGCGGATATATTCCCTACTATGAGTAACGATCGCTATCAGGTATTTATGATAACAACCGGGACCGACGGCTTAACTTGCTCTCTGAGTCACGGTGCGGAGACACACAAGGATATAGGTACTTACATCCAAACCGGAAAGAAATATTTCTATAAATGCAAATATCCGTCCCGAGCGGGAATCGAACCCGTAACCGGTGTTTTAGGAGACTACACGCACCACACACTAGAGAGGTTGTACGCAGAATATAAGGTACTAGCTTCTGCGCGCGACTTCGTCGGCGTGGACTCCGCTCCTATTGGTCTTAGCGCGATGATATATAGCCTATAGCCTTCCTCGATAAATGGGCTATCTAACGCTGAAAGAATTTTTCAAATCGGCCCAGTAGTTTCAGAGATTACTGCGTTCAAACAAACAAACAAACAAACAAACTCTTCAGCTTTATATATTAGTATAGATAAAGAAAAAATAAATACCCAGGCATATAAAACATATTTAAATACCTACCTATATCTGCAGACTCGATATTAATTTTTTGTATAACTCTCACAAAAAAAAATTCTAGATTAATCAAAGGTAGCATTTATAGAAGAAATAATTGGCCCTAATATCTTCTACCTACTTAATACCTGCGAAATAAAAAACAAGACTGTTGGCACTAGACAACCTTAAGTTCATTTAAGACTAGCTGTTGCACGCGACATCGTTTTCATTTTCATTTCAATCAAGTACCTATGTTATTTAATAAATAAATTTTGACTGTTTTTACAATATTTTTCGTTGATGCTTCGCTTGGATTTGTCGTAGCGTGAAGTATTATATGCCTTTTACAGTCTTCTTCGGTCAATGCTATCCAATAGCAAACTTTACACGTATCCATCATACCATACCTGAACAAATTTATTTAGTTGTAAGTTAAACCTATTATAATGAAATAATGAAACAACTTTTAGGGATTTTATCGCAGTTTATTAAGTTTTTTAAAAGCCCTACGTTTCGGATACTTTACAGCAACCATGGTTTTGGGAAGACGTCACGTTGACGATTTGATGACTCGCTGACGTCTAATTATAAGTAATTATGGTCATACATAGCTTCTATTGAACTAGCATTCACGAGTTCAATCTCTGCTCATTACATACCTAAATATATAACTATGTAATATCTATTTTTTGCACAACTATGGTTTCAAGCAATTGTACAATCTACCTAATAGTATGTTACTGTAGCCTATAAGTATATACCTATAACCCATATATATCGCTGGATCCACGATCTACAATTGCCAGTGGAGGATGGATAAGAATTGCAAAAACCGGTATGTTTCAATGTTTGGCATGAACTTGGGGATACCTATTTCCAGCAGTGGACTGCGATAGGCTAAAGTACAATCACTCAGAAGTGGGTCTATGGACCCTTGCAATACTAGTAATGTCACAAGGACATTACTGAGTTACTGACCCTATACCTACCACACAGGCTCACAGCTCACGAGCTTTGGTTACCTTACAGGAACAACACTAATTAAGGACAGTCGATATTAGGTACCTATTTAGCTGATCTACTATAAGCTTACCGTTATTTACTTTTCAAGTAAAGCTGCTTGAGATTTTGAGTAGGTAAGGTGATTCTTGCTATGCCTTACCTGGTTAACTCAATCAACAAGCAAAAACTGCCCAATTAGGTAATGCCTTTGGTAGGTAACTTATCGATTACCCACTAATCTACGAGGTATACTTATATATAGTTCCATTTCTGGGCCGAGATCTCTATCTACTCATACATCTACTATGGTAGCCACCTACATAAAAAGGGGAGAAATGTATCCCTACATATCTTATTCTTAGTTATTCCTATTTCTCCCTTCATAATGAAATTTGGTTACGATTCCTTTAAAAAAAATTGAGTTTCGTTGAGTATTGTTCATGACTAACGTTTGTATTTGAGATTTTGTTTTTCTTATGTCTAGACATTTTTAAAGATTTGTAAGTAGAAGGTACCTCATTACAATGATACTGTAAAGTGTTCATAAGCAAATGATTTAAAAGCAATCAATTTTCAAAAAAAAAAAAAACGAATCGAAATCCGCCATTACAATTTCCAATTTGGATTCCTCGATAGCATCAAAACGTTTGAACCATTTTCAAACTTCGAATTCCGTTCGAACCCCGCCCACGTCGCCCCCGGATTGGCTACCGGTCACGACACGTACGCAATCTACGAAACATATCTATCTTTTTCACACCTACCAATTTTACACACAATGTATACCTCTCTCGCTCCTACACATAGATTATTACGATACAGATTACGGAAAGTTATTGCCAACGCGGTTTTTCTACGTATTTTCGTTCGTAATTTAAATGATTTTTCTATTTTTGTCATTTTTGTAATATGCACTCTATCCATTGCTAATAGAGTAGAAATTTGTTTGTCAGTTGATGTCTGTTACGATGTTTTGTCATGTACTTCACAGTATAATTTTTAACACAGGGTTTTTTCGCCAAATGCCATAATCGTCATAGTAAGCCGATAAAATGGCGTCGCCTTTTAACTTTTTTTTTTTCGAACGTTTGTACGCCGGGTGTCGGTAATTATGCTTTTATCAAGATTTTAGATAAAACTTTTTGAATTGTTTATTGGTAAGTGTCCTTCCGGCCTTATTTGTATTAATTTTTCATGACGGACATGTTAAAAGTTTAATTATTTTAATGACTCCGGCTGAACCTTGAAGGTATTATTGCTAATTGTTAAAGTATAGGTAGTATACAAACTACCTGTAGGTATTTAAGTACCTATACCTAAGTGTTAGATCAATTTAACTAAAATTACTATAACATTAAAAAAATAGGTACCTAGAATAGTTTTGAAAGTTTGTACCCACCTATGTATGTAGATAACAATATGTAGGGTATTTAATTTTTTTAAGAGTTCAATATTTGTGGTTTTCCGTTTTGTACCTATATAAATTATATTTGATCTATTAATTCAATAAATAAGAATAACTGAAAAATATGTATCTAACTTCACACTAGGTAAGGGGGGTCTCATAAAATGTGACTATCACACAAAAAAAGACGGGGGAGGAGTAAAAAAAATCGTGAAATTCATGTGACGTTTATGGATGGCCCCTAACAATGACCAAATCCGTACATTAGTTAGAATATTCCAGAATAATTTTCTAAGGCCAAATTATGTCCATCATAAAAAGAAAATTAAATATAAACATTAAATGAAGTCCTTCATAAATTTTTTTTTAAATATAAAAATTAATTAACCGAATTATGTATAAATACAAAGTATTCGAGTTCAATGTAATACAAGTATAAAAATTACGATATTGCGTGACAGTATTAAATTAAAATGTATCTTTAACGATTTGTGACAAGAAAATCATATCAAGTTTAAGCACTAATCTTAAATTTATAGGCTATAATACATAAGACCACTCTATGACTTACACAAAGTAACGTATCGTAGTGTGTACTGAGGTAGGGCACAGCAGGAAATATCAATAAACGACTTATTTTTCCCGACTGCCAAGGAAGGGTTTTTCGCGCGTATCTTGTATGTATGTATGTATGTATGTAATATTCTTAATTACCTCATTTCTCTAGAACCGCTGAACGGATTTGCATAATTGAGATATCGTTAGATTTGTCTTAGCAGCCCAAGTGTTCTTAGATAGGTGACATTAAAAAAAAAACAAACATGGAGGCTGTGCGAAGCCATTGTAGTTAATGAAGAAATATTTTTTTTTTAAATACTATAGTATGGGTATCAAATTAAAGGGCTCAATACAAGGATTTCGAAAATGTATATTATGATTATTATTACCGTAATAATAATAAAGAAATACAATAAGAAAGTTTAAAAAATGTTGACTTTGCTCTTTCCGTTTTTTACGCAGGCGGGTTTTTTGTTTTCTTTTAATTATATTACTTGTTACTAGTCCATTTGGCACAGTTCGGCCCTGCTTTCTGTTCTGCGGTTTACGGGTTCGATTCTCCCCTGAGTCTGGGTGTAATATGTATATTTATATATGTATTATTTCTATGTATATTTATTAAAAAAAATTACTGTACCTGTAACACAAGCATAAAGTTACTTACCATAGGAACAGACGACCGTGTGTGTACCTATGCTATAAAATATTGGTTTATATTTATATTATTTATTTCACTATTATTCTCCGCCATCGATAAGCTATTATTTTTTACTGTCTTGACTTATATTAAAAAAGGTCGGACCAATTTAACAGATTCACATTCAGGTAGACTCATTAACGACAAACAAAGAATTTTTTCTAAGAAAATATTATAGGTAGGCAGTAATTCTTTTTTTATTTAGAAAAATATTACAATCAGAAATATTTCAAGTGCCGACTTTAAAATCTTGGGCTTTATATTATACAACTAAGTCGACAAACAAGCGTACGGCTCACCTGATGGTAAGCGATTACCGTAGCTTATAGACGCCTGCAACACCAAAGGCATCGCAAGCACGTTGCCGACCTTACCCCCCATCCCAAAGGAGCTCTGGTCACCTCACTCTCCACAGGGACACAACACTTCTTGAAATCAGTATTATTTAGCTGTGCACGTAATCTGAACTTAGATGTGATAAGGCAAACCAAACTATTTAGGTATCTATAGTAATAAATGTAGAGCCCTTTTTTCGTTCGGTTCTACTGCAAAAACTACTGAACCGATCGGAATAATACTTATACCATAAGATGCAGCGTATTTCGGATAAGTTTTTAGTATATGATATGTTGGTGATTAGGTACTTATCGTGTAAAAAAATATGGACGGACAGAGGTCGCTAGTATATTCTATACTAGCTTCTGCGCGTGACTTCGTCGGCGTGGACTCCGCTCCTATTGGTCTTAGCGTGATGATATAGCCTATAGCCTTCCTCGATAAATGGGCTATTTAACACTGAAATAATCTTTCAAATCGGACCAGTAGTTCCAGAGATTACCGCGTTCAAACAAACAAACTCTTCAGCTTTATAATATTAAGTATAGATAGGAGAAGAGTTAATGCCTATACCATGAATTTACTCTACAATAGGTTTATGGATGATTTCCTTATCATTAGTAACGACCTATATAAAGTGTCTGTTCTCCGAGAACAACCGGGAGCGACGGCTTTTCTTATTATGGTTTTCATTTCATTTCATTTCATTTCAGGGATACAAACATTTTGCCATCTATACTACTGCGAACAGTTGTTAAAAAAAAAAAAAACTACTGCCAACATCGTTCCGTCTAACTATCAATGTCAATAAATGAACGGCTAGACTGATATTTAGACTTATTTTTTTTAATAATATTTTTTATTAACGAATATCATTTTTTAATACTCGTTATCCTATTCCGGATGATGATGAAAACACAAAAGTTATAAAAATTGATCCAGCCGTTCTTGTGTTACGTAATAGGTATCTATGGCGTAACTAACATAACTTGGTTTTATATATAGGTAGATTATAAGCTCTGATGCAACCTTTATGCTGACGTCGATCCTCAGATATGAGGGACCGACTTCAGAGAGAGATTATAAAGCTGAAGAGTTTATTTATTTATTTGTTAACGCGCTAATCTCAGGAACTACTAGTTCAAATTGAAAAATTATTTTTTGTCGGTTAGTCCATTTACTGAGGAAGCTACATAATATTTTAGTATATTTTTCCCTAAATTAACACGGGTAAACCGCGGGGTACAACTAGTATATCTACGTATAAAATAAAACAAATAACAAAAATAGTTGACCAGATGCTCTTAATAAATGTGTATAAAAAATTATATAGCTTCTAGAACGTGCACTAACAAGTATTCGAACTAAAGACCTTTAAGATATTAATTTGAACACGCCACCTAACGTGACAATTTTAAATTTTAACACGTCGACTTACAAATTAATAGTAAAGGTATTTTTAAATAAACTTGAAGTAAACAGTTATGATGATGTAACTACGATAAATTATTTATGTATTAATTACGAGAATTACCTATAGACAATAACGATATAGGTATTTCTATTGAAAAAAAGTCTAAAAAAATTGTTTTTTTTTTTACTTGAGGTTGCAACGTTAGAACCTCGTTTGTGGTTTAGATACAGATATATAGATATATTTTTATTAAATTATATTACGATTCAGCGTGTAACATATCAATGGTAGGCATAGGCCTCTTTCTCCATTTAGGAGAAGGATCGGTGCCTAATACACCACGTTGTTCGACTGCGGGTTGGCGGATATATTTACAATCAAACCTCAAAACGCATTTACAAGAAAGATTATTTAGGTAGGTGACTAGAAAAAAAAAGTAATGAAATGAAAGAGAGATTTACGATTTACCCAGTAGGTAAACTTTGTAACATAGGCAAATACACTAACATACTTGAGTAGCGTTAAAATACTCTATATATACAACTGTTCCAATTCTGTGTATTAAGATATATTTTTAAACTAGCTGCCGGACAGACTTCGTTCTGTCTGTTATTAATTTTTTTTTGTTCTTTTTGGAACACACAAAAAAAAATTAGCCGAATTGGTCGAGCCATTCTCCAGTTATGCGCTCAGTAACATTCATTTTTATTATATAGATTATTATCTATCTAAAATGTATTTTTTAAATGTCTATTTATGTATAAATATATAACGATTCAGCCTGTAACATCCAACTGTTAGGCATAGGCCTCATGATCGCAATAGGGGCTGACGACTTAACGTGCTCTCCGAGGCACGTTGCGAGACCCACAAGGACAGACATCCACACCGGTAATAAATATTTGTATAAACACAAATATCCATTCCGAGCTCCGATCCACTACACCAGAGTCCTCGTTTAAACATGTATTTATATATATGAATATATATTTGAGTTTATATATGTAATATGTATGTGTAATATTTATATGTATGTACACCTCCATGCCGTCTAATTCTTTGTCATGTCCTTTTCATGCTAGACGTTGTAAAGAAGAGATCGCTCTTTAAGCGATAAGACCGCCTTTTGTACATGTTTATATTTTCCTATCAATGTAAAAAATTTCTCTGTTTGTGTACAATAAAGAGTATTTGTATTTTGTATTTAATTATATTTATTTAAAAAAAAAACAGTAACATAAGCGATCGACGCCAAGAGCATAAGCTAGTAGCCTAACAAGTAAAAAAAAGTCCACAGTAATAAAATGATTATCTGTAGTTATTTGCACCTTACATCACGTGCTTGCGCTTGTTTGTAAAGGAACAGCGGTTTTATTGACGAACGGACGCTTGACAGGATCATTACAAACGCATATTACTGTGGAAAAAACTTACTAAAGTTCGTAACGGTATTGTATAGCGTGTTCCGTATATGTTTCTTTATAATTTATTTGTGTTAGAACGTCTATTGAATTATCTGTACTCTATACAAATAAATAAAATTGGAATGTCTGTTTGTAATATTAAAATAACCGCTTTTTACTAAATGCATATGGATGTAGGTATACATGGTACGTATACCAACATAACATTTTTGTACAATTTTTGTCTGTCTGTCTGTCTGTTTGTTCCGGCTTCTCTTAAGCGGCTGAACCGATTTTGACGGGACTTTCATTGGCAGATAGCTGATGTAATAAAGACTATACAAATAAATAAAATTGGAATGTCTGTTTGTAATAATAAAATAACCACTCTTTACAAATACATTTGGAAGTATATATAATACGGTACATATACCAAAATAACATTTTTCATAATTTTTGTGTGTCTGTCTGTCTGTCTGTTTGTTCCAGCTAATCTCTGATAAAGCTGGACTGATTTTGACGGGTCTTTCACTGGCAGATAGCTTATGTAATAAGGAGTAACTTTAGATACTTTCATTTTAGATATTATTAGCCGCTTAAGAGAAGCCGGAACAAACAGACAGACAGACAGACAGACAGACAAAAATTGTACAAAAATGTTATTTTGGTATACGCACCATGTATACATCCATATCCACCACTTCAGCCTATCACAGTCCACTGTTGGACATAGGCCTCCACAAGTTCGCGCCCGACATTAAGACGCGAACTTATGTGTTTTGCCCATAGTCACCACGCTGGGCAGGCGGGTTGGTGACCGCAGGGCTGGCTTTGTCGCACCGAAGACGCCGCTGCCCGTCTTTGGCCTGTGTATTTTAAAGCCAGCATGGATGGTTATCCCGCCATCCGTCGGCTTTTTAAGTTCCAAGGTGGTAGGAGAACTTTGTTATCCCTTAGTCGCCTCTTACGACACCCACGGGAAGAGAGGGGGTGGCTACATTCTTTAGTGCCGTAACCACACAGCACAGTACATCCATATGCATTTAGTAAAAATGGGTTATTTTAATATTACAAAATGACACTCCAATTTTATTTATTTGTATAAGTACCTACATGTATAGATTGAATGATATTTTTTTAACTATTGCCGCTAATATATAAACATAGAAAACATGAACGTATGAACATAGGAAGATCAAGTTTTGTCACGATTCAGCCTGTAATATCCCACTGTTGGGCATAGGCCTCTTCCCTATGTAGGAGAAGGATCGGAGCTTAATCCACCACGCTGCTCCAATGCGAGTTGGCGGATATATTCCCTACTAAGTTTGAGTAACGATCGCTATCAGGTGTACATGATAATAACGGGGACCGACGGCTTAACGTGCTCTCCGAGGCACGGTCAAGTTTTGTAGCAATAGATTATCTGTGAAGCCTTTGGTGCACGGAACCCTAAAATACAAATTGAAATGTAATTTTACCGTCTTAAGTAATCCTATAAATTCATATTAAACTGTCTCAATACTTGTTAAATGACGATTTAAAATTATACCTATTAACATCTTTATTTGACACTGTTTTGCGCAGTAATTTGCTTAAAAAATTAATACAAATATCTTGAAATGTAAACTAAAAAACTTGCAAAGTAAACGGACAATTGCAAATTAATTTATTCAAATCCGAGTCGTAACTCTTAATAACGTATAAACAAACACACTAACTCTGTTAATATACATATCAAAAGTAAAGTACCAATATTAATACGGAAAAGAAAATTATACCTTAACTAGCGACCCGCTCCGGCTTCGCACGGGTGCAATGCTGATACTAAATACAAAATATAAAATAAATATTAGCAATCTAAGCGCAAAAAATGTGTTTATTTACGACATCACATTAAAAAACTTTAAAACTATCAATGTTCCTCTACTATATTATGCATGTATTATACATATAAACCTTCCTCTGGAATCACTCTATTCACTAAAGAAAACCGCATCAAAATCTGTTGCGCAGTTTTAAAGATCTAAGCATATTATACAGACAGACAGACAGCGGGAAGAGACTTTGTTTTATAATATGTAGTGATTTATTTATTACAAGCTTTTATTTAACTTGCAATGTATGTATGTATGTATGTATGTAAGTATGTAAGCTTAATGTATACATTGTTCAGGTGAAATCTTGCAACTCAATTTTGAAGCAGATATCTCCAACCAATTGAGCTGAAATTTTGTATGCAGGTTCAATTTGGATGCAAATGCATGGTTAACTTTGTGACGTCATTCTAAATCCAACATGGCGGCATATCCAAGAGCGCTGACTAGTTATTTTTTGTGCACTTCTACAATATGGGTATCAAATGAAAGGGCTTGCTAAGAATAATTCGAATAGTGACGTAATAACCGACTAAAAAGTCAAAAATAAATTAAAAGTAAAAAACCCGTTTAAAAAACAAGCTTTTATTTGAATGCGCTAAAAGGAAAAAAATAAATGTTTACTTACTTTAAAACTTTTACTATCTACTTATAAAGTCATTACACATAATCTATATGATATAAAAGCTTGTCGCGAGATTTGCTTGTAAACAAGTAAATAAAATAAATTGATGTGATTGATTTTAACTAAGTATTAAAACTTTCAAACTAAGGAAAATACGAGTCATATCTCGCAACAAGATTTTCTATCATATAGATTATGTGTAATGACTTTATAAGTACCTAGATAGTAAGTTTTAAAGTAAAAATTTATTTTTTTTCGTTTTAGTGCATTCAAATAAAAGCTTGTTGTTTAAAAAGGTTTTTTACTTTTAATTTATTTATACATACAATTTTTGTCTTAGATCTATTACTTACGTGAGTTGTTGGGAGGGGGGAGGCAAATCTCACTCAATCTCACGTGGGAAAGAGGGTGGCCTCGGCAAATATTACGTTATTTTTTTTCTGCGAGAAACAGCAAAAATTGCGAGAAAAGTGGGTTAAAATTAAGTAAAAAAATAAATATTTCTGTACTAATAATATTAAGATGATAATAAATATACTGATAATGTCGACAATACTGATGTGTGGTAAAACTCAATGAGTTTTTGTGACATATTATTATTCATGAGAATATAATTTATATTATTTCATGTATCTTAAGGGATAAATAAATAAATAAATAAATAAATAATAAGAAGAATTTATTTGTTTGGAAACAATTGAAAATTTCATGGACATGTTGGATCCAGTAGTAACTCTTAAGGCGAGGTATTTCAGATATTCCTGCAAAACACGTTTATATGAATTCATTTTTGAAATAGTAAACAGTGAAATTTTAATCTAATAAATTTAATTGATATTGTTGAGGATATATTTTGTCCACTTTTGACGTTGGAAACATGATTTGATAAATTTGGCTCGATAGAATAAATTCACAAAGTTACCTCTTTTCGCTTCATTTTATCTACTATTTTCGGCTTTATTATTAAAATAACTGATTTGATGTTATGAGTAACTTACCAAAATAAAGTTCATATATAACTGGATCCACTTCTGCCGCTTTTTAATTTATTTATTACATCTATTTTTTTTAATCGATTATTCAAGTGATTTTCGAAGCGCTGGGCGCTCTCGCGGCACTCACACTGTCCCGTTGGACGTTACAGAGGCAAGACGTGTGCAAAATTTTTCAAAAAAGCGTTCCGTCTTTTGTATTTTTAATATTACGTAGTATGCATTCAATATCCATACACCTACTGCCCACAGTAGTAATAAAATTTAAATTCGCTATTTATTTTAAATTTATATATATAAAAGAAAGTCGTGTAATCGTGTTAGTTACACTATTTATAACTCAAGAACGGCTGAAGCGATTTGGCTGACAATTGGTGGGGAGGTAGCTTAGAACCAGGAAACGGACATAGGATACTTTTTATCTCAATTGTACCCGGTAGGTGGCGCTGCTATCAGTATGTAACTCCGAAACTACTGAACCAATTTGTATAAAATTTTGTAAGCATCTGTAATTTGGTCCAACTTGGGAGATAGGGTACTTTTTTCTCAATTAGACCCGGTAGGTGGCGCTGCTATAGGTATGTAACTCCGAAACTACTGATCCAATTTGTATCAAATTTTGTAAGCTTCTGTAATTTGGTCTAACTTGAGAGATAGGGTAGTTTTTATCTCAATTGGACCCGGTAGGTGGCGCTGCTATCGGTATGTAACTCCGAAAGTACTGAACCAATTTTTATCACATTTCGTAAGCATCTGTAATTTGGTCCAACTCGAGAGATAGGAATTTTTTATCTCAATTTGACCCGATAGGTGGCGCTGCTATCGGTATGTAAGCAATCAAATTTGGTAGCTGTTTTCCGGGCAGGACAACGTCTGCCGGGTCCGCTAGTTTAATATAATTATTTTGTTGCTGTTTAAGTTTTTGTAAACACTATTTATCAATATAAAAATTAATAAAAATGGAGTGTCTGTTTGTAATATTACAGCTTCTAACTAAATTCATATGTATGTATATATACACGGTACATATTACACCAAATTAACATTTTTGAAGTGAAACTTCTTTAGGCGCATGAGGGGTAAAATCTGAGCGACCGGTAACGCGTCAGTGTCACGACGAGTACTTGGATGGGTGACCTCTTTTTTTTCAATTAGATTTGAAGTGAAACTTCTTTAGAATCGTTGTGATTTTAAACCAGATGCAACGGAAAAACGACAGGGAAGGGCGCGCCGCGCAGCGACTTGTATGAAAAAGGATGACACATTGTAGCGTTACGCTATTTATATTGTTACGCTCATAGTAGCGTTACGCTATTTGTAGCGTTACGCTCATTGTAGCGTTACGATATTTGTAGAGTTACGCTATTTGTAGCGTTACACTAATTGTAGAGTTACGTTATTTGTATCGTTACACTCATTGTAGCGTTACGTTACTTGTAGCGTTACGCTCATTGTATCAATACGCTCATTGTAGCGTTACGCTAATTGTAGCGTTACGCTATTTGTATCGTTACGCTCATTGTATCGTTACGCTAATTGTAGCGTTACGCTCATTGTAGCGTTACGCTCATTGTAGCGTTACGCTCATTGTAGCATTACGCTCATTGTAGCGTTACGATCATTGTTGCTTTACGATCATTGTAGCATTACGCTATTTGTTGTAGCGTTACGCTCATTGTATCGTTACGCTCATTGTAGCGTTACGCTCATTGTAGCGTTACGCTATTTGTATCGTTACGCTCGTTGTATCGTTACGCTAATTGTAGCGTTACGCTCATTGTAGCGTTACGCTCATTGTAGCGTTACGATCATTGTTGCTTTACGATCATTGTAGCATTACGCTATTTGTTGTAGCGTTACGCTATTTGTAGCGTTACGCTCATTGCAGCATTACGCTATTTGTATTGTTGCGCTCATTGTAGCGTTACGCTATTGTATCGTTACGCTATTTGTAGCGTTACGCTCATTGTAGCGTCAGTACTTGGATGGGTGACCGCTTTTTTTTTCAACTAGTTTTTTTTTAAAGTGAAACTTCTTTAGGCGCACTTAACTTGGAGAGTAAGCAGGCGTGACGAGAGCGTTACGAAAAGTGTGATCGGTCGAGGCGAACGGAAGTTGAGAGGGAGATATAAGTTAGTTAAGACAAAATTTGATCGACCGGAAACGCGGCAGCGTCATGACGACGGTCAGTACTTGGATGGGTGACCGCTTTTTTTTTCAACTAGTATTTTTGAAGTGAAACTTCATTAGACGCGCTTAAAACTTTGGGAGTAAGCAGGTGCGACAAGGGCGTTACGAAAAGTGTGATCGGTCGAGGCGAACGGAAGTTGAGAGGGAGATATTTTGGTTAAAATAAAATTTGATCGACCGGAAACGCGGCAGCGTCACGATGGTCAGTTCTTGGATGGGTGACCACTTTTTTTTCAACTAGTATTTTTGAAGTGAAACTTCATTAGGCGCGCTTAAAATTTTGGAAGTAAGCAGGTGCGACAAGGGCGTTACGAAAAGTGTGATCGGTCGAGGCGAACGGAAGTTGAGAGGGAGATATTTTGGTTAAAATAAAATTTGATCGACCGGAAACGCGGCAGCGTCACGATGGTCAGTTCTTGGATGGGTGACCACTTTTTTTTCAACTAGTTTTTTTGAAGTGAAACTTCTTTAGGCGCGCTTAAAACTTTGGTAGTAAGCAGGTGCGACGAGGGCGTTACGAAAAGTGTGATCGGTCGAGGCGAACGGAAATTGAGAGGGAGATATTTGAGTTAAGATAAAATTTGATCGACTGGAAACGCGGCAGCGTCACGACGGTCAGTTCTTGGATGGGTGACCGCTTTTTTTCAACTAGTTTTTTTGAAGTGAAACTTCATTGTCCAGAGTAGTCAAATTCGCATTACATACACATGAGGTACATTTGAGCGACCGGTAACGCGGCAGCGTCAGGTACTTGGATGGGTGACCACTTGGGAACACCGCGTGACGTTGCCATTTTTTTTTTCTTTGTTATAATATATTATATTTAATTAATATTAAAATAAGAATTAGATTATTGATAAAATATGAAGCTACTTTATTCAGATACATTTTATTGAATAATAATTATTTTAAACTACCTGTGCCCGCGACTTCGTCCGCGTGGAGTTTAACAAAATAATTATTGTTCAGTTCGCAGTTATAAAATATTAATAAAAAATCTAAAATAAAAGTAGCCTACGTTACTCCTTATTACATCAGCAGCTATCTGCCAATGAAAGTCCTGTCAAAAACGATCCAGCCGTTTCAGAGATTAGCCGGAACAGACAGACAAACAAATTATAAAAAAATGTTATTATGGTATTTGCACCATCTATATATGTAATTTAGTTAAAAGCGGGTATTACAATATTACAAACAGACACTTCAATTTTATTTATTTGTATAGATTTAATATGTAATTTGTTTTATTTTATATAGCTTATTCTATTTATATCCAACAGTCTATAATAAATAACCCTGAAATCATTTACTTATTTCATTTATTTACGAAAGTATTACATATTTATCACTACTTTAAAAAATGATCATAATAAATGCATTTCTATTTTAAAGTCAAATCAAATTAGTTCGCTTTACAGCCACTGATGCTTTGAGGTCACGAACTAAGTTCAACGGCAACGATTTCGCGCGACGTGTGTCCAAGGGGGACGGGGTAGACGTTAAATGCCTACTTTTGTCAAACGACGGAGCCTTAAGATCGTACATGAGGTCCGTGGATTAAGTTAGTGAATATTGTTTTACAAATTTTAGTAGTTCCCTTGTAACTGGATTGACATCACGATTTAGCCATACCTATGTAAAAGAAAATAATTTTATCGCTCTGTTTTTAGAATCGCATATTTATAAAGTCTGTACAATTACTTGGTTAACAAACAGCTCAGGCAATATCGAAGTAATCCCCACAAGAAACAAATGAATAGACATAACGAGATTAACATAAAAAATATAACCATTTGTCAGTCAGTTTATGAATTCTCAATACACCATAGCATTTACCTATAAGGTAAACATAATGTAAATTTTCCAACTCTTAATAATAAAACAGACATACCAACTTGTGTATTATTTTTTTGCTCTAAAGACTTTATAACGCTAAAATAGTCCTGTTGTTAAAATAATATAATATTAATTAATAATATTTATTTTTATGTTGTAAGAAATGTGTTATATATTTTTATTATTGGACTGTGGTGTGGAAATTTTTTAGTATACTCTCACGTGGTCTTACCTGTGTTTAGTTTGGATATTTCTAGTCACTCGAATTCGTAAGTTTAGGTAGATATGTCTGTGTTTACAACAGCCGGCGGGCTTAAGGAAATGTGAAACTATAATAAAACTGCTAAAATTATAGTTTAATACTCGTTATCTGACACTCCTATTACTGCTAGTGCTTACCTATAGTAGGATAAACTTATCCTCATATAATATAGTGATATGCAAGAATTATTTTTTTTTTAATACGCTAACACAATAGTTCCCGTTGTTATCATTGAGACCTGATAACATTAAATATTAGGAAAATTATTTATTCTTCTTTTTATATAACTAGGTCGGCAAACAAGGGCAAGTCTCACTTGATGGAGTTGATGGTAAGCGATCACCATAGCTTATAGACGTCTGCAACACCAGAAGCATCGTAAGCGCGTTGCCGTCCCCATCCCTTTTTTTGTAACATATTAAAGAAAAAAAATAGTAATAGTTAGTTTCTAAAACTTCAGTACCTACTTGAAATAACACGATTTTAATAACTGTAAGTACCAGGAGATCAGCAACAAAAGAGAGAATTGTTTGACTTTCCGTCTCTTCAATTACCTACCATTTATTTTGAATCTTAGAAGAATCTGTGTAACTTTTGCATGAATCACTAAAAATTTGCATTATTTTTCTTGAATCTTGTTTAAAAGTAACATAATTATATTAATTGGGTATATTTAAATCAAGAGTGAATAGGCATCTTCTAGGCATGCGCGCACCGTCCTGGCTGTATCTTCACTTACCATCAGGTGATATTGCAGTCAAGCGCTAGTCTACTTATTAAAAAAACAAGTGTTAGATTATAGATCGTAAGGTGCAATAAGTGAACAGTAGGCGATATAAGAGCGGCAAATTACGGGATGGCATGCGTTATACTTATTAGCATTAGTATACCCATGCTTGCCTTAAATGGTCGTTTGCTTAGAAATCGTGGTAAGAGAGAACGTTTAGTAAATCGATTGGTTCTCTTAATATTTACAAATATTTAAAAGTAATTTATTTTTCTAAATTAATAATTGTTCAGTAAATGATTTATAACAAATTAAGTAATAATATTTTTTTTTATATGACGTATATTTGTATGTTTTTGTTCATTGACGTATTTATTTGTGGTTAGACATTTTAGTAAAGAGATAAATTGTGTCCATTTTAAAGTTTGTATTTTTTGAAGTGAAACTTCTTTAGAATCGTGATTTCAAACCGCATGCAACGGAAAAACGACAGGGAAGGGCGCGCCGCGCTGCACCCCGCGCTACTTTGTAAATCTATGTAAATCATTTTAAATTAGTTTGCCAAAGAAGTTTCACTTCCGACATGTGTACTTTGTACACACGCGATTTTTTTAAAGATTTGATTGTTTATATATTGAATAGGCTCAGAAACTACTCAACCGATTTGAAAAATTCTTCCACTGGTGGGAAGCTACACTATCCGCAGGTGACATAAGCTATATTATATTTTCAAAAAAGTTGGAGGGGTTCGATTCGCACACATAACATCCATTTGTATTGACCGTAGAGAAATATAGATGTTTGCCGTGGTCTGGGCGTTTGTGCTTATGTATTGTATGTTTCCGGACCCCCAACACAGGTATAAATGCTAGTGGGGGTCGTTATATAAAGAGTATTTATTTATATTGACTTATTTTGTTAACCGATTTCAAAAAAGGAGGAGGTTACTCAATTCGACCGTATATATGTTTTTTTTTATGTATGTTCGGAGATAGCTTCGTCGTTTATGAATAGATTTTGATAATTCTTTTTTTTGTTGTAAAGGAGATATCTTAACTTAGGTACCATGGAAACCAGGATCCACCAGGAAACCAGGATCTTATGATGGAATCGCAGAGAAATCGAGGGAAACCCTCGAAAATCGTAGTGACAACTAGTGTGGTTGTAAATTTTTTTCGTCTACTTAGGTACGTTGTATTACTTGTCGATATAATTGAAGTCGGTTTTTATTCGTTTGCTAGCAAACACAATTATTTTATGATGGTTTTATTTAAACTCAAACGCATCTCTGAAACGTCACAATCGATGCATAAAAGCAGATTTTCTCTTCGTTAGACACAAGAACCGAGACACGAGCGCCAGTGCTCGGAACGTTTGCAATTAGTTTGCATATGCTGTAATTACACATGATTAATTGTGAATTATCTTACGACGGCTAAGCGTATCGATATTGCTTTAGTTTTATTTCATTGATTTTTATTGATTTTTTTTTGAGAACACTTTCCGATCGACGATTCTTCAGAATTTGAAAGATTTGGTCGTACACCTTTTAATATTATTGCTCCAATCTATACTAATATTTTGAAGCTGAGAAGTTTATTTTTTTGTTTAAACGCGCTAATCCTGTAATCCTATGTGCCTTCTAGAAACCCTAGGGTAGAAAAAAGCTTTGGTGAAAAAACCGGTGGTGATAGCTTTTAAAAATAATTAAAATTTAAAATTTGTAAAATGACGATCCCAAGGTGCTTTTGAAGCCTATTTGAATACAGATATTTTGAATTTTGAGAAAATTATTGTTCCTATTATTTCCTATATTAATACAAATAAACTGTGTACACACACATTCGACCGTACGTACGTGTAGTGTATTAATAAGATAATTAGCCGGTACATCTTTGTGTATTTGACATCACACTAGCTACGCCGACCCACCAGTTATTTGAAGACATCACAGACACCATTAACTTGTCTTTTCACATGGATTTCGTTGACTGTGAATAAATTTACTGAACGAAAGTTTCAAAAATGAAAAAAATGACTTTCTAACTTATTGGTAATGCTGAAATTTTAATTAGCAATCTATAGGAATTCTCCAACATACAAATTAACTTTTTACTTACATTTCATATGTTCACATTCTATGTTTTAAGATGACGCGTTGGCGCAACGGTCACAGCACTGGTTTGTGGCTGTTGCGCTAGCGGTTGCGGGTTCGATTCCCTCACATGACAAACATTTGTATTGGTCATACAGATGTTTGCCGTGGTCTGGGTGTTCAAAATCAAAAATCAAAATCAAAATATTTTATTCAGCATAAAATTATAACAATTTCTTACTGAACGCCATGAGTCTACTACCAGTTTGGAAAGAAAAAGCCTCTGACCTTTTTTTTTATGTTACTAGGTTGGCAAACAAGCGTACGGCTCACCTGATGGTAAGACCTTAGCCTATACCTAGATGCCGGCAACACCAGAAGCGTTGCAAGCGCGTTGCCGACCCTATCCCCAATCCCAGGAGCTCTGGTCACCTTACTCAGCAACAGGAACATAATACTGCTTGAAAACAGTATTATTTAGCCGTGGTCTTCTGTAAGATCGAGGTACTAGCCCAGTCGGGCTGCTCCATATTTTGAGCAGGATATTTCCTGATGTGCCCTACCTCAGTTAAACCTGACCTGAGAAGAACTGGCGAAAGAAACTCAGCGGGACTACTGTCATTTTTTTTAACGTAAACAAACGTTTGTGTGGGTCCTCCCACCGTGCCTCAGAGAGCACGTTAAGCCGTCGGTCCAGGTTGTTATAATATACACCTGATAGCGATCGTTACTCATAGTAGGGAATATATCCGCCAACCCGCATTGAAGCAGCGTGGTGGATTAAACTCTGATTCTTCTCCGGCATGGGGAAAGAGACCTATGCCCAGCAGTGTTATTAGTCATTATTTTTAATATTATACAGTTATTATTTTGTCAGAGTTATTATTTTTCACTATTGAATTCTTTTATATTTATATAGGTATTCGCAAATGTGAATCTAGAATTTGTAGTTTATTAACATAGGCAAACCTGTTTAAATATTCTAAATAAAATGTTCTACCCTTTGCTGTTAAAGTATATACGCAACTTATTTACAGGATAAACCACCACAAACTTTTAAATTGGCTCTAAAACTATTCGCCAAGTATGTCTTGTTCTTTTATGTTATTTAAATGTTACAGATATCTCCTTTTTAGATGATATTATTGTATAATAGTGTAAAGATCGCCTATGCACTCTAAAGAGTTTTACTTGTTTTTATATAATAAAAATAAAAATGTTGCTTTGGTGATTATAGCTCATCTCTTCCTCTTAAATGTTGTATTTTTTTTTTCGGCTGGATAAAATATTTCTTGGTTTGTTACAGCCCATCCATACCCCTCTATATAGCACTGCTTTAAATATTTTGTACTAAAACCGAAAATCAATTTTAAAAAATCGCGTGCGTACAAAATAAGTACTCATGTCAGAAGTGAAACTTCTTCGGCAATCTAATTAAAAAACAACTAATTAAAAAAAAACTTATAAAAAAACAACTAAAATCTAAAAATTCAATGCGTGTTATTACGGTTCATGTTATATTGGTTAGTATAGTGAGTACTAAATAGGCGAGACGAATCGTTCAAAGCGGCGTCTTTGATCGTAGGATCAAGAGCGGTTTAGCAATTGTCAGTGTTTGGGTTCAGTGTGTGGGATGTTAGTTCTGTAGGGTTTTCTAATATAATAAAGCTGAAGAGTTTGTTTGTTTGATTGTTTGTTTGTTTGTTTGAACGCGCTAATCTCAGGATCTACTGGTCCGATTTGAAAAATTCTTTAAGTGTTAGGTAGCCCATTTATCGAGGTAGGCTATAGGCTATATATCATCACGCTAAGACCAATAGGAGCGTAGCACCAATGAAGAATGTTCCAAAATCGGGCCTTTTTTTCCTTTTGAGAGCTTCCGCTGCGTAAACGGTTAAAGTTTCGCACAAATCATGTATTACAGAATTGGTCCTATTCCACGCGGACGAAGTCGTGCGCAGAAGCTAGTAGATATTATAATAAACGTTCTGTTAATATTTTTTCACAAGTATTGTCAGTTAGATTTTTTCCATTGAAAAGCTACCTGATATCTTCCACACCTTGATGACGTCGATAAAGATAATTATCCAATGTACGAAATGTACGAAGGTCAGCGACATAGCTCTGAAATCTGCAATCTAAAGTGGCAATGAGAAGGCCACATTGTTAGAAGAACTGACTACCGATGGGGTCTTCCCCTAAATAGGTTCTCCAATATCGACCACGTCTCGGCAAAAGAAGCACAGGCCGCCCTCCAACCAGGTAGACTGATGACCTGAAGGAGACGGGTTGTCGCTAGATTCGGAGGACGCAGGACCAGATGAACTGGCGAATATTAGGGTGGGCCAATGTCCAGTAGTGGACTTTTAAAGGCTGATGGATAAACATTTTATAAGCACCCGATTGAGCCCTACCTTACCTAGCAGTGAGACTCTTACAACAATTAGGAAATATTACTGCTTCATTCATTCATTTGATTCCGTTCTATCCCCTAGCATATTAGTTACTATATTTCGTCAGACCCAACATGTATTTTTTCTTTCTATACCTAAAAAGTAAAGACGGCGATGTATTGGCGCAGCGGTCATAGCATTGGCTGTCACTGGCTTGTGGCGCTCATGGAAAATATTTATGCTGGTCATATAGATGTATGTTCTTTCTGAGCGTTTATCTGTTATGTGTGTTCCTAACTTCCTAGATGTCAGACATAGAAGATTTTTTTATTTTTTTTTTATGTTAGTAAGTCGACAAACAAGCCTACGGCTCACCTGATGGTAAGTGACTACCGTAGCCTATAGACGCCTGCAACACCAGAAGCGTCGCAAGCGCGTTACCGACCCTATCCCCAATCCCCCCCAGGAGCTCTGGTCACCTTACTCACCAACAGGAACACAATACTGCTTGAAAACAGTATTATTTAGCTGTGGTCTTCTGTAAGGTCGAGGTACTACCCCAGTCGGGCTGCTCCATATTTTGAGCAGGAAATTTCCTGCTGTGCCCTACCTCAGTAATAGTGAACGTTTAGTGTGAAGCATTTATCAATTATCTATTTATTTATTATTTTTATGATTAAATACGCTTTTTAAAAATAAGAAATTTACATCAAATTACAAATATAACAGTGGCAAACAAACAAAAAATGTCACTAGCACAACATAACCTTTTCCATCAATATAGAATTAAAAATAACAACACAACTAAACATTTTTTTAAAAATTAAATGACAATAGTACAACGAAAAATTTATTATTGTAATAAAATTAAAATTGCATTACTTTAGCAATTATTCTTTGAAATAAATTTAATCTTTAATAACAATTAATAAAACGCTGTTAATATCGGGTGACCTTATAAAAGTTGAAATAGGTCGTAAAGATATTTGTACGTATGTGCGCTGTTTATGGCGCTATGTTACTTGTAACGTTTTGATAACCTGTTACACCGGATGCGAATGCTATTTAATGCGCTTATTAGACCTTCCTAAGTTCAGAAGTGCTGAATCCAGAAATTTCGCATTTAGGAAGGTGTAATCGCATTCAGTCAGTTAGTGTTCTGAATTCAGAAGCAAGGATGGTTTCTGAAAGTCAGTGTTGCCAATGTAATATTGTGATTGCCAATGTAATTGCCAGTGTTAATAATGTAATATATTTTAATATAAAAAAAACTTTTAAAAATTAACATATTCAATTAACATACTAAAGCAAAGTATTCAAAATAATTTATTTTCTATTTTAAAAACCTTTGAAAAATAATTATTATTTTTTTTCAAGACTATTCTCTGTTGATATCTTTCCTCGACAGATGGCACTATAATAGTAACAGATCAATTGTATTATAAAGCCTGTGGTAGTAATGGACTTTGAAAAAATACATCGATGTTTTACGGAAGCCCGGTCGTGACATGTGTACTGCAGACATACATAGTATGTCAACTATCTTTTTGTTATTAAAGTTAAAATCATAAATAATTAAATTATAAATTATTATCAGTAGAGAATGATGAGAATGAGAAATGATTTAATTGTCTGATAACATATATTTATATTATGTTATTCTAAATAATTAAAAAATCTCTTTCTTAAAAAAAATAACCCTAACCTATCTAACTTCAAAATTTATATAATGTGACAGTAAATATTAAATAAGTAAGAATAAAAATATATTTAAGTAAAAAAAAATCTAAAATCTACGAAATTCACAAAAAGCTTTCTATATAATTATGAGTAGGTACTATATACTGAAAAAATATGAACATCTAAATCGACGGTAGATAAAGTACATTTTAGCCTTATTTTATTAATCTTAAAAGGTTATCTGGTAATCCGAGTAATCGGACGATAAAATTAATTTATTCATCCGATTAATCGGACAACTAATTTATTTTATTCATTCGTTTAGCGGACAACTAGCAATAGCCAAAATATTTAGTATATAAATGGATAATTAAAATAAAACATTTATTTCTCATTGTTTTAATACAATATATAAGTACCTAAGAATAGTTTTATTTTTTTAATACAACAGTTACTTGAAATTCATTTTTTGCCACCAAGGTATTTGATTTTTGAGTCACCATATCAACAAATACTAATTAAGTGTTTAATTCTTAATGAAAACTTATCGCCCTACTGATAATAATCTAAAATTTAATTATTTATGATTTTAACTTTAAAAACAAAAAGATAGTTGACATACTATGTATGTCTGCAGTACACATGTTACGACCGGGCTTCCGTAATGTTTTTTTCGATTCAATGCATCAGATAGTGGCATCGATGTAATATCGATATATCAAAAAATACATCCATGTTTTCCATACATCGTTTCCAACAAAGTTTTAGGGAATACATTTTTTAGGGTATTTTTTGGGAATTTTTAATTCATCGGAACGTAATATATTATTTTTATTTAAAAAATTATTAAAAAATAACAATTCCTAAATTATCAATTTTTAAAAGAACATGTTCAATAAACATACTAAAGCAAAGTATGAAAAATAATTTATTTTTTATTTTAAAACCCTTTGAAAAATAAAAAATAAAACTATAAAACTTCCACTTATTTTTAAATAATTTCGATTTTAGGTTTAGGCCTTGTTTAGGCCTTTAGAGGGTTTTGTTTTTAAATTAGGGAATTTTGTTAAAAAATTTAGAGCAAATGTTTTTTCAAGAGTTGGCAACACTGGTGGCCGCATTGTTCTATATTTTATTAATCTATTTTTAATAAAAACTCATAAAAAACATTTTTCTAGATGTCATTCCGAATCGAATGAGCTATCGCACATATTTTTAGGAGCTTTATTTCTATTTAACACGTTTTTGAACTCGTTGATTAAACTACCTAATTGATAATTCGATAGATACGCATACGTCCGACTTCGTCGCTCTCTCGTAACTGACTGATTCAGCAACTGAAATTAGGAAGGTGTGATCAGAAGCTTCTAACTAGCGTCCTAACTGGCTTTCTGAATTCAGTGACTACATTCAGGATGGTCTAATAAGCGCATATGCGCTTATTAGACCTTCCTAAGTTCAGAAGTGCTGAATCCAGAAATTTCGCATTTAGGAAGGTGTAATCGCATTCAGTCAGTTAGTGTTCTGAATTCAGAAGCAAGGATGGTTTCTGAAAGTCAGTGTTGCCAATGTACTATTGTGATTGCCAATGTAATTGCCAGTGTTAATAATGTAATATATTTTAATATAAAAAAACTTTTAAAAATTAACATATTCAATTAACATACTAAAGCAAAGTATTCAAAATAATTTATTTTCTATTTTAAAAACCTTTGAAAAATAATAATTATTTTTTTTCAAGACTCTATTCTCTGTTGATATCTTTCCTCGACAGATGGCACTATAATAGTAACAGATCAATTGTATTATAAAGCCTGTGGAATGGACATTGAAAAAATACATCGATGTTTTACGGAAGCCCGATCGTGACATGTGTACTGCAGACATACATAGTATGTCAACTATCTTTTTGTTATTAAAGTTAAAATCATAAATAATTAAATTAAAAATTATTATCAGTAGAGAATGATGAGAATGAGAAATGATTTAATCGTCTGATAACATAATTATATTTATATTATGTTATTCTAAATAATTAAAAAATCTGTTTCTTAAAAAAAATAACCCTAACCTATCTAACTTCAAAATTTATATAATGTGACAGTAAATATTAAATAAGTAAGAATAAAAATATATTTAAGTAAAAAAAAATCTAAAATCTGCGAAATTCACAAAAAGCTTTCTATATAATTATGAGTAGGTACACATGTTACGACCGGGCTTCCGTAATGTTTTTTTCGATTCAATGCATCAGATAGTGGCATCGATGTAATATCGATATATCAAAAAATACATCCATGTTTTCCATACATCGTTTCCAACAATGTTTTAGGGAATACATTTTTTAGGGTATTTTTTGGGAATTTTTAATTCATCGGAACGTAATATATTATTTTCATTTGAAAAATTATTAAAAAATAACAATTCCTAAATTATCAATTTTTAAAAGAACATGTTCAATAAACATACTAAAGCAAAGTATACAAAATAATTTATTTTTTATTTTAAAACCCTTTGAAAAATAAAAAATAAAACTATAAAACTTCCACTTATTTTTAAATAATTTCGATTTTAGGTTTAGGCCTTGTTTAGGCCTTTAGGAGGTTTTGTTTTTAATGTAGGGAATTTTGTTAAAAAATTCAGAGCAAATGTTTTTTCAAGAGTTGGCAACACTAGTTAGGCCGCATTGTTCTATATTTTATTAATCTCTTTTTAATAAAAACTCATAAAAACATTTTTCTAGATGTCATTCCGAATCGAATGAGCTATCGCACATATTTTTAGGAGCTTTATTTCTATTTAACACGTTTTTGAACTCGTTGACTAGACTACTACCTAATTGATAATTCGATAGATACGCATACGTCCGACTTCGTCGCTCTCTCGTAACTGACTGATTCAGCAACTGAAATTAGGAAGGTGTGATCAGAAGCATCTAACTAGCGTCCTAACTGGCTTTCTGAATTCAGTGACTACATTCAGGATGGTCTAATAAGCGCAATAACGGATGACAGTATCCACAAGATAAAGGTTTTTGATATAATTTTCTTTTTTACCATCGAATTCCACTATATTTATGAGATAATGTGGAGATACTAGATGTGCCCCGCGGTTTCACCCACGTTAATTTAAGAAAAATGAGGTACTAAAGTATTATATAGCCTATAGCCTTCCTCGATAAATGGGCTATCTAACATTGAAAAAAATTGTTCATTGTCAGAAGTGAAACTTCTTTACCAAATTAATAAAAAAAAAACTATATACTTACATAAGTCAAAAACCTAATTAAAAAAAAAACTAATTGAAAAAAAACTAAGTGAAAAAAAAAACAAAAAGCCAACGTCACGCGGTGTTCCCATCTAAGTACTGACCGTCACGACGCTGCCGCGTTACCGGTCTCTCAAATTTTACCCCTCATGTGCCGAAAGAAGTTTCACGTCAAAAAAATTTCAAATCGGACCAGTAGTTCCTGAGATAAACGCGTTCAAGCAAACAAACAAACAAACTCTTTAGCTTTATAATATTAGTATTGATTTCTATTCGCAAATGTGAATCAAAAATTTGTAGTTTATTAATTGACGAGGAACATTTCCTGGAGGCCTATTTTACCTTCTGTTAAACTATATTAGTAACTTATATGGAGGGTAAACTTTACCCGGTGAAACTGGCCCTTAGAGTAATTTGAAGAATGACAATGGTCATACTCCGCGGGTACTACAGTTCAATAAATCGATACACAAGCGGTAGTTCGTTTCGTTTTATATCGTCATAATTCTTTAATTAGTAATTATGACTGATTATGAATTGCTGTAAAAAACTCACTTTAAGTTGCTAAACGGCGCATTTTCGTATATAAAAACTTCAGACATCAAACCTCATTTGTTTTTGTATTTTTGTATAGAATAATTTTCGAAACACATAAAAACAGTTATCATACATATTTTTAAGTACGCAATATAATATCTCCACTTATATTACTTTTGTCATTCAACTATATATTTTTTGTTCGGTTATAATGCAAAAACTACTGAACCGATCGGAATAATACTTATACTATAAGATGCAGCGTGTTTAGGAGAAGGTTTTTGTATATGATAATTATGTTGTTGATTACGTATAATATAAAAAATATGGACTTATAAATAAACAAAAAGTGTGGGTGTGTGCAATTCTGAAAAGTAGCCTACGAGAGATTATTTTTACCGAGAATATAAAATACTGTTTAATGTATTCTATCTCATTCTCTTCCATACATTTATCCGTTTGTTTCTTTATCGTGACAAATCTTCGTTTCAATTCGAAGTTACACTTCAAAAATTTATTGGGAGTGTTAGTGAATTTTTGCTATATACTGTATAAAGAACACAAGAATTGATTATATCTCCAACTAAAAGTAGCTCCAAGTGCGATGAAATCTTAAAGATAAAATATTTTATTTAATCAATGTTTATTGATAAAATTATGTATATACAAAAATAATTTCCCATTTTTTTTCTCATTAATTTGTCATACACTATGTATACACAGATGATGAAAATTTTTTTTCGATGATTTTAGTTTTTATATAGGTACAACTATGTCAGCAAACCAGCGTACGGCTCACCTAATTGTAAACAATTGCCTTTTCTTATAGATGCTTACAACATCGGAATCTTCGCGAACACGCTGCCGACCCTACCCCCAATCCCCCCAGGAGCTCTGGTCACCTTACTCACCACAGGAACACAACACTGCTTGAAAGCAGTTTAGCTGTGATCTTTTGTAAGGGTGAGATACTTCCCCAGTCGGGCTGCTCCAGATTTTGAGGTGGATATTTCCTGCTGTGGCCTACCTCAGTTAGTACCAACATAACATTATTTTAATAAATATTATTTGTTTTATTTATAATATTTTTTTCTTTTTGAAGTGAAACTTCTTTAGAATCGTTGTGATTTCAAACCGGATGCAACGGAAAAACGACAGGGAAAGGCGCGCCCCGCTGCAACCGCGCCGCGCTGCACGTCGCTGATTTTAAATTAGTTTATTTTTTATTAGTTTACCAAAGAAGTTTCACTTCTATCGTGTGTGAATCGCACACACACCTTTTTTTCAGCTTGAAGCGCTGTAATTGTTTTCCATTATTTCTTTCGGAGCTATTGATACAGCGCTACTAGCTGATATACCTAGTGTACAATAAAAGTCGAAAACGTAATTTCATACTTAGCTACATACATTATTATGGTATTAACTCAGATCTACGTTTGACATGGTTCCATATGAAAACGGGAAACCTTTCGATATAACTGCGTTACACCTTTAGTTCGTCGTTAATTGTAAAGGTAACGGAAATTAATATAGATATAATAAATATGTCTTACTTGAGCGTTAATTAGACCAGAATGCGCTATCCTATAGCTGTGGTAATAATTTAAATTTACAGCTTGTAATTGTAATTGAAATAGGTACTGAAGTTATTTCTTTTAGTTTTCTGTTGTGAGGTCTAGAATGTTCTGGTATATTTCTTGATTAACTTTTTTTTTTATTTGACAGTGTGACAAGAAGTTTTGGTAACCTTTTCGTGTGTCTATAATAATATTACGGTAAGATCTATGCAAAATTTTAAATAAAACGGTTTTATTTATTTATAACTATCTGCCCATCTGCAGACTAATAATATCGTTGTAGTTAAAAAAAATAACAAACGTTTTACGAAATGTCGATAGGAATATTTTCAGAAACCAGTAGGGTATAGCAGGATAATAAATTCCCCAAAATTTGGAGTAACCCGACTGGGGAAGGACCTCGAACTTAAAGATCACATGTAAATAATACTGTTTTTAAGTAGTGTGTTCCTGTAGCTCCGTGAGTACGCTGTGTTGACGTGCTTGTGATGTTCCTGGAGTTGCAGGTCTGATGGTTTTGCTTACCGTAGCGTACATTATTTTAATTATATCTGCTTTTCATCAAGCGGATCATACCGGTTTTGACATTCATACCCTTTTTGACTTTCATACCCTTACCCTAGCCAGTTTTCTAGCTCGTTTTTTTTTATGTAACTAGGTCGGCAAACAAGCGTACGGCTCACCTGATGGTAAGACCTTCCTATAGACACCTGCAACACCAGAAGCATCGCAAGCGCGTTGCCGACCCTATCCTCAATCCCCCCCAGGAGCTCTGGTCGCCTTACTCACCAACAGGAACACAATACTGCTTGAAAACAGTATTATTTAGCTGTGGCCTTCTGTAGGGTTGAGGTACTACCCCAGTCGGGCTGCTCCATATTTTGAGCAGGTAATTTTCTGCTATTACCTCAGTTAGCTCGTAGTGTATTTTTTAAACTATATCGTATATATGTAGAAAGAATTGTTTTCTTATGTTTACGCCACTCATTATAATGAAACAACTTTTTCGGATTTTATCGCGGTTTATTAGGTATTTTACATGCCCGCCGTTTTAGATACTTTACGGCAACCATGGTCACGGGAGGACTGAGGTGTCAGACGTCCTAACGTTTCAAAGTTATTCGAAACTGCCCTATGATACATCGATATTTTAATTAGTCCTCTCTACGCAGAAACGGGCATGTAAAATACCTAATAAACCGCGATAAAATCTGAAAAAGTTGTTTCATTATAATATGTAGAAAGAATCCTTATAATATTACTAGCAGACCTGGCGAACTTCGTACCGATTTTTTTTTTTCTTAAATATAATAATTACATATACCAAAATAAAATATAGCCTATCTTTCAAGTTGGATCAAACTGCACACGGTGTGCAAATTTGATTAAAATCGGTTAAGTGGTTTAGGAGTCCATTGAGGACAAACATTGTGACACGAGATTTATTATATAGATATTAAGATAAGTATAAATTTGAAATGTCCCTCATCCAATCCTTTATAAAACGAATTACCTCAAACAATGCTTGCTATCGACATATTCACAATTCCTATTATATATTTAAAAAGCCGATAAATACCACCTCACCGTAACCAACGTCACCCTGCAATGCATTCGGTACCATATATGGAATGACACTTACTATAAATTGCACCAAACACCGGTATGTAAACAGGCAGTGACATGCTATTTTTGTCATAGAGGTTCATATTATTAATAAAATAAAGTGTTTGCTCGCAAACTAAAACCAAGTGCGAGTCGAACTCGCGCACCTAGGGTTCCGTACAAACAAAATTATTCAAAATATTTTTATTAGATGATGTAACTAAAAATTTATGCTTTTCGCAATTTTCCCTTTATCTGTGCTATAAGACTTTGCTTCGTACCAAAATTTAAAGATTCTGAGTTCACGGGAAGCACCATGTAGGTTTTGATTCCCTTGCAAGTGTCGAAAATTTGCAGCATAAACGGGTGTAACTTCTGATTGCGTTGGCTTAGAAGTTTGATTTTTTCACAGCTCCAAGGGACAGTAAACTTGAGTATTTGATACGAGTTTCAGTTTGATACCTCCACGCGTTCCTGAGAAAAAGAGTCTTGACAAACAGACAACAAAATGATCCTATAAGGGTTCAGTTTTTTCCTTTTGAGGTACCTACGGAACCCTAAAAACGACCTCAATTAGAACGACAAGTAATATAACGTAGGTAGACGAAAAAACAGTCAAGTAAATTACGCATTATTGGGTATAACTCGAAAAGCACTTGTCAGATCTCAATTAAATTTAAATGGTACCACATAACAAGCGCCACATAACAACTTTCAATCAAAAAAAGAGACATCGAAATCGGTCCACCCAGTAAAAAGTTATAAGGTCACATTAAACATACTGTCGAATTAAGAACCTCCTTCGTTTTTGAGTCGGTTAAATAGAATAATATATAGGTAATGTGTCACTGTAGGTGCTTTATGTATAAACTTTGTTTTTAACCGACTTCCAAAAAAGGAGGAGGTTCTCAATTCGACACGTATGTTTTTTTTTCTTTATGTATGTTAGCTCAGAACTTTTGACTGGGTGGACCGATTTCGATCAATTTTGTTTTAATTGAAAGGTGTTGCGTGTCATGTGGTCCCATTTTAATTTAATTGAGATCTGACAAGTACTTTTAGAGTTATATCTAATAATGCGTATTTACGTGACTACTTTTTCGTCGACCTACGTTATATTATACCGCATAACTTTTTACTCGGTGTACCGATTTCGATGATTATTACTTTAATCGAAAGCTACTACTTGTCTTGTAGTTTTGTTTAAATTAGATCGAAAACTGATTACAACTTTTTGAGTAATCTTTAATAGCGCGTATTTACTTGACTGTTTTTTGGTCTTATTACGTTGTATTACTTGTCGATGTAATTGAAGTCGGTTTTTTTTTTCGTTTACGAGCAAACACAATTATAATATTTGTTCACTTTCTTTTGCGGCATGATACTGATTTTATTATACAGATATCTATCATGAATAGTACGTGGGTTCTAAAACCGATGTTTAAAAAAAGTTAGTTCACAAGAAAAGTCTTTCTCTACTTATGCTTTGATATAAGGCTCTTTCTTATATTTGTTTCATTATAATTATATCTATGTTGTACAGACCTTTCTTTGAAAAATAAATTCACCTATTGGTCTAAGATCCGAGAATCTAAATCTTCCCTCATCTGTTAATTAGATGAAAATTGCAGCAGGCTTATGGTGGCAGAGGTTGTTTTTATAAATTCACAATATTGAAATCAGCCTATAAAAAAGATAGAAGATAAGAAAGATAGAGATATAGAAGCAAGTGTGCAAGCAGTTCATCTCATATAGTGTCTGAAGCCCTTACAAACAAAACCATTAAATGCTTCAGCCTCTTATATCCCCTTGCCGGGCATAGGCGTCTTTCCTCATGTAGGAGAAGTATCAGAGCTTAATCCACCACGCTGATCCAATGCAAGTTGGCGGATATATTCCCTACTATGAGTACGATCGCTATCAGGTGAACATGATAACAACCGGGAACGACGGCTTAACGTACTCTCCGAGGCACGGTGGTGAGACCCAATAGGACTGCACAAACGCCCAGACCACGACAAACATCTGTATGGCCAATACAAATGTTTGTCATGTGCGGGGATCGAACTCACAACCGCCAGCGCAACAGCCACAAACCAGTGCTGTAACCGTTGCGCCAAGACGTCGTCCAAACCAATGAACACGAGCATTTAAACTTGAAGATAAATTCTTGAGATACTGAGCGATAAATGCAAAGGTATTTTATAGCTTCATTAAAAAATCTTTATCACAAAAAATGTTTTTGAAAAGAAAATCATTTTTATATCAAAGGTGCAAAACGATGTCCATTATGCGCGTGCGCGCACAAACTTGTTTCTCGGAATCGAACGATAGATTGATATCAAACAACTGCTGTATTAAACGTTTTCGTAATAAAGTATAATTTCTTAATATCGATCATTTTATACGAGATATGACAATTCATTATCTGGTTAAAATGATAAGGCACCAAAATTTAAATACTGCATTGACTTAAAGGCCTTTGCCTGGCTACGTGATTTTCAAATGTTTATAATTTATTTTCTTTATGGTAATTAGTTTTTTTTTTTCAATAAGTAGTTTTAAAAGTAACGTAGTTTTAAACATACTATTAACTTACGCTGTAATTTGAGTTATAGAAAAATTTTCGAGTCAAACTAACTAGTTTGAGAATATTCTACATCATTATTTATATTTTATTAGTTTAATATTTAATAAGTATGTGTTAAGGATGATCACCCACCCTCCCCTACGAACAAATATTAATTTATAGCACAGTCTATATTAAAGGATTAATTAATAAAATAAAATTGTGTGTGTCAGCTCCGACGCACGACTGGAGTTTACTCCTTAAGATCTACTGTCTAAATAGACACAAAAAGGCTTACTAGTCTAGGGAAAAGATTAATACTATATCAAATGGTTAATTAACGAATCAAATAACGCCATTCATCGGCATTTATGGTGTTAATATAAAACGTCGTCGTCTATCAGAACCCTATTGAGTTCGGGCGTACTCCTCATATTTTTTTCATAACACGGGCCTTATATGAAAATCGATTCTTAAGGAGTAAACTCCAAAAAGTTTAATTACTTAATATAAATTTTACTCGTATTTAGTCGTAAATTACCTAGATATTTATCTAGTTTCGATAATGCGAAACCATTGTTTTATATATGTTTATTTATTGCTTTTAACTGTCACGTGTATAACAATAAATAAATGTTAAACTAAGATAAGAATGAAAATTTAATTAATTGTAAAGTTCGTAATTAAATCATACTGCATGAAACTATCGCTTAGAAAGAGTCGGTCCGGCTTATCAATTCTTAACGACTACGGTTAGAAGAAAAATAATTGTTGTTTTTGTGTAGATAGTTTCTTGAGCTACATCTAACTTATACCTCCCTCTCAACTTCAGTTCGCCTCACCCGATCACATATTTTGTAACGCTCTCGTCACGCATTTACCAGCTTACTCCCCAAGTTAAGCGTGCGTAAAGAAGTTTTACTGCCAAAATATTTTACGTTACCTAATTATAAAAACAATAATTCTATATCGAATTACTATTAACATTCATTAAAAACTATTTTTTTTTAAGTATACAATCTTTATTATTTTCAAGAGACTATGTGATCACCTGGCAACAACTTGATCAAACATTGAGGAAGGGATCTGGATATAGAGAAGGATTTAGTGGGCGGAGAAAATGGCGTGCAGACCTAATAAAAAAGAAAAAATTAAATATAAATAATTTTCTAGTAACAAAAAGTTTATTTCAAGGAAATAGTAATTTACTGATTCTGTTGTCTGTACAGCCGAAGCTATTATAAAATTAGGTATTACCATTTCTCGAATTTTCAGTGTTTTAGCACTAATTCTTGCGGTACATCAATGACGAACCCCTTAATTTTTGCATTCATTTCCGTAAAACTCACCTTGCTGGTATCCAAGCAAGATTGTATGCAATTAGGGGACATTCATTATTTTTTCGTTATTCGTAAAATGAAGCACGATTAAGTATGATAATTTTGATGATTAAACGGTCGAATCTCCATTCTAATTTCATTGTACGCTTTCGGTTTGAAATTGTATATTTTTTGTAATTGCTAATAATCTATTGGAATAAATAAATTCTTTATTGTTTATGGAAAAGTTTTTATCATTAAATTACAACAATATTTTAAGTATTTAATTTAATTAATATAATTATATTTTTACGATTTTTAACTAATTATGTGTGCTAAAAATAAATAGGTCATGAAACTAATTTTATACAGAAATATTAATGATAATAATTTCAAATTGAATTACTTATAACAATAAAGTCACTTAAAAATAAAATATTAGTCAAAACGTAAGTAACTATAACTTCGGAGCTGCACCATATTGCAAAATTTTTTTATTTGTATTCCTGATTGTTAGGACATCGTATGTGCTAAAGAAAATTTACTAAAGAAAAAAAATCAAAAGAAGTAGAACAATACGAAGTTCCCCTGGCTATTTAGTTCACCATTCAGCCTGTAACGCCCTACTGCTGGGCATAGGCCTCTTTCCCTATGCAGGAGAAGAATCAGAGCTTATATCCACCACGCTGCTTCAATGCGGGTTGACGCATATGCTATCAAGTATTTATGATACCAGCCGGGTGATAACAAACGGCTTTACGTGCTCTCCGAGGCACGATGGGAAGATCCACAAGGACATCCAAACTGGAAAGAAATTTTGTACAAATACAAATATTCGATATAGATATATCGAGCGGGAATTGTACCCGCAAACCATCGGCGTTCTAGGCGACTACACGCATCACTACACCAGGGCAGTAGTTATATAATTAGTTAATGTTTATTTTCACGACTTTGTCTGTTGACCTTTCTATTGGCAGTGACTTGCGTTCAGGTGGTCCACTATCAACTGTCTGATTTGCATACGACGTGCATAGTTATGTTAACTATTATAAAATATTATCCCGTAAAAGTTACCGACAGTTGTATAATGTTTTGTTTTACTATTATTTGCAAATTTTTACTCGTTTAAGTATTTGTTTTAACGTACAATTGTAATATATACTGTATCTAAGTAGCTGAGTACAGGGTAATGAAATGTAGGGCTCTGTTTGTACTGACTTACAATTATTTGAAATAGGTATATTTTGAATACATTTTCCACACGAATGAAGTAAAACTTTTTTACTTTTCTCTACAGTAATATACGAAACGTAGCTCTCTCTCTTTCTCTTCTATCTTCACGAAGTTATATGTCCCTCTCAACTTCCGTTCGCTTCGCCCGATCACACTTTTCATAAGGCTCTTGCCACGCATTCAAAAATTATTTTATATATTTTTTAACATGCTGCCTTTTTGGCTGACTATCTCCGTAAGTGTAGTCTGTAAGCATTACGAAAAATTTAATAATAGCTTTCAGTATTCTCAAGATAGTAAAAATGATTCCGCCAATGTCACGTAGAATATAGAGCATTGAGTTACATATACACAGCGACATATCTATATATGCTCCAAATCTGGACCAACCTGTCATCCATAAGGTGGGGCCTGTACGAAGGTTTACTACCCCAGTCATACATTTAAAAAAAACACTCACTCCCCACCTATAAATACTTATTTTTAAAACCTTGTATGTAGGTATCGACTTAAAATAAAACTATACTTGCGAATTAAAAAAAAACACTCAAATATTATGATATAAATTTCGTACATTTGATACGTAGGTACCTAACCTATGTTAATTTAAATTTAAAATTAATAATTATGTATAATTTTTTTTTTAATTAAATGAAACAAAACAGGCAGTTTGAACTTTTAGATTTTATATTTATTGTAATTTACAATGAGAATGTATGATACCAATAAAACGTAATTGTGTATTGGAACATTATTTTTAATGCTTATTTTATCATTAAAAATCAACCATAAATGTTAAAAGAATAAAAATGCTTATAAATACTTTTTATAAATAAACATTATGTCAATCGAATTAAAAGGAATTAATTTAATTACAATTGAATTTAAATGAGCACGTCAATAATGACAAGTCGTAAATTACATTTAACTACAGGTTCTAAACACATTTGTGTACCTTGACGGACTTAAAAGGATTATTTAATTTTTCAATATTATTATTTTTTTGCAAACTTTTTCCATATAACCTATTTTACTGGCCAGGTGCTGGCAGGTAAAAAGTCTGTATTGACGTAGATACAAAAAATTGCAGGCGGAGGTAGAATGCGCGCGCATTTTGTATTGAAGTGTCGAAATGACGCGCGCAGATGCGGCGGCTCGTGCGATGCACGTTCGGTATTTAAAAACCGTTTTCGAATTAAACGCAAGACGTTCAATAAGAACGTGTATTTTTTTCTTTTTTTTTTTAATTAATTTGATGGATTATATAGCGTATTTATATAGACGTTAATAGCTTATAATTTTTATTTTTAACCTGTTCACCAGTGTTAAAAAATGTTAATAGTAAGCTATTATATACTTATGTATAGTTATTTATTGTTCAAAAATTACATACGTGATAATAATTTTGAAATTAATAATTTTTGTGGTATAGTTATTTGTACAAATGTCATCCACAGATAATAAATCTGTAAGGCAGCTGGTCATGAATATTTTTCGTAAACAGCTGGATCGTAAAATTAAAAAACAAGTATTGACAGTTTTCATTCCTCTTTATCGGTTTCCGGATGACAATAATTAAAATTACTTCAAAACCAGCAGTGCAAAATGAAATTTAAATGAATGAATATAAGCAATTAATTCAAACTAAGTGACAAAGTAAAAAAAAGTATTTTTAACACTGTAAATTTAGTTCAAATTTTCATTCAAACAACGCTAATGGGTAGTAATTTATTTCATTAAAAAAATATCATAAAATTTCATCCAATTACCATGAGATTTTGATCCAAATTTTTATTGTAAAAAAATTTCAGTTTTTTTTTTAATTCTATTTTGTGCCGGAATAAAAAAAATATGGCAGTTATAGAATCTGCCGATAGAAGTGAAAACTTAAAAAAAGTGTCCACCGCGGCTAAGGAAGTTTTCACTTCAAAATTTTCTTCTCTGTTTTTGATCTATATTGATAAATCGTGTACCTACATTATGTTAAAGCCATTATTTCCAATAAATAAATTAATGTATAAATCAGTTTGTAAACATCCCGTAATTAAGGAAAAGTCAGATACATAGGTAAGAAGGGTTAAAGTTAGAATCGGTTCATCCACACTTTGGTCGACCGCAATTAGACCGCAATGTATGATGTTCCTATAATAATGACCTCTATCAGATATATATGATAACAATCGGACCGACGTCACATATTAGTAAATAGTACTACGTACCGACGTCTATACGTCCTCACCGAACGACTATAGAAAGACCCACAGGGTTGAAAATCAAGACCAAAAACCAATTTACCAGATAGAGGGAATCGAAACTGTAATCACTGGTGTTAACAACCATTTGAACCATAATGTTAGAACGGTAGTTATTAAAAATTGTGTTTGTTAGCAAATGAGAAAAACCAACTTCAACTACTCGTACATCGACAAGTAACACAACGTAATAGACGAAAACAATTTACAATCGCACTAGTTGCCACTACAATTTTCGAAGATTCCCCTCGATTTCTCTGAGATGGACTCGTTAGATCCTGCTTTCCTTATCATGGCACTACCCTTGGGATATCTCCTATGTAACAAAAAATAATGAGCAAAATCGGTTCATAAACGACGAAGTTATCCGCGAACGCACATAGAAATATATATATATATATATATATATATATATATATATATATATATTTCTATATATATATTCCTATATATATATATATATATATATATATATATATATTTCTATATATATATATATGTAGGAATCAGAAGTGAGGTGTAGGACGGATGGCCTGGTTAATTCACAATGTAATTTAAAACAAGATTACACTACTTAGTATTCAATGGACTCACCGAGCGGGTACCGTCTATCGCGTGGCAGAGAGACAACTCGACGCAGTGCCCGGGACTTGTGACCCGAGTGTTGGTTTACGGCGGCGCCGCCTTATAATGCGCATTGGCACTCACCACCACCGGTCGAGTTGCCCAATCAGTAACAATTAATTCGTGTACACAAACTAACTATTAGAAGAGTCGAGGTTAAGCTACTAGCAGGATACACAAGTGCACCGCACCACGCCAGAGCCAAGAATGCCTTAGCCGACGACAGAATGACTCGAATAATCACAGGTACTGACATACACGTCAGAATGACTCGAATAATAGAGTGATTGAGGGTAGGTGAATATCGACAACAGCGTAGGTAGCCTACACGGCCGTCCTGATTTGCGCGCGTCCTCGCGCGCTATTTATTACAATCTTAGGTATTTGTAAGCAAAAACAAAATATCGCTCGACTATCCTGACAAAAATGTATCCAACATATTAATATCTGATTCCGTTCAAGCTGGACATTCCGACTAGAAATAATTGGTTTCAGTTAGTAAGTCACTCAGTCACACCAGTCTGAATATGGTTAACATCATCATCATTACAGTCATATCAATATGGTAAGTAACACTAGTCTAGTTTTACAATAGGAAAACCCCTACAATTCAAACCTGCTGGTCTAAATCGTCACCCACTATAGCAGGTGAGATTCCAGCAGCGCATCACTCATCATTACAAACAGTCTGGTCTTCAGTTAGTTCTCTCAACAACAAACAAGCAAGTTGGACCGGACGGGTGTGTCCTCACAGCCAACCGCGGACGGTATGACCCGGACGACACTGTCCTTTCGACCAACCTAAACCAACAGTATGGCCCGGACGGGTGCATCCCTTCAACTAACCGCGCACGGTATAGCCCGGATGGCACTGTCCCTTCGACCAGCACAAACCAACAGTATGGCCCGGACGGGTGCATCCCTTCAACTAACCGCGCACGGTATAGCCCGGATGGCACTGTCCCTTCGACCAGCACAAACCAACAGTATGGCCCGGACGGGTGTATCCCTTCAACTAACCGCGCACGGTATAGCCCGGATGACACTGTCCCTTCGACCAGCACAAACCAACAGTATGGCCCGGACGGATGTATCCCTTCAACCAACCGCGCACGGTATGGCCCGGATGACACTGTCCCTTCGACCAACTCAAACCAACAGCATAGCCCGGACGAGTGTATCCCTTCAACCAACCGCGCACGGTATGGCCCGGATGACACTGTCCCCTCGACCAGCGCAAACCAACAGTATGGCCCGGACGGGTGCATCCCTTCAACCAACCGCGCACGGTATGGCTCGGATGGCACTGTCCTTTCGACCAGCGCAAACCAACAGTATGGCCCGGACGGGTGCATCCCTTCAACCAACCGCGCACGGTATGGCCCGGATGGCACTGTCCTTTCGACCAGCGCAAACCAACAGTATGGCCCGGACGGGTGCATCCCTTCGACCAACCGCGCACGGTATGGCCCGGATGGCACTGTCCTTTCGACCAATGCAAACCAAAAAGCGTTCTCACCTACTAATCAGCTCTGTCTAGTTCAGCGTGAATTTCTACATCGTGTAAGAGTCATGAGATCAAGTCAATGAGGTCGAAAACATTATAGAACTTAGTCTCTTCCTCAGTCTTACCAGGCAAAAGTTACACAAGTTAGTACTACTACTACTACTAAATCGGTTCTACTAATCACTTAGTACTTATTATATACTCGTAGTTAATTTGCCACCTTTGTTTCTTAAAGTTATCTCATTTACTGGAATTAATTGTCTCTTTTTTTCATTTTACCATTCATCTCTTAAGTACTGTAGTTAGTTCTGTAAACATCAGCTTGTATCATAATGTTGACAGGTTCAGATCGCACAAAATATCATAGTATCATAGTTGTTACAAATAGTATCAGATGTAGCAGTCATAGTATCAGAGTTGGCAGTCATAGTATCTGAATTATTCTGGGATTGCTAATTATCCAAAATCGACAGTGCTCTTTGGCATAACTGAAAGCCATTAAACCCAAGAATTAATTAACTAATTATTACCAGAATAGGCCAGTATAGGTCAGTGTGGACCGGTTTCACCTCAATTAATAAACTATATAAGTAACAAAGGACAAGTCACGACCATCCTGCTAGCACACGCCCTTGTGTCATGGTCAACCTGGAGTAGAAGAAAGGCCGCAACAGTACTTTATACTCAGTCAAACTCTACGTAAAAGGGGAAAGTAGACAAACTCTACGCTCAAAACTTAGTTTGTTTCAAGAACTTTACAATAATCTGAATCATAATATTGTCATTAAACCAATTATAACTAATCACTTCACTCAAATACCACAGCCATGTACCATCGAAATCATCACAGCCAAAACTATAGACGTACTCTACTTCGACAACAAGCTTGCGAAAACCTCGAGTAAAGACTTCTAACACCACGGCTCTCTAGGCGAAGAGTAATCACAGTACATGTGTCAGTCACATACATCTCAGTACGCATATCAATCGAATGGATCACCCGTGTCAGTCACCTCTTGTGACTACACGCTACGGTATCAAACACCACTACCTCCGCCAGAGTTAAACGCACAACGCACACCCATGAACTCTTGGGTTGCCCCAAGAGACACCTTCTACAGGGCTACGACTACTAAATAACTAGACTGGTACGGTTGAACACATTATACAGTCGATAGAATTGATCAATCGAGTTTCTCCCTCTACTTAAACTTGAACATCATCATTATCAACAAGATCATAAATTACATCAATATCGTCTGGTACATGACGTGCTGGCATTTTTCTTAACCTTTCGTGAGCAAATTTGTAGGTACGTTGACAATTTAAGCTTTAAGGGTATACCGATTACCTTCGAGAACTTTTATTACGTGAAAAGGGCCTCAATATTTCGGATCAAGTTTCGTTTGATTACGCTCCTCATTTTGTAACAGAACAAAATCGCCAATAGGATATTAAAAAGCCTAGCTGTCTCTATGAAGGAATTATCGAAATCATACAGTTCCATTTACAACCCTTTCTTCGCAAAGTTACTAAACAATTTTTAGCACAGATGGAAACATAAGAATTTCAACAGTTACCTACAACGACTGCCTTAAAATGTACTACTCACGCGTTAGTGTCATTTAACTTTAAAACGCGTGGTTAATAAAGTCGAAATCAAGTTGGAAAATCATACACCTGTCTACTCATTTATTTAACAAACTAGCTACGTAATTAACTAAAATAACGAATAAAGGAACAATTAATTTTTTTTAACTAAAAATATTTCATTAAATCGATTGAAATTTCTTCTTAACTAAAATCGATTTCAAATCAAATTGGTAACGTGTGAGGGAGTCACTAATTTCAAATTTTCTTGAACTGTTAAAAGAAAACAAACGAATATAGTAAGAATTTTCAATAGTTACCTACTCATAAACAAAATTATTAATCTTAGGTGACCTACCTATAACTATTGTTGTAATAGGTTTACAATTGTACCACGGTGTTATCAATTAACTCTCTGTAATTTAAACGTTCTTAAACAGAACAACTAAAACAACTTTTAAACAGTTTAAATAAATCAATCAAAGGTAGAAAAAAGACTAAAACTCAAAGAAACACTCATTTCTCACTTCAAATCTGTAGTTCACGATACACACTTTTAACTATATCGAATTAATTATTATTATCACAGTAATCACTTATACGCCACGTAATAATTAAAACTACGTAATTAAACAATAACTGCTTATTCACTTGCAAATTATAACAATCCCGCCAGTAGATGATAAAAATGGTGACTGACTAAATCAGAAAATTAACTATTCGGAAGATGGAGTCTTTAATTTTACGCTCTTTCGGTACTTCGACAAAAAATATTAGTTAAAATATCGTGTAAGATATATCGTGTAACAAACGCAAAAAATATTCGGGTAATCGGAAATACTCAAGCTAAGACGATATTACCACTTTATCACAAACAAGTGGGTAACCACAAAAACTTTAACAACCTAAATACTACAACTACGCTTGCATCATTTAATATTTTAACTTTGAACTGAGTTCAGAATACTACAAATTACAATTATTTAAAACTACCCTATGGAAACAGATATGTTCTAGTTTCCGAAAAATAGCTTCGATACCGTAAGCGAAGAGAGTCATTAAAGTGAGGGTGGACCTTGTCGCGAAATATGAAAAATGAGTATTCACTCTTAAAAACTCGGATAGTACGCAACGAATCCGTTCGATACGCTTTGCCTTTCGCTAGATCTGAACCTAGAACGCGCTGCAAGCTCGCACTACAATCACACTCACAATCTAATATTGTAACTGAATCGAAATAAAAACAGAATCGCAAAATCTATTAGCAAAAATCATCAACTATAAAATTAAATTCAACAAATAACACTGAATAAAACCCTTGTACACCGATAAGAACACAACAGAACGACCGAAAAGAACTAAAATATCGATGTACCTACGATCACTACGAAATATTGCAACTTAATTGCACACTGCTTATTGTTCGGCGCACGGCTTTCGCGATGTGGGTCGTTAAGGTTGCATCCCACTTCTGATGTAGGAATCAGAAGTGAGGTGTAGGACGGATGGCCTGGTTAATTCACAATGTAATTTAAAACAAGATTACACTACTTAGTATTCAATGGACTCACCGAGCGGGTACCGTCTATCGCGTGGCAGAGAGACAACTCGACGCAGTGCCCGGGACTTGTGACCCGAGTGTTGGTTTACGGCGGCGCCGCCTTATAATGCGCATTGGCACTCACCACCACCGGTCGAGTTGCCCAATCAGTAACAATTAATTCGTGTACACAAACTAACTATTAGAAGAGTCGAGGTTAAGCTACTAGCAGGATACACAAGTGCACCGCACCACGCCAGAGCCAAGAATGCCTTAGCCGACGACAGAATGACTCGAATAATCACAGGTACTGACATACACGTCAGAATGACTCGAATAATAGAGTGATTGAGGGTAGGTGAATATCGACAACAGCGTAGGTAGCCTACATATATATATATATATATATATATATATATATAGGGTCGAATTGAGAAACCTCTTTGTTTTTTGAAGTCGGTCAATAAATAAACGAGTAGAAGTTTTTAATAAATAAATTGTACAGTGTCGATTCAAAAAAGACTTTTAAGTTTACTTAAATAAATTATTTTTCGGTTCAATTTAATTTGTGAGTATGTTAATTGAGGTAGGGCAATAACTATCTTGCTCAAAGTTTGGAGCTCGACTGGGGAAGTACCTCAACCTTAGGGTTGTCAACGCGCTTATAATAGTTTTGGAGTTGCAGGCGTCTCTAAGCTACTGTATTCACAATTTCACATACCATCACAACCGTACGCTTGATATTTGACCTTAATAGTATAGAAAAACCCAATCTGACTCTACTCACGTAACCCTCCTCTAGTAGAGTAAGTATACTTCGTGCGTTGTAGCATGGTGCGGGTGACAGTTGCCAATATGACGTTGACTTCTGTCAATACACATTAATAGGGATGTGTCATTATGTAATTCATTTTTATCACTGACGATATTCGCAGCATAAATCTAGTTCTGATAATAATTAGTGTCATGAAAATGTGTGTGTTATTCAGTTGTGCAATGTAACTACGTGTATAAACTTGTCAATATATAGGTATATTTTATGGCTACATAATATCTTTGTACTATAAAATAAGTAATCAAAATCGGATTTATGCCTTGTATGTGACACGTATTTATTGCTACTAGTGCGACCACTAATAAAATTATGGTCGAATTTCGACCTCTGGGCGACCCCAGAGGTCGAAATTCGACCATAATTAAAATTTTATACTAATAGAAAACCAAATAATTATGACAATAAAGAACCTTCTTTTAAATGATTTTTTAATTTGACTACAGACTTTGACAATCAACAAAATAGTATAATATGCGTGTGTGCGTGTGGTAGTGTGTGTAATGCTATTTTTATTGATTTCATGTTTATTTTATGTATAATTTTGAAAAAATATTAGCATTCCGCACTCCTCTATATAAATTATACGATTCAGCCTGTAATATCCCACTGTTGGGCATAGGCCTCTTCCCCATGTAGGAGAAGGATCGGAGCTTAATCCACCACGCTGCTCCAATTCGGGTTGGCGGATATATTCCTACTATGAGTACCTAACGATCGCTATCAGGTGTACATGATAAAAACCGGGACCGACGGCTTAACGTGCTCTCCGAGGCACGGTGGGGAGACCCACAAGGACTGCACAAACACCCAGACCACGGCAAACATCTGTATGGCCAATACAAAATTAAATGTGCGGGGATCGAACTCGCAACCACCCGTGCAACAGCCAATTGCAATCCAGTACTGTGACCGCTGCGCCAACGCGGCGTCGATATAAAATATAAGTGTGCGAAATTTCGTACTTCTCCGTCCGCGCAATTTTCGTAAAAAGGGGTACAAAGTTTTTGCTTCACGTATTAATATATAGATTCCATTTACGGCAAATAAAATGTTGGCTCTATTACAAGAGGCCACCAACAATGTTCAATCCGAAGACTGGTCGAAGGTTGTGAATAAAATAAAAAGGAACATTATGTCTGATTGGGATCGTGACATCCATATTGACAATATAATGGACTCATCTTTAATAGGTAATATCCGTCACAGATACAGATGATGAATTTAGAGACAATTCAGATGTTCCTGACTCTGATATGAGTTTAAACGAATAAAATCAATTTTAATATAATACTACTACAATAATAATATAATACTTTTTACAAAAATAATTGAACTACGCCCAATATACGTTTTTTTATTTAAAAAAAACATCGACTATCTATCGTAGCAGTACATCCCATCACTAAGCACGTCTATGGCGTTACGTTATACGCATAACATTTTTCTTAATTTTTCTTTCCATTAGATTTTATTTGTAGACTAGAACATTCTGGTTGGGTTTAATTTAATTTACTACAGTAATTAATGATTTAGTGTATTACGAATGTGGTACAGGTGAAATACTAAGACATAATTTGTAAATCGCGGCAACTTTCAAGAGTGAAACGAAACGTTACTGAAACTGTCACCCGCACCATGCTACAGCGCACGAAGTATAGTAAAGAATTTGAATAACAATTAAATTCAATAAGCGCTATGTAGATGCTTCACTTACCGTCAGATTTACAACCCGACGTAGGCGTTATAAAAACCAATAAGCATACTGGATTCAAATAAGGAATACAATAAATACATTAAAATAAATTAGCTCATAACGATACGAATCGATGCGTTAACGAAAGCAAATGTAATTATTACGCGATCATTAGTAATTCAAATGTTAAATATATATTTAAATGTGTTTGTTTGCGTGTCGGTTGTTTTAAATGTACGTTTTGTGAAATGTTAATTATGATATAAAGGTCAGTATGTATTGGATTTGTATGTGTCATATTTTGTAGCACTTAATATAAATAAATAATATCGTTTTTAACAAATTACTTTTTAGATAGGCGTGATATTTTTACCGACTTCGAAAGGACGACTTCGGGAGGAGGCTTCCAATTAGACTGTATTTTTATGTGTAACCTCATAACTAACTGGGTACACTGATTTTAGCGATTCTTTTTCAATCAAAAGCTGGAACTTGTCATGTGGTCCTGTTAAAATTTGAAATTGATTGATATCTGATGACTACTTTTTGAGTAAGTGATCTTTTATAACGTGTATCTTAGCTGTAATTTATACTCTAAGACGCGTATTTACTTATCTACTTACGTTGTATTACTTGTCGATATAATTGAAGTTAGTTTTTTTTTGTTTCTCTTTTTAAACATAATTATGTATCATTTAATATGAATAAGTAATATCGTATTTAACAAATTACTTTTCAGATAAGGTTGGTATTTACGAAAGAAATAGATGGGGATGGTATTTTCAAGGCAGTGGATAATTATGAAAATAATAGAGTTATAACTTTAGTTTTTGTTTTCGAAATAACCATTTTTCTCTGATAAATAGTTGATAAATAGTATTTAATAAAAAAAATTAAAAAAAAATCAATTTTTGATGACCTTACGAGGTCACCAACTTGATGACCTCGTATAAGGTCATCAAAAATTATTACTAACCAGCTGATTTTTTTTCTTTTAGTTAATTAATATTTATATGATTTGATGGTAATATTGTCCTCCTAATTGCGTGGTACGTTATCCCGGTCCTACGCTCACTGCTGCTTTATCTCCTGCTAACTCTATTATCTACCACTAGACATGCGCAAAACAGTGCACTGAAATGTAATGTAATATTACATTACATTTCGTACTGAGTAATATGGCATTACACCATCACACCGAACATTACCCGAAATGTGTACTGTTCGGAGTGAGTTATTTCTTATGAAATTTCCTATATCACGTAATTTTCATCACACCAAACATTACATGAAATGAGATGTTTAAATGTACTGTTCGGTGTACTACGTAGTCAAAGTACGTAGTAGACGAAACATACAGTCACTTTAGCATTAAAAAAAATTGTAAATGAGTTGGAAACTAGCTGAAAATTCAGTTATTTTTTATTATTATTTTTTTTGGTTTGATTTTCTAGTTTGTTTTAAAATTAGCTTTGATTTGTAAAAAAAGTTGATTTCCTTTCATAATTACGTATTAAGTAACCCCAAGGAAAATTGGGATTTTTTTATTCCAGGATTAGGACACTGGACAGGCAATACACATGGACAAGTTAATTAATACTAGATGCGAACCGCGATTTTATCCGTTTAGTTTCGTTTCCCGTGTGATAAAAGTAATTTGTGTAGCGCATCGCCGTGTCTCATTCAGTACAGTGAAGTTAGACAGAGCTGGATATAGCAAACAGATAAGAAATCCGACATTCCGACCGAACAGATCGCGTAATGTCAAGTGTGATGTGTAATGCTTCATTTCGTCGAGTAATGTGTGATCCCATATTTCATGTTCGGGTAATATTACGCGTAATGTATCAATTGCATTACTTACACATGTCTATCTACCACAATCGAGAGTTTTCGAAGAGGAACTTTTTGTTCGTCTCATCAAAATGAAGCTACTCCCGGAAAATTAGCTTGATACTAATCAGGTGAAAAATATGTACTAGGGATCCCGTACTATTATATCAACTATCTATAAAAGATTTCTGACATTCTTGTTGAGCTTACGTCAAAATCTCTAGTAATAGAAATGAGACATAGATAGACAATTGAAACTGGCTGTAAAATAATTGTTTTTGCTCGCAACCGAAAAAAAAATATATAGTCAAGTAAATAGCCGTAAAAAGTAGTCATTAGATCTTGATCAAATTTTAATTTGACCATAAGACAACTATAAGATTTCAATTAAAATAAGAATTCTCGAAATCGGTATACCAGTCATAAGTCATTCAGTATAAAATACGAGTAGTCCAGTAAATACGCATTATTAGATATAGCTCAAAAATTATTTGTTAGATCTCGATTAAATTTAATCGAGACCACATGAGATCCACCTTTCGATAAAAAAAAACATCAAAATCCATCCACCGACTCAAAAGTTCTGAGGTAACATACATTAAACAAAAATACAATCGGATAACCTTTTTTGAAAGTCGGGTAAGAAGCAGAATTATAAAATTAATTGCAACGACATGAACTGTCTAGTTATGTTACGAATAAACAAATATTCACAATCTGAACTAATTTTGATGATGCTTTTAATATTAGAAAGCTAAGTTTTGCAGAATAGACTTTAAATAAATAACAATACTTACAGGGGACTCCTAGTCATAAATATCAAGTGAAACCGCTTGAGACTTTTGGTTAAAGATAAATAATTATCATTTCATATACAAATATAAGTTATTACTGCGTTTCGATGAGCAATATTTTTATTAATTGCAATATAATTAGAATAAAGTATGTGAACGTTGATAATTAGCCCTTTTTATCATAATTACGATTGCTGTATTTTTTATGAGTTTATAATGTAAGACTTTTTTTTAATTATGTTATTGTGATTAATAGAATTAATGAAAAATACCCGATGTATGTAAGGGAGATAAGTTTATAAGTTTTTGTATGTCTGACTGTTTAAATAGTCAATTTCTTCATTTTTCGAAAAAAACGATTTCAATTGCATCGACAAATAATAGGTACAACGTAGATAGACGAAAAAAAGTCAAGTGAATACGCATTATTAGAGATATTCAAAAAAAATTTTTTTTTTATGTAACTAGGTCGGCAAACAAGCGTACCGCTCACCTGATTGATGGTAAGACCGTAGCCTATAGACGCCTGCAACACCAGAAGCATCGCAAGCGCGTTGCCGACCCTATCCCCAATCCCCCCAGGAGCTCTCATCAGATCGATCGATCGATCAAATTTTAATGGGTGTAGTCCCAGCACAAGCTTTTGATTAAGAAAAGAATCATCAAAGTCGGTCTACCCAGTAAAAAGTTATGAGATAGCATACATAAATACTGTCGAATTGAGTACCTCCTCCTTTTTTAAATCAGTTTAAAAGTACAAAACTCATTCAACATATCATATCCAAGATAGAGCTTACTAGACAGAATATATAAATAAATAAAAAACATGTTTGGCTTTAGTACCAAATATATTGTCCTCAATAACTTTTTTTTATCTGTTCTTTATTCTTTTTTATCTGTTATTTTAGTAACTACTATTATTGTTAGTCTATACTAACAACATCTCAAAAATTGTAACAATCTCATAAATTGTACCAATTTGTACACTGAATATTATGGTCTTAGCTTCATTTAAAAAAAAATAATAATCACTTTAAAATGTTAACTTGTAAAATGACGATTCGAAACTGCTTTTGAAGCCTATTTGAAAAAAGTTGTTTTTGATTTTGATTTTTGAATTATTTTGTGTTCTAAATCACATCCAAGTTATCAGTTAATAACTTTTTTTAAATTACTTAAAAAGTAATGAACGGATTTTAATTAAACTTAAAAACATTTTAGCTTATAACTGTAATGAAAAATCACGTGATGACAATAGCAAAAACGTTATGTAAACGATGTAACAATACGAGAAAAACCACGCTCTTTGGCTAGTATATTGATAATTCAATTATAATAATCACACATAACAGTCATCGCAATCTAGCTCTGCCAGTACCGGCGGGTAGTTGAAAGAAATTTTTAAAATTGTATAAGTATTTTTAATTAAACATTAAACATTTGTTAAGGTTAAGGTTCGAAGCACTCGGCGAATTCGCCGGATGTCGTTATTTATCAACAGTTAACATTACATTTTTAATGTTGCTCTATTAATAATACCAACTCGAAGATATTATTTATAAATTGCACTAGTATTCTTTTGCAGTTTCGTCTGCATTGACTATCAATATATTATTATATTACAATGGGTGCCTATTCCTTCCCATGAGTCATGTTGTAACGTTTACATATTGTAACCTATAAACTTAAAAATAGGCTGTTTAGTGTAACGAGCCTTCTTAGCAATTCAATTTGTCTTTTTTATAATACGCAGGACAAGTAAAGAAAAATAAACGTAAGGTCTTCTTTATTGTCCTACCATATATTGCTATACACATCATGGAGTGTTTTATTATCCCTTATTCGGGTAAAGGGAACTATTTTCCCACCCTGTCAATCTAGCTAAATTCCCGAATATTTTTGAATTGGCAGCCTTTCAAATTCATTTTGTTACACAAATATATAATCTTAGATAATTACAGAATTATTTTATTGACAACCCCAGCTTTTCAAACGTCAAGTGTCGATGTCAGAATCAAATTAACTTCACATTTGAAAAATTCGCGCGATTTTCACACCGTGGAGATATAAATCTGCTAAGTTTCTTAAAAAAAGATTCTGATAAGTAGATATTTGATTCGTTGTGTACTAATTTATTATATTCTTTGTAACTTTGTTATGATATTCAATTCAAAAATGCAGTTTTTGTGTGGTTTTGATTCATTTGAAATTTATTCTTGTAAGTGGGAAAATAGTTCCCTTTGTCCGTTCCTGAACTCCATATTGCGTCAATATATATAAAAAGTGGGGATTTATTTTTGTAGACTTTTTTATTTTTATCCATTACTTAATTTCTTTATTTTTAATTGTAGATTGCAATATTATTTTAGCTCATGTCTTTTAAAAGATGGAAAATTAATGATAAAGCTCTTGAAAATATATTAGAAAATCTTTCTGATTTATTAGACATCGATACTTCTGTTAAAAATTATTGTATCCTTTATTCGCACACTGACACTCCACCTCACTTCTAAGTAAATAATTCTGTGCACATTTATCACGAAAAATAAATTCAAAAGTATAGTCAGGGCAAATTACTAGTATATTTAAATTTATAGACGTAATCGGGCAAAGGGAAATTATTTCCCACTTTGGTTGTCCATGAACAGGCAAAGGGAAATTATTTCCCACTCGTAAAAACATCGTTTTTTTCAGTTTCAGTAATTTAAATACTATTTTATGTACACTGATATCCATTATTACACAAGAACTTATACTTAAGCCATGAAAAGTAATTTTTTTTGTTCGGCCCGATTAAGGGTTATACAAAGAAACCCACACACATCTATACTAATATAATAAAGCTGAAGAGTTTGTTTGTTTGTTTGTTTGACGCGCTAATCTCAGGATCTACTGGACCGATTTGAAAAATTCTTTCAGTGTAAGATAGCCCATTTATCGAGGAAGGCTATAGGCTATATATCATTACGCTAAGAATAATAGGAGCGGAGTCCACGCCGACGAAGTCACGCGCAGAAGCTAGTCTTTATATATTATTCACAATACAAATATACTGAATACGTAATTCGACATATCTGTTTTATTTCACGGCTTAGCTCAACCGATTATGTAATAATAAAAAATGATAAAAATTAAAGAGATGTCACAAGCTTAAAGATATAAACCCTATTAGAAGTTGAAGTTCAAAGTTAGTTATGAAAAAGTTAAAAGTAAATTTTGACGTTGAAATAATCTTTTCGTTTTATACAACTATTTTACAAAATAGATACATCGAGTATTGTAGTTACATATTAAATAGTACATTGACTTACCGATTTCAATTTTTTTTTTTAATCGAAAGCGTACGGCTCACCTGATGGTAAGCGATTACCGTAGCTTATAAACGTATTGGTCTAAGATCCGGGATATTCTTATTTTGTTTTGAGTAGTATCTTACACCTAACATTACAGGATGTTATCCTAATGCGTTAGTGTAGTTGTCATTTACATAATACAACAATTGACATCCCATTGTCTGAAATTATTACTACACAATAAATAATCAAATTACATAATACAATAATTCGATTAATAAAACAATAAATTAAAAACCAATAGAATAGAAAAAAAAATCAATAAAACTAAAATCCAATTAAATATTGATAAAAATGCATTAATACAATAAAAATTAAAAACTGAAATCCAATTAAATACCCATTGATAAAAATGCATTAATACAATAAAAATTAAATAAAATATTAAAATTTAAAACATAGTCAGCGAAACATAATTAAAATTAAATAGGTAATTTATAAAAATGAAATGCGTCAAACTATAAAAGTAAAGTAAAATATAAACGATAAAACAAATAATCTAATAAACCATTTTTCAATTTAATTCGTACGAGACAACTCTAGTTACGATCCTCGTGAACTCGTTCAGTGTGCAACTGAATAAATCGATTTTGTCAGCCACTATGTTAAGCGTGCGTATAGCTCGCGTGAGCGGGGCGTCACGTAACAAGTTGGTCCGCGCATGGGGTAGTGCCAGGAGGCTGGGGCGCCGCCTCCGCCGCACCGCGTCATCCACCGCGCACAGCCTGAGCTCTTGGAGAATAGCTGAATTGTCCGTTTCACCGCGTAGAACCTTCAACAGGTACGTAGCAACAATATAACAAAATATTCCCTCATCTGTTAATTAGATGAAACAATTTTTTATAAGCTGATTTCAATATTGTAAATTTATAAAAACAACTTCTGCCACCATAAGCCTGCTGCAAATAATAATACTTAAAAAAAACTTACAGTTTAAGTACATAAACTTACTTTAATTGTTTCATCTAATTAACAGATGAGGGAAGATTTACCTTCTCGGATCTTAGACCATATTATGTAAAACCAGAAGCATCGCAAGCGCGTTGCCGACCCCATTCCCAATTCCCCCCAGGAGCTCTGGTCACCTTATTCACTAACAGGACACAAGACTGCTTGAAAGCATTACCTATATTATAATTGATTTAGCTGTGATCTTCTGTAAGGTCAAGGTACTACCTCAGTTGTACTTCTCCATATTTTGAGCAGACAATTTTCTACTGTATCCTACCTTAGTTGAAAATGTCATGTCATATGGTCCCATTTAAATGTGATCGGGATATGTATGATGGGTATTTTTTTTTTTTTTTTTTTGTTTAACGTAGTCGACTCAAATTAAACAATATTCTTATGACCAACAAAGCGTATTGTTATTAACTAAGCCCACGGCTTTCTTTTATAGCGCTTACTCTATTAAATAATAACAAAAAATAGCTTTATTTGAATTAATTTATTTAGAGAATTTAAATTCAATGTTTCCTTTGACAGCTGTCAGCTTGGCTTGCAATGCCTTGAGGGTATAGTAATGTTTATAGACGAGTTAGGAAAATAAAATTTATTTGTTTGTTTAATCGGTATTTATGTCAAACATGAAAGGGTAAAATCGTTTAGTAAAAGAATAATAAAGAAGAAATAAGAAAAAATTTGAAAGATAAATGGTAGGTAATTATGGACACGAAGTAACATTTTATTTGCTTCATTTTTACTTAATTACAATTATGCAGTTTTTTCTATCATTAGATAAATATATACAGACTTATGTGTTAAATAGTATATTTCGCCTTTTTTGTGAACTTTTATTTTATTTATTTATTTTAAATTTAAATATATTTTATTTATTTCAAAATTAAACAAAAAAAAAAAGAAAATAGAAAAAAGAAAAAGAAAATTACATGTCAATTCATATAGAGAATAAAAAAATAATAATAATTCAATACAAAGAAATAACATTTTAAGGAATCATCATATTAAACCAACATGGCAAATTTGCCGTTTTACATAATTATTATCTTAACTTTTTTTTAATATATAACTAGGTCGGAAACAAGCGTACGGCTCACCTGATGATAAGCGATTACCGTAGCTTATAGACGCCAGCAACACCAGAAGCATCGCAAGCGCGTTGCCGACCATAGGGACCAAGGGATCAGAGCTCCTGGGGTCACCTTACTCACCAACATGAACACAACACTGCTTGAAAACAGCATTATTTAGCTGTGATCTTCTGTAAGGTCGAGGTACTACCCTCTTTTTGGGCTGCTCCATATTTTGAGCAGGTTTCCTGCCGTGCCCTACCTCAGTTCATGTTGTTAACGAGATTGTTTACCTAAGGGCCGTCTTTTTAAATGGGTATAAAATCATTTTCGCACCTTAGATGGCCTCTTGAACTGAGTGAAAACGCACGAATGATCTAGTTAAAAATAAAATACAAATTGCAACGTTTTTAGGGTTCCGTACCCAAAGGGTAAAAACGGGACCCTATTACTAAGACTTCGCTGTCCGTCCGTCCGTCCGTCCGTCCGTCTGTCACCAGGCTGTATCTCAAGAACGGCTATAGCTAGAGAGTTGAAATTTTCACAAATTATGTATTTTTGTTGCCGCTATAACAACAAATACTACAAATAAAATAAATATTTAAGGGAGGCTCCCATACAACAAACGCGATTTTCTTGCCCTATTTTGCTCGATATCAATAATGGCAACAGGTAGGCACTTGAAATATTCACAAAATACTCAGTTGTATTTTTACTTTAATAATAAATAATAAAATTAAAATAAAATAAATATGTAAGGGGGGCTCCCATACAAAAAACGTCATTTTTGCATACTTTTGCTCTCATACAACAAAAGTGATTTTTAGCCGCTTTTTGTCCGATATTAAAATCAATGTACCTACTGTTGTTTACCTAGTCAATGGTACGGAACCCTTCGTGCGCGAGTCCGACTCGCACTTGGTCGATTTTTATGAATATATTATATAAAATATTACCTACAATTTAATTTAATTTTGAAAAGAAGTGCCTAAGGCTTTTGTCAATTATACATATCAAAGGTGGGACTGTTCCTGTAGTACGACCCATTTATTGATTTTTTTTTTTTATATTCACAAAAGCCGTAAATTAGAGGCTAACACAGATGTAGGTACGTGGCGTTTTAATTACTGGTGTAGAGAACAAAAGCGCGTATTTTATGTGTACTTGTACTGTAGTCAGTTTTAATTACTAAGTTAATGAATTGATCGAGGTTTTCATATCATTACTAAAATCGATGTTAAACAGTAGTAACAAATAATAATAACATAGTGTAATAGTTAGTATTATACTGCTCACAATCTGGATTAGTCCTACTAGAAAGTGCCTTAAAATTACAGAATATCACAGCCAAATAAAACTGCTCTCAAGTAGCCTTGTATTCCTGTGGTGAGTAGGGTGGGAAGAGCTAGGGGTTGGGGGCTAGGGGTTGGGGGTTGGGTTGGGCAGGGGAGTGGGTTGGGTCGGGGGTTGGGCAGGGGATTGGGTTGGGTCGGGCAACATACTTACGATGCTTCTAGTGTTGTAGGTCGTACTCTTGTTTGCCATTCTAGTTGTATAAAAAAAATCAAATAGCTTAATCTGTTGACTTTTCCAATACCGATCCACCCTCATATGCATATCCAGGAACACACGAAAGTAAATGTGTAGTTACATAATAAATAAAATAATAAATTTTATTTATTTATTTAAAAATGAACTGACTATATAAGTATATTTTAATGGAAAAGTAACAGGGCTTAAAATATTGAGGACTTCATAATTATAATTTCCTAGTTGAAGTCAGTATATGGTATATAAATAATAATTATTGTGTTTGCTAGCAAATGAAAAAACCGACTTCAACTACATCGACAAGTAATACAACGTAAGTAGACGAAAAAAATTAACAAACACACTAGTTGCCACTACGATTTTCGAAAGATCCCCTCGATTTCTCTGGGATGCATCATCAGATCCTAGTTTCCTTACCATGTTACCAGCCTGGGGTATCCCCTTTTCCAACAAAACTAGAATCATCAAAGTCGGTTCAAAAACGACGAAGTTATCCGCGAACACATAAAAAAATATATACGGTCGAATTGTGAAACCTCATTCTTTTGTGATGTCGATTAAAAAATAACTAAAAAATATGTAAATTTTACGTACATCACAATATCTACATACCAGCGTATACATTACTTGTCTATACTAATATTATAAAGAGGTAAAGTTTATAACTTTGTATATACGGGGTAATCTTCGCAAATACTGATCCGATCATGAAAATTCTTTCGCTAACAGAAAGCTACACTATTCAGGAGTGACAAGATAAAAGGAAAAAGATAAAAATATATAAAGATTTTAAATCAGCAGGATTTGAACCTGCGCCCTCTGACGTGCCGTGTCAACAATTCAATCTAATCAAGCATTATTATTTGCCTTAGAAATTAATTGGTGATTTTGAAACATTTATATTTATCTGATTTGCTGGAAATAGTGAGAGTGTATTGGAACATATCAAATTTCACCGTACCCTTCTTATGTGAAATGGATTATAACGCCCAACGAAGTGGGCACGGGTCGGCTAGTTAATTATATATTTTAATAACTAAACACATCAGTCTCGATCCGTTTAAAACACGATTTCGTGCTGTAGACAAATAGATCATCGTAATTGACTTTTTTTTACAACTTTTTATTAATTAATCTATCATAATAACACTGTAAATTTAACGTAGAGATGCTTTGAACTATTATTGCAGCAAAATAAAAAAAACTAGACAATATTCAAAATTATTAAATCAAAAACAAAAAATTTATTCAAGTATACAAAAACACTATTGATCATTTCACGGTCATTTTACAGATTAAAATTATATTGGATTTAATTAATTAATTTTATAGTTAAAAAAGTAAAGCTACCACCAACTCGGTATGTATAATTATACATTCTGCGAAAGAAAAATCGACAAGACTTCGCAGCTATTTTTTTAAAGAAAACTGCATTTAATCATAAAAATAGAATATTGCATGAATTAATGACAATAATAATAATATAATTGATATAGTATTAATATAATTATTCGACGCAAATAACCGTTTAATGGTTACTAAATTATATTTGAATAAAATTTTCATCAATTTTGAAAACGTATAACCACTTATTAGATAATAAAGAATGTTTCGCCAGTATTTCGATAAAAATGAATATAATTATGATATTGATTGCGAGTAAACGTGCGCCCGCGCAGGTGGCGTAAACGCGTTTCGAATTTTAAAAACATTATCACATGAAAAAAAAGCGTACTTCGTACCACACGACGAGCTACTTAAATTTTTTTTATTGAAATTTATTGAAAATTATTATCGTACATATGACGTTTGGAATAATAAATATTAATAAATAATTGTGTTTGCTTGCAAACAAAAAAAAACGACTTTAATTTACATCGTTAAGTAGTACAACGTAGGTAGTCAAAAAACTAATAAATTAAATATGCTTTATATGGGATAGCTTAAAAATTACTAGTTAGATCTTTTTAACTTTAGATGGGTCAACATGACACCTCAGGTTTTTGATGGAATCATCTAAATCGATACACCGAGTAAAAAGTTACGATAAATAAATATATAAATAAACGCTTCACACTCAACGGCCCCCAGTTGGATTTCCTCCTGTGTCGGAGGTCCGGAAACACACACAATAGACAAGCACAAACGCCCCGACCACGACAAACATTCTATAATATGGTCAATACAAATTTTGACTAGCCCGTTGGCGCAGTTTTTAGTGACCCTGTTTTCTGCTCCTGGGTGTTGGGTTCGATTCCCACCCCGGGTCTGGGTGTAATATATATTTATTTATATATGTAGTATTTGTATGTATTTAGACTTTTATTTATTTAATTTTGATAACATTTGAAATACTGAATATTTTATCTACACTTGTTGATCTTGACGAATTTTTTTATTATTCGTTGGTGTATTTTACTGTATGAAAACTATAAAGGTCATATTAATAAGTGATGGCGGTGACCACGGTTGATGATAGCGTATGGGCAGACACGAAAACTGATAAATAAATAAAACAAAAAAAGATTATCTATATATATAAAAATGAATCGCTGAATATGTTGCTAAGCGCAAATCTCGAGAGCGGCTGAACCGATTTCGCTAATTCTTTTTTTATAATATTCCTTGAAGTACGAGGATGGTTGATACGGAGAGAAAAATTTAAAAAATTGCCTGGAAAAGTCTAAAAACAACACTTTCCTATATTCCCATACGAAAGATACGTAATAATATCTACTTAAAAGTCAATATGAATCATACAGTTTAAGTGTTAGTGATGGAGGGGTTCCGGGAAAGATACGTATTTAAAAAAAAAACAAAAAATTAAAGTATCGACTGTTAGGCGGTACGAAGTCCGCCGGGTCAGCTAGTTTTAAATAAATACAAGATCGTTAATATCTATGGTAGGCAATTTGTCTATGTGTGGTAACAGCCGACAGAAATAACAACACATTCTCGTCTTATATACATATACTAGCGGTGCCCGCGAGTTCGTCCGCGTGGAATTTAACAAAAATGTTATTGTTCAGTTAGCAGAGTTATAAAATAAATAAACTAAAATAAAAGTAGCCTAAGTTACTACTTATTACACCAGCTTTCGCCAGTGAAAGTCTTGTCAAAATCGGCCCAGTCCTTTCAGAGATTAGCCGGAACAAACAGACAGACAGACATACAGACAAAAATTGTAAAAAATGTTATTTTTGTATATGTACCGTGAATATATCCATATATGCATCTAGTAAAAAGCGGTTATTTTAATATTACAAACAAAAACTCCAATTTTATTTATTTGTATAGATCATCATCTCCCTGCCCTTATCCTATTTATATAGGGTCGGCACAACATGTTCTCCTCTTCCTCAGACTCATGTTGTAAGTGATTTGGTATGTTATTTTTTACGACCGGCCGCCTGCCTGACATCAACCCTCCTTGGGAATGCACAGTATAATAGAGAAAATCAATAATGAGATATGTTAATAACATTATTATGATAATTCGTCAAGTTGCAATGTGTTTCCTATTTCATAATATTGATTATCTTCATTTTCTAGTAAATTTTTATCTTCATCAGGATATTTTTATATTTAGATTTTTCTAAGCTCAGTGACAATATGTTTGCATTCCTGACTTCTGTTCAATTGCTTTATAGTTCTTTCTTTTGTGTTTACTAATCGGTTCTGGTTCAATTGAACGTGTCTTTTTTTTTCTTATAGTGTTTATTTTGTAATAAAACTGTTGCTGAATTTGATCCAATGTCCAGTAAATTTTCAAATCTGCCATTGTCATTAATAATAACGTAATATACCAACACGTTAACACAATAGCGAACTAAACTAGCTTGGATCGAAAGTCGAAAAGAAAAGACATTCTTCATTAAGTTTTATGCAGCTCCAGAAATAAGAAGGCGTATAATACCAGTCATAAGCTGATTTCATGACTTCTTTATTATTTTTAGTTATGGAAACTGAAGTAATTTTGATTCATTTGACAAGACGTTGTCTTGAAATCATCTGGAAGGTGCAAATTATCGGACTACAACGTATAAACACATTTTTTTTAAACTTTCACTTTTTTATTATTTATTATTTTTTTTTTTATTTTACAATTTTTATTGGGTTACTTTAAGTCCTATTTTTATTTAATTTTGTTTTATAATATACTATCGTATTTTACATTTTAATTTTGACATTTATTTGTGTAGATATAAATATAAATAAATAAGTATAACGAATCGAACCTATTCACTGCAAATTGTGACAATGTCTACCGTTTAGTCTAACAAGCAAATAAGAGAAAAGGATATGAACTTGGCTGTCCACGTTGCTATTTATTACAAAATCCGAGATCAAATATTTTATTTAGTTTCTGAGAGAAAATGGGAGGATCGCTAAGACACCCAGACTAGAATCAAAATATTTATTTCAATACAAGTATTTCCCCCAAGCAGGAAGCAGACCCGGGAAGGTCAGTAATAGTGGAACTCTTAGTCACAGATATGGTACAGACCCATTACAACTAAATTGTAAAATTATTTTTACGAAGATTGTACAAAAGTCACACTTAAAGCATTTTTTTTCATTTTAGAATAAGCACTGACAATGAAATAGATTCACTACGGGGCCCAAAATCCTAAAAAAAGCTATTGCAAAAAAACGTCATTCTGGGTGGTCAGTCAGATTTGACAGGTGAATTATATTGACGAGAAAATAAAATAAGGGTTCAAGATTTCACAAAGCACATGACAAAGATTTGTATTGGCCATACAGGTGTTTGCCGTGGTCTGGGTGTTTGTGCAGTCCTTGTGGGTCTCCCCACCGTGCCTCGGAGAGCACGTTAAGCCGTCGGTCCCGGTTGTTATCATGTACACCTGACAGCGATCGTTACTCGTAGCAGGGAATATATCCGCCGACCCGCATTGGAGCAGCGGCAGCGTGGTGGATTAAGCTTTGATCCTTCTTCTACATGGAGAAAGAGGCCTATGCCCAGCAGTAGGATATTACAGGCTGAAGCGTAATTAAACTTTAAATAAATAAAAAAATAATTTTAAAACACAATCACAATTTTTTTTTATTCGAATCGAAGAAAACTAGCACACACATCTTTCACCCCCACAACATACACATACAAGACTGACAAAACAAAGAAAGCCATCGCTGAACACCGTTCCCGAGGTAACAATATAATTGATAAAATAGATATATTGCAGTAAATATAATTTATACGTTAAACAGCGACATTACAAAAACCTTTATAATTCTCTGTAAATATGTATATAAACGTCCGGAGAGAATATAAATCAAGTGCGGTTTGTGTTAGTGTCATATGGTCGTAATTATAAATTGCACATGTAATGTGTTACGGTAAAATTTATAAAACCGATACTTTTTATTTATGTTCCGCTTTTGATGCGTAGTATTTTATTTATAAATTTATAGCGTTTATTGTCGGGAGAATGGACATTATAATTTTTGAAATAAAACTTCTTTACGAACGTTTGACTTATGGCCGATTTACATCAGACGAGCGAATGCTCATTCTATCCCCACTACATCAAATTCTTATCAAATTCTTTTAGTGTAAACAGGCGTAGAGCATTTTTTCGTTGTTATATATATGAATACGAGTGTTCGAAGATCAAGAAAGAATGCTCTTGTTCTAGCTCTAGCTCTTTGTTCGTTTGGTCTAAATACACCCTTAGGGTGTAAGCTGGTGAATGCGTGACGAGAGCGTTACATAAAGTGTGATTGGGTAAGGCGAACGGAAGTTGATAGGGAGAAATAAGTTCGATGGAGCTAAATAAGTTTTATTTCAGTCGTGTGGTCTAAAGCACACTCGTTTTTTTTAATTTGTAAGCAGTCGACATAAATATTTACATTTTTTTTTAATTCGAATATTGTTATTACTAGGTATTAGTTTAGTTTCATTCTGAATAAATAATAAAGTATTAAATAAAGAAATCTTGTATAAATTATATAATTAATAATTTGGTGTTATGACTTAGACCTGTACTTCTGGTGCTGATTGTATGTACTTCACGCATTTTTGTGTCTCGGCCTTTTGTGTACGTTATAGAATAAAATATAAGCCTGTGAATGGCACAGTCAAATTAATATGGCTGTGTTTTTATCGTAGGTACTAACATAACATAAGTTGAATACTTTAACGTTGCCAACAATCCTCTGTTAGAATTTTTTGCGAAAACAGTCAGACTCATCTCTTTAACTTAAGACAAAGTCTTGATGAAGCGTTTACAGCAACAGGTCGATGTTCTATTCATTAGATTGTATATGTTTAGTAGTCTGGGCGTTGCGTGCGTTTCCGAACTCTGGCCATAGTACTCGACACTACTACAGTACTATTAACAAATCTGTGCTACTGCTGGATGCCGTTGAGTGTGAAGCACTCATTTGTTTGTTAGATTAATAGGGATAGTGTTTTTAAATAATATTACTCTCAAGCAATGTTGTGCTCCTGTGGTGAGTGAGGTGGCCAGAGCTCCTGGGGTGATAGGAGGTAGGGTCAAAGCCACTTTTATCTATACTAATATAATATATAAAGCTGAAGAGTTTGTTTGTTTGGTTGTTTGTTTGTTTGTTTGAACGCGGTAATCTCTGGAACTACTGGGCCGATTTGAAAAATTCTTTCAGTGTTAGATAGCCCGTTTATCGAGGAAGGCTATAGGCTATGTGTCATCACGCTAAGACCAATAGGAGCGGAGTCCACGCCGACGAAGTCACGCGCAGAAGCTACTTTTTATATAAATACAAATGTAAAAATAATACTTTTAAGATAAAATATGATGATATACGCTTACAATAAATTAAACCATTCTCAAATTTTCTATAACAAGATCCACATTGTACGTCATATAAATAACACAAATTACAAGACATTCAACGAAATACCCCGATTACTCTAGAACTGTAACTCATCCCGATCAAGTAGCATCGAAGAAAGTCAACATACCGATGTAATTAAACGCATAGCTGATTTCAAAACATTTACAATTATGTTCTAATTTTCTATTACACGAATGAACATTCCTAATGAACTGTATTCGTTTTTATATATCTCGTTATTTTTTATTATTTGTTTAATTGTTTTAGACGTTGTTACGTTTGGTATTGCCTTTATTAATTTTGCAGAATGTTTGAATTGTATCGTTTTGTGTTAAAACGATTATTTAGTATATACTTACCTGATAGACTGCAATGCAACTGCTAATTCGTGACATTACTAATAGTGGTGGAGGAGTAATTATAAATTAAGTTAGAAAAATATCAAAGTGTCCCGTTACGCCTCTATCGTATCTTTCAAGTTGGATCAAACTGCACACGGTGTGCAAATTTGATTAAAATCGGTTAAATAGTTTATGAGCCCATCGCGGACAAACAACATGACGAGTAATTTGTATAATATATTAAGATTATAATGGTGAAGAGTTTGTTCGTTTCATGGAATGGGCTAAATTCAGGAACAACTTCAAGGTTCAATTTGAAAAATTATTTTTGTTTTGAATAGTCAATTTTCCGAGAAAGGATTTAAAGTATATGATATTTAAGTATATACATCTTTTTCCTCAAATTAAGGCGTGTGAACCCGTGGGCCAGAGCTAGTGCATTTATAAAAGGCATAGTATATTTAATTCGTTAAAATATTGTAAGATATTCAGAGTTCATATTCAAAGCGTAAGCGTTGCGTGTCTGTTCGTCAATTTACTTGTTTAGCTGATTAGTTTCAAGGAACCAAATTCATCCGGTGGCTATATATTTCTATGGAAAACCATAGAAACGCCATCGAACTAAAACATCAAACTAAGACTTATTTTATTTATATTGGCTTGAAAAGCAATTTTGAACTTTTACTGTACAATAATGGACTAGGATTAAAAGTAATATTAAACTAATACTGAAGTCTAAGTGCTGTGTGTTTACGGCACTAAAGAATGTAGCCACCCCCCTCTCTTCCCGTGGGTGGCGTAAAAGGCGACTAAGGGATAACACAGTTCCACTAGCACCTTGGAACTTAAAAAGCCGACAGATGGCGGGATAACCATCCATGCTGGCTTTGAAATACACAGGCCAAAGATGGGCAGCAACCCGCCTGCCCAGCGTGGTGACTATGGGCAAAACACATGAGTTCGCGTCGTAATGTCGGGCGCGAACTTGTGGAGGCCTATGTCCAACAGTGGACTGTGATAGGCTGTAGTGGTAGTGGGAAGTCTAAGTATGTAGACTATTTTTACACGCTTTTTATTAGCTTTACCTGTATGTTTGTTGATATGTTTGAAACCGACTCCTTTGGACTTCATTTTGACCCACTTTTAACGTTCAGATTTCATTTAAACTTGGTAGACTTATCGAGGACCGATGACAATACAATAATTTGATAAGATTATTCCATTATCCCAACGGCTTGGCACAATAGTCAAGGCTTTTCTCGCTATCCTTTGGACTTCATTTATTAAAAATAAAGTCTGGTAAATTACTATAACTGTATGTAACTGAGCTAGGGCACAGCAGGAAATTTCCTGCTCAAAATATGGAGCAGCCCGACTGGGGTAGTACCTCGACCTTACAGAAGACCACAGCTATATAACACTGTTTTCAAGCAGTGTTGTGTTCCTGTTGGTGAGTAAGGTGACCAGAGCTCCTGGGGGGATTGGGGATAGGGTCGGCAACGCGCTTGCGATGCTTCTGGTGTTGCAGGCGTCTATAGGCTACGGTCTTACCATCAGGTTAGCCGTACGCTTGTTTGCCAACCTAGTTACATTAAAAAAAATGTATTAATGTAGTTATATGCCTTTTTATGTAAGTTTTACTAAGCTTGATTACTCAAATTGATATGATATTAGACTTAGAATTATCATTATTATTATTTTTAATTCATATTTAAGTTTCTTTATATTTTAATTGTTAAAATTTAATGTTACTTATATACGATAATTCCATGGGATTATTATAATTTAATCGTTCTTGTAATCAACTTAACTAACGCATTGGGTTCCCTGTAATGTTGGATATAAGTTTTTTATGCATTAAATAAATAAATAAATGATGTAAGCTATCCGCGACCCTGAAGTGGAACAACGTAGTGGATTAAGCTTTAATCTTCTACATGGAATAGAGATCTATACCCAGCAGTGGGATGTTACAGTTCAGTGCATTCATTTCACACGCATACCTTGCCATTAATATATTACAAATTCTTTGCCATAAAATTAAACTGTTACAATATTAATAAGTATTTTTTTAATAAGTTACTTTTGTAGCTAAGTATGTACTATTTGTATTGTTTCGCTTTTCTGTTGCGTGTATAGCATAATAATATAACCTACCGCATTGAACACTTTTTCTGATGCAAAAAACAACATTCAGATCATATAGATAGCTGAAGAGACTAGTTCACGTAAACAAATAAAATGTTAAAAATAAATTAATAGTCAAAGTTTTTTATTCGGTGCAGGATTATATTATAATGATAAAGATGTGTGGACTTTGTGACTGCTGTGCTTGTGGAAGATATGACCAATTTCATATTAAAACACAGTTTTTTTTTTTAAAGAGTAGCTGCGGAGTTTCTTGCCGTTTATTTTCTGTAGAATCTAGGTACATTCCTAATCGGTCGCAGCTATACTTTTAACGACAGACAAAATTTTGAATTGTTAAATGATTATTCGAGGGTGCATTTGAAACATATTTGAATAAAGTTAGAAAAAATATACGAAAAGTTCTAAACAGACTCCGTCTTTATGACATAAAACATTATAATGTATCTATCTATCTACTTGACATAATGTATTAAAACTCAGACTCCGGCGGGAATTGAACCCGTAATCCACGCAACAGAAAGCAAGGACACTCCAAACTGCGCCGAAGGACTAGTTACTTTAACAGGACCTACTGCTATTGTCACTTTGAAACTTCAGATATCCGGTGACGCTGCACACGCCTATTGACTGTGCCACTTATAGTTGATAGTAACCGCGAAAGCTTAAAAACTTATAAAGATTAATACTGAGCCCCTTCCCACACTTTCTAAGTTTCTACGTCTATATCAGACTCGCAGACCAGTCCTCTGCCCATGCGTTGCCTAGAAGAAATCACTGTATAAAGCCGCCCGTTGCTAATGACGCAACTATTTTAATTTCAAATGTAATTCTGTATTATTTTATTATGTAGCCGACCTGTGCCCACTTCGATGGGCGTTAATTATTTTTGTGATGCAAATATATAGTAAAGTTTTCATCTCGCTCGGATTTTTCCGGCTTGATTTACAATACAATAAAATATAGCCAATGTCACTCCTGAATAGTGTAGCTTTCTGTTAGTGAAAGAATTTTCATGATCGGATCAGTATTTGCGAAGATTACCCACCTACAAACAAATAAAGTTAAGTTCGAAACTTTACCTCTTTATAATTATTATCTCTAATATTAGTATAGATAAATAAATGAGATGGCGTCTCAACGGTTCGCTCTGTGTTATTAACCGTACAATATTTCGTTCTCATTACATTGTCAATGTTAGATTAGGGATAAATCAATAAAAAAACTAAAGGTCGGTACATAAGTGCGTTTTTTACGTCGCCCGCCTAACGGACAATTACTGCCGCGAGATATAATACGATTAGTGTAAATTTTGTTTGTGATTCTGTTTAGTGTTTAATGTGTTCCGTATATAGAGTAAATAATATTTTATATTTTATTTAATTTATTTATTTTGTTATATATTAAACACATTATAAGTATACGGATTAGTAATTATTACAAGCAGCAAAGGAAACCACAAGGGTTTGTACAATGCTACAAAAAACTCGTACAGCTTTACCTTCTTAAAGTAAAAAAAAAGTTATCAGTAACATTTATAACTTACATCAGACATACAATTTATCTATACTAATATAATAAAGCTGAAGAGTTTGTTTGTTTGATTGTTTGTTTGTTTGTTTGTTTGTTTGAACGCGCTAATCTCAGGATCTACTGGTACTGGTGGAAAAATTCTTTCAGTGTTAGATAGCCCATTTATCGAGGAAGGCTATAGGCTATATATCATCACGCTAAGACCAACAGGAGCGGAGTCCACACCGACGAAGTCGCGCGCAGAAGCTAGTTATTATTATAAACGAGTATATTTATAACACTTATTTATTAATTAGTAGTATATATCTATTTATCTAACTAGTCCGTTTGGCGAAGTGACCCTGCGTCTGGTCCGGGGATAGTTAGTTCTTTTCCCACACCGAGTTTGGGCGTTATAATTATGTATATTCATCAAAAAATGTACCTATCTATATCAGTTGGCTGTTACCTATAACATAAGCATCAAGTTGCTTAGCTTAGGAACAGACGACAGTGCGTATATGTTAAAAATATTTATTTACAAAAATGTGTATAACAAACGTTTTTAACAGCTGTACTTTTTCTATAAGTAGTTGGTTATCTGTTATTCTGTTTTTTGAAGGAGTATATCTTAAAAATTACTTAAAATAGTTGAATGAACTAGGTATAGTTATGAGTATACGTAATTTACCAAGCTATACCTAACTTAGGCTGTACATAAATAAACATCATAGGACATAGATAACATCATAGGACATCATATCAACATAGGATTTAGATACAATGACAAGGTAAAAAATATAGTTTTTTAGTCCTTTTTGTCTGAATTCGGCTATTTACTGTGTAAATAATATCTTATATAATGTATTTAAATTTACATTTTTGTGTGTGGTATAGCGGTTTTTAACGAAATAAAATAGTAGGTATAGAGCTTACCAATTGTTTTGAAAAACAAATTTATTACGCCTAGCAATTTCTTCTTACCATTGGAATGTTGGATTAAAAATTACATTAAGTATAACCATAATTATCTTTATTTATCAGCGTATTAAATTTTAGCGCGAATCTATTTTTTCACGAGATAGTAACAGATAAGTTGAAAAACTTTTTATGTATGATATTATTATGCTAATACAACGAATGAAATAACATTTAACAACATTCTCAGCGATTCAGTAATAATCACGGGTAAAATTACGAAGATAATCTAGTTACTTTTTTTAGCTATAACTTGACAATAACATAGCAATTAAATTTCTCAATTTTTTTCGTGTTAAATACCACCAACAACGGAACGAATTTTTACATCTCAAAATTACCTCTTAACTTCCTATTTAATTCAAATAAGACAAAGTATACCGACTAACAGTTTCGGGGATCCCAAAATCAACCTGTCGATGTCGAAATTACGTTAAAAAAAAAGTTCCAAAATAGTAATATGCAGCAACATTGATTGACAGTTCTTTGTGGTAAACGGTCGGCGCCGGCGATCGAGTAAAAAAAATTCGGAACGATTCCCGATTAAAATTTTGGAATTATTCGACCGATTATCATGGAAATTCGTGGCATATGTTCAAATTGCGGTATTCGAAATTCGAATTTGGGGAATAATTTTTATTTTTTATATTTGAATTTCGAAATTAGCTTCGGAATGCGATAGATAAAATCGCTTATGATTATCGTAATTTATACATATATTATTTTTTGGTTTTGATATATAAGTAAAAAGTATAACTAACTTATACCTACATAATTATCATACTACATAATTATTATCGTTTATTAGATAGGATTAGAAATGAGACTATCCGCGAGAGAACGAAAGTAACGGACATAGCCCACAGAATAAGCAAGTTGAAGTGGCAGTGGGCTGGTCATAATCTGTGTCGCAGGACCGATGGCCATTGGAGCAGACGTATCCTGGAGTGCAGACCGCGTCTTGGCAAACGCAGTGGGACGTCCTCCGGCCCGCTGGACCGACGATCTAAGATTGCCGGTGTAGGCTGGATGAGGATTGCGGAAACCGGGATGTCTGGCGCGAACTTAGGGAGGTCTATGTCCAACAGTGGACTGCAATAGCTGCTGAACTGATTGTCTATCGTTTATGTGTTGTTATGTAAACATCAAATTAAGTCAAAGAAAAGGATACTAATCTTGTGTTTGTTGATCGCTTTGAAATACAATATTTAGTTACGAAAGGTGGGCACAGCGGCAAATATAAGTACATATAACTCAAAATCTTGAGCACACCGACTGGGGGTATACCTCGACCTTACAGAAGGTCACTGTGAAACAGAGCTACTCTCTAGTACCTAGTATTTTGTTCCGTGTGTGTTCCTGTGGTCAGTAAGGTAACATAAGCTCCAAGCGATGCGTTGACAGCGAGAGTAGAGTCAGCAAAGCACTTGTTATGCTTCTTTTGTTACCTACAGGCGTCTATAGTCTACGGGAACCACTGCCACCAGACTGTACGCCAGTTTGCAATTATAGCGGTATAAGAAAAATAATAGCGTGTGTGAAATTTATTGAACTTTTAAAAATAATATTGAATGAACTCAATAGACTAATATAAACAAAAAAAACTAAGTACCTATAATTATTCCTAACAATATTGATGAGTAATGACAACAAAAATACAAAATATGGAAAAAATATTCCTTATAAAATATAATTAGCATAAATTAAATAACATATTAAAAGTTAGGTAGAGTATTGAAAATACTTTCAGCTTTTTAAAACAAAGTAGGAAGTAGCCACAGTAGGTAATTGCTTTAGCATGCAAAATGAGAATTTAAAAAAATTCAGAGAACTCTAAAATGTAACAAATAATATATTTTCGTTACAAGTTTAAAACATCAAAGAAATCCTACTTTTATAGACAAAATATTAGATTTATTTCAATTAAGACACAATATACCTACACGTAATATTTCAACTTTATTATTATTATTTTGATAATTATGACATGTATAATTTTTATTAACATTATTAATAATTTATATTTCGTATAAAAGTTAAGTAGGTAGTTTCTCCCTAGAGCTACTATTGATTTTTTTGTTCACAAGCAAAGGTTTATAACCTGACCGTTGAGAAAGAAGTTCAAGTGTATAAACATAGATGTCGCTACTCGGAGCATTTTGTAATTAGATAGGTACTCCTCGTCTGGACTGTATAATTGGACACGAAATTAGTATAATTTGTAACCTCAGCACCACTTACGTATTGTATAATCATATTATAATTATTTGAAAAATAATTTAGTGAAAAAAATTATGATTGATATTTTATTTAGAAATGAATGTTAGATATTATAGGTACGTTTCAACACATAATTATAATAAATTGTGTTCGCTCGCAAACGAAAAATACAACTACAGTTTACATCGATAAGTAATATAACCTATGTAGGTAATAAGAAAAAAAAATCAATAAAATACGCATCACGATTCACGATCACGATTCAGCCTGTACCTAATATCCCACTGTTGGACATATCACATAGGCCTCTTCCCCATGTAGGAGAAGGATCGGAGCTTAGTCCACCACAAATTTAGAATCCACGATCGTTGAAGTATAGGCCAGTTGCTGATGCTGACCGCAACGCCATATTATTATGTCTAATATCGCCTTGACTGATAAGTATATTAATAAATATTGTTCCTTTCTTTACAAAATTTTGCTCCCTTCCCCTAGTTTATATGCAAGTCCTCTGCCCAAAGGTTGCCTGGAAAATATCGCTGTATTAGCGATAAGACCGCCTGTTGCAACTGATGCAAGTTGATTGTTATAAAATTCTATGTACTGTTCTTTTGTGTATTGATGTGTAAAAAGAGTAAATAAATAAATAAATTATTTGCGTTTATTTTTTCGTTCCAAAATCACGTACAAAATCACGTGTTTATCATTGAATTAGGTAACAAAGTGTATGAAGTTATGACTGTATTATAATTATGTATAAAAAAATCTATAAAATATTTTACCTCTTTGTTTTCTTATTCTTCACAAACTTTGGAATAAAATTTCTTTATATTTTTCTGAAGATCCAGCTATCTACATACCGGGTTTAATACAACGCCGTTGAACCATCCTAGCGTGTAAGACTAATAACTTTCTATTTAAGAATATACTTTTACTTAACTTGAGCCCAATATAAAACTATATAAAGAAACGAAATAATCACTTTTATAAAACACTAGTTAGGTAAATAACACTAGTTACGCCCTTAAAGATTCACTCGCAGTAAATATGTGTTCAAAAAGATATCGATGTGTAGGTATGTGGTAGCTTGTTATTATTTTTTGAACTAAAACTTCTTTATGCACGCTTGACTTGGGGAGTAAGCAGGTGAAAGCGTGACGAGAGCGTTACGAAAAGTGTGATCGATCGAGGCAAACGGAGGTTGAGGGGGAGATAAGTTTTTGAAGAAGAAAAATATAATTGTGTTTGCTCGCAAACGAAAAAAAAAACCGACCAATTAGGTACATCGACAAGTAATACAACGTAATAAGACGAAGAAATAATCAAGTAAATACGCGCTATTAAAGATTACTCAAAAAGTTGTAATCAGACCTCGATCTAATTTCTACAAGACTACCTACATGACAAGTTTAGTATGAGCTTTCGATTAAAGTAAGAATCATCAAAATCGGTTTACCGAGTAAATAGTGACGCAGTACCTATAATACAACGTAGGTCGACGAAAAAGTAGTCAAGTAAATACGCATTATTAGATATAACTCTAAAAGTAGGTACCTACTTGTCAGATCTTATTTTTATCGCAACACCTTTCAATTAAAACCAAATTGATCGAAATCGGTCCACCCAGTAAAAAGTTCTGAGCTAACATACATAAAAAAAATACAGTCGAATTGAGAACCTCTTCCTTTTTGGAAGTCGGTTAAAAATAAAATAAAACGAATATCGTTACGATTTCACTACAATTATATTTACCTACCTATATAGTGATTACTCTACCTTTAGTCTATGTAAAGAGATGAAACCTACATTTTACGTTAGACATCCAGGATTGAAACTAAAAATTATAGGTAATTAATTTTGTACAACTTATTTTACTTGGTATAGGAACAACAGACAGACAAAAGTTTTAGTTGCAAAAGTAATTGATTTGACTTCCATAAAAACTCCTAGATATATTTTTTTTTATTTCTCTCATTTTTTTTTCTGTCATGTCCCATATCCAACACGACAGAGAGGCATATGTCTAGCAGTAGGACATATTACCTAGAGGCTGAATTTTAATCAATCAATCTCTTATGTACAGACATCGGTAAGTTACAATTTTATTACTATACCTATATAGAGAAAAAAAACTCACAGCAGGTTTCACAAAATAACTGGTAAACGTAAGAATGAAATATATTAATTAAGTTAAAGCACAATAAAGAGCTAATATTAAATGAAAGTTTGTTTGTTATATTTTCACGTTGTGGAGTTATACGCTAACTGTATTAGATATAATTTTTATGCGACATTTAAACCGTAAAACAAAAATAAAAACAGCTTTTATGAACACTTGTACCGAAATTTTTTACCATTTTTACGATGGTTTAAGTTGTGAGCGTAAGCGATAAAAAATTTAAAATAATAACAGTCTAACTATAGAACATCAATTAATTAATAGTGTCGTACTCGCTAACAGCGTTTTTTAACAGCGTTTTTTTATATTTGTATGTAACTGTGTATTTTCTGTCGACGAACACGAGTACCTATAGTAAAATCTAAATCAGTGTAACTGTAAAAAGAGTTTTCCATATAAATTTCTAGTTAAAAACATTATCACTCTAAATAGCACTATAAATTATTCTAAGTTTATATTTTAAAAATCATTATTTTTGTTAACATAATATATACCTATAGAAAAAGAAGTCTCAAAATTGAAGTAAAGAAATAGATTTAAAAAAAAAATTAAGTTTTTTAGACTTACTTTCGTGTAGATAACACATGTAAGTATGTACAGCGAATCAAATTGTTAGTAGTTATTTTTATCAATATCAAGCTTGTCTTGAAACATATTTTAAATATACATTACATTCAAGGTCATCCCTTTCCATCCCGTCTCTCATAACTCGCACCACACCTATAATCGGAGTAGATATTCATGAATGCGTGATTTTCGGCAATTCGTTTATGATTTACGTCGCGATGTCACCGCTAGTGGGCGTCGCATAAATCAGAGCGCTTGTTGTGAACTAACTGCGCCCCGGCTCCGTCCGTTTATTGCTCCAATCAATGTCGTTATACTTTATTAACGATATATAGTGACTTTTGTTTTTATATTTATGTTAGCTCTATACACTTTTTATATAGGTACATAAATAGGTATAAGTATTTGTATATTATGGGTGTTGCTGTATAATATATAGGTACCTACCTACTATGAATGAAAATTAATATAATTAGATTTAAATCAAACAACCTGAGTACTCAGACCAGCAGATGGGATTTCAATAGTTTTTCGCTGGATATAGCTTCTTGCTTTTCAAATAATATTCTCTGTAAGCTGTTAAGGTAACCTATAGATACCTAGGTAGGTACCTACGCCTGCAACTCCAAGAGCATTGCAAGCGTATTTCCGACCATAACACCCTACCTGCCCTGGAACTATGGCCACCTTACTTATCAGAGGAACAAAACACTACCTAGGTACTTGAGAGCAATATTATCAATAGAAGATAACAATAGGTACCTATACCTATTCTGTAACTTTGAGGTACCTACTTACTTAGTTAGAATAATTTTTCTTATTAATATAATTTTAAATAAGTATACAATCAACTATTAAATTCATGAATTATTATAAAATATTGTAGGTATGACAAAAATTGCCAATCAGTTGTGTATTAGCGTTTCGGCTTAAACTCTATCACCTATTCTCCTATACCTATATTTCTACTAGCTGACTCCGCAAACGCTGTTTTGCCATATATGTTATTAACCCCCGCAACCCCCTCTTGTGGGCGGAATTTCGTAAAATCCGTTCTTAACTGACCTCTACTCGACGAAAGGAATATTCCTACCAAATTTCAAGTCTCTACGCCTTATGGTTCCAGAGATATCGTGATGAGTCAATGGGTGGAAATCTCTTTTATATAGGTATATAGATACCTATAGGTACTACCCAGTAAATATTTCCAGAGCTGTGAAAACTATTTTGAGAATTGTTAAATAGATATTGGTTTTAATAATTATTTTAACATTAAATAGTAATTTCCAAAAGTAATGTAGGCTATAGGTATATCTAATTCATCAGACCAAGACACACAATAAGAAGTGTAAACTTAATAATTATTACCTCTTGTGTATTAGCTAATCATTCTTGTTTAATTTCGACAAATTTAACATTGATTTTATGTAAAGGTATAAAGTATTTATTTTAATGGGCCTACCATTTCATAAAAAATAAAATAAAATAAAAATCCATAAATAATAAACATACATACAAAATAAACATCAGTTTCAAACAATAAAAAACCTAATTAAAATATCTAATACGTAGGTACATATATATGACAGAATAAATAAAAATAGTACACGAATATAATAAGAGTCCACCCGCGCCGACGGTCGAGGGGAAAATGCGAAAACTCTCCCTTACACGGCAGCCATTTTGTGACGTCATAATGTATGAAAGGGGACGTATTCGGGCGTTACCTATTGAGTATTTTATTACTTTTTTATTTAAAATAATTTAATGTAATATATTTTGTTAAGCAATTATTTAAATAACAAATATAATAAGGAAATAGTATTAATATATAAAATATTAGCTGTATAATAAAAATTGTAACTTAATAACCTTACACTCAAATTAAACTTAACGTACGAAATTCGATATTTTATCCCTAATCAGTACAAAGAAACTCAGAACGATTAAATCACTCAAACGTCATATCATTTTGGTAGCCACTGAATAGAAGCACGATTTACTTTCGATACTCGACAACAACAACAACAAGAAAAAACAACAAAAGTACCGTCTCTACGACTGAAAATAAAAACTCGTAGTACGTCCCCGTGTGCGCTTTGATGACGCCGAGCTTTCACGTCATTGGCTGCTCGACGACGTTGGGCGTGGCCTGTTTAAACCCCGCCCACCGCTCATAGGGGTCTTTGAAATAAACCGACCACATCATATCAGGCGCTTGGCGGTCTCGCCGCGCGCTAACGACTCTGACTTTGAAAAAAAAAACACGTGAAAAAAAATTTATCTCATCGACCCCAGTGCTTTGTGTTTGGAACGAAAACAAGTGACAGTGAACGATAAGTGAATGAACGTAAACGATTGTGTAGTGTTTTCGTACATTAACGGTTTTAATGTAAAAACAGTTTCTTCCAAATAGGATTCCGTTTACAGCTCAAAACATCTTCCAAAAGATCGACCGTGTATCGTGTTTATAAAATACTAATATATTTAAATAATAATAAAAATTAATATGTGCACTTCGAAAAGAAAACAATAACAATGAAAATATTATATGAAGCAATTAATACATAAGCATGAAAAACTAAAATTATTAAAACAATTAAAACTATAAACAAACTAAACCGGACGTTCTTGTAATTAACGGAAAAATAATTTCAGAGTTAATTGAGGCCAGACATAATCAGACGTCCGAATAAATTATCAAAACTTCCAATAAATATTCACGTGAAACAGTAACAAGAAAAAAAAAATCTAACCACAGATGAGGTACGAATTACGTTTTACATTTAACATAAAAAAATTCCCATTATTACAATAATTTAAAAAGTTTATTCCATTTCAATTATAATTGAAATTCCATTTTAACATTCGATTTTCGAATTTTAAAAAAAATAATTTAAAATGTTAAATAAACCAGTGTTGTACCTACACAAACAATGACAATAACCAAAAACAATAACGAATCAAACAAAAAATATGATTTACAATAATTTTTGAAAAACCAGTTAATAAAAAAACGCAAAAGTGTCGCCGAACGTTTACCAATCGTCTTCGACGCGATCGGTTATCAGTCCGGGGGCAGTGATAGCCGGCAAGATAGCCGCTGAGCCGAAGTTACAGTTGTGCGGCTGGAGCGGGCAAGGTGGCTACGCAATCGACGGCTGCGTGGACCCCAGCCTGCTTCGGCCGCCACAGCCACATACGAGCCAACTTGGTACCGTGTACGCGACTAAGAGACGACGAAGAAATGGAAAAAGGTAAGATTTTTTTTAACTAGGCTTATAGACAGACACCTGCAACAGCAGAAGCAGACCTTCAGCTAGAGCTCTTGAGCCCTCACTTAAGTTCTGGCTTACTCACCTCAGGAACACAACAGTGCTTGAGAGCATTATTATTTATATCTTGTTGATTTTGGATTGGAATTCCATTTTGAAAATAGATTTTTATTGACTGGAATTTTGGTAGAAATTGTTTGTATTGATTGGAATGGTCTTGTTTCGATAATGGAGTTTGTTGTGTGAGTTGTTACTGTGTGGGTTATTTCATAAGTAATAAAATAAAGACTTATTTGACATATGTTGAAAAAAACTGTGTGGTTTTATTAAACCACGGTAAAAGTGAAACTTTTTTTTTCACATTAAAGACATTTAACTAAAATTGTTTTGAATAATATTCCATTAAGGGTATAAAAATCGCTTTATTTATCTTACGGCGCGGCCGATCGTCACGCGACATGCAATACATCTGTGTGTTGCATGTCGCAAAGTCATGAAAAAGTTTGAGACGATGTAATAAAAGTTTTACTTCAAAATACCTAGAACAAGTGTTAAAGTTACAGGTCATAATCCTGTGATCTACGCGAGCAAAGCCACGACGATAAGTTAGAATAATAATACCTATCTAGTAAAATAATGTGTTATACCTATGTAGGTACGAGTATATCAAGATACTTTACTTATACTAATGACAGAACTTTTCTTTGTAATAGTTAACGTACATAATTAACAAAATAAATTATTATAAAATATCCAATAATTTAACAACAAAACTGTTTGGAACGAAACTGGCAAATTTTCAATTATTTTTTCACAGTTTCATTAAAAAGCGCAAAAATAATTGGCGTTAATGTTGAAAATCGAGAATCGTGTCCAATTGATTTATGACAATAATTTAAAACATCGATTACAATCAATTGTGATTTCGGAATCGATGACAAACGAATTTAAACTTTATTACTTTACACATCATAATATTATACTCGTAATAATATACTTATACCTAAGTACATTCAAAATCTTTAACTTTTTTAAAAATCTTTGACTTTTTTGACGAATTCTTTAATGCCTGAAGGTGTACTTAATACTAACGGGTATTGGAAGTGTTAATACTACCTGTAAAAGCTATCTAATTTTAAAAAGTTCTCGTGTATGTTCATCTCTCGTTCTTTCGTTAATAATAATTATCTAGTGTACAGATTGTATTATATTGTATTTGTAGTGGGTACAGATTATGAATAAAGTTATAACTTCAAAGGTAGCCTCAATAAAGAGGTTTTTCTTGCATATATACTTTTAGGGTTCCGTACCCAAAGGGTAAAAACGGGACCCTATTACTAAGACTTTGCTGTCCGTCCGTCCGTCCGTCCGTCCGTCCGTCCGTCCATCCGTCCATCCGTCCGTCCGTCCGTCTGTCACCAGACTGTATCTCAAGAACGGCGATAGCTAGACAGGTGAAATTTTCCCAAATTATGTATTACTGTTGCCGATATAACAACAAAATAATACTGGTACACACCAAATAGATGGCGTCACAATTAAATAAATATTTTACAGAAAATTTACTTATATTTAGTTTAGTCAATGGTACGGTACCCTTCGTGCGGGAGTCCGACTCGCACTTGGACGATTTTTTTCTGTTTTGGACTACTTAGTAGGCGAGAATCTCTATATTCTGAGCCTTCAACTAAAATATTTATACATTATAAAATAATAAGAAAAATCTTTACTGCTTGAGAACAGTCAATTTTTGTCGCTTTCAATGAGTTAAAAGCCACAAAAAATGACAAATTAGATTATGTTTAAACGATCAAAATTGACTGATTTTAATATTTTTTTTGTTCGGTTTATACACTCGATATTTCTTAACTCATGAAGTCATGAAGCAGATTAAAATCAAAATCTTATAGTTTATAGTAGTGATGCATTATTTTATTTTATAATAAAAAAAGAACACTAATGAATATTTCAATGTTGTCTACTAGTATGAGCGGACCAAAACTGTTATTGTATTAAAGTTGCTTTGATCATGTTATTATAAACATTTATTCGCGGTTGTCGATTATTTAAGAAAGTAGACAACACTACAAGCATTTTCTGAAAGATTCTCTTTTAGCGATGAGATCACCTTTTGTCTTCTTCCACGTATTGTACTTATTTTGTTTTTAAATGTTTGAATGGTGTACAGTTAAAAGTACTCTTTTTAATATTAACATTTAATTATAACACTTTAACCCATACGAGACTTACGATTGTCATTTTGATACTGCCAATATTTCGGTGGCATTGCAGACGCCATTGTCACGGGCTATTCCTGCAGCAGCTTTGCTGGAGTTTAATATGAAAATCGGCACGGCTTGTATACTTCAAAGTTTTGTAAATTTAATATTTAAATGATAATCTTAATTATACGATTTGCATCAACATTACGATTACACCAACATTACAATTACACCAACATTACGATTACACCAACATAACAATAGATAATAAAAAATACGTACACCAAATAGATAAAAACATTATATTTCAATAGTAACAAACAGTTCAATTCATGGACGAAATTTCTAAATTTTATAGATGTCCGTGATTTTTTTAAAAGTGAAACTTCTTTAGGCGCATGAGGGGTAAAATTTGAGCGACCGCTAACGCGGCAACGTCAGGGACGGTCAGTACTTGGATGGGTGACCGCCTGGGAACACCGCGTGACGTTGTTTTTTTTTAATTTTTTTTTTTTTTATCTTACAATAAATTAATATTATTTTAAGTAACCTAACAGATACACGAGTAGGTAAGTATTGAATACGCATACAACATACGTTAGACTAGCTCGTTCGCGCAGTTTGTGGCGGTCCTGCTTTCCGTTCCGCGGGTTGGGAGTTCGATTCCCACCTGAATCTGGGTGTAAGCTTTGTATTTAAGATTACACCTATATAATATTTCTATGTATATTTATCAAAAAAAATTTTTTTAAGCTATAACAGTCAGCTGTCAACTATAAGAAGCATCCGTGCAAGCGACCTTGTGTATGTGTTAAAGAATTTTTTTATTACATATATATCCCGACGAAATAGTAAAAAAAGTAAGTGAGGATAACAATAAGCTGTACATAAGCAATTTTAATGCATTTTGTTATTATTTCAATACAATCTTAACATAAAAGAAAATCATTGAAGCGCTTAAAGTCAACACCGTTAAAATAATAACGAGAATCAGCTTAGACTATCAAGAACGAAAACCAGTACGAATAGAAATTTTTTTATAACAAATCAGAGACCGTATCAAAAGTTGCGTTCTAAAATTAGTCTCGGCCAATTATATTGATTCGATTAGTCATTTATGGGGTGAGTAATGGGCGTTATATCGATACAGTTAAATCGATTGGTGCCGTGAATTGTGACGATGGCTAATCGAATAACGGACATGGATTGGCATAGATTTTAATACGTGAATTGAATGATTTTGAAAACACTTGACACGGTGCAAATTTCGCGAGATTATTGCGCCGTATCGCAAAAGTGACAGGAAAATTGCTGCGTAAACGCTTCTTCTATTGATGTGTCGCTAAATCTTGTTGCACATTTGTAAAGTAAGGTATAATAGGCAGTGACGTAGCGAGGTTAACTTGCGCCCGAAGCACAATACCTATAGCCCCCCCCCCCCCATTTGAAAACCATATAATATGTCCAGCATTTTTTTATTTTGTGGTCTATTTGGCGCCCCTTTGTGAGTAGCGCCCGATGCATGATGCCCCCCCCCCTACGCCACTGAAAACAGAAAATATTATGGTGAAAATTTCGACCAGTTTGACTGGGGATGTACTTAAACCTTACAAAATGTCACAGCTAAGCAAGACTGCTCTCAAATAGTGTTGTGCTCCTATCGTGAATATGGTAGCTGGAGCTTTGGAGGAAGCGCAACGTTGACAACACGGTTGTAATGCGGTGGCAATTCGTCTATACACTGTGGTAACCGTCTAACATCATGGTCTAAGATCCGAGATAGCTAAATATTCCCTCATCTGTTAATTAGATGAAACAATTTTATAGTAAGTCAGTAACCTCAGTCAGCAGTCACCTGGCTGCAGGTAAGTATAGCAATCATAGAGATGGGTGCCTACTATAGTCAGGTATATAATGTAAAATATTGACGGTTTTAGCTTACTACATGTAATTAACATGAGAGGGAAAAGATAAAAAAAAATTTAAGTATTATTATTTGGCTTATGGTGGCAGAGGCTGTTTTTATAAATTCACAATATTGAAATAAGCCTATAAAAAATTGTTTCATCTAATTAACAGATGAGGTAATATTTTGTTATATCCCGGATCTTAGACCATCATGTTGAGTTTATACTTGATTATCACTCTAGTGGTACAAAAATTATCTCGAAAATTAATGATGAAATTGAAGGAATGGGAACTTGCACATCTACGAAAAAAACGTATAGTATTTTGGATTTTATCGCGGTTTATTAAGTTTTTTTAAATCCCCGACGTTTCGGATACTTTACAGCAACCATGGGAGGACCGTCCAAACTTAATGAACTGCGATTGAATCCGAAGTAGATATCTATAGTGTAGACTATTTATGGGTTTATTGTATTTTCCTTGTTAGATGCATTTTTTTTGCATGATTATAAATGATAATATGTAATTTAGTTAAGAATTGTTTTTGTATTGGAAAATTTTATATTTTTCCGTCTATATAATTACATGAATAAATCAATATACCTATTGTACAATTAAATTACAATCTGAATAGGGATTAACAAATAATTTTAGGTAAGAACCCCTTTTGCTAAATAAACTGATTTCCCAGATCTCTCTAACTAATTTACTTTCCAAATCGTATTTCTAGTTTTTTTTCTAGATAAAAAAATTACCAACTTTAAAAATACAACCACGTCAAAAATGTCAACTCCTGAAAACCCACTCTGGGGTTCACCAATCTAAAAACTTTCCAAAAGTTATTTACTGTTAAACTTATAATTTTAAAAACTATAATAAATGATGTAAAGGAATTATAATACATAAAAAATTATTGTTTATTCAATCGTTACCTCATTGTCTTTTCAATTTATTGTTTCTAGTTTATAAACAAAACAATTAATGTATCGATAAATGATTAATTCGCTCGTTTCTTTTCTAAACAATACCTCATTTACATGAAAAATATAGATAAAGATTATTTTATACTTAGTGTATATAACATGCAGTTTACGCCTTTTTAACCAGGTAGGTAATGAGAAGTTTGTATTTTTAACATTTTTCAAGTCATTTTTTCAAGTCATTGTTTAATACCTACTCATAACGGACTGAACAGACAATTTGCTTAAATTTTTCAATTTTTATTCTTTATGAACATTCTACAAAATTATAAGAAACTTAAAAAATAAAAGAAATCGGTAAAGTCGTCATCTAATTTCAAAAGCATGGCCAAGAAAAATGTTTTCATTTTTATATAGGTATATAGATGATAACTATTTACCATCAATTATCTATATAATAATAATGATACTTTATTTTTTCCAAAAAAAAATTACATTTGTATTTAAATGTAGTTACAAGCAATTTCACAGTTTATGTAAGTAAGGATGCCTCTGCTGCCATACTAGGAAAACCTGTGTTACGTGTATAATTATATTATTAATACTTAGGAGTACCAAATTCACTAACTATGTACTCGGTTTAAAAAATAGTTTAATACAAAACAGCCTATCTCGTGACTATACTGCTCTCAAGCAGTGTTGTGTTCCTGTAGTGAATAAGATGACCGGAGCGTGAGAGGGATTTGGGGGTAGGGTCTGCAACGAGCTTGCGATGCTTCTAGTGTTGCAGGCGTCTATAATCTTCAGTAATCGCCTACCATCAAGTGAGCCGTACTTCTGTTTGCCGACCTAGCATGCAGTATACATTTTATATGACTATAAAACTTCTCCAAAGTTAATCACTAATAATTTGGTGTCGTCTCTCGCACGTGTGTTAATTGCAGTAATGATGTAACTGCCCGTCATTGTTGTAAAGGAAATACATTTAGCTATTATTAAGACGCAAAACGGGACATGTGTCGTGTTGCTAGTTAATCATTGTGAGTTCTTGATATTTTTGTACCGTTGCAAGTGACACGGCCATAGGTACTAATGACAATTGGTATAATTGAATGCAAATAAATAATAATGGTCTAAGATCCGAGAAGCTAAATCTTCCCTCATCTGTTAATTAGATGAAACAATTTTTATAGGCTTATTCCAATATTGTAAATTTATAAAAACAACCTCTGCCACCATAAGCCTGCTGCAATTTTTTTTTTACTGCTGACTGAGGTTACTGACCTGGCTGCAGGTAAGTGTAGCAATCATAGAGATGGCTGCCTACTACAGTTAGGTATATAATGTAAAATATTAACGGTTTTAGCTTACTACATGTAATTAACATGAGAGGGAAAAGATTTATTAGAAGAAAAAAATTTTTTTAAGTATTATTATTTGCAGCATGCCGCATTATTATGGCGGCAGAGGTTGTTTTTATAAATTCACAATATTGAAATCAGCCTATAAAAAATTGGTTTATCTAATTAACAGATGAGGGAAGATTTTGTTATATTCCGGATCTTAGACCATAATTAGGTACAAAAAATTCTGTCGTCACAATTCATCTCTCTTTATTATACACTTCACCTCGTGTAATAAAAATTACTTTTTGGTTTAGTTGTATCCCTGAAAGATTCAACTAATTAATAATTTGACTAAGCCGTCAGCGCAGTTGGTAGTGACCATGCTTTCTGCTTCGGGGGTTGTGGATTCGATTCCCGCCCTGAGTCTCGGTGTAATATATATATTTAAATATTTATTATTTGTATGTATGTTTATCGATAAAAAATAAAGCTATATTAGTTGGCTGTCACAAACCCATTGTTGCAAAAGTATTAAGTTGCTTACTTTACGAACAGAGGACCGATTAGGTTACTTGGTAAAAGATTACCGTAGCTTATAGACACCAACAACACCAGGGCATCACAAGCGCATTGCTGACCCTACCCCCAACCCCAATGGAGCTTTGATCACCTTACTCGCCACAGGAATACAACACTACTGGAAAGCAGTATTATTTAGCTGTGATCTTCTGTAAGGTGGAGGTACTTCCCCAGTCGGGCTAATTTGCATAAAAAGTAAATATTCCTAGATAATGTCAACGCACATTTAAATAAATACCTAATATCAACAACAATTTACATAACTATAATTCACTTTCAAATTACAATACACAATAGTTGACCTAAGAATGCTTGCGATAAATATTTCAATGTAATTTGCATCGATATTTCATTTAAATAGATAAAATTATTATAAAAAATAAAACTACAAATGGAAAAAACGGCCCGACTTGGTATTTTAACTGCTGCGATGTATCAATGTAAAATAGTTAATTATTCTGTATCAATAATAATTAAGTGCGACGAAATCCCGTAACACTCAGAGTTCAAATGGCACGACTGTTACTAGAGCCATCTGGCGCAGGTGAGCACTCTACAATAATTCTCTCTACAATAATTTTACAATAATCTTGACTATTTTTATGAGCACTGTTTCTTTTCGGTGTTTGTTTTGAGAGTGTTTTAATGTTGAGTGAGGAATGGCATTTATACTTCACATTTTTAATCCGCTGTCTATAAATGGTTCTTTTGTGAGATTGATTCCCAAACTCAAATTAAAAAAAAAAAACTTTGATAAATCTGTCCGTATTGTTACTGAATAAAAAAATTATAGTTTAATTTATTTGAGAGAAAAGTCCTATTTTTAAGAATATACGCTTCAACCTGTAATATCCTACTGCTGGGCAAAGGCCTCTTTCCCCATGAAGGAGAAGGATCAGAGCTTAACCCACCACGCTGCTCCAATACGGGTTGGCGGATATATTCCCTACTATGAGTAACGATCGCTATCAGGTTTACATGATAATAACCGGGACCGACGGCTTAACGTGCTCTCCGAGGCACGGTGGGGAGACCCACAAGTACTGCACAAACACCCAGACCACGGCAAACATCTGTATGGCCAATATTTTTTTTCCATCTTCACTCATATGATAACCGAATGAGTTTTATCTCAATTGATAGTTTTTAACACACAGAATATGCCTAGGTAGGCTTGCCTACTTATTTTTGGTCGTGGCTACCTGGCAAGTTGATGTGAACAGGTAGGTCAATATATACCTATATTCGATACTACATCGATCTGTTCGAATCGAAATTGATATCATAGGTAAGATACTGTAATTACAAAACCAATCATATAGGCTTGCCTGCAAAAACTAAAAAAAAAACTAAAAAAATAGCTTTGACCACTTTTCGATAGGCAAGTTATCATTTGTTTATAAATTATATTTGATAAAAAATATGTCTCATGGAGTTATCAGATCGGTGAAGGTCGATGTTCCACGTCTCCTCTACTATTGTGTTGTGTTAAATCATACGCATGAAATATTGCAATTATATATTACTAGCGGACCCGGCAGACGTTGTCCTGCCCGGAAAACAGCTACCAAATTTGATTGCTTATATATTAAAAAAATAACGAACCAGACTATGCTTATATCAATAAGAATTTCAAATACCTACAATGGATATTATAAAAAAGATGTAGTAATCGAGTTTTGATAATAGAGATTTAAATGAAGGACTAGTACTTTTATTATAACTCGGATTTGCATAATTATGTTATATAATTTAAGCTTAATTTTGTACGTTGCCTACCATCTTGACTATTTTTTTTAGCTAAACGGTTGCTCTAGCTTTAACATTGCTTTTAAACTCTTTTAAGTAAAAAAATGTTTCAAATTTTCTTTCAAGTTAATCACAACTGATACTTTTTAAATATACTCCATTTTTTAAACAGTATTGTATCACTTAAGTAAAATGCTTAAAGTCACATTAAAAGTCATTTGCCTAATCGACAATTATTCATAAACGTTTCATAAATGTTATTTCAAAAATAGATGGCCGCCAAAATTAAAGGAAAATTATAACAAAATAATCGTAGGTAATATAAAAAACTAGCTTCTGCGCGCGACTTCGTCGGCGTGGACTCCGCTCCTATTGGTTTTAGCGTGATGATACATAGCCTATAGCCTTCCTCGATAAATGGGCTATCTAACAGTGAAAGAATTTTTCAAATCGGCCTAGTAGTTCCAGAGATTACCGCGTTCAAACAAACAAACAAACAAACAAACAAACAAACAAACTCTTCAGCTTTATATATTAGTATAGATATATAAAAAAGACTCGACTTAAACACACAAAGTACGTTTACCTTGAAGTACGAAGGAAAGTTTAATAAGGTTGCGTTATGATCTAAGTTGCATACTTCTACACAAGGTGTGCGGTAATAACTGGTAATGTTTACGTCCGATTATTTCGCATAATTAAAAAAAAAACAACCCTTTTATAATTTTTAACGAAAAATGACCGCTTAAAGATTTTATGTAAGCCGTAACGAAGTCCACTTTAATTTGAAGCAGATGCACTTTAGTGCTGCGTTTGAAAAGTATAGGTACTTACTTGAAATATTAATTATTTTATTTTATTAACACGTATATTTCTAATATTTTAATTACATTGTATATTCAAGTACAATATATTTACGTTTAAATAGCGGTATTCAAAATGATTGTAATGTTAAATTTATAACAATAGAAAAAACAAGCGAAACTTAAGCAATAATTTGCTTCCCTACAATTACATATAATCGTACATACCGTACGGTATTTAGAGAAAACATTTGAAAAAAGTAATGAACTATGTCGCATTCCGATAGCCATATTAGATGCGAAATCACGCATGTGTAATCAATTATTATAATATATTATCATGAAAGTATCATTAACAATATCTGCATATGCAAGAGGCATACTTTAGTAGATTGACAATTTTCTTGGCTTAAATTTGTCAATTTTACTATCTATTTTTGATTTTTCTTTGATTCTTATTTTAAGTTATTTACTTCACATTTAAGTAAACACTTATAAAATATTAACATACGGGTAATCTTTTCGCTATCTTAAAATTACTTTACAGATGCAAGTAAACTATGCCGTTTAAACGAGGCATGAATTTCGCACGGCGCGTGCGCATACGTGACTACCATTCTGATTGTCTTAATTATATCAAAGGTGATGCGGAAAGCTCTTTGAAGCTTTATTATTTGTTTTAAAGTTAAAATATTGATTTAATTAATACAGTGTATTTTTCTTTATGGATTTTTAGATTTGATTTTACATGTTATTATTATGAGATTATATATTATTTTATTTAAAGGTCGTTATTAAAAGTTTGGAGTGAAATGGTATATTATTGTACTAAATCTGTTGGACGGAGTATATATGTGATTAGGTTTGACGTAAAGATAGGTAAAAACAGTAGACGACGCGTAGTTAATAGTGGACTAGGTACTTTATTTCCTGAGAAATATTATAAAATATTTAGGTAAAAAGATGTTTAATTATAATTATGTCTTACATGTTAGGACTATCAGTATATAGTACAGGTATATTATGGATAAAAAATATAACTAGGTCTAGTATTTTTATTGTATATATAAAGTTGGGTATGGCAGAAGAAACATGAAAGCAGAATAAATGCAGTTGAGATGAGAGCGTTAAGAAGTATGATAGGAGTTTTATTTATTTATTTATTTATTTATTTATTTATTTATTTATTTATTTAATGCATAAACTTAAACCTAACATTACAGTAATTAAACCAATTCGTTAGATAAGTTGATCACAAAATCACATTTCATCCACAGATTTTTGAGTAGGTTTAAATAACATTTAAACTTAAAAATCACCTAAATACAATTAAATCATAAAAATTCAAATTAAAAATCAATTAAATCATTCAATAAGAGCATTATATAACATTAATAATAATAATAAAAAAATAATAGTGTCAACTAGCATTACCTATTATACATAATAAATGTTGAATTAGTATTGTGTGTGTATAAATCTAGCATTACTATCTAAACAATTGAATTAAATTTAAAAATCAACAAAATACAAATCAATTCAAATAATTTAGTCAAATCAATAAACAACAATAATAATTCTAATTTCAATTAATTAAATAATAAAATTTTAAAAACACTAAAAAAAATCGCTTAAAATCAATTCAATTATGTTAAACCGAATGATGTCAGCAAAATAAATAATGTCATACAAAATTCAATTATGTCAAATTGAATGATGTCAACAAAATAAATAATGTCATACAAAATTTAATTATTACCTAAACAATTAATTACACAATATTCTATAATATACCCTTGTGAACTCGTCCAGTGTACAACCAAACAGATCCACATGGCTTGCCGCCGCGTTGAGCAGTCGCAGCGCCCGCGTGAGCGGCAAGTTAAACTGAGTGACAGGTCGGATTAGAAATAGTGAGATACGGAAACGTTGTGGTCTGAAAGAAGATGTAGTGACAAAAATTGAGAAGGGTATGCTGAGATGGTTTGGCCATGTTGAGAGAATGAATGAAGAGCGATTGACAAAAAAAGTGTATAAGGCAAGTGTGAATGGGAGTGTTGGGAGGGGTAGACCTAAAAGAGAAACCAAGACCAAATCGGTGACGTCTTGAAAAAAGGCCAGGTCAAGAGTACCCTAAACCGAAGAGCATGTATGAAAGGAATAATGAAAGTGGACGAAGCGAAACAAGTATGTAAGGATCGTAGCAAGTGGAAAGAAGTGGTCTCTGCCTACCCCTACGGTAAAGAGGCGTGATTATATGTATGTATGTAGTATTTTTATTATAGGTCTAGGTATTTTTATATATATAACTAGGTCGGCAACCCAATTCCCCGCAGGAGCTCTTGCTACTTTACTCACCAACAGGAACACAACACTGCTTGAAAACAGTGTTATTTAGCTGTGATCTTCTGTAAAGTCGAGGTCCTACCCCAGTAAGGCTGCTCCAATTGTCATTTTATTGCATTTTATTTATTGAAAACAAGATATTTACAATTATTGTAATAATCAGCGACTAGGTGAGCGTGTCCTGTGGATACCAAATACAATTGCAAAAAGATGTTCTTATAAGCAAAATTTTTTAAAAGAAAACTTGTAAAGAATGTACTTAATATCCCACAGGATCAGAGCTTAATCCACTACGCTGCTCCAATGCGGGTTGGTGCATTAAGAATATTTATACATATGTATCTATTGTTATATATATTTGTATATTTTTTCCGTTACTTTAAAAAAATCGATGTAACAAAACCTGATGTTGCAATAACCGCAATTAAACGGCGCTATGTACCTACCATTATCGGTAACCGCAGTGACATCGTAAGCATTTTATGAAGCTATACTTAAATATATCTACATCGAATAAAAACTCGATTAATACTTTTTAATTACGAGAGGCAAGAAACTCCGCAGTTACTTTTAAAAAAGTAAGTTTTAAGTTTCGTGCCGATTGTTCTCAAATGCAAAGCATTTTATAATTATTTTTTATTTCTTTTATTTTTAGTTTGCGTTAATTTTCGTTATGATATTCATGATTAGGAGGTCAAATTACGTTATTATACCAAATTTCATATCGATCGGCGGTAAGAGCTTAACGGAAATACACCCAAAACTTCTTTAGTTGCTCCTACACGTAAACGTAACTCTGTCTCTTTCTATCTTCACTAAATTATATCTCCTTCTTAGCTTCCGTTCACCTCATCTGATCACACTTTTCGTAACGCTCTCGACACGCATTCACCACTTTAATCCCCAAGTCAAGCGTGCGTAAAGAAGTTGTATTTCAATTATAACTTAACAAATAACAAAGAACTCACGTTTTTCCTTAGTGTTAAATTTACTATCTCAACATCTTAGAATTTTTTCTAGAGCCATCGACATAAACAGTTCAAGTTAAATTCCCTTGTTATTGCTATTTTAATTATTTGTCGCGGAATACAAATAGGATCGGCATTAAATATAAGTCAATTACTAGCAATAAAGGAAACAATTATTTTTTTCATTATAATTATTTGTTGATAGAATGAAGATATAACTGGGTATACTATATGGCAGGAATACTTCTTGAAAATAATTGTAACTCTAATTATATAATAATACCGTATTAGTTGATTTTATTCACACGTTTTAAAAGAAAATGTCTCTATAACTCACTTGCGGTTATATTCATGTGTGTTAGCTTTTAAATATTGGTTTTAATTATATTTAATTTATGTTACGTTTTTGAAGTGAAACTTCTTAAAAACCGTTGTGATTTGACACTCGATAAAACAAAAATTCTTAACGATAAACACATATAAATGCACTAGCTTCTGCGCGCGACTTCGTCGGCGTGGACCCCGCTCCTATTAGTCTTAGCGTAATGATATATAGCCTATAGCCTTCCTCGATAAATGGGCTATCTAACACTGAAAGAATTTTTCAAATCGGACCAGTAGATCCTGAGATTAGCGCGTTCAAACAAACAAACAAACAAACAAACAAACAAACAAACAAACAATCAAACAAACTCTTCAGCTTTATTATATTAGTATAGATTGGAGAGACTGAAATAGATTATATTACACATTTTTTATATTTTCGGTGAAAAATAATAATCTCGTAGGCTACTTTTTAGATGTTTCTCGAGTGCCGTGTGCACACACACACTTTTATTTTTATTAAAATAACTAGCTGCCCAGAAAGATTTCGTTGTGGTAAAAGTTAATAATTTTTTTTTTTAATTAAAACCTTCCATGGACCTTAAAGAACGATACAAATAAATTAGCCGAATTGGTCGAGCCATTCTTCAGTTATGCGCTTAGCAACATTCATTTTTATTATTTTTTTATTTATTTTTTTAATTTTTAATTAATTTATTTAATTTTTATTATATTGAATTAATAACACTAGTTAAGGCCAATGCATACGTAACGTGGACGGGACGCGGACGAGACGGAGACGTGAAGTTTTGGAATATCGTTTCTTACGTTTCAATTTTGTGTTTAGTTTTTTTTTTTTTGAAAATGATTTTTTTTTTACTTCGTTAAGTGTGTAAACACCTTATGACGAAAAAAATGTTTTGATTTTGATTTTGATTTTTACAAAATGTATAGCAAAGAGCAAGAGATGTATAGGACAATGCATACGGAACGGAATCACGTACGTGACGGGGCACGTGATTTTGTATGAAACGAACTTCACGTCCCGTCCCGTACGGGAAAAAAACACGTTACGTATGCATTGGCCTTTAAATATTAAGATTGTAAATTATTGATTTCACTGAAATTCAAAAAACAACACAAAGTATAAGTAACAAAATCAATATTAAGCTGTAATGACTGTAAGAGGTTACAGATAATGATAATACCTACTTATTTCACTCAGTCGGTCGCCAATGTCACGTAGAGCAGAGTGTATGCGAAAATTTATCGATGCGCTAAATATTTTCGTTAAATTTTAAAGACAAACTAGCAAACCCGGCGAACTCCGTTTCATCACCAGATTTTCCCGCTTTTCTGTTGAAATTTTTCCTGAATTTTCTTTGCTATAAACCTCACGGAGCCCGAGACCTTTCCAAAGAATGCAAAACCGTGGAAATCGGTTCGTGCGTTCTGGAGTTATAGCGTCAGGAAGGAAAACCCGACTTATTTTTTATATAGTAGATGAACTATGAGTAATTCAGTTAACAGTCCTAAAATTACAACAACAGAATGTTGTTCACAAGTTCATCGAATTTAGAATTATTATTTCATTTACTTGTATAAATTTCACAATCAACAACTTATATCCTAATAAAAAAATTGCGAGAAATGTCAAAGTTTGACGTTTTGTTTATGTTTTATTTATCCCCAATAGGGAGTTGACGTTTTGTTTAATTAGCTGAAGATCAATACTATCACACGCTGGCCAAAGTCTAGCACAGTTAGGCTTCGAAGCTTTTTTTTTATATCGCAGGGTAACCCATTTACGGGTGATATCCAGGACGCCCGGGTAGGCAGTCCTAGACCGTATGTTGGACTCAGCATTTGGGGTGCCACTACCGCACTAAACCCTCTGCGGCAGCCTTTAGCCGCTTTAATTGGAGGATCCCAGATCTGCACGCAACAGCATCCCTCCAGCGACAGGCTGGCCTCGGCAAAAAGGCCAGACTTCTCCTCCATGGGTACTGTCCGGTTGAGCTCTGAACAGTCCCGACGACGCCGTGTCTAGCAGGACCGCGTTTCCATCCCGGCCCGACACTGGCACAGGGGCTTCGAAGCTTGTGACATTTTATTTTTAACTAGCTTCTGCGCGCGACTTCGTCGGCGTGGACTCCGCTCCTATTGGTCTTAACGTGATGATATATAGCCTATAGCCTTCCTCGATAAATGGGCTATCTAACACTGAAAGAATTTTTCATATCGGACCAGTAGATCCTGAGATTAGCGCGTTCAAACAAACAAACAAACAAACAAACAAACAAACAAACAAACAAACAAACAATCAAACAAACAAACTCTTCAGCTTTATTATATTAGTATAGATTATTATTATTTATTTTTTTTTGTATTTTTATATTCGTTTAGCAATACTGTAAAGAGTCTAGCACAGACTAGCTACATAAGTTTTGACATTTTAATTTTTTATCAATTCCATCAATAAAATGTGTAAAGTCTACTACAAAGTGACTATAAAGTCCGGTATACCCAGTGCAGTATACATGAATAAATAGCGTTTCACCGTAGCTATGGACGGCGTCACGCTCCAAGCGTCCGTTAGCGCGATCAATGCAAGAATGTGCTTAATTATTTTGAACCTAATCTTTTATACTTGGATGCGAATAGAGTACATACTTGGGGTTACATTTCTTTATTTTTATACGGAAATTAACTGACAATTTATTTCTTTGAACTTTCCGTTTCCAGGATGATCCGTGCAATTTGAATTTGAAAAAGAAAAATTGGTTTTATTTAAAAAAATGCAGTGGTAGTGTAGTTTAGTTGAGTAAGTATGAATTATTCTCTGTGGAAGATAAATTGTTTACAACTATGGGATCAATACAAGAACTCTTTAAATTCTAGTGCGTTTGTAACTGAACTATCCTAAATCAGTCTGTAAACGTCATCCGTATAGAAAAAGGTAGAGCACAATTGCAGAATAATTCCCCCATTTCCCATAGATGAATAATTTCCCCGTCATGAATAACGACAAATTTTAAATTATTCTCGTATATTAGGCACATCTTTGTATTTTACCGTAATATACATTTATATCTAATGATCTTACAAGTTTTACTTTGACATCTTCTGCATAATATAATATATTATAGCTTATTAAAAACGCTAAAACTGTTTAGTGTTAGAATATCAAATTTTAGCAAATAAAAAAAATCTCCTGAAAATATATAAACTAGATATTGCTTTAAAAATAAACATGGCATATAAAGCAGTAGGTATAATAAAAAAAGATATTTATAAAGAGTTTAATATGTATATTGACAATAGACACAGCTGAAGATTATTGGATTTAATCTATACTCGATAACTTAATCCACAGTAGCTGGACGGATAACACTGTTTATTGAATAATGTAGCCATCCAATAGAGAAACGGATTACTCTATTTGCCGACGACATATACGAGAAAACTATTGGCAAATAATCAACTACTTGTAACTGGTAGTTGGCTGGCTTATGGCTCTAACTGGTTTATTGACAATCCAAAGATAAACAGGGATTTTTCTCTTCTATACCTTTTCTCTTGTTCTTCTTCTTTCTTTTTAATTTTACGTACTTTACAGATTTAATGAAAGTTCTTATTTACAAAAACAACAGTAACTTCTATATTATGTACTAGCTTCTGCGCGCGACTTCGTCGGCGTGGACTCCGCTCCTATTGGTCTTAGCGTGATGACTAGAGACCGGATTATATGCAACATAAAAAGCTTGTTATATGCATGCAAATATGCATGAAAAATGCTTGAAATATGCACGGAAATAGGCAGAATATGCAAAATTAAATGGTAAATTTTATGAAAAAAGTAAGTTTTTATTTTTTTTTTATTTCAAAATCAGTATACAATAAGTAAATTACTTTTTGATAGGCGAAAATAAGTATCGTAACATGAAATTAAAATTATTTAAATTTTTTGTAAACGTAAACAATCAAGTATTTTTCCAAAATTTCAGTGGTGAGATTGTGTCTTCGCTCATTTAGAATATTTTTGTAAGTGGAAAAGGTTCGCTCCACATTGACTGAGGTAACTATGGGTAGCATTTTAACTTGGGTGCTATGTTAGTACTTATAGTTTCTGGCAAAAGTTCTGCCGTCCCATTTGAAACTATCAATTAGACACAAACTTTCAAAACCTGGGTTATTGTTCAATATGTTTTCAAAGTTTTTTTTACGGCAATGTTATTGGCAACGTAGAGTTAATTTGGCGTTGTTTGGATAGATTCAGTCGATGCCAGACCGCGAGTTTCAAGCTTTTTAATACTTTCAGGTATGTAGGAAAAATTAGTGCAAATCACGGCTATGTAATATTGTAAATGTACCGATAATATGCATCATAACTAGATCTTAGGTAAAATATGCTGTTACCGCTGAGAATGGCCTAAATAAGCAAATGCATATGCAAATATGCAAATGCATATAATCCGGTCCCTAGTGATGACTATAGCCTTCCTCGATAAATGGGCTATCTAACACTGAAAGAATTTTTCAAATCGGACCAGTAGATCCTGAGATTAGCGCGTTCAAACAAACAAACAAACAAAAAAACAAACAATCAAACAAACAAACAAACTCTTCAGCTTTATTATTTTAGTATAGGTAATAATAATATTATAATTATATAGCATATTTTTTAAGGTGAATCTACATTGACTGTATATCATAATAGAACTTTCTAGGTAAATTTTTTTACGGAGATTGTTCTCTCTTCAACACGAATAAATCTCCTTCATTTATGGTATTCTTTACCCTTTGTGGCATTAGCGATATAATATAATATACTTTGTTACAACCGTATAAAAAAAATGATTCATGACAAATTTAAAAATACAATTTCCAACACAATTTCGCTTGTCGGAAACAAGCTTACATTTGCTAAAAATCATATTCTACTGATTTCGATCACCAAATAAAAAATTTACAGTTTAATATATTCAATCACGAGAGGGTAAACCACGAATATGTAATGAGTGTTATTGCTTTTTATTAATTGATTATTATTCGCTTCCGATTGCAAGTTTTGTCGAAGATAATCTAATATTTGAAATCCTTTAACGATGTGTTAACATACACGCAAACACTTCGGAAATGTGAGACGCACGCGTGGCGTAGATAAATGATGTTTTTATATGACTAGATAGGCAAAGAAGTGTACGACCCACCTGATGGTAAGCGGTTACTGTAGCTAAAAAAAAGGAATTAAGGAAGTTAAAAATAATGTGAAATAGTGTGGGAACCCATCCTGTGTGCGAAAGACGATGTATGAAAGAAAACAATAAGTATGCATCATGAAACTACGACGGTGACTCAAACATGTCGAACGCATGGGGGAGTCGAGCAGTTAAGAGAGCTCATGTGGGTCGAACAACTGGACGTAGAATGGCGGGTCGCCCCAGGTACCGCTGGAAGGTTGGGAAATCGTGCAAGATTGGGCGAAGAATCATCGCGTTCTTACTCTTAAGTGATACAACGAATAAAACCGTTATTTCTAACAAAATAACAAACTAAAACACATTCCACAATCGAGAAATAAGCAGAAGCTTATCAATTCAATGCAATTCATTATTTATTTTAGCACCACAATAGAAACACTCTCCACAGACACAATGTTTTATAGTCAGATCGTAATAAGCACAATAAATATAAATAAATGATAATTATCTACTTTACGTTTGACTGATTATAGAAAAAATGCTCTATGAAAGTATACAGTACAACACAAGTAGGGTTGTCAAAGCAGTAGAAAATAACTCGACTCATTTGCATTGAACACAATTTTTCTCTTGCATGGAATTCTCGGATATCGACCATTTCTTTTTTCGTACTTCATGGAACTTGGTAACCTGGATTAATGACTGTAACTGCATTTTATATAGCTGTCTCTTTTATTTGTGATGTGTTAGAGTGAGATAGTTAGTCGATGCAAAATATACAGCGTTAGTAAGGTTTAAATATTTGCTTCTATTAGGCATGTTTGTTTGATTAATGTAATTGCAATAGCGTTATTTTCTGGTCGTGTCTTTCACGTGTGTTAGAACGAGATGGTTGGTGATGGTTTTTTTACTTATATGGGAATGTTGTAACATTTCCTACTAGCAATATTATTTCCTGTTTGTCTGTCTCTTTCTTTGGTTCTATGTTAAAAAGAGGTAGCAGATCGTTTTTGTGCAATTTTTCTGGTACGAGTAAGTCATTGATATTGAAATCTTAAATAAAACCTTTCGCCTTTACACACATTATACATAACCAAAAGTCGAACTCGTGACTGATAGCACAATAGCAAGTCAATATGACCACGTTACCCGCTTTACCTAAATGATCTGGTAGATCATCCGATTTGAATTGTATTGACATTTTAAGTTTTTGTTTGCTTCTATGGAGCCATATCAGAATTTTTCGATCACACCTCTCTCAATTAACAGGATATAATCAATGTATCTATCTATCTACTCCTTTTCAATTCAATCTGATTAATTTAGATATTAGTACCTACCTACTTTCAAGATGTATTTTTAGTTTAAGAAAAATACATCTTATAGCCCAAATAATTTTGAATTAATATACAATATAAGATGTTTTTAATTGTTTCACACGGGATCAAGTGACGAGTGTACGTTAAACAAGCAACAATAGTAGGGGTGAAAGTGACAATGTTAGTGGTGACTAGTGTTTACACAGCTAACTTACGAGAAAGGAGGTAGTCTGATATGGACACTTCTAATGCCGTCAACATCTACCCTCAAACTTCAGTCTCGCGGACAAGACATTCGTAGATAATGTCGAAATATCGAGCTCCGCAAAATGAAAATAAAAAACATGGTAAATATCCCGTTTATGAATAATTTTAGTTATCATACAATGTCTTCGAAGCTCAAAAATATTCTTGAAATACAAAGTATTACTTCCACAAGGAAAGAATAATTACGACTATAATTAATATTAACAAACATTTAGTTCCTGGTTATTGTCTATATTTGTCCTTTTCTAAGCCTATAAGCAAGAGCGAGACAAGCAACAACAGTTTGAAGTTTCTTGGAAATTTCTTGTTACAAAGGAAAGGACAAATTAATTCCATAGTCTTGTCACCACTTTTGATTCTTTCAAACGCTAGAATCGTTCAAGGTGATGTAATGAAAGAAAAAATTAGGACGAATTGTGTGCATCCGCTGTAGTGAACTGCCAATCCGGAAATCTAAGCAGAGTGGAGGATCAAACTCAGTCCCTGTTTCTTGGCAAAACAGGTATTTTGTTATCACTGGAATATTTAAATATTTACAGACTTTTACAAGAAGTGGTCTAAATGAAAGTTCAAATTTTTTTGTCTTAAACTTTCAACTCAATTTTGATTTATCATTTGTATTTACTAATAATACTGAGATAAAAATATAATAAAATGATATTATATTATACTTACCAAAAATACTAAAATGCATAGTAATAAAAAAAATTACCTACAAAGGTGATTTTATCGATGAGAGAGCGCTTACCTTTGGGTATATGGGTAAGGTACAGTAGCAACCATCAGAAAGTGTACGAATTTTAAGGAAACAAACAATATTGATAAAAGTAGGTTTACAAACTCAATAATATCATTGAGTATATGATAATCCTTTACAAATTAATTAAATTTAATGTGAAGTTACTGAAGTAGTGTTTTACTACCCACATATTGCACCGTTATTTGAATGTTCTCATTCATAATTCTAGATTTAGAATTTAGGCTAGTAACGTTTATTCAACTTAATTTTCCTTAGCAATCTTTTATCAATTAGGTACCCGAGATAAACACATCGGTAAACACAAAATTAACCTACAAATTTCGACCTTTGGATAACAAAGTATTCTCTTTCTGACATTGACTGATTATATTTAATAATCTTCGCACGAAACAAAAGAAGGTTTCCTATTAACGTACCTCACGGATCTTAGACGCATCTAGATTACACACATCAATGCGATCTAATATTATTTTTATCAATTTCTTACAAAGCTTTCTAATTTCCACCTAAAGGATTATTATTTCTACATTCAAAATTTTACTCTAACTCAATGTGATAGAGACAAAGCTCGAATGACAAAAGAAAAATAGTGTACAGAAAATAGAACCACATGCATTAATCATATGAATCCAAATTGTTTAATGAATGTTTATTAGCAATCGATTTACGGCCTTATGTCTTAGTTACTTGAACTTGAATTTCTTTGTGTGTTATGTTCTCTATAAGGCGAAGTAAATACAGAGATTGACATTTAAATAGTTAAGTTGAAGTGAAAGGTGATATTTTTGATTAAAATTGGAAAATAATTGCGTCTCCCACGAGTAGTACGCAGTCGTTTTTGTCTTTTTTTTGTTTTTCGTTCGAGAATATTCCTGTTGCGATTGTGTGAACTGGATTACACCGGATGTTACCGGTTTTGAGTGTTTTTGTTTATAATAGTTGCAATTGTGTAAGAGAAATTATTTTAATTATGTGCCGTGACCTTAGATAAACGGAAAAATAGAATAACTACAAATTACTTAAAAAAAGAACACATTTATATTAGGTTATGGTGAAATTAAATAAAAATATTTCAGACAGAATAAAAAAATTATAAACGTGTAAAAAACTAAGCCGATAAAGCTAAACCGTCATTTTACATTTTTGTTTTCGTTTCAAAATCGCGATTTTAGCCTGTTTTTAAAAGTCAATATTCTTTTTTCAAAACAAAAAAAAAGTCTACACGGCCAAAAAGAAACAAGTACTAAAAAATAGTTTTCTCGAAATTCAAAGTCGTAGAAAGTCAAACGAATGGAGATTTATATAAAAAACATATATACCATAAATTACTATCTCTATCTAGAGATGATCTCATGAAACCAACGTTTTCATTTTTCTCGCTTCACTCGACCGACTGCATTACCATTAATTAATAAGCAATAATAACTGTACATAAAAATAGCTTTAACGATCGCAGAACAACGATAGTAGCGGAAGTTCTATCAATAGAGATGAAATGAGGGAAAGAGGCTTGGTTTAATTATTATTTTATTTTGTTTTAACTTTTAAGTAAAATGTGTCATAGTAACTATAATTTTAGTGTTTTTTATTTTTATTTTATGAAAATTGTAAAGTACTTTTTAGTAGATGTATCGCTTATTTTTATGAGGAATTTTATTTAACAATTGAACACGAAAAAGACATTTTTTTAATTATTTATATTCAATATTGTGACAAACTTACAAACTATTTTAATATATTATTAAACTATTTTAAACTATTTTACAAACTATTTTTACTACAAAACATTCTAAGAAATAAACTGTGATGTAATTCCAATAACCAAAAGTTGAATGGACGAAAGCTTTTCTTCGTTTAGGGACAAGGATTTAAGTTACCACTGCTTTATCCACTAACTACAATACGCTAGTGTCAAAACTCAGTGAACCAATAAACTCAAATGATATACTAGACGGACTTGTTCAGGTATACAATTAGTTGTTTCAGTCTATTTTGATGTCATTTTTAATTAGTTATTTGTTCTTAGTTGTTAAGAAATCCCGGAAGAGGAAAACGTACCATAACGAATTCATCTGGACCTGACATTACTTGCAAAAAATATAACGTTACGGTTTTCAGTTTACATTTCTTTATTTAATTTATAATGAAAAAAATTAAAAAAATGTATTCTAGTTTTATGGACATAAACAAGAGAAATATTACCAACGATAAAGATTTTATTGTATGCTTTCCATATTTTTATACATGTTTTAAAAAATTTTTTTTTACTATTATTAAAAAATAGAAGTAATAATAATTATCAAAAATTAATTACTATAATCCGACGCCGCGTTGGCGCGGCGGTTACAGCACTGGATTGCGATTGGCTGTTGCGCGGGCGGTTGCGGGTTCGATTCCCGCACACGACAACATTTGTATTGGCCATACAGATGTTTGCCGTGGTCTGGGTGTTTGTGCAGTCCTTGTGGGTTACCCCACCGTGCCTCGGAGAGCACGTTAAGCCGTCGGTCCCGGTTGTTATCATGTACACCTGATAGTGATCGTTACTCATAGTAGGGAATATATCCGCAAAATCCGCATTGGAGCAGCGTGGTGGATTAAGCTCCGATCCTTCTCCTACATGGAGAAGAGGCCTATGCTCAACAGGCTGAATCGTGATCGATCGTGAATGACTATAATTTTGCAGTATCACTACATAGTATAAAACAAAGTCGCTTCGTCCCTATATATATATGCTTAGATCTTCAAAACTACGCAACGGATTTTGATGCAGTTTTCTTTAGTAAATAGAGTGATTCCAGAGGAAGGTTTATATGTATAATATATGCATAATATAGTAGAGGAACACTGATAGTTTTTGCAACCGTGCGATGCCGGGGTGGGTCGCTAGTATTATAATATACTGCAAAATTAATATATCATATAATCACGGTTTTTTTTATATTAACGTCTCCTACTATAAGGCCCGAGTGTAAATAAAACCATTATGTAGACGTACACACTACAAACAAAAACGCACAATCATTTGCATGATCCATACAATTGACTAGCCTGTTATCGTAGTTTGTAGTGGCCCTGCTTTCTGCTCCGCGGGGTTCGATTCCCACCTGAGTATGGTATATGTAATATTTGTGTTTATAATTTCTAAATATTCATAGTCTGTCATTCATAGTCTGGGTGTAATATTTGTATTTATATATGTATAATTTCTATGTATATTCATCAAATAAATATGTAGCTATAACAGTCGGCTGCTAGCCTGCTACCTATCTATAATTCTATAACACAAGCTTACTTTAGGGACAGACGACCGTGTGTGTAACTGTGTATGTTATAAGATATTTATTTATTTATTTACAAATGCATGTCATAATGTGGGTTCGTAGCCTATTGTTGTGAATTTATATGTGCAAATTCATCTTCAAATGATATGCATGGACAGGGGCGGCCTTACCCATTGCGAGGCCCCGGGCGGCAAGTCTTAGCGAGGCCCTTTGTCCTTCTAGTCTACTCTAGAGATAGGTACTGCTCTTAAAATTATTTGTGATAGCTTATTGGATTCGGAAATGACATCTATAAAAATTTTCTGAAAGCCTGTATTAGCATATAAAAAATTGCAAAAGTTATAAAAAATTTAAAAAAGGAAAAGAAATGGTATTTCGTTTTTTGCCAATATTTCATAAACTGTGAATATTTGAGAAAATTCAAAAAAAGATTCTGAAAGAAGAAGCTATATTTCCAATAAAAAACTTCCTAAAACCGGAACTCTATCTCCATTATTTATAATTTTAATTTAATGCTGAAAATTGGTCTCCACGTGACATTTTTAGGTTGCGCGTGCGGCGTCAAAAGCTAGTACAACACATTGGTTAATTTATTTACTTACTTACTACTTAGGTTCCTGTGTCCCCTAGCTGGGGCAGAAGGCGTCCACAGTGCATCTACATCCCGAGCGGTCCTGAGCGTCTTTCTTGATCTCACTCCAGGTCTTTCCGATGGCCTTGGCTTCGTCAATGATTGTCCGCCTTCAGGTTTGTTTTGGACGGCCACGTTTGCACTTTCCTTGGGGGTTCCAGTCTAGGGCTTGCCTCGGTATATGGTTGGGATCCCTCCGGAGAGTGTGGTCTATCCAGCTCCATTTGCGGCGTTTGATCTGCCGGTCGATCGGGCTTTCACTGCAGCGCTCCCAAAGGTGTTCGTTAAAGATTATGTCGGGCCAGTAAATACCGAGGATTCTACGAAGGCATCGGTTAACGAAGACCTGGAGCTGATGCGAGATGGCCTTGGTGACCTTCCATGTCCCACACCCATAGGTACAGCAAAACGGTTTTTACGTTTGAAAAATTTATTTAAGGTAGGTATTGAAATTTTTTTTATAAATTTGAAAAAAATTATGGTGTATTCTGAACATCATAAATACTTAATTCCCGTTGGAAATTTTACTAAAAGTTAACTTTTCAACAAGTTAAACGATTATTAATTAACAAAATTTTCTCGAAATTCGTAAAAAAATTTCGCTTAGTAGGGCCTTTTTTATATACATAATTAACTAGATCACGCCATAAAAGCTAAAAATATATTCATACTTTGTTTATAATAATTTTTGTACTTGAACAAAATATACTGGTGATTTTTCCAAAAAATGATGATTTTTCTGGAACTATTTACTATTACTACTTATTGGAAATATCCTTCTCTTTCAGAATCTTTTTTGAATTTTTAGAAATTTCTTAAATATTAAGTTTATGAAATATTGGCAAAAAACGAAATGCAATTTTTTCCTTTTTTTAATTGTTTATAACTTTTGCAATTTTCTATGTGCTAATCTCACGCTTTAGCATTTTTCTAGACGTCATTCCGAATCCAACGAGCACTGCAACGAGATTAATGTGTGATAACACATAATTTTAAGAGCAGTACGTAACTCTATTTTCGACCATTTTCAACCTGTCGACTAGACTATTCGGCTTTTCCTAAGACTAAAATCTTTAATTAAAGCACAATAATCTAACGAATGAGCTACGTCATTTTCGATTGAAAGAATAGCAATGACTGAAAGCCGATCTTGTGTCATCGAATTCCTCAAATATCTTTTAATAATTTTAATAAAAAAATACAGTTAAAAATCTATATTATTTTTAATTTGCTTGGGTTGTTGCGCGAGGCCCCTGCAAGCGCGAGGCCCCGGGCGATTGCCCCGTTCGCCACCCCCTAAGGCCGCCACTGTGCATGGAATCAAATATAACCTTACTGCAGTGGTCAGAATACTGTCTGTGTAAAAGTGTTTTCTATAATCTGGGAATTTGTGCTAGTACATTTTGTGTTTCCGGACCCCCTACACTAGAGCAAGTCCTAGTGGGCGCTGTGGAGTGCGATCATGATCGCGATTCAACCTGTAACATGCACATATGTACCTATATATCACTAGCGGCCTCCCGCGGCTTCGTACGCGTGGAGTCAGTTATTTCCAAATAATTTTTAATTATAGTCGAAAAAGCTAAATACCCAATGAGAGGAAAAAATAAAAGAAAGATAAAAACAATCAATATTTAGACGAATTTTTAGAATCAATGAAATCGATGGATATTATTTTTCATTGGACTTTCATACAAACTACCATCCCCTGTTTTAACCCCAAAAGGTGGTTAATTTCTAAAGATACATTATTAGTACACCTCAACACCATCTATAGAGCATACATTTTGAATTTCAAGTCTTTTTTACTTCAAAAACATAGGACTTTCGTACAAACTTCCAACCCCCGTTTGACCCCCTTAGGGGTAGAGTTTCGTGAAACCCTTTCTTAGCGCATATTTACTCCCTATAAAGAACCTACCTGCTAAATTTCAAGTTTGTAGGTGTTATAGTTTCTGAGATTTCGTGATGAGTCAGTGACCTTTCTTCTTTTATATACTCGTACATATATGTACCTACAGATTTTCTCCATGTGGGAGAAGGATCGTTGAGTTGTCGTCGTTAAGTGCATTTATTACTATTTATTATATTATCTGTTTCAATTCTTGTTACAAATATTTATAAAACACTTTTTAACAATACATTCCACTTTAGATGATAAAGATATGAAGTCTTAGACGTCTTTCACATGGGCCGTCTTGCATGACGACCGTTCTAGTGCAGTAGTGACGAAAGTTTCATAAACATAGATAGTCACAGGTTGAATTCCTCTTGTGGCGGATATTTGTATTTGCATTATTATTTGTTTCTCGCTTAAGTTTCCTAGATGTGTTATCATGAAGACCTAAATCTCTCAAAAATTTTCACAAAAATTAACGGATCAGGGAGGGCTTCGCTATCAATACAATTCATATGGGAACGATTTGTGTTGACAGCGAAGGCGTCTATTGTACCATAGGAATACAACAGAAACTGAGAGCAGTATTTTTTAATTGTGGTCTTGGGTAATGTTGAAGTACTTCCCCGGTTTCGCTGCTCCAGATTTTGAACAAGATATTTCGTACTCTACCCTACTTCAATAAATCTATACTTAATATAATAAAGCTGAAGAGTTTGTTTGTTTGATTGTTTGTTTGTTTGTTTGATTGTTTGTTTGTTTGTTTGTTTGAACGCGCTAATCTCAGGATCTACTGGATCGATTTGAAAAATTCTTTCAGTGTTAGATAGCCCATTTATCGAGGAAGGCTATAGGCTATATATCATCACGCTAAGACCAATAGGAGCGGAGTCCACGCCGACTAAGTCGCGCGCAGAAGCTAGTTTTTAATAAACATTGGTCTAAGTAAATCTATATAATTATTGAATTAGATGTTGTAGTCAGTCAGTTTAGTCTATATCAGTCCACGGCTGGACATAGGCCTCCCCAAGTTCGCGCCAGACATCCCGGTTTTCAGCAATCCTCATTTAGCTTCCACCGGCAATCTTACGTAGATCCAGCGGAATAAGTAATAATAATTTCAGTATATATTTTTCACAAATTATTCTATGTAGGTGGCATAGATGACCAGCCCACTGCCACTTCAATTTGCTAGTTCATGCTTGGGGTTTCTTTCAAAGATAGGATTAGAAATGAGACTATCCGCGAGAGAACGAAAGTAACCGACATAGCCCACAGAATTAGATGTTGTAGGCTTGTAGCTTCTAATTTATTAAAACTTTCTTAAAATGTATTTGCTGAACTACTTATAAAAGTAAGTAACCAATTCATTAAAAAAACTATAAATTACATCAACCTTTACAGCAATACAATAATAAAGAATTCTAGAACTGCTGTATTAGATTACTCGGTGTAAGGTTGTTTGTGTTAATTAAATGAAGATATTTCCGTACAATTTAAAAATAAATGAATTACCTTTCCGTTAAAATTAAGATATCTCAAAACGTAAAAAATAAAGCATGTCATACTTGCCTCTGTACTATAAATGAATAATATTTTTTACCGCAAAATAATTACTGATATTGATTACACCATTAAAATTGAGTTTATTTCGACAAAAACGTCGACTTTAATTCGTAAAAGTTTCAAAATAAACGACTCCTAATCAACTCGAGGACCACACCCGTTAATGCAGAAAATTTATAAGCAGATGTTTTCATGTAAATGTCATGTGAAAAAATATTTAATTACTGCAAGCGATGTTAACCTTTACACCGTTCCGCTAAGTGCGAATTTGCTGTGAATTTATTTGAGTGGATTTATGCGATAGGTACGTGCGTACGCTTTGTGGTTGCCGCAATTTTTTCACATTTTTTTCGTTTTAATGGGAGCAATATTGTGAGGTACACTTAATATGAAGGTACAGTTTCTAGTGTTATTGCCATATTTACTACATTTTAATGAACTCAAGACGTTAAGGGTCTGTATTGCCCTAAAACCATCTGAAGTACAATGGTGTCGAACATAATTATATAAGTAAATAAATTAATGAACTTATATATTTTAGTGCGTTAGAAAAAAATTAGAGAAGAGATTTACTTGTCTAGATAAACAAGTAAATTATGTTGATGAGATTGATTTTAACAGACTTAAAATTTTCAAAATAAGGAAATACGAGTACCTACTCAAATCTCGCGATAAACTTTTATATCATATAAATTATGTAATGACTTTATAAGTATATAGTAAAAGTGTTAAAGTAAATTTTCTTTTTGTTTTAGCGCATTCAAATAAAAGCTTGTTTTTAAAAAGGCTTTTTACTTTTAATTTATTTTTAAAACTAAAAACAGAACGCAAAACGTATTTCAACTTTCTAATACACCATATAAATCTATTCTCATACTTAACCAAAAAAAAAAAAAAAATTATAACAATACACTGCCTAAAACGATATTTTTCCGAACAGTTACCGAATATCCATAAATTATCACAATTAAATTACGTCAAAATATACCTTAAACTATAAGTAATAAAGACCAAAACCCTTTAAACGTAATATATATTTACGTATACATTCATACGTAAGTTTTTCATAATTGATCCTTATTACACCGCATCAAACAAATGTTTCGGTATTTGTTCCTCGAAAAACGGAGTAACGTCAGCAAAATTATCCTATTCCTCGTTTTGATAATAACAGCTATTATTTATGATTATTCTTAAATGCCTCGCATTTCTCGACCACTGGTGTTATTGGTTACTATTTTCTTTTTTTACCATTTAATAATGCATGGGAGACGTATTTAGGTTTGTGTCTTAACCTTCTCATTCTTCTTTGACATCTGGTTTGAACAGGATTGAACTGGTTAGTGATGTAACAGTTTGACAATTTGAATGTTTTTGACACCGCGTAAGCGGTCGCGGGCTTAATGACACATGACAAATATTTGTATTGGTCATACAGATCTTTATCGTGGTCTGGGTGTTTGTGTTTGTGTATTGTGTATGTTTCCGGACCTCCGACAAAGGAGAAAATCCTACTGGGGCCGTTGAGTGTAAAAAAAATTATAATGTAACTTCTTAAGGCATAATGTTAAATATAATTTTATAATTAGCGTTAATTAAATTATCACTAGCGTTAATTTGAGAAAAAAATATCCTATAGCATTTCTCGGTAAATGTGCTAACCGATTCAAAAACAGTTTCAATTCAATTGAGTGGTGCCTGAAATTAGCGCGTTTAAACAATGAAAATTTTCAGCTTTATAAAGTATAATTAGTAAAGATTAAAAATAAAATCTATCAAAAAAAAAAAAAACTTCTGCTAACCATATCCGAGCCATCCTTCCTACACCCGCACCGCGGGCAACGTTTAAATGACTTATCATTATGTAATTACTATCATTGTTAGCGCACACAGGCACAGTGCGCACACGAGTGCACATGGTGTCGCAGTAGTTTTCTTTGTGTGTGCTTGTGTTTTTTTCCATTGAATCTCTCATGTATAAGGTCTTATATCTTGCAATGATACGTGTAAGACTTTGTAATATTTTTGTCTATTTAACCTGTGCTAATATTACATACGAAAATATAGCTTCGTTTGTAAAATTTTTCTTCAAAATTAGTGTTTACGCTACGAACAAAAAAAAAACGTAGATATTTAAACAAGACCATTACAATCGTAATAATTAAGTTTATTATTAAAATATAATTTGAATGGTTTACTTTCTAAAAGAATAGTATATGTTATAGCAACAAAATTCAATCGATATTTTGAAGTTCTAAATTATCTAAATCCACCCAACAGTTGACCAATCAACACCCGCTAACAGAATCTGATATTTTTTACAAAATATGTACCTATTGTTGTTGACCTTTGCCGCTACAGAAACACATGTGAGGGAGCCGATTCCTAAGACTAAGGCCCTGCGCGCACTAGTGACATTTGTCACCGTGACAAAAAATTCTTTGTCACTGTCACGTCACCGTCACCTTCGCGACTGCGCGCACTTGCAGTGACAGATTATATACAGATATAGGTTGTCTGTGAACTCGTTTTTAGAAATAGAAAGAAATACAATAATAAACAGTATTGGGTTCACCCGCTTTGGCGTGATAGGCTGATAAGTGGAAAGTTCTACACCATTTTTGCCAACCTACGTACATATGACACGTGACATTTTGTCGCGTCACGGGCATGTTGGCGTCCTCCGCGGACAAAAAGTCACCGAATTGTCACGCATCCAAGTGCGCGCACCTTCATTAGGAATGATGGACGCGGTGACAGTGACAAAAAGTCACGGTGACAAAAAGTCACTAGTGCGCGCAGGGCCTAAGGACCTATGTAAACCACGTTTTTTAAACGCGCCGTCGACGCGCGTTTGTAGCGATACAGACGCGATACACACGCGAGTTAGACGCAACCTGTAGACCTTTGCACACCTGAATACGCGTTTGTCGATGCAAACGCGCGTGTCACGCGATGCAAACGCGCTGGCATTTTGGACCTATGCACACCACGTTTTTTACGCGCGTTAACGGCGCGTTTGTAGCGATACAGATGCGATGCAAACGCGCGTGTGTAGCGATACAGACGCGATGCAAACGCGCGTATGTGTTGATACAGACGCGCCGGTGCCGCGCGTTTGAATCGATACAAACGCCAACAAACTGCTCTGTAGGATAAAAACGCGCCAGGCGCCGGCGCGTTTAAAAAACGTGGTTTGCATAGGCCCTAAGTAGTGAAAAAATTGATAGTCCTTTTTAAGGCCTATGAAGGTCATCCTTATCATATATAGGTATATCTTGTGTCGTAATCGTAATAAATCGTGTTGTAATGTGTATTATCTTATAATCTTGTGGTCCATCCTTATAAGGCAATTTTTTTTTCGAAACCATATACTTTTATAAAACACTTTTTTGTTTTTATCCACACGCTTAATGTACCTCTTAGCGTTTTTTTTTTCGACTAAGTACTAAAATTTATACCTAATAATGAATCATATAGAAGCAAATATAGCAATCTCCAATCGGGGTGGTTTTGAGTAATTTAAATAAAACATTTTTATGTAGTTAAACCTATGTTTTTTTGAACCAAGTCTATTTTATTACAACAGGGATGTTATAATGCATATATGCTAGCCTTTAAATGATAAAAATAATAAACGATAATGGTAAAATATTGGAAAAATGACAGGATATTGCTGTTATTGTTCTTGACAGTAGGATATTGCTGTATTTGAATTTTCTACTTTGGGATATTGCTGTCATTGCACCTAACGACGCCATATTTAAAAAGTATGTATAGTACGACGTATGACAGTTGATACTTTAATGAGGTCACACATGACAGAGATTCCGAGTCATTTATAATTTTATTCATTTTTTATTCATTTTTCATTTCATATTAATTGTGCTTGAAACCTCAACTGTGCTTTTTTTCCTTACAAACTTTCATATTAATAACATTACTAGTTGATATACAAAAAAAATCGATTACCAAAAAAGTATCAAGATAAACGAAGTAAACTACTCTATAAAATATATAATATTAACCTCTGAACTTTAGAGACATTCCGTTTCCAAGTTTCGGGGTTTCGCTGACGTTTTCTTGCATAATTATTATTTACAGGGACAGAAAAACAATCCATCGTAACGATATAATAACTCGATCACTTCAAAACTTGTTTAAATCTAAGAATAATCATAAAAATTTGAGCATGTATTTTCTCCGTTCAACCGTTTTCGCCATACTGAATAACGGCCTGTGATTGGTTAGTTGGGATATTGCTGTCATTGGTTTTGATAGTCTTGGATTTTGCTATTTTTGCAACGAACACGAAAAACAAAATTAGTTTTTGTATAGGATATTGCTGTTTTAGGAGCGCTATTATTTTAAAAAAACGTTTGGAATTTTACGTAGATGGTGGCACTATTGTTAGGTCTGTTTGGCAAAAAAGTGGATATTGCTATATTTGCTTCTATATGACTCCTATATTAAAATAAAAATGCACTAGTATCTAATACTTCATCTCCTGAAGTTTTTTTAAGCAATAGAAGTTACCGGTTAAAACTTTTCACAGAGAATATTCTTAATACCTACAGTAGGTAGACGAGTTCAGTAATACCTAAACTCCTTGGTCTATTTCGTACGCACAGATCACCCCTTCTGTGTTCGTCGGTTACTACTAAGTATCGAATATAATTATAGTTATCTGGTGTATAACAGTGTCTAACACGTAAAAGTTTCTAATATTCGTTTCTGTTTTACCATCAGTTTCCACTTTTTCTGCCAAACAATTATATTGTGCCTACTTTTATGATATAAAACCCTGAAAAATAATTTTAATGTTGTATTGTTTTGAATCATTAATTTTTTTTTTTTTTGACGTGACAACGTCTAATAAATCTATGAACGCCGGCGGCATGCACGAAAAAGATTGACTCATTGTCATGTTACGCCCATTCTCCCGTTACGCTCATTGTCCTTGCGTCCACGTTTGCGCCGCATATATCTCTCTTCCACTCGATTGACCTATACGTCCGAGGAGATGTTTTGTTATGACGTTGTCACGTTAAACTATCGTTCATAAACCAATACATAAAACCAATTTTTTTTAAGTTAGGTAATGACTATTCGTCAATCGCAAATAAAAATAAAATTAACACTCATCAGTAGTCCAACAATACTAAACTTGAAAAATAATACTGCAGTTAATCCAAGTAATCGGTTCAGTAGAAATTGTTCATTGTACAAACACGCCGCTTCGCGGAACTCCGTGATTCGACTAATCAAACTCGTTTGTATTTTTTAAATTAGCGAATAAAGACGATGACTTTGAAGATGAGAATATTTATCATTTCTGTATTGTAAGTGAAACTATTACAATAATTTACAATACATTAACTCATAATACAATAACAAATTTTAAATTAACATGGTTATTTTCATTACTAAAATTATTCAAATACTTATATGTTTAAATACGATATTTACCATGTTTTTTTATTTTTATTTTACTGATCTCGATATTTCGACATTATCTACGAATGTCTTGTTAACGAAAATTTAAAATAATTTTATTAATTCAACAACAGATTTCTAAACTAGGCCCTATTTGAATAAAAAAAATTTATATAGAGATATTGTTATGATATTACAAAAATGAACAGATGTATTTCCTATTAGTTTAAATATAAGCAATTAACGTAATTGCCTCATGATTTTATCATAGATTATGTTTTTTTAATAATATTTATTGACAAGCATATATCAAACTTTAGCTTCTATATAACAATGTGGTTATTGGACCTTTAATTAAATATCTTAATAAATAATTTAATTGTAGGCATATACTTAACTATCTTTTTTAAATTAAGATTTTTACCGTCACAATTACCTAAAATACTAACAAAGGTTATAATTATTTTATTGGCTAGCTAGAAAACATGCTTCAAATGATTATTACAACCTACATTAACAATAATGATTTATTCCATAAGACGAGCGATGTAACTCATTACAAGTAAAGCAATGATCTAGTTTCAGTATAAATATAAAATTATATTTTTGTCTAAAAATAGTACATCATCATTTTCATTACGATAATAGAATGTTGTTAACTGCACATTTTGACATAATCTAGGATCTCTCCGTGTGGAGGATATGCGTATTTTTTCCTACCAATATAATTTGTATTATGAGTACCTACTACGCGTTGTGGCACCTTGCGTACAATTATATTCCAAGTATTATTAAAGAGCGGAAAGGACGTATTTACGTACTATGTTACAATTTGATTCTTTTTCTTTGAATTTTGTCAGTAATTTACGTAATTATAATTAGTAAGAATGCTTATTTTTATACCGCTGGGTGGCAAAAAAGCACATGATATGGTATGTGGTAATTTGCGCCTGGTGGTAAGCCTATCGACGAATCTATATCAACGAAGGTCTTTCTGGTATTGTGATGCTAAATGTTTCACTAAGAAGGTCCAATGGTAGTTTGGAGCGGATACATATATGTATAAATATATATTTTTATTTTGGGCGTCATTTTGGTTATTTCTATAATACCTCGGATAGCACGAAAATCTATCGATCTCGTTTGTTATTATAACATCGTATAAGGATATCGTTATCGACTGGGAGCTAAATGAAACTAAAAAATAATTAATTCAAATTTTCCTTCAACCCTGCCCTGAAATGGAAAAAAGACACGTACCAAGTATTGGAATATCCTAAGACTTTTTAAGTTCATATAAGTTCAGAATATAAAAAAATAAAACTAGAAAACTAGAACTGATATCTTCTCTATACCAGATTCTCTAGCATACACTATACCCATAATCAATTTGAACCTACTCGTAACACGTCATCTAAACCCCAAGAACCAAGACCCCGTCTCATGAAACGGTCAAACGCGCTTGAGTTACAGATGTTAAATGTTTAATGATATGGAAAATACTTTGGTTTAGTAATCCTATACCCACTCTACTCGTTTCACGGGAATCTCATCCTTTCTCTTACGTGATAAGTGTCATATTACTTTGGAAGGTTTGCGAGCAAATTTCGAGGAGCATGCTTTATGATGAGGCGGTAAAGACGTTTATTGGGTGACAGGAGTGTGATATTTGAGTACTTTTAAGCCACTGTTTAGTGTCGGTTTACGTTAAGTTTCGATGTCCAAAATGCCCTGTTCCTTGGATTATTTTTCCGGGAATAATTTGTTTTATCAATATGCCAGGATTAGCGAGGACGATCGATCGTTGACCCGGGATTGATGAAGTGCGAAAGAGTGGATCGCGAAGCGATGTTAGAACGGGTCGGATTTCGATAAAAGTGTTCATTTATTGTTTGGATTTTTTTTTGAGACTAATCTTGTTGTCAAGTTGGATCTAATCGAACTAATTAAGTTTCTTTCAAAGAATGACAAACAAGCAGACAGTATAGACTTACAAATTCAGAAGTTACACTAACATTATTGCATTCAGATTCTTTTGTATCTACGCGTCTATAATACAAGTTATGTTACATATTTACTTATATTCCTTTTACATTTTATGAGATTTCACCTGCTTAAACTTCTACTCTCAAAACTATCTACTATATTTTATAGTGCCTGCTTAGTTCCAAGAGAAATAATATTATGAATTGATATTTTTAGGCATCTGAGCGGGCAACATTCAATCGACTTGATCTATTTATAAGCGTACGTAAATGTAGTTATTTAGACACATACCTACTATATTTTAATAAGTATAATTGTAAAATAATTGCTACTATACTATATCTTACTTTTTATTGATAAGTCTAGAATTTTAAATTACAATTTCTGTCATGTTCCATCATTCCATTTTAAGAAATACAATAGAAATTTATAAAGTTAATATTCAACCAACTCGCGCACATCTGCAATTCATTTAATACTTACCTACTGTTTTTTTTACCATTTTATCAATATGAATGAGCATACAACATTAAAACGTTTCTTTTGGTTTCTACTTCCATCTTTCCAATCGTAATGTAGCAAAGAATAATAATTGTGTTTGCTCGCAAACGAAAAAAAAAACCGATCAATTACATCGACAAGTAATACAACGTAGGTGGTCGTAAAAATAGTTAAGTAAAAACGCATTATTAGATATAACTCGAAAAGTAGATACTTGTTAGATTTCAAATAAATTTAAATGGGACCAAATGACACGCTGCACCACCTTTCGAGTAAAAATTTTCTTTTATCGAAATCGGTCCACCCAGTCAAAAGGTTTAAAGTAACATACCTTAAAAAATACAATCGAATTGAGAACCTCATCCTTTTTTGAAAGTCGGTTAAAAAGAAACGAGTGTGCTTTAGACCACCACTGCTGAAGTAAAACTTCTTTAGCAATAGGCTTGCACAATAGGCCTGTGCCTTAGATATACGAAACGGACGGCTATGAGAGAAAGAGAAAGAAAATATGTGTTGGCCCCTCTCTCTTTCCCCGTTCGCTTTGCCCGATCACACTTTTCGTAACGCTATCGTCACGCACTCATCAGCTTACTCCTCAAGTCAAGCGTGCGTAAAGAAGTTTTACTTCAAAAATATTTACTAGTCAGTCACAAGGACTGACGGCCATAAACAAAATCTTTTGTAGGATAAAAATTGTATCTCAACTTTTACACTATTAATTTGGCAAACAAGCGTACGGTTCACTTGATGGTAAGTTGTTACCGTTGCCTATGAACGCTTGAAATACCAAGAGCATAGTAAGCATGTTGCTGATACTAGTTCCAACCCACCCAAGGAACTCTGGCCATATTCACCATAGAAACACAAAACTACTTTAGAGTTTTAGACCAGTATTATTAGCTGTGATCTGTGAAGGTTGATGTACTTCCCCAGTTGGGCTGCTTCAAATTGTAAGCAAAGATTTCCTTTCCTCCTAGGCCTCAATAGTGCTTGGAATGATAAAACTATAATAATTAAGATCATCTGATACAAGACGAAATAACTCAATTCAGGTTTACAAAATTAGTATATATAAAGCACAATGCTGCAATAAAGTCTAACGTCACCACTATATTGGATGCCATCCCCCACTGCGCGCGCGCATACCCGGTGCGGTAATTGAGACATATATCAGAGCCGCGTCGCGCTCTGACCGGGCCTACGGCTCTCGGCAAAATGGGTTTATCTTTATTTTTTAAATAAATAAAAATTCTATTGTAAAATTAAATTTTTGAAGTAAAAGTTCTTTATGTGACGAGAGCGTTACGAAAAGTGTGATCGGGTGAGACGAATGGAAGTTGAGAGGGAGATATAAGTTAGTGAATCTTCACTAACGTAAAGTAAACGTAAATACGAAAGAGTGACTGTGACGAACTTAATCTAAGTATGTACTCGTAGTATAATCTGGTGCTGAAATTAAACTTGGCTTCACTAAATTATTAAGTTAAACTTAAAGTCTAAACACTTAAAATGCTTTTAAAAACTTGACAACTTAATTAAGGGTCTTGTCTTGTGTAATTGTAATTTAACATAACACATACCTTTCAAGTAAAATAAATAAGTAAAATTAAACAAGAACTTTTTCGGATTTTATCGCGGTTTATTAAGTCCTCCCGTGACCATGGTTGCTGTAAAGTATCTGAAAAGTCGAGCATCTAAAAAACTTAATAAACCGCGATAAAATCTGAAGAAGTTATTTCATAATACTGAGTAAAATTGTAACGATTGTCAGGAATGACGTGGTAACAAGATTCCACTTTGTCGCAAACTATGTCTTATGACGTTTCGCTCAAGGCCGTATGAAGTTAATAAACACATCGGCCTCAAATTGAGATACTTCGAAGGGCATAAATAACGACGTGTTTATACATAGACGATAAAGAATCGATGAACGGACATACACATAATTATTTCTTTGATAGCAATCCTCTGAGACTTATTGATTTTATTCATATGGTGCTCGAGATTTCTTAATAGAGCTTAAGATTTCTGAGCTGAACTCAACTAAATCAGATTGCAAACGTCCCTTTGGTAGACAATGGCCTCATATTTCATAGAAGAAGCTTGAAACTCAATACACTAGAAGGATTGGTGGATAAAATTTAACTTACGATAATGATATATTTACTTAATTCATTTAAAATCCATACTAATATTATAAATGCGAAAGTATCTCTGTCTGTCTGTCTGTCTGTCTGTCTGTCTCGCAATCACGCCAAAACTACTGAACAGATTTAAATAAGGTATACAGATAGTCTAGAGTCTGAGAAAGGACATAGGCTACTTTTTAATGCGAATAAAAGGGTGTAAGGGGTTGAAAGGTGGGAATGAAAATTTGTATGGAACTATGTTCGTGTTTCGTAACTGTCAAACATTTAATGTTCATCCCGTCGATATGTTAAACTCTCCGATAAAATTAAAGAACGTATTTAAATAAAGGTTTCGAATCGACAACATATATCTACAATATACGGATAGTGGCGTATTTTACATTTTAAAAATGTATAATAATGTCAGTAATGAAAACGGATTGACATAATATATATTGGTTGTCAAATAAAAAACGTAGTGGTTATAATATACTCTTTGGTCAAATATTTATGCGTGCGTTCAGAAATTTATTTAGTGTAAACGAAGGAAAATATATCAAGCTAATTAAATCTTATACTATTGAAAAAAAGGAAAGCATTTTTTTCCCTCAGATCAACGCAGGTGAAACCGCGGGGCACAGCTAGTATATTATACATGAATAATTCTTAAAATAATTTAAATGTTATTTCAGTTTTGTAAAGTAGTAAAGTCTTTTAAATATATGTAAATAAAGTCAACACTATATGCATTAAAAGTCTACATTAAATTGTGCAACATATTATATGCATCTACGGAAATTACGATATTATTTTTTTTGTTTTTTTTTAATTCCGAAATCACTCAACTGAGGTTAATTTATATTTATTAATTAGTATGTAACTTTACCCATAAATACCGCAAGCATCAACTGAAATAGTAGCTGTGAATGACAACATGGGTGACACTGGGAAGGATATTTAGTTTTTTATGCTTAAAAAATAATATTTTAACTGTGCCGTGATTTTAAATGTAGAAGATTATCCTAGATATCTATACAAATATTACAAAGAGGTAAAGTTTTTAACTTTGTTTGTTTGTAGGGAGTAGGTAATCTTCACAAATACTGATCCGATCATGAAAATTCTTTCACTAACAGAAAGCTACACTATTCAGGAGTGATATAGGCTATATTTTATTGTTATTGAACAAAAAATTCAGTGGAAAATAATGGTACCTATATGTAAATCAAGTCGAAGATGTGCGAGCGAGATGAAAACTCTACTATATATTTGTATCACAAAAATAATTAACGTCCAACGAAGTGGGAACGGGTCGGCTAGTTCATTATAAATTCACTTACTGCTAATGTATATTATTGACAATGACTTTAGCCGTTTCTTCCTCTCTTCAGTCGTATGAATATTTGTATTTTATATATTTTATATATTATATTTATATATATGTATATTTGAGTTTATATATGTAATATGTATGTGTATTTGTATATATATGTATGTACACCTCCTTGTCGTCTAATTCGTTCTTTGTCATGTCATTTTCATGCTAGAGGTTGTCTGGAAGAGATCGCTCTTTTAGCGATAAGACCGCCTTTTGTACATGTTTTTATTTTCCTTTCGATGTAAAATTTTTCTCTGTTAGTGTACAATAAATAGTATTTATATTTGTATTTGATATACCTAATGAACCCTATCAGATATATATTTAATCCTGGACCAATTTCTTCACGATCTCTTTGAGATACGATAGATAAATAGACAAGGACACACACCCACACACTTCTCCACATTAACTCCGAAACAAATATATATTTATATGAATAGAAACATTTCCCATGAGCAGGAATCCTGTTCGTGACTAATCACACCAATACACGAGAACGTTTGAGAATTGCAATCTACATTAAAGCGTTAAAAACTCATTTTATTTGTCTTACGTAAGCAATTTTTTTTTAAAATTTTATCGAAGATATAATATTGTAATCTCGACCACACCGATCAATCCTTTGTGTATTCTTTATCCTGTCTGCCACTTTGGCAAAATCATCTCTGTTACTATTGAAACCAATCAAAATGAATTTAATAATTGTTTTGAGCAATGCTTGTTTGTCAAGAATGTAATAAAACATGACGCTGCGATTCAAGGAAGCGTAACAGCATCCGTAAACGTGGTTAGTTTTGTACTGAGATATAATTATTGCCAGGTTATAATTACAACTTACCTGTTTGAAAAATATTCTTCTTTTAAAAGTGATGATAGAATTTTCTTTTGAATAAGTACAACAAAGAAATAAAGCAAAGAATATTCAAATAAAAATGATGTCTACTAAACATTTAAATTTTTATAATAGACACATGTTATGTTTCTAATTATTAATTAACAATTAAACTAAAATTTAAAAGATACGAGATTTTGTTTATTTTCTTGTTTTCTTGTAAGCCTTATCATGTGCTCAAAATGCTACACTACTTTTTTATGATACTATAGGTATTTGTTTAAATTTTAAAGTATAAACTCAGGTTTACCTACACTTTAAAACTTTTTACTCGTGTCTTTACACTTCACTTTTAATGTCAATTTTACTTAAGTATCATATTATTCTCTATCTGTTGTGTTCAATACAGCTCTTTTGAAAGCATTAAAAGCTTTCACACCAAAATAAGTCTAATTTCAGTTATACGGGTACAATAGCTCAGGTGTAGTGGTGCGAGTAGTCGCCTAAAACATCGAGAGTTTGTGGGTTCCATTCCTGCTCGGGATGTATATTTGTATTTGTACAAATATTTCTTTCCGATTCGGATGTCGGTCCTTGTGGGTCTCTCTACTGTGCCTTGGAAAGCACGTTAAGCCGTGTCGGTCCCGGTTGTTATCATAGTTAACTGACAGCGATCGTTGCTCATAGAAGGGAACATAACCGCAAACCCATATAGTGGAGCACCGTGGTGGATTAAGCTCAAATCTTTCTCCTAGATGGAGAAAGAGGAAAGGGGCCCAGCAGTGGGATGTTACAGGCTTAATGCTGAGTACCTACTGGTAACTGAGGTAGGGCACAGCAGGAAACTTCCTGCTCAAAATATGGAGCAGCCCGACTGGGGTAGTACCTCGACCTCAAAGAAGACCACAGCTAAATAATACTGTTTTCAAGCCGTATTGTGTTCCTGTTGGTGAGTAAGGTGACCAGAGCTCCTGGGGGGGATTGGGGATAGGGTCGGCAACGCGCTTGCGATGCTTCTGGTGTTGCAGGCGTCTATAGGCTACGGTCTTACCATCAGGTGAGCCGTACGCTTGTTTGCCAACCTAGTTACATAAAAAAAATTAGTCAAACCAATCCTAAAATGTAAAACATCGATGTAAATATACACGCACAAGATTGATACAAAAACAAACGCACAGCGAGAACAGCACAATACTAAAGATATGGTCACGACATCGCGTCACAATCCTGGACACGTCACACTAATTAGACCTTTGAAACGGTCTTGGTCACTCAAAACGGTAACCGCGCACCAGCAAATGGCCTTCCGTGCACTGACTGCGTGTCTCGTATTGCGTGTGCCTCACACATAACGCTAGATGCCACGTGGTCCGCTCACGCAATATCACTGTCAATGAATGGCGTGATGGTTGACTAATACTCGCGTGACGCTGGGCTTGCGGAAGGTCGCTGGTTAGTCTTTACGTTGTTCTAGTCTGGAGTCTGGTCTGACGCCTTTGACTCCGAGACCGCTTGTACTTTTGTACGCGAGGCGCTTCGTCGTAATGGTATGCCTTTGACTTGGAAACTAGTTGTTCTTGTAAATAAGCTGTTTGTAATGTTATACTTAAACGAACTCGAAAATATCTCAACGCAATTCTATCACTTACAGACGATTTTAATTGTTCCTCTGTCTGATTGTAATATTTAAATTACCGCTTTTTACTAAAGTCATATGTATGCATACGTGGTACATTTACCAAAATAACATTTTTTTATAATTTTTGTCTGTTCTGTCTGTCTGTTTGTTCCGGCTAATTTCTGGAATTTTATTTTAGTTTTTTGTCGCGTGGAATTTAACTAATATTTTGTTAAATTCCACGCGGACGAAGCCGAAGAAGGAAAATCTTCTCATAAATTATTTTATTTTTATTTTATTTATTTATTTGATATGAACAGCCAACAAAAGTTACAATGATAATACTACAGTTAAAAAATTATAGTGTTAGTACAGCTAATTGCACTTTTACTTATAGGCTATTACATCATGCAATTGGCAAAAGATTAAAAAAAAATTAAAATTAAAATTACAAAAGATATCAAAAATTAGACAATTCACAAAATTCAATTAGTACAAGGTGTTCATTTAAATAGTAAAACAAATAACCATTTCAAACAAGAAAAATCAAATAAATTAAGATTACATATAAAAAATTCAAATTTAAATTACATATAACATTAAATAAGATACAAATAACTAATAATATCAAATTCATAATAAAACAATAACAATGAAAAAACAGCAAAGAAAAAAATAATACAAAAACTATACATTTAGAATTAGATGAAAGAAAAAAAAAACTTTAAAAATTATTAATCTATTGTCCTTTAAGTCTGTTTGTTTCAGATATTCACAAATTTTACTCTTAAAAGTTATTAAGTTATTGTGATTGATGTCAAGATCCCCAATCCTCGACGCAAGCTCATTATAGGAGCGCGATAATCTAGCTAGGGGGCTATTTTTACCTAAGTTTGTCTTGTGTATAGGGACTCTAAAAAGGGTTAACTGATTTCTGGGGAGCCTAGTTGGGAGATTGAAATTCAATGAAGATAGAAGTGGCATGCAATCAATTTTATTATTTAACAATTTATATAAAAATAGCATGTCTAACACTTGTCTACGCGATTCAAGGGATATTAAGCCAAAATTTTGTAGTCTCTTTAGATAAGGAGAATGTAGAAGAGGTTTCGCAAATCTATAGGTAAGGTACCGTGTCATTTTCTTTTGAACTTTTTCGATTCTATTAATATGTGTCCTGTATTGCGGACTCCATACCGTCGAGCAATATTCTAGCTTGTTTCTAACAAAACTGTTGTACAGTGTTAATACAGTGGAACTATAATTGAATTCTTTAGAGTTTCTCAAGACAAAACCAAGTGACCTTAATGCAGAGAGTACCGTATCCTCTATGTGGGCCGAAAAACTCAACTTAGTATCTAGTATAACTCCTAGATCTCTCACATTTTTTACATTTAGAATAATTTCATTTGAGATATAATAATGACTCTCCGTGAAGCGTCTTTTTCTTGTAAATTTTATATGTTGGCATTTCTTAGTATTAAGGTACATTTTATTAATCTTACACCAGTGGACGAGAGAGTTGATGTCGTCTTGTAGCCTTTCACTGTCACTCAATGTTTTTATTACTCTAGTCATCTTAAAGTCATCCGCATACATGTATATTCGAGAGTATTTTAATGTATTGGCTATATCATCAATAAATATGTATATCAATATATATGTTTAACTGGTAATTTCATTTTTCTACAGTGGTGTATTTACGCTAGGCCATACGTCATGATTGAAATTAAATAATTAAATAAATAAACGCTTTACACTCAACGGTCTTCAGAAATAAACACAGCACGAGCACAAACGCCCAGTCCATAGTAAACATAAGTACAGCCTAGACAAACATTTGTCATTTGCTGTGAACTCTTCGCCAATATATCGTTTCAAGCTCTGACGCTTCTCCTACATAGAGAGAGAGACCTCTACTGTTCTCCTACATAGAGAAGGAGGCCCATACTCAGCAATGGGATACTGCAATCCTTATCAATCAATCATTCGACTTGCCCGTCGGCGCAGTTTGTAGTGACCCTGCTTTCTGTCTGAGTCTGGGTGAAATACACGCACACACACACACACACACACACACATCAGCCTATCGCAGTCCACTGCTGGACATAGGCCTCCTCAAGTTACCTTAATATCCAAGGTTGAAATATATATTTATTTATTTATGTAGTAATTATATGTATTAAGTTGCTTACTTTAGGAACAGACAACCATGTGTGTGTGTGTTGTAGATATACAAAAATTAATTGTTACCTGTTCTTGTTACCTATTTCTGTAATGACAAAAGGGCGTGAGAATTAGTATCAAATAACCTTAATCCTCTAAAAACAAGACGATTAAGGTAAGTCCTCGCAACACTTACACTTTCTTTGACGAAAGTAAAAATATCAAGAAACAAAATACATTTATAATCTTCGAAACTGGTTTACGCCTCGGCGAACATCACCAATATATTGACCTTCAAAATACCGAAATCTATAATAACCTGACTGTTTAGTTCTTAAGCAGCGTACCTAATAGTAGCCTGTTCGATACCTGAGTGGAATTAGCATATCTCATTGTTAGTTGCGGCCAGTAATTTTTGGCTTTACGTAGCCTCAAGTTTCTGTTCTGAAATAATAGAAGGTTAGAGAAATATTTCCTTATACCTGTTATTTTTAGCCTTTCTTTTTAAATTGTTGCAAATACTCATTCAAATTTTTTTCCTAAACGTAAAATGGTCTAATAAAATATTAATTATAATTGTGTTTGCTAGCAAACGAAAAAAACCGTCTTCAATTACATCGACAAGTAACACAACGAAAGTAGATTTTTTTTTATGTAACTAGGTCGGCAAACAAGCGTACGGCTCACCTGATGGTAAGACCGTAGCCTATAGACGCCTGCATCACCAGAAGCATCGCAAGCGCGTTGCCAACCCTATCCCCAATCCCCCCCAGGAGCTCTGATCACCTTACTCACCAACAGGAACACAACACTGCTTGAAAACAGTATTATTTAGCTGTGGTCTTCTGTAAGGTCGAGGTACTACCCCAGTCGGGCTGCTCCATATTTTGAGCAGGAAATTTCCTGCTGTGCTCTACCTCAGTTTTTTTGTTAAGATGAAAAAAATTAATTAATGCACTAGTCGCCACTACGAAGGTTTCCCTCAATTTCTCTGGGATGTCATCATCAGATCCTGGTTTCATTTTCATGGTACCACCCTCAGGATATCTCCTTTCCAACAAAAAAGAATCAGCAAAATCGATTCATAAACGACGAAGTTATCCGCGAACACACAGAAAAAAATATATAGACGGTCGAATTGAGAAACCTCCTCCTTTTTTTAAGTCAATTAAAAATAACAAATAACTTATTTTAAATAATGCAAAATAGTTTATCGAGGAGGTTCAGTATGGACTCCTGTTATTCAAACTTTAGAATATTTTAGCATAAGTTTTGAATAAAACAACTAAAAAACTTACAAATAAATTAAAATTTTAATACAACATAATTTACTGATTGTAAAAGTAGGTGTTCAGACCTACTGTGAGCTATTTAAATTATAGACGGAACATAAAGGAATACTACGTTATGTCTCGTACGTATCGACAGAACTGAAGTGTCAATAACTCGACAGCTTTTACAAACTAGTGACCCTGTATTACTGTTAAAGGCTGTGAAATTGGCACCTGACTACATTCAACCCTTATGTTAAATAAAACAGTTGATAACTGACATTGTCACAAATGAATAACTCTACTTACAATACTATAAGTACAACTACTTGAAAGGCAATAATAATCCCTTATCACAAGTCAATCGATTTTCTTCTTTGTTTATTGAATGTAAAAATACATAATTTGATTGAGCTTTACAATTCAAATTCTTAACATCTAGATTTCAAATAAGTTTTTAATATTCAGTAAAATTAAGTCCAGACGGTTTTATCCATATTGGGAACGAAGGTAACCTTTTAGCTATTAAAAATGCAATATCCATCAGTGTTGGCGCCGAGTTGTATTAAAAAGGGTGACAGGGAACTGTATTCAATTAGTTGCTACAAGAAAAGAAAAAAAAATTGTTATTTTAAGGAAAAATGCTAACAATATACCAATTTCTTTTCTTTAAAAGTGTTGTAATATCTTACTAACTCTTTTTGTCGAAAGAAACATGGTAGTTTGTATTTCAGTGATACATTTTTAATAATATTTTTTTTTCGATAAAAATATATTAAAAATACTGATTGTGTCACTTATTACTTAACAACCATGACCCCGGACTACCCCAATAGCTTGCACCACTTTAATTACAACAGGAACACAACTCTGCTTGAGAGCCGTATTATTTAGCTGTGATCTTCTGTAAGATAGACGTACTTCTCCAGATGTACTGCTATAGAAATTTTAAGCTAAATATCTTTTTTTTATTTAACTTTATCGGCAAACAAGCGTACAGCTCACCTGATGGTAAGCGATTACCGTAGCTTATAGACGTCTGCAACACCAGAAGCATCGCAAGCGCGTTGCCGAGCTATCCCCAATCCCCCCCCAGGAGCTTGCACCACTTCACTCACCACAGGAACACAACACTGCTTGAGAGCCGTATTATTTAGCTGATGATCTTCTGTAAGATAGACGTACTTCCCTAGATGTACTGCTTCAAATTTTAAGCTAAATATTTCTTGCTGTGCCTAAATCTTGGAAAGAAGGATATGTTCCGTTACTTACTGTAAATCCGTGTTTCCTAAGGATGTACTTAACTTTATTTTTACGGTTTTGTCTGACACGATATTTTCCTAGTTCTTCGAAATGACAGCGTTCGAACATTTAACGATTCAGTTCCGGGAAAAGACGGTTTTCTTTAAATTAATGGTATTTAGGTTTACAAAGATAACTTTCAACTTCCTGTGATGACTCGAGATTGTTTTGTCGTATATTCTTTCAAGCGTCTTACGTAAACTTATGTATTTAATTGACTATTTGCTATATAAATTATATGTACACAATATTTATGATTAATGACAATTTAAAGTTTTGAATTTAAAATAACATCACTAGGTTTTAACTGAGGTAGGGCACAGCAAGAAATTTCCTGCTTAAAATATGGAGCAGCTCGACTGGGTAGTATCTCAACCTTACAGAAGATCACAGGTAAATAGTACTGCTTTCAAGCAGTGTTGTGTTTCTATGGTGAGTAAGGTGACCAGAGCTCCTGGGGGGATTGGGGATAGGGTCGGCAACGTGCTTGCGATACTTCTAGTGTTGCAGACGTCTATAAGCTACGGTAGTCGCTTACAATGAGATAAGGCGTACGCATGTTTGACTAATAACATTTAAAAAAAATATGTTACATTTACCTATCGTTAACGTGTCTTTACAGTAAGTAGGCAATTTTCTTAGACCTAATCTTCTTCACGCTTTTCTGTTCACCCATCTAAAGTAAGAAGTAAAGAAATAAGATATGTGAATGAACTTTTCTTCTTTCAATCTTTTAACTATTTATTTGAAGCTCTGCTCTCTGGTCTTAGGTTATTTTAACTCGAAATAAAAGCATGAAATTGTTTTTCTAATAACAAATGCATATTAAAAGTAGGTACTCTCAAAGCTATTAGTGAAATTATTTGATAAAACGATTTGAGCTTTCATAAACCCAAATTATGCCCATCACCTAAAGATTTCATCAATTCGTTTCAATTATAATTATAAACTACTATTGAGAACATAATATATTCACGCTGTTTTCCAAATTTCTATCTAATAATTCTGAATAAATATTAACTAAAACAAAGAAATACACTTCTGCTTACCGTACAAAACGAATGAACATAAAAGTAGCTAAATGACACGTATAAAACCGTCTGCAGGGGTGAACACCCTAGCTATCAGTCCATCTCGGGAGTCGAACCCGTCAGCTGATGCCAACGTACCGTGACGTTCGTGCACGCTGAACATTCGGTTGATATTCGCTACTTGTGTATGAGGTACCTACTCTAGTTGCTATTATACTTAGCGTCCCACGCGGTTTCAGTTATGTGAAACGCTTTGTGCACCTACCTCATCATTCTTTCTTAAGGTTGGATGACAGATAAGGCTGTATGGCTTTAAGCCTGCCTTTTGCTTAATATGTTTCATATAAGTTTGCATATAAGTGTTGTTTAAACAAACGGTAGGTACACAAATTAAAAAAAAATTGCGTTTGTTGTATGTGAGCCCCCTTAAATATTTAATTTTTTTTATTATTTGTTGTTATAGCGGCAACAGAAATACATACATTTGTGAAATTTTGAACTGTCTAGCTATCGCCGTTTTTGAGATACAGCCCGGTGACAGACGGACGGACGGACGGACAGACAGCGAAGTCTTAGGTCCCGTTTTCACCCTTTGGGTATGGAACCGTAAAAAACAAGTAATAAAAAAAGTAATTCTTACTTATATCAACAAATAATAATTTTAATTAATGAATTAGTTACATAGATTAAGTGCTAAAAATGACATTTGATCAGAAACAAAATATTATACAGACTTACAGAGTTTAATACCTTCAACCTAAAAATAAAAATAAAAACTATGCGACTACGAATGTCTACGATAATAACTGTAATTTAAAACTCAAATCGATAGAGTATGCGGAATCCAACAGGAGATCGATTGTCTTTTATTTTTATGCAGATAACTTTTTATTAGTAAAAATTAAATAAAACATTATACCATGGCATATCGTAACAGTAGTAAAGATAAAAAGAAACTTAGGTCATATGCCACAATTTAACGAGAGTAAATTCACATTATTTGTCGACATACCTGAATGTTACTAGCGTATAATAATGATTACATTTTAGTAACAATTGCATATTAAGTTAAAAACTTATTTCAGCCAACCTCAGTAGTCTATAGTAACCGACCCTCTATGTATTGTACTTAAGCAACAAAGTAAATAAAACATAGGTATATTTCGTATCAATTCAGCCCAACAACGAAGAAAAATCGAACCCAGTATCTTGAAAACAGAGCAAGACAAACGATAAAGTCTTCGAGTTAGAAAGGAACAGCAGACCGTATCCGAAGATACCACGCCCCCTTCTTCTTGCCGATTCTCTAGGGTATGGATTTATAAAGCTATAGCTAGGGGTGAATGTACCGGGAATTATATATTTGGACAAATTGGTCCATACAATTTTAGTACCTAAATGAACGGAATAAGGTTCACGTTTTTAGCGTTATTTTTTCGGTTATTTTGTTTTCAGTTTTTAATTTCAGTGAGTTCTGGTAGTCCAATTAGTGTTGGCGAATTCGGTAGTAAGTTTCAACTAAATTGGATTTTAAATGTAACCACAATGTCTGTAATTATATCTATAAGTTTGTATGCTTACATATAGCATTGCTCAAATTTAGAATATCTTGATAAACGAAAAATATTAAAGAGTTCATGTTTCAAACTACATCTGTATTAAATGCTCATTTTACTAATCAGAAATACTAACACATTATAACCTACCTAATACATAACTAATATGTATTAGATAGGTATTTAAATAAAATATAAGACCCTTATATAGGTTGTTGAGAATATTATACCAATGTTTGTCATATTCTCACCTCGAGGGACTACAAACTGACTTTTAGGTATTATTTGTTTTTGAGGGAAAACCAGTTCTAAATGTCACTTTTTAAGGCAAAATGTGACCACTTCTAATGTGTTAATATTATGTTTCTATTACAATTATGAGCTTACTAAAGCTGGTAATTTTATCAAAATTGCTTTAATAACCTAGTTACTAATTTAATTACTTTAAAATGTCCTTCGTAAACCAAGTCAGCGTATTCCTTGGAGGTGTGGATATAATAAATTAAATGTCTAGAATTTAACTGATACCTATTAGTCAACAATGACCGGTATCGGGCAACAGTGAACTCTTACCAAATAAACCAACACAGGTAATTATTTTTTTACTTAATATGAGCAGCGAAAACTGAAAATAAAAATGAAAATCAGGATACCAAACAATTGAAATAATCTGCTTTTGGTATTCCTATTATTCCTACTTATTATTATTATTTTTATTATGTTATAATTTTCTTATTAATAGATGTAACTGCACAGTGTCAACTCTCTAAATCTTTATTGGAAGGGACAGTAGCGAGCCATTTCCCAAACAAGTAGGTATCTACGACATCTCACTGGGAAGACTCAATCACAATGTACTGTATAAGATTTACAAATATGAAAACTTTTTTATTAATCATTATTTTTTTCATGCCTATCTTTAATTTAAATAAAAAAAAAATAATAAAAACTATCAATTCGTTTAGCAATATCCTAAACTTTTTTCATCTTCGAAGTAACAAGAGAATTCTTATAAAATGAAAGTAAATATAATACGTTTAACGGTACAAAAGAAATATATTCATTGTTTCACCACGTAATCCCCTACGAACCACCCCTGTGAATGGACACTGAAGGGTTATTGCGTGACCAGTAATTATCTACCCATCACGTGAGACGCGGGGGTAGAAAAGGCCAAGTCTGACCGTCGAAAAATTCGTTGTAACACAATTATGTGTAAAATTGCTTAGTTGTTTTAGGTTTCAAAATACTTGTATTTTGAAAGTTGATTCGGGTCTTTTAAAGTTTTTTAAATATTTCAAATGCAACTAATTGACCGTATTTTGTTTTAAATAAAAAAAAATTGAATTTCAAGAATGTTGAATGTAACAAATCACGAGTGCTCTGTAGACCCAACCTCTGTTAAATTCAGTGCATCCTCAGAAACTCTGTCTACTTCTAAAATAACAAGTCAATCTATACTAATATTATACTTATAATTTTATTAATATTAACTTTGTTTCTTTGTAGGGGGTATTCTTCGCAAATACTGATCCGATCATGAAAATTCTTTCACTAACGAAAGCTACACTATTAAGGAGTGACAGGCTATATTTTATTGTTATTTAACATAAAATATAGTGAAAAATAATAGTACCTATATCCTGTAGATCAAGTCGGAGAATGCGAATGAGGTGAAAACGTTACTATATATTTGCATCACAAAAATAATAATTAACGCAAAACGAAGTGGGCACAGGTCGGCTAGTCTCGAATATAATTATAAAGTAATAAATAAGTTCCAAGCCTATGTCAACTCCCCGCATCTCTAAGACGTTATGGAGGTAGGAGATGTTATCTTACTCGTCACAGGAACACAACACTTCATGAAGCAGTATTACTTGGTTCTGATCCTCTGTAATATTGACTTACTTAGGGTACTTCCGCAGGCTGCTCCAGATTTCGCAGCAAGATATTTCCTGCTGTGCTTCATAGGAAAAATAAATATGTATAAAAATATTCTAGTATTGCCATAACAAAGCTAATGATCCATGATAAGCTATCTGATATTCCATATCATTAATTACAATGGAAAAATCTTCCACAGGTGCGATATTAATTATCGCAGCAAAACCTGAGCTGACATACCGTTTTCCTTTATGTGATAATTCCCTAGGTTTTGTTAAATAGTATTAATTAATTAAACGATATATTCCAACTACGACGTCTGCTCCAACAATAGGTGGGTGAGAAGACATGTGAAAACGTTTATAAGTAAAAAGTTGTTATCCGGTAGAGATGCCTGTGTTATAATTTCTTATTAAATACTTTTTACAATTTTCATTGCTAGAATATTCTAGACGCCTAAAACTGTTGCAGAGATTTAAGTTTTCTTCTTTAATTAGGTATTTCTGTTTTTTTATATATATCGCTAGAACTTTCTAGATATTTAAATTTTGCTACAGAGATATTTAAATTTACTTTTTTGGTTCTGTAAATTTCAATTCTATTAATTTTTATATTGACTTGAAGGCTTTTATTACTGCGTACACTTATTAAAAATAAATAAATTAAAACTTCTTTGTAATAATTCACTTTTTAAAATACGGATATTTAATTACAGATAAATTTTCTTTTGTATACCATTTTTAAATAATTCTTTTAAAGTTTCCTTTTTAAATATTTAATTACATGTTGTGGTAAAATTTTAATTGTATCCAACAATTTGCTACAGGAACATGGGGACGAAATGGTTTTGCAATACGAGGGGTGTGATGGATATTTTTTTGTAAATGTTCTGGGTGATATACATTGCAAGTTGCAACCATATTTATATATAATTTTTTGTGTAAAATTTGAGACAATAATGTATAAAAGTTTTATTTTTGGTATTTAAAACATACTCAAATACAAATGTTAATTTTATTTAGAAATTTCATACGAATAAATGTTTGGCTACCACCTTAATCTTAAGATACTTACTCAAATATATTATTCGCGTGTTTGATATTTAATTTTTTTTTTACAACATCTATGTTTCATTTAAAACGGCATATCATCAGCAATATCGGTAAGAATTTAATAAAATAATCAAATAAAATCATTCAGTCATTAAAAAAACCTAATAATTACTCCAATCTATTTACTTTCGGAATTCAACCGTTTTAATAATCGACGTGAAATATCCCAATTTCTATGAAAACATTTTTCCACTAAACAGTGTAATTTGAAGTCGTAAATATAATCACGTATCACCATTCGTTTGTGACTAATTCGATACTTATCACGAGACATTTACGGACAACAAACTCTATAATTTTAATTGGAATCCAAACGTTAACTGTTTGGATGAGAATGGAATCCAGCTTTCTATCGCAAATATTCGAAATGTACCCACACTGTTATTATATTGACTGTTCTTTTTTATCCACATTAATTAGTATATTAATTATGCTAATTTGTATGCGAATTCACAATGCTTTATTGCGTTTAATCGGATCGAGATTCTTTGCGCGATAATGTACTGAGGTACATGTCACAAGAGATAGTCGGAATGTTAGTTTTACTAATATTTTTTTCTTTATTTAAATGAAATAATTATGTCTGGTTTATGGCTCGAAACTCTTTAAAGAACAATGTCCCTATAAATATACTGTAAATGTATAGATACCTACAGCTTTTAAGAATATCTTTGCTACCTTAAGTTATTTGGCATATTTCTAGAACATACTAAAGATTTTTGTGTATATTCTTTTTTCCTTACATTGTGCTATATGATATCAGGCGAATTAAAATTCACAACAGTTGGTTGCAATGGACGTATATGGCAGAAAGACATGTCGATAGCATGTAAACACATGTTTGTTTGCTTTTCACTTCCAAAACAATACCACTCCTGTAATTATTCTTGTCTATGTTTTCTGGTAATAAAAAGCAAAGATGAGAATTTTAGTATCAAGGAAAGATTTTTGGGCAATATTTTTTTACATAGATAATATATTTCAGATTTTAGGTAAAAATAATTAAAATATTGATATAATAGCATGAAAAGTTTTCAACCGAACATTTTCACATGATTGAAAAATAGAAAAGAGCGACATAATTTAATCTTAAATAGTTAAAAAATCCACCAACCATATACTACCACAAGTAATCATAATAATGTTCAATTAAATCGCTATCTCGTATAAATTGGACCACATTTTAATTTTGTGTTTGCTTCTACAACCGATTATTACTTTACCGCTAGGGTGGTTTTAGTACGTCTGAGTGTTCGCTTCGTCTGTTTGTTACTAAGCCGGCTTGTTTGTATAAAATGAAGCGATTGACGCACTGTCTGAGTAATTTACTTACTTATGACAAATATTTGAAGTATTATTCAGTATGCAGGCTTTCATGATATGAATCCTTAACACACCTAAAAGTAGACATATAGTATATTATGTAGGTATACCTTTTATTCCTCACCCCCCCCCCCCCCCCCGTCTCTTCTCGAGGAAAATATTTAGTAAAGATTTTATTTGTGAAATTAAAAAAAAAACACATGAAAATGAAACTATTTCATGATTCGTGTGTGTCAGAAAAAAAAACTATGTACAATAAAGATACAGATAAATCATTAAATAAACGAGTTTCAGGGTTCAGTAATTAGAATCAGAAACGGAACCATTATATCAATGTGCTAGATGAGGCCTAGGGAAATCTACTTTAATACAACTTATGAGTATGAAAATACGTTCTATAATAACTCAATAACTTCGAGCTGAGTTTAGTTACCAACCACAGTTCGTACAGTAATAAATGTTATCAAATCTATGACAAGAATACCCTGTATGTATATAGTCTCTTCACATAGAACGCTTTAACGGTAATAACTTCAAATAAATACAAAGGTAGACTGCGCAGAAAATATATTTTTGTTCTAAAAATACTCCTTCAAAAGTAACTTTGTATAGAAATCATACAATTTATAAGTAAACCAATAGTTTTTGACTTTATAACGACAGTATATTACAATTTTACAATTAGTTCTTCATTTGCTAGGTCTTTAATAAAAAATCCGCCAACCCGCATTAGAGCAGCGTGGCGGATTAAGATCCGATCCTTCTCCTACATGGGGAAGAGGCCTATGCCCAACAGTGGGATATCACAGGCTGAATCGTGATCGTAATAAAAAATTCATATATTTAAAACGTTGAATATTATAGTCAGGAGGTTCTGAGCTTAGATATAAAAAAAATTACCAAGTGAAGATTAATTTCATTTTGTAATTTCCAAAAATAAGCACATTCATAGATGATCCATGCAAAAAACCTGCGTATCGACTTTGCGGTCAGGCTATCGCGTTTAGTATGAACATCACCTTATTACGTTTATCGACGATGTAAATACGTGAAAATGGGCGTAACGTTAGTTCATAACTTACATTTTATACACAATTTACGTATTTATCAAGAGAGAAGTAACAATGGCGAATTTACGACCGTTTTGACCTCCTTGGAAAATATTGATTGCTGATTACAACATTGTGAGTAATTCTAGGACGGTTTTTTTTCTTAATTCTAAACAAAGGTATAATTCTGTTTATTGTATATAAGCGAGCAACTGTGTCAGTAATTAAAATGATTAGAGTTCTATGTGGGTTGTGAGCGATAGCGTTTTTATATGTTATTGAAACTAATTACGTATAATCGCATAACGCTTGTGAATTAATCGCTCGGTATTGTTTTTAAAAGAAAATATTAGTTTTTTAATTATGTTTAATAATTATTTACTTTGTACAAATAATGAATCATATTTTTGTAAAGTAGTTACAACTATTTCATTTTACGTATTTTTGTTTTACACCTGACAATCCACCCAGTTTTATCTGCTTACATTATTTATTTATTACACTTCAGCTTGATATAATTGAAGTAAAGAATAATTTAAGATATAATAGTGCTAATAATTTAAATATTAAGTAATTACAGTTTAATTTTTATAATTTCATCATCATAATTCCTATTACATTGTAAAGCTTTCAATGAAGAAACAAAGAAACATCGAACGAATGAAAATACCTGATTGTTATTTCTACACAAATAAAATACATTTAAATAATTAACCTTATACCCGCTGTCAGTGACACCATACCACCTATAATAGTGATTATGAATTATGTAAATTGTAAACGTTGTACCAGCTAAGAGGTTGTTGAGGCGGTGTTATGAAAAAAAAAGTACGACTTCCACGCTCCGTCTACTCTCATTAAAATAATTGATTCGACTCCTCTATCTCTTGTCTCACAATCAGAGGAATTTATTTTTGCTATGATATTATTATAATATTCTTATTTTTTTTTAAATTTATGCATGTAATACAGACATGTTTTGCAGATAAACATAATTATGTTAATATGGTGAATAGTATAGATGTAAATGATAACAACCCGAGCAAAATTTTGGACCGTATTCTATTTTTTTTTCTTTTATATCACTAAGTCGGCAAACAAGCCTACGGCTCACCTGATGGTAAGCAATTACCGTAGCCTATAGACGCCTGCAATACCAGAAGTATGTCAAGCGCGTTGCCGACCCTACCCCCAATTCCCCCCCAGGAGTTCTGGTCATTTTACTCACCAACAGGAACACAACACTGCTTGAGAGCAGTATTATTTAGCTGTGGTCTTCTGCAAAGTCGAGGTACTACCCCAGTCGAGTTGCTCCATTTTTTGAGCAGGAATTTTACACGTTAAATACCTGTTTGTATATATATCTTGGCGTTTGTGCTTGTGAGCTGAATTTCCGGATGTCTGAAAAAGGATTCTCATCCTATCTGAAGCTATTTGGAGTTAGGTTTATAATTGTGGTCAGCCGGCTGTTACGTGGAAACACAGTCATTAAGTTACCCACCTTAGGAATAAACGATACAGAAAATTGTGTATAAGCTATAACTTATTTTACATAAACAATCGTAAATACAATACTGTAACAAATTACAAAATATATTTTATTTAATTATAGTATAAAAGTAATCAAACCCTATGAAAACTAAAACCTTTACGTACGTTCCCTTTAATTCAATAAACGCTCTTAACTAATCGAATAAGCTGCGTTTAGCTCGCACAATGTTCGACTTACGGTGAGTTGAAAAAAACGCTGAGTAACGGCGGGAGCGGTTTAATTTAATCAACGGGCACATTCAACGCAATATTTTTGATTGTTTCTACAGTTTAAATGAGTAATTGAGTAATTTGTGTTCTGTTTTTAAATTGAATCAGATTTGAGATTTCTTTTTTTTTCTGATATGATTTTCGTTTTTGTTTGTTTTACTTTTTTGTAAAGTGCCGGTGTTGTATTAGGTGTTTTTGGTTAATATCATTTGTTTGCCATTGTTGTACATATTTGAATTGGTATTCATTGATGTGAAAATATTCATGTCACGATCGTTATGTAGAAAAATTATTAATATTTATGTGTTTTATGTAAAACGTTATTGCTCACAATAATTATGACAATTCTTAGTAATAGATTTAGATAACATTTGTAGTAAAATTAATTAAGTAATTTATAAAATTATTTAAATTTTTGTATTTTTTTTGCATAAAAAGCAGCGTTAAACAAGATCACTGTACGTTGTTCGCATCCGATATAAAATGCATCGCCGTCGGGTCGCCACCGAGAATCCAATAGGTTTTCATTTAATAAAACCCCTTTTATTGGTTTAACTTGGATTTAGACTTTTACTCCGCTAAGCTCTTTATACGGTCTTATACTTTCATTACTTCGAATAAGCTAAAACGAAGCCGCAGTACGCAGTCGTACACAATTACAATCGTATTTGCAAACAATTTGAAAATCATTTGAAAGAAATTTGAATGAATTAAAATGACATCGCCAGGACTCTGTATTACTTGTATACGTCGCTCTTTAGACTTGGGCGTATTTCGCCGGGCTTGGTGCAATTCATATACGAAACAGCCAATTGCTAAACGCAGTTATGAGAGCGTTTTTTTAATTTAAAACCGTACACCATCGTATTAAAATTGATTATCGCTTGTATTATATATGAGTAAATCGTATAAGCCTCGTACTTTATTCGTCAAGTCCTAGAACATTGTAATAAATAACAAATACTATTGGTCGTTAGGCGTGGTCCTGAAGCATAATCGTAAGGAGCTAATGAGATAATGCGCCGTTGGTACAAGCATCACGTTTCGAACATACCAGTGATACAAGGCGGATTAGTGCTTAAATCGTGTTTACATGACCATATAATATACATTAGGAAATGTTTATATAGACGCGAGGGTATGGCCCCACTGCGAGCGTTGCTCCTTGATTATTTTTATTTATTTATTTTTTGTGAAATTAAAAAAGCTCGCTGTTTTGTCGTTATAATGTTACATTTACCTCAATGTCATTCGAATTAAATCATTCAGTAAACCACGACAATGTTCAACAGAAACCATACAATGTAAATAAATGTAACGCAACCATAAAATGTAGCGGAAAATTGTCAAAGACAAATTCATCCGAAAAGTAAGTACGGGAAGATCGACCATCGATCGCTCAGTCCGTAAATTATTATAATTTCTTAATTTATTCAAGAAACAAAAATGTATACCAATTAACTTGTTGACTTGGCTTAATTAAAATTGTTAAAATCGTTTACTAATAATGTACTGTTTTTGTACGACACATAAGTCACTGATAAACCTTATCAACAAGAGGTAAAACGAGCTTTAGGAAATGTGATACTTCAGCAAACAAACTACAACTTTTAAATTCACAAGTTACAAAATCATAAATAAATAAAAATGGATTTTCTTTTAGTACAAGTAGTATTCTCATTTTTATGTAAAAGAAATAATAATAGGAAAAAAACTATACATTTTAACTTAACTAGTACTCAAAATAAAACTTCAAGTTTTCGGTCGATAAAAAATTAAATCCATTTCAAACAGCGACAACGTGAATGTTGAACTGTGAATCGTTTAGTCCACTCGTTAATTTTATGCAATTTTTTATTAGTCGAGTAATAAAATAAAACTATTAACTTCAACTACTACTATGATTAACGATAATAACTGAGACCGTTTAAGAAAATAGTAGTAAAATTCGCATATTTATTGAAACGACCAGTAAACGAGCACTGGGTAATACGTCACACGATGTTAATGCATATGGCATAACCAGAGAAGCCACAAATAGGTTGCTAGCTAAAGGAACGAGGCTACGATATTGGGGGTTGCCAATATATGTCTCTATTCCTAAACCTAAATCTATATAGATGTTTACATTTAAGACAGTCTGTGAAATACCCACTGTTGGCCAAAGAACTCCTTTTTACATATGAGACAGATTTGAGCGTATTTTGTCGCTCCACTGCAGTATTACGCCTGTTTACTGCAGCTTTACACTGCTTTATTGCAGCATTATGCTACTATCCTTCAGAGTGCCAGATACTAACTACAAATTACGACCGCTATCAGGTGTCTATAATAACAACATATCGCTGTGGATCTACATCTGTAGATTAACTTAATACTTAATTGCAAATGTAGACTAAAAAATTAATACGGTTATAAGTTAGCATAGTGCTGGCAGAAACTGACTGTTATACTAGCCATGTCATGGTCTAACGCCATCGTTGCCCATGCAAATATTTATATGAGCCATAATCATATTAACTCATGTCTGATAAATACGAGTATATACTGGGTGTGATGATATTTAACTTTATTTTTCTTTCTTAAATTTCTTTGCGCAGACTAGACATTTTGGAGACCTTTTCGATGCCGTGGCATAAGTTGAAACACTCGTGCAAAAGTGTAATAAGTTTATTGAAAAAAAGGAATTGAAGTCTTTAACTCAAATTCAACACTAATATTTGAGTTGGCAACTGGTACATCTTAGGTTAGATCGTATTAGGTAGTGTTTATACAAAACAAACACACATCAAGTTGGGCCCGACATCGGCTATCAAAAACTGCATCAGCTGTGATCGAACGCGAAAGGTTCATTCGCGCGAAACCGTTCGAGGAATCACTATTATTTAAAAGACCTTTTACATGTGCGTGGACGTAGCATTTGATTTGATTTTATTACTGACTAGATGTGCCCGCGACTTCGTCCGTGTGGAATTGAACAAAAAGTTATTGTTCAGTCCGCAGAGTTATAAAATAAATTAATTTCTAAAATAAAAGTAGCCAGTGAAAGTCCCATTAAAATCGGCCTAGCTGTTTCAGAGATTAGCCGGAACAAACAGACAGACACACAGACAAAAATTCTAAAAAATGTTATTTTGATAGATGTAGGTACCGTATTTAGATCCATAATAATATGCATTTAGTAAAAAGCGGTTATTTTAATATTACAAACAGATACTCCAATTTTATTTATTTAAAAATATTTTAAGTGAAGAGAGAACTGGTTTATTTTTTATCATCATTTCAGCCTATCGCAGTCCACTGCTGGACATAGGCCTCCACAAGTTCGAGCCAATAATGGCGTGAACTCATGTGTTTTACCCATAGTCACCACGCTGGGCAGGCGGGTTGGTGACCGCAGGGCTGGCTTTGTCGCACCGAAGACGATTTTTTATCTTTTTAGGAAAATAACTACTTTCAGAGTAATTAAAGGAAAAGGTGATAGAAAAAAAAATTATTTGGAGGTTCTTCATTAAAATGAAAGTGGGTATGATTTTAATCCGTATGAGCTACTAACTTGACATGGTTGATAAAAATCAAAGTGAATGTTTAACTGAGGTAAGGCACAGCAGGAAATATCCTGCTCAAAATCTGGAGCAGCCCGACTAAAGACTACGTACCTCCACACACACCACCTTACAGAATATCACAGCCAAATAATACTGCTTTCAAGCAGTCTTGTGTTCCCGTGGTGAGTAAGGTGACCAGAGCTCCTGGGGGGTTCTGGGTAGGGTCGGCTACGCGTTTGCGATGCTTCTGGTGTTGCAAGCGTCTATAAGCTACGTTAATCGCTTACCATCAATCAATCGGTACGCTTGTTTGCTGACCTATTTGTACAAGAAAAAAGTGAGCAATCGTGAATGAAATTGAGTTTATAGTGGGTCTTTAAAATTATATTAAAAAATTAAATTATATTTAAGCATGTTCATTATTATTATCTGTGTCCAATCAAAATCTTGACCTATTGACGGGTTCTTATCACAAGTAAAACCACACGAAACGACTAATATATTTAGCAATGAAAAAATGAATCCAATATGCCATCCCCTCAACCGGCATATCGAATTGCATCGCTTAACTACTGTGTAACCGCGTCTCCACTTCAATCCAGTCTTAAAGTTTTTTTTTTGCGGCCGCATCGTTAATCGAGCGAGACGAATTTTTTTTTATTTTTATTTATCCCTTTACTTTTATTTTCGTTCAGCATTTAGAAGAATTAATTAAGGAATTTTGGACCGATTTTTTGTATGTTTGTTTTAAGGCCTTCGTAATGTAAGGCGTGAGATTAATTGCTTGCGGTCGTCGGGATGACAGGGTTAATATTTGTAAAAATTTTGTATTTTTTTCTTGAACTAAATAGGTTTGTTAACTGACTGACGATATCATTGACAAATCTAAGTCATAACTTTGTTTTTGAGTATTTGTTAGTTTGTCTGTGTGTAATTTCTGAAAATACCATAATATTACAACTATTAATGTCGACTAATTGAGAGAATGAATGAAGAACGATTGACGATAAAAGTGTATAAGGCGAGTGTGAATGGAAGTGTTGGAAGGTGTAGACCTAAGCGGACGTTTCAATATCAGATCGGAGACGTCTTGAAAAAAGGTCAGGTCAAGAGTACCCTAAACCGAAGAGCATGTATGTAGAAAGGAATAATGAAAGTGGACGAAGCGAAACAAGTATGTAAGGATCGTAGCAAGTGGAAAGAAGTGGTCTCTGCCTACCCCTACGGGAAAGAGGCGTGATTTATGTATGTAATGTAGCTTTGAAAGTAAAACGTAAGCATTGCTGTATATTATTCTGTATATTATACTGTATATTATTCTACTGAGTGATCCGCCAATCAGTAGTGGAACAGCATGGCTCAAACCATTGTAAACAGAATATGGTACTTGTGTGGTATGTGGTACTTGTCAGCAAACTTATAGCCTTAGTATGCAGAGTGTATTAAAAACAATAAACCGTTTGATATTTTCAAAATCCACCGGAATGGAAACGCATAATGAACATATTTACATCAGAAATAGGTATTTACGAAAACCTAATAAGGTAAGGCGTAAAAAAGTAAACCAATTACATAGAAAATTATCGATTTCATGAATAATTTATTTGTTGTATTTTAAGTGTTGTTAATACCATTTATGCAGTATATGCTTTGTAAATTTTTGTAATGTTTTCAAACCTGGCATATGATCAGTATCTTTGTTGATTACATGATTAGTTTGTTTTTGCTATAATTCTATTATTGTTGATTTGAGCGTAAATCGTTACGCCGCTTTATTGCGCAATGCATATTTTGTAGTATTTTCCGTCTTATGTCCGTTTAGTTTCTGCTATGAGTTAATTACTTCCAGTAATATAAGGCCAGAATCGAATCTGCGAAATTTGGTCTATCTAAAATGTTATTTATTATCATATCATATCAATATCATTGGTCGATCTAGATATTCTTTTCATTTTTGTTTTGTGTTAACGCTGAGTAAATCTTCAAAAAGATGCCCGGCTCTTGGAGTAGAATCGGGTAATGTAGGATTCTTACCCATTAATAAGCTGTTCTTTCCACTGTGCTATATTGACTCACTGTATACTTAAAATACAAATTAAATTTTAATAAAACTATCAATTTCGGATTTTCTTTGTGCAAAACGAACCCCTAATTATGTCTCATATACTTCTCAGTTATGTAACCTTCATTTTACTTAAATATTATTAACAACTTATGCAATGTAACATACGCTTCAGCTTTTAATACCCCACAGCTGGGCATAGGCCTCTTTCCCCGTGTAGGAGAAGTATCAGAGCTTAATCCACCACGCTGCTCCAATGCGGATTGGCGGATATATATATATCAGGTGTACATGATAACAACCAGGACTGACAGCTTACATACACAAAAAATAAAAAACGAACTTAAAATCTAATAATTTTTAAGTCCTTTAAAAATAATAAAACAAATTTCTCATAGCGTTAACCCTTGACACATAAATGTCACTTATGTAATGAAATATTGAATTTAATTAATCGATAATCACGACAAATAATTGTACAGTATTCCCACAAATATCGGGGCAAGGACGCAAAAAAAGCTACAAACAATACTTTTTTTTAATTAATTCATTGACTATGAACAATGATGATTATGAGATGTCTGTAATTAGCTGTAAAAAACAATACAAGTTATTTTATGTAAAAAACTCTGAGTATATACTTATTTATAGTGTTAATCATCTTCTTATTGCGTAATACGAGTAGATACTGATGACGAGATTTCGCTTTATTATTCATACAAATAATAAATATTCATATCTATACTAATTAAATAAAGCTGAAGAGTTTTTGTTTGATTGTTTGTTCGTTTGTTTGTTTGTTTGTTTGTTTGTTTGAACGCGCTAATCTCAGGATCTACTAGTCCGATTTGAAAAATTCTTTCATTGTTAGATAGCCCATTTATCGAGGAAGGCTATAGGCTATATATAATCACGTTAAGATCAATAGGAGCGGAGTCCACGCCGACGAAGTCGCGCGCAGAAGCTAGTAAAGTAATATAAAAAACTGGCGAGGATTCTGAGCTAGTGTTGTATTCAGAAGCGATCAAATTAACCTGTTCTCTTGTCACCTGTAAAAAATATGGACGGAATTATTCTTTTGAAATCCTGCTGTTACTTTAACATCCAAGTATTTCTAAGATCCCCAAGTATTTCTGAAATTCTTCTGCATCAGACATATGATTGTTATCGATAATCTATCTATTTCTGGTTTTGCCAACTATACCCTAATAAATCGATCATATGATAAAAATAATTACGTTATGTGATTATTGTTTCTATAAATGTAATAAAAAAAGGAAATAAAAATAGTATCTATGACTCCAACATTGATTATATGCAAGGAGTAAGGTAGAAAATTTGGAATTTAATTTCAAACCAAGAGTAAAGAGCAATAACTGTGTTGATTCATTTATTTATTTTTTGACGGCTGCCATAAAATGTAACTATATGCACGCGTTAGGTAGTGCATGGTTAATTAAGTCTAAATCAAGTTTATATCAAGAGTTTTGAGCAAATATACTTGGAAAATCACATACCTGCCTACTTATTTATTTAACAAACTAACTAAAAAACGAATAATTAATATTTTAAACTAAAAATATTTCATTAAATCGATTGAAAGTTCTTCTTAAATAAAATCGATTATTATTTCAAATCGAATCAATAACGTGTGAGGCAGTCACTAATGTCAAAATTTCTTGAAGTGTTAAAAAGATAATAAATGGTTGAACGGGGTATAGCAATAGATTTTTGACACAATTTGTATGGAGTTTGCGTTAATATTCAATTTCTCGTAAAAAATGAGTACCAAAACTGGCTGATTGATGTCTAAGTTACGATAAGTGACAACTATTTGTAATAAATTTGCTCTAGAACGATTATTTACAATAGGCGACCTAGTAGTAGTGTACCTACTCCTACACTTTTAACACTTCACACACACATGCACACACATACACAAAATTAATATCAAACTACCTCCCAAGTTAATATTACATATAGCACTATATTGACATTTTCGTTGTTAATAACAAGATTAATTTATAATAAATAAACCCATTTCATCTCTATTAAGCGCAGGCGATTCCAATCCATTACCGAAAGCGACCTACCCTCGACCGGTGCTTAAAATGCATTAGGTACGCGCGTGTACCTCCATTGTTCGCTAATACCTGAGTAACCGACACCCCATGCGTCTATCGATCTTATGGAATTGGTGGACCATATGCTTTGTTGAGTTAACTTTATAAACTACTAGATGTGCCCCGTGGTTTCACACGCGTTAATTTTAAGACAAAATAGCCTATAGCCTTCTTCGGTAAATGGGCTATCCAACATAATATGAATGTTTCAATTCGAACTAGTAAATTCTAAAATTAGCACGATTAAACAAACAAAAAAAACTTCATCTTTATAATGTTAGTATAGATTCTGATCACAGTGTATCAATACATTTGAAATTGGTCTAACATTTTGCATTTAAATTAAAAATTATTTGGTGCGCTGTTCACATTTTTTTTTATTTACGAAATACGAATTACGATTAAACTTTTGAATGAATTTAAATACTTTAACGCATTAATTTCATATTACGAGCTAAGACACTTAACTTAGTCCAATTCGCTTGGAAAAGAGAGAGAAGCATTGTCACCATTTAATTTTATAACTAGCTTTAACACAACCGAAATCATCTAAGCCTACTATATTATACATTGTAAAAATACTGTGAAAGTGGCCGTAAGCTTTTTTATTAGAATTTGTATTACTTTTCTACGACTTATATTTTAGCTATTTATAATCTGTAGGTTTTCCATGAAAACAAATAAGTAACAAAAAAAAATTGTAATATTGATCTTGCATGGAATTTACCTGCAAGTGTCTATCTCTAGAATAATAAAATTATATATCGTGTATTATCTGTATTGGTGTAAAAAAATTAGGAAGCCTTACCAAACAAAAAAAAGAATGGAATATCATATGCATCGGTGAATTTTTATATCTGATCAAATCTTAACAAATCGGTAGCAAGAAAAATAAACCAAAGTAATCTCAACAAAATTTTGGATCATCACAGAGCTAGTTCAGAGCAAAATCCCGTCTGATGGGGTCCGCTATTAAAATAGTATTAAGCCCGCTTCGGGCAAGTATCTGTAATGACGTATGTATATCACAATGTATGTAATATAATATTATAAACAGGTTGAACTTACGACGTTTTAAATGTAGGTATTGTGGAGTCGAATTTTATATTATAAGTTGTAATTAGCTTGAGATGTTACTGGTTTTGTCTATTTTGAGGTTTGGTATGTATTTATTTTAATTATATATTTTGATTACCGATACAACAAAGAGAATATTAATTTGTCAGTAGAAACGAAAGTTTCTTGTTGATTCGTCTCAGCAAACATTCATTTCCTAACGGTGGTAGTTTCTTATAAACTGTAATTAATTTATTAAAAAGTTTTTTTTTGTGTTGGACGTAGTGCTAGTGAATATAGTCTCTAAAAGAGTCAGCAGGTCTTTCTCTCCAAATCGTTCGAACCCTAACACGTAACAGTATTGTAAAAAGCTTTTACAGAGGATTCAAGAGTACTTTTGAAGCCTGCTTGAGTTACATATTTTTTCTTTTAGTGTTTGGACGTATTATTCGGCATTTACTGATTCAAAAATCTGTAAATCATAAAAATTATACATAATATCTTTTGGATTAAAAAAATCTTTTCTTTTTCAGGTAAAATAAACTATGCAAGAAGAACATCTTTAGCCCTCAACGTTGTGGTAATGTACATGAAATTGTTATTGCAATTTTTCTAAACATTAATAGTATAATACTAAGTAGTCTAAAGGCAAAAAATTAAGTCTTAAAATGAAACTCCTCAGTCGAAAACACTTAAAATAAATAGATTTTTAATCTTTATTAAATTAATATGGATTACTTGGTGTCGTTGTCGGTGTAACTGAACACTGCGGTTACGATAGTGTTCGATGCTTGTTGATAAATATTTGTAGCAAAAAGAATGCGCGTTGTACGGTTTGATAGTTGCGGTTTTGACGCGTGTGTTTTTTTTTCACAATTTAATTATTACAACCGTGACGTAATTGTGACGCAATCAATAATGTCACGACAACTTGTTAATAGCATACTTGGTTTATTGGTAATTTTTAGTATTACAATTAAATTGTATCGTAATGATTTTTCTACAGTTATCATGATTATGTTCGTCTGGTATAAAAATAATAAATTATGAATTTATTACAATTATCTTATTATTGAATACAGAAATTAGATTTCATGAGACAACTTGACGAGCTATGTTATTCATCACAAGCTTTAAAAATGACATTTTAAATACTAGTAAAAATAGCATTAACTTAGGAACCAATCGCAGGGCAGATTTAGATGTTACAAAATCGTAAACAGTTTTCTATGTTTAATCGTTGATTACTTGTAATAAAAACAATTAGTAATTAAAAATAAATTATTTTGCACGAAACTAAAAACAATTTAATAAATTAACTAAATAATAGCAACAATAAATAAATCGACATTCCATTAATGATAAAATAACAATTAATGTACCCTTATTACTGCCAGTAATCCAATTTTCCAGTCAACCCTAAACCGTCGATGGCGAACAATGGCTGGATCGCTTTCGGTACAAATGTACCCGCATTGTGTTTTGACAGGAGTTAACACAAGGCTGACGTCTCTACCTGTCACATCTATTGTACTGTGTGCGGTCAGCAGAAAAAGTGCAGTATTGTAACTTATACCGACTTCAAATAAAAAAAAATGCTTTACCGGCTAAATTAAAGGTTTAAAAGGTTTTTAATATACCTGAAGTAATTATACGATTTTTGTTTGGATATTAAATTTTTAAAATGTAGAAATTTTTTTAATACAATGGTGCGTTATTCTTGTAATCATTTTGTCTTGTACTGTCAAATGAAAATATTTGCAAATAAATATAAATTAAATTAACTTTTACGAATTTGGCTTTATTTTAATTTAATTTACAGATTTAGGGTTGACGACCAAGTAAATGTTCGAAATTTGTCTTTCTCGGGCAAAGTTTCACATAATTATGATTCTCAGTACTTGGAAAATATTTTGGTATTTTTGGTTACTTTTTAATTTTGGAATATTAAGCAAAGCTAATATTTTAACTCTCTGAACAACCAGAATTTCTCACAAAAAAATATTTGAAATGAGACTGCTAGAGTCCAAGATGATATTATTAAAATGCTAATAGTTTTCACAAATAAGAGTAGCTAAAATGGTTATCGTTAAATTAATATTAACTATACAGAATAAGCAACAAAATTAATATGCACTGATCACGCATTGTATTCAAAAAAAAAAAATAATAAAAAAAAATATTCTTATTGTTTTTCCAAGAATCTGATACAGTTTGTATTTTGATATCGCAATATACTTGTAACAGGGGTTTGAGTGTTTGTCGTCTCCACCTGCATCCAGCCTGACCCCCGTCGCGATATATAAGAGTGCTATTTTAGCATGCCCATAAATATTAAGAAATTTTGCCTACATTTTTTGATACAATATTAAAAGATCGTGATCTTCATTAGCCGCAAAAAATTTCAGATCAAATTTGTGGCCAAAAAGTTTTATTGATTTCACCAATTTAGGTAATATTACAAAAAGCTGCTCTTTTACCAGACATACTACCGCATAAGTTGAATTTTTATATTTCTACCTTACCACAATCTACCAAGTCGACACCTTTAATAAGTCAAAAATAAAGTATCCGGCAGCACTATAGCGATACCAGAGAGCAATTGTCGTGCGTCGCGGTGAGTAGGCGAAAGCATTTAACAACGCTTTTTCTAGACAGAGACCTTTAAAGATTAACCTAAAAAACTTTTACGACTTCTACGCTAAATGATTTTTTTTTTTATTGTAAAAGTGTCTAAACCCTAATGTAAGGCTAAAAGTAGAACTGATATATTGTAGAAAGAAATCCTACAAAACTTAGAAGCTGATGCCCAGGCATTCTAGTATTTTCTAGTACAAAATTCTTACAAAGTGAAACCACTGTTACCCTAGGTAAAAGAGCTAATATACCAATCGATTGTTCCATTGACAGAGTATTAGAAACATTAACTAAACTGACCATAATTTGTGGCACTAGACATAAAACATATTTGAAAACTCAATACTATTATCTGATTTAAAAAAATATTTCAGTGGAGATAAGTTCAAATATTTTAGCTGATTTCGTTGGTGACCCTACCTTAACCATATTAGTATAAATCATCAAATGGATATAATAGCGAAGATCACCACCGGTTACCCGGTAATCACGAAACAGCGCAATTGTTGTCAATTTCACTGATTACAACAATCAGTACCTGTTACGCAATTTGATCTAGGACTGACCTAGGCCGTGCCATCATAACGATGCTTTCATATTCTATATTTACTATCATTACAGATTAGAAGGTATCCCAAACATACGTAAAATGAGTATTTGACTTTATAATGATGTCATATTTATTTAATTTAGGAATTTTATCGCTAGCATTTATTTTTCAACAAAGTGTACCTAATACTAAAAATGTAAAAATCAGCAATTACTTATAACTGTTGTTATCTATACATCATACAAACACTCATCAGTGTATGATTCAGCTTCCCATACAAAAACCTTGACTAGAATAGAAATGTGCGTAAATTATAAGAGAAAAATCGTCGGAAAACAGTTATTCCGACGAAGGCTACGCGCAATGAAGCGAGAACGTTTATGATATTGGCACACTTAATTTAGCTTGGCACACATGCCCAGCCATGTATGAAAATAATTCACATAATTCAAACAACAATAGATTATATTAACAATGAATTAAACACCATTTTCGAATCAAAATGATAAATCACTTACGATCATTCGATGCGCTAATTTTTTACAGAATGTCCTATCTGATGTTGGTATTTGTTCAATTTGAATTTCAAATATTTTGTTTTAGAGTCTATTTTTCAATTATTAATTTAGCATTGAGGTGCATGAGCATCTTTGTCCTAAATTCTCATATTTGATTATTCAACTCGCCACCAGTAGCGAAGGTTACGTGTCTATTGTCTGTAAGTTGTTAGATTTTTTACAATTTTGTCGGTAGTTCACATACAATGATGTGGAAGTTGACGGTGTTTCCCAGAATTTCTTTTGCGAGGCTATGTCACTAACCCACACCTTGAACTAGAAGCTATACACGTAATCACACGTTTTTATTTCAAGCTTCTAAAACATAACGAGACATTTAAAGTAATACTAACCTGTCTCTGATTTTGAATCGATTATAGATCTATGTTTCAAAATTGTCAACAAGTAACGATAAATACACTGTGTCAAATATAATTGTAGTTATATGTTTTAAGATCCTCAACTTATTACTTTGTTAGTGGCTATTGTAAATGTTTAATTGCAGGTTATATTGAACATAATAGTCGTGTTTACTAGTAGCGGCCAATTTTCCTTCAATATAATTGATTACGTAACTAATTACAATAACAACCCGTTATTAACTAATGCTTGCGATTTTATTATCATTGATTTTGGAACGTTTAAGCTGTCTCGTTAATTTACAAATAATAATTAACCAATAATTGCTTTAATAATTTGTTATTGATAATTGACGTTGTTTTCTTCTATTTTTAGATTGTTTCAATGTTTAAAGTTTCCTGTAGTTAGTATTTTTTTTACATAACTTATTTTATCAATAAAATAAATCACAAATAAAATGGGTCCTAAAATTGGTCCTTAAATATTCCTGATTTGATTAAAATCAAAAGGAATATATTATTATCCTGTTTACTACTTACTTATTTTTTTACAATATATACATACATATATCATTAAAATATATAGAATATTGCACTGCTGGTTCAGAGTAAAATAACGGGCACATAACGGTTGCTTGGTAAGCAGTACATTAACAACTAAGACATCACTAATATTTCTAGTAATTCCTGTGTCCTTGAACAAAGGTATGTTTACTACTCATGGAAACATCATTCTGCTCGTCATCTTTTTCATTTTAGTTTTATATGTTGACATTTATAATTATTTATTAATTAAAGTTCATAATAACTAAATGAAATAACAATTAATTTAATTACAATATTTTGAACATTTGTGTAACTAGTTGCTTAAGATATTCAAGAATTGTGTTTACTTTCGATAATCTTGTAATGCAAATATAATAAAAATAAGGAATTGATTTAAATAAATGAAAATAATAAAAATAAACGCCTCCCAGTCAACGGCCCTCACTAGGATTAACTCCTGTGTCGAGGGTCCGAAAAATACACATAATATACAAGCACACACGCTTAGACCATGGCAAATATCTATAATGGCCAAATGCGTGCTGTGTGGGGATCGAACCCGCAATCACCAACGCAACAGTCATTAAACAGTGCTGCGACCGCTGCGCCAAGGAGTCGTCAGTGATTTACAAATCTTAGTAAAACAAAAGAAATAAACAAACTATGAAATAACCTTTGGCATATATAATTTACACAAAGCTAAAATAAACGAACGTATTAATAACAGCTATTCAGAGATTCCACTGAAGAAAAAAAATAACTCAGCACTTTATGACGTGACAAATTTTTCTCATTTTCAGATCTTCGTGAACTTTACTGCTTTTTATAATTTATTTTCCATATCTATATAGCAACATGTTTTATAATAGTTCTATGTTAGAGTATAACCTGCTATGGTGTAACTTGATCCGAAATATTGGGTCGACCTTAACCCTCGGTTCATTGACCTCACTAATACATTTATAATTATACCACACAGGACGTGCAAGTTTGTAAACATAGGGTGTGTGTGACGTAACTAGTTTTTTTCTTCTTCGAGAGCTGTTTCGTTTAAAAAAAAAAAAAAAACAAAAACAAAATTATCATGTAGTTCATTGTCTATTTGTCTTATTTCAAACACAAGCTGACCCGCGGCTTCGTTTGAGAGATGATATTCAATACGATGCTATTTGATACAAATTTTCTGTTTGCTAGTAAAATTTTTTTTTTTTCTTTTTCATTATTTTTATATTTTGCTCAAAATTTAAACAAAAATTAAAACGGCTATAAAATGCATTGGAGTGTCTATTTAAAATTTTCTTATTGCGTTAAAGACTTTTTTTTTTAATACATTCTTCCCCAAATAATCAATATGATGTTATAATGAAACAACGTTTTGTCCTCCCGTGACCATGGTTGCTGTATCCGAAACCACAGATTAGTAAATAGTACTACGTACCGAAACGTCCGGCATTTAAAAAAACTTAATAAACCGCGATAAATCGCGTAAATATTAGAAAACAATATTTTATTTTATTAGGCAATATGATGTTATTAGCTAACAATTTTTATTTCATACCAGTTTTTATAGGTTTTTGATTTATAAAAGACCGACAATAATACGCAGATGCTAATTGTTAAGTGTTTGTGCGTGTATTGAACGGAGGTGTCATGTCATAGTAATCAAAGGATCGAAATCGTTACAACATGATTGTATGTATTTGACAAGTTCGTGCAAGAATACACACAAAAAACACTTAAGCAAAGTTGGCTTCAAAAGTCATCATTTTCAAAAGAGTTAATAAAAATATGATGTGTGTGTGAAATGTAGATTCTGCAGAAAATAGTTGGCAAGAAACTCCGCAATTACTCTTTTAAAAAAAACTGTATTTTGATATAAATTTAGTCTGGTAAGATATATAAATTACAAAATGAAGTAAAATAAATTGAAAGCCTTACATTCAATGACCTGCAGTAGGACTTATTCCTGTATCGGAGGTTCGGACACTAACGATCAATCATTTTAAACATCTATATGGTCTATAATAATATTTGCTACTGCCAATACCTTAAAAAACATATTTATACTAATATTATTATATAAACAGGAAAAAATTTGCAATTTTTTAGTTATTCTATAATGGATGTACCTTCTCAAAAACGAATCGAACGACTTTAAAAATTCTAACACCAAGAAAATGCTCCATTATAACTGAGTGACATGAGCTTTATTTTTATGAAAGAAAAGCGAATGGCAAAAATTTTGTAACCCACGTGGGTAATGTTACATGCAAAAAACTTATGCTAAAGTGAATACAAAATTGATATTCACAGCAACAACTTTATCCAAAAACAACCAGGCACCCAAACCTCCTTGCCACAAATCAAAACAATTAACAACATATAAAGTATTTAAGGTCTTCGTGTCTCGCAGTGAACGTAACAAAATTCAGACACACGGATCTAGCACGGCAAGGGCTCCGACTTGTGACGTGTAAGATTCGTTTTCGTTGGCTCACGTTCGCATGTCAGCACGACACTCATTCACTCACTCTTGGTCGATGGCTCTTGCACCTATAATTGTTATGACTGCTGATAAAAGCCGCCGGAGATAGTGAACACGCCACATCATATGTTTTCTGTCAGTTGTCAGCTGTTAAAGATTTTACTCGATTTTTTTTTAATTTTTTTTTTCTTAATAAGTTTTTTGTTTTCGTTTTTTTTTTTTTTTTGCTGTAATTAATATACTCGTGTGTGGTCTAATTATCGAATTGCGTGTTTGTTATGCAATTTTGAAAATTATCGTAGTACGATAATTGTTATTTAATTAATTTAGACTCTAATCTTTATTTAATATTGTACATAATAGGTACTTTAACGCGTAGACTTGGAATTCTATTATTTACAGCTGGTATCCCTTCGTGCATTCATACAAATTTGACAAAATTCGTACAGTCTTTGACCTAGGATATCTAATGTCTCAGGAGCAGCACTTTTACGTTTGTTGCACAGCAATTATTAATTCGAGGTTCATATTTGTTCAAAACAGCTTCAAATAAACAGTTATTTTTGCATATTTACTATATTTACCTAGTCATTACGAAAATCAATAAATACATATGAAAATGTCTAAGCGTTAAATAGTAATTAGGTATAGTTACGACTTTGATGTCTATTGATAAAACTTTTTTATTATAATAGTTTATGACTCACCTGATGGTAAGCGATTACCGTGGCTTTGGGCTTATAGACGCCTGCAACACCAGAATCTCAAGCGCGTTGCCGACCCTACCCCCGATCCCTCCTAGAACTTCTGGCTACCTTACTTATACAGGAACACAATACTGCTTAAAAGCAGTATTATTTAGCTGTGATCTATTTCTGTAAGGCCGAGGTACTTGCCCAGTCGAACTGCTCCAGACTTTGAGCAGGATATTTCCTGCTGTGCCCTACCTAAATAAAAATATATATATATATTGTGAAATTTCTAATAATATCTTAGTACAAAACTAAACCATTGTCATATGCACATATAGTAGAATTACACTATAATTGCCTGTTGTTATAATTTTAAAGTTCAATACGCAGTCTGTAAATATTAAACAATAAATAATTAAATTCAAAATTCCGTGTGATCAAAACAGTCACAAAAGATTTCGTATTAAATAGCATCATTCATCCAACCGTTAGGTCTAAGATAAGTTCGGGCCTCGATTAAATGTTCATTAGATAGGAGAAATTACACTTAAATATGAGAAACTTGGACTTTGTTTCGACTGCCCCGAATGGGTTAATGGTTCCCTTTTAAAATCGTTTACGTTTTGGTTCAATCACCTTTAGTTTTATTTCGCTGAATTCAATCTCCATAGCAAATTTGACTTAAATTTTTATTCTTAGACTAGCTGTTCTGAGTTATGTTTTTTTTTTTGCTTTTTTGTTTTTTAGTACAAAAACCTTCTGTGGGATTTAAGGAACATACAAAAAACAATTAGCCGAATTGGTCGAACCATTCTCCAGTTATGCGCTTAGCAACATTCATTTTTATTATAATATATAGATTTAATTCGAGACTCTTTATTAATAGACACTTAAGAAGATAGAACAATATTTGGTTTAATTGAATATATTATATATTTAATTTCTTAAGTCAGCAAAATATAATGTAACGAGTAACAAAAAAAACGAGTATTCTTTAGAGCACACGACTGAAGTAAAACTTACGAAACGTAAAACGTAACTTTCTCTCTTTCTATCTTCACTAACTTATATCTCCCTCTCAACTTCCGTTGACCTCGCCCGATTACAATTTTCGTAACGCTCTCATCACGCATTCGCCAGCTTACTCTCCAAGTCAAACGTGCGTAAAGAAGTTTTACTTTAAAAAGTAACGCCGCTACGGTAATAACACAAGTAATATTGAAGAATCGCGAATTCTTAATTGGTTCATACAATGACTGATCCGTTACTAACGATTTTAAAGCTTGAATCACGGACCGTTTAGGAATGATTTAAAATGTAGTGATTTAGATTTTTACGATAATATGGAACTAGATATTAACTGGCCCGATGGCGTAGTGTGGAGTGACGCTGCTTTTTGCTCCGATGGTTGTGGGTTCGATTCCCGCCCGGAGCCTGGAGCTTCCTAGTGCTTTCTTAGCGCTTCCTCGCTCTGACTACCTTACTCATCGCGTAAGCATTTCTGATATTGTAATTCGGCTGTAATCTATACTAATATAAAGTTGAAAATTTTGTTTGTTGTTTTTGTTTCAACGCGCTGATCTCAAGAACTACAACTGGTTGAAATTGAAAAATTATTTTTGTGTTACATAGTCCATTTATCGAGAAAGACTATAGGATACAAAATATATTTATGTACGTTTTTACCCTCAAATTAACGAGGGTGTAAATTCGGGGCACATTTAGTCTTCTATCAGATTGTGAAGTCTTTTCTCAATCCAGCTCAAAATTTTGAACAAGATATTTCCTGCTGTTCTCTATCTTAACAAAATTGATTTTTTAAGTTTCACTCTAACAAGCATATTATGTCATGTAAATCAAACAAATATAGAAAATCTGTATTCTACGGCGCCTTGAAGTCTTGTAGTACGATTTTACATCTCGCTACGCATCAATGATTTTATTAATTGAACGTCATAGAGTACCATCGATTTCACCGTTGTTATGAGCAAGAACTGATGGAATTTATTATTTTTTACTCAGAAATGAAACGGTCATTTTAATAATGATTATTTCGCTTTGCAGTCGCTCGTACACATTCCGTAGCATTACTGTATGTGGAAATTGTTTTATTTCTGTGTTTCATGGACATTGCAGTGTAAAAAACTTATTAAATTACCACGAGTTATGGTCATTTAGATATTGTAGAATTATTTAAAAAAAAATTAAATTAGTATATATAAAAAAAGAAAATAGTTATCTCTTTATATTTGTACTAGCTGACTCCGCAAACGTTGTTTTGCCATATATGTTATTAACCCTCGTAACCCCTCTTTTGTGGGTGGAATTTCGTAAAATCCGTTCTTAGCTGACCTCTACTCGGCGAAAGGAATATTCCTACGAAATTTCAAGTCTCTACGTCTTATGGTTCCAGAGATATCGAGATGAGTCAATGGGTGGAAATCTCTTTTATATATATAGATTAATTTAATTACGTTGAACTAAAACCGCATTAGTGCATAGGTCACAGTAACTTACTGCTATGCTAGCCATCGTAGGCTTGATTCCCGCACGTGTATTAATATACTTAGTCCATACAGATGTTCTTCATGGACTGGGAATTTATTATTCTGTTGTATGATTGAACCCACACAGGATTCACATTGTACTAGGAACCATTGAATGTAATGTATTTATTTTTGCATATTCAAAAACGTTTATTTTTGTATCGACCGATCGTTTTTAAAAATTCAAGAGAAGGTTATAGGTCATTAAAAATAGTTTTACGACTTATAATAGTTGAGTGTCCTCGCAAATCTAATAAAAGTGCTATTAAAAGCACATACATATATGTAGCATTGATAACTGTATATCTATACTAATATAATAAAGCTGAAGAGTTTGTTTGTTTGTTTGTTTGTTTGTTTGTTTGTTTGTTTGTTTGAACGCGCTAATCTCAGAATCTACTGGTCCAATTTGAAAAATTCTTTCAGTGTTAGATAGCCCATTTATCGAGGAAGGCTATAGGCTATATATCATCACGCTAAGACCAATAGGAGCGTAGCACCAATGAAGAATGTTTCAAAATCGGGGTTTTTTCCTTTTATTCCACGGGGACGAAGTCGCGCGCAGAAGCTAGTTAATTATAATAATAAAAGCCGAAGAATCTAGTCATCAATAATTAGAACCACAAGCTATAGATGGATATTAATTAAGTAAATAGCAACGAAAGTTTTAAATAGGTATAGTATCACATGTACTAGATTAAATTTATTCAAATCCAAATAAAACTAAGTCATCCATCGATTATAACTTAATCGAGTTAAAATTTATAGAAATAATCGGTCATTGATTTATCGATATTCAACTATTGTTTACACAATGAAATATCTATTTTATGGTTTAAATATTAAGGTATATATTTGTATGGTATGTTGTTCTGTATTAGTACAATTTGTATCGGAATGGTATCAAAGAGAGCTCGCATTTGATACCAATTTTGAATAAATCAACAAAAACGACGGGCGGCAATGACTAATACCCGAATGTATGCAGTCGTTATAATAGGGAGTAATATGGAGTATCTAAGTATATATAATATCAATTTCATTCATTTAAAATAAAAAGATTCTATAAAATTAAAAGATAAAATTTTAAGTTGATATAGTGATATACTAATATATTATAAAAACAAAATTAAATTGAAATTAATTTAGTCTTTTGAAAAGCTTTTTTTTATTATCATATCAAAATTTTCGATCCAGCGGGATTCGAATTTTGATATGATAATAAAAATATTTTCGAATTTCCTCATGTGTGTGGGAAACACAAAAATAAAGATAGTACGAATTAAAAATAGCTCGATGTCGTCTCTTGTCAAAGAATTTCGATCGTGAAATGAAACCTTTAGATTCTTGCCTTTTGTCGTAGAAAATTAAGTTTTTATAAAAGAAAAAACTAGATCTACAGAAACATCTTTTTAGTATAAATTTTGTCTCTTATACAGAGGGAGATTATATTTTATAAACTTCAAAAAAGTCTTTTCATTTGCAAAAACAAAACTACCATTAAGAGTTTTAAATGCAATTAGTGAAATTATATTCTATTATTAATTATTCTTTTATGACTATGGGAATAAAAAAATGATTTTTTTTATAAATTATTACATATTTTTAAATTTACATTACAAATAAGTATAAAGGTTTTAAATTATGTCAATTTTTTCATATAAATAAAAAAAAAATTCTCCATGGATCTCTTAACATCATTTAAGCAACTTGTGAACACGAATTAAGAAAAACAAATAAGTTTTTATAAGGCGATTGTATCTTAGCGTTAACAAATGATTATTAAAATAGATAATTTACGACTGTTCCAACAATATTAAATAAATTTATATTAAAACACGATTTACTTTCATTAAACAAATATTAATTATTTAAATAAAGTAAGGCTTGAAATTTTTTAAGCTCCTTTTAATTAAATTTGTTTATGAGAAAAGCTTAAAAAATATAGATACTATCAAATAATAAACTGTGTATCGTAATTGTGGCTTTATTAGTAAAGTTCTATGCAAATGAAATCGAATAATGCATCAGGCATTTTAATAAAATATGTTTTTTTTTTAACTAGAGAAACGTGAAATTAACACACTTAAAAATCTATAGTACCTGGGTGACCGAGCCTAGCTCGGTATTTTTATTTTATTTTTTGTTTTTTTTTCTCGGTATTTTTATATTTTAATTTTATTTAAATAATAAATCACGAGTGAAATTAAAAAAAAAGAAAAAAAAATAATCTGGAGACTGAGATTTGAACCCGGGTCAACACGATTCGACACCCGCCGATTTCCTAGTTAAGCTATTAGAGCTATGTTGACAATGGTGAAATTAAGCTTCGTATTCTAATGATATTTTTTCATTCCCTAAAAACAGGGGTAAAAAGACATTTTCTAAAAATGAATCCTAGCTAGATCAATTTATCATCCCCGAAATCCCCTGCATACTAAATTTCACGAAAATCGTTGGAGCCGATTCCGAGATTCAGAAAATATATATATATACAAGAATTGCTCGTTTAATAGTATAAGACTAATATTATAAAGAGGTAAAGTTTTTAACTTTGTTGGTTGGTAATCTTCGCAAATACTGATCCGATCATAAAAATTCTTTCACTAACAGAAAGCTACACTATTCAGTAGTGATTTAGGCTATATTTTATTGTTATTGAACAAAAAATTCAGTGAAAAATATTAGTATATGGAAATCAAGTCCGAGAAATGCGAGCGAGATGAAACTTTTTCTATATATTTGCATTACAAAAATAAATAATTAATTAACAGAGTATAGAATAAAAAAATAGAAAATCATAACACAATCAATAAAATATCTAAATCCCGAAGCACTTATCACACAGACTCGACTAAAATAGTAACGTAAATAAAATCGATACAAGAATAAATTAGTTAAATAAATACGATTATGAGTTTTCTCTGGTCCAGTGTTTATGACATGTCCCTGTAGTCCAGTAGCACACTCTAACGAGGCTCGAGTCACGCGATCCTACTTGTTAGCATAACTTATAAGGCAAGGGTAAGCTTGCATATCGCTCGCTTTTTATATAGCGCCGTTATAATGTATTTTAACGGTTTTTTTAAATATTATTTGCCAATATGATGTATGTGTATTATATATAGGTACATATTTGTCTATCTATAAAATAAAATAAATAATATGCAATTAAAAATTCGAAATGTAATCGACAAAATGCTTGATATCGACAAACGGATATTGGTTTAAGTAGATAGACAAACAAAAAAAAAGTGTGTGTGTGTGTGTGTGTGTACTTATCTAAATACGCACTTAAGAAATTATACTTTATTGGTCTTTACGTTGCTAACTTCTTCTTCGTTGACTAGCTAACTTCAGGGTGTCGGTTTTTTTGTGACAATTTACTCTTATCATTTTTACCTAACACGCCAATAATAATAATTTATACGGGAAAAAACAATTATTTGAAAATAAAAATGCAAATGTATAGAGTTTGCAACGCTACCACAATATTATACGTGAAAATTAAACCTTAACGCTAATGCGGGTTCGATTCCCTCTTCTGTCCATTATCAAACACAATCGTTGAGCGGACTATTGGACTAAGCTCCAACTTTTCCCATTCTATCTAGGCGGAGAAAATGCTTCTTGCAGTGAAACATTTATAGTTTTTTTTTTCGTTCTATTCAGATTAAATGAAAACCAATTTACTTACAGCATCAAGCCACCATCTAAAGACGGCGTTACGAAGAGTAACCCAAGCAAGCGTCATCGTGAACGTCTCAACGCGGAGCTCGACACCCTGGCTTCACTGCTGCCCTTCGAACAGAACATCCTCAGCAAACTCGACCGACTGTCCATCCTGCGGCTGTCTGTCAGCTACTTACGTACCAAGAGCTACTTTCAAGGTAAGTTATAGATAATGAACGATACAGTCAAAAATTTACGAGTAGAGGCAGAGCTAGTTTGGAGTCTTGCTTTCACTGACAAATTCGTTTTTTTTATTTTTTTATAATTAGATAGGCTTGCGTTTGACCACTATTCCACCTGATCTTAAGTGAGAATGCGGTCTAGGATGGAGCACGCTTGCCTAGAAGTAGCCTATTCACTCGCGTCTTGAAAATACCCAGATTGTATCTTTCCGGAAAAACAGATTAAATTCAGTTATTCCTGTGTTATTCGTTTAATTTCAGTTATTCCTGTGATTCATTCTTTTGATTGTGATTTAAATCTATCCCAGTCTTAATGTTATGCGCAGTTATTTTACTTAATTATGAGAGAATTTTCAGTAACCTTTTTTAACGGTACGTCCGTCCGTCTAGGTTTCAAGTCCATCAAATCAGAATGTTTGTTAAAAGCGTCTATATGAATATGTAAACACAGAGAAATGTACATAGTTGTATATTGATTAAGATATTACTAAATGTACATATTTAGTTAATTTTAAAATCTGTTCTCAAGTGCAACTTTTTGGAGTTTGTTTGCATTTCAAGTGCGCTTGTTGATAAAAGTTGTTAATACAAATGCGTATGTGTTATCCTATCCTCTTTCAGCTTAATTCAAAGCACAAGTTATTAGAACATGCATGATTTTAAAATCGACTTTTGTTGTCTAATTAACAATTAATGATTACGAAATCAGACTCAACTAATCCGTTAGTATATCAACGCCATCTAGTGAAACTAATTTTAATCATTTGTATTTTACTTAACCACTGAAATGCTACTTTTAACCGACTTCAAAAAAAGAGGAGGTTTCTCAATTCGACCGTATATTATTTTGTTTTCATAATTATGTTTTCGCGGATAACTTCGTCGTTTATGAACCGATTTTGCAGATTTTTTTGTGTTGAAAAGGAAATATCCCAAGGGTGGTACCATTATAGGGAAACCAGGATCTGATGATGGCATCTCAAAGAAATCGAAGGGAATCTTCGAAAATCGTAGTGGCGACTAGTGCGTTAATTTTTTTCGTCTATTTACTTGTCAATGTAATTGAAGTCGTTTTTTTTTTCGTTTGCTAGCAAACACAATTATGATTTATGAGCTCTACGACATAAAATTAAATTGTAATTCATTTTTAGGGTTCCGTACCCAAAGGGTAAAAACGGGACCCTATTACTAAGACTTCGCTGTCCGTCCGTCCGTCCGTCTGTCACCAGGCTGTATCTCAAGAACGGCGATAGCTAGACAGGTGAAATTTTCACAAATTATGTATTTCTGTTGCCGCTATAACAACAAATACTAAAAATAAAATAAAATAAATATTTAAGGGGGGCGATAATTATTTATTACTCTCCAACGCCATCTATTAGAAATTTGGAAAACTTCGTCGATAGACTAATAAGTTTTCCAATAGCGGCATAGATGGCGTTACAATTAAATAAATGTTTTACAGAAAATTTACTTATATTTAGTTTAGTCAATGGTACGGAACCCTTCGTGCGCGAGTCCAACTCGCACTTGACCGATTTTTATTGTGGTTAATTTGAAGTCCAAAATTAAACCTAAAATTGAAGTCAAAGAAACACATCTATCATCATTACTATTTGCACATTCTATCTAAATTACTATCTACTTACAAAATACTTTCTTTTTTAAACTTTAACATTTGCTACATTAGACATCTTCATTATCGTGGATAGCACAATTCGAAAGTCATCGACCGTCCATTAAAATATCATCAACAAAACATTCGCACTAAAAATTTATGCCGCGATTAAAACTAAAACACATTAAATCATTTCGACCCGGACCGATTCGCGAAACAAAAAAGGAGAATCGATTTAGAATCGTACACCGATGTATCGATTACTTATAAATGTGTTCCGTGACACGTATTTAACGTTGTCAGGAGATTTTATTATGCTACAGCGTTTATTAATATATGAATCGTGTTCTCTCGATTGCGATTCAGGAGAACGTAATCGATACTCGGCGATTAGATTTCGTTACTTCATCGATGTATCGACTATTGTTAATCAACTATTTTTTCGCTATAAACTAGTTCTACTCCTGATTTTATCTTAAGAATATATAGAATCTCATTTCTAACAAATACTAAATAACATAATACGCGTTGATGAATTACAACTGTGTACGATACGATACGATACGATTCAGCCTGTAATATTTTACTGTTGGGCATAGGCCTCTTCCCCATGTAGGAGAAGGATCGGAGCTTAATTCACCAGGCTGCTCCAATGCGAGTTGGCGGATATATTCCCTATTATGAGTAACGATCGTTATCAGGTGTACATGATAACAATCGGGACCGACGGCTTAACGTGCTCTCCGAGGCACGGTGGGGAGACCCACAAGGACTACACAAACACCCAGACCACGGCAAACATCTGTATGGCCAATACAAACTTTGTCGTGTGCGGGGATCGAACCCGCAACCACTTGCGCAACAGCCGATCGCAATCCAGTGCTGTGACCGCTGCGCCAACGCGGCGTCTGTTAACTGTGTACTTAACACAATTTACTTATTACCCTCTCTTCAAATGGAAAAGTACTGAGTTTCGGGTTAGAAGACACCCCGTATTCTAAATCTTGGAATAAGCATAAATCACTTCAGCCTATTACGGTCCACTACTGGACATAGGCCTTCCCAAGTTCGCGCCAGACTTCCCGGCATAAATCATGAAAAGTTTATTTTAAATCAATTTAGTTGGTTTGCGTGATGGGTGGATAAGATATAATAGACAGACACAACTCAAAACTTTCATGATTTCGTTACGATTTATCAAATTTATATTTTCTACAAATCCTTAATCTTTCACCCTGTATTAAACCTTCTACGAAGTATTAGAAAACATAATAATTTATAAATTTATGGGCTTGGCAACATTTAGTAATTCAGTTCTACTTATACGATTTTTAAATATAGAAAACGGGGGAAACGACTAGACAGAACTATCTGCATGATTAGAGGTTTTACGAGCGCGTTAACGTTCTTTAGGGAAAAGAGTCTGTCCACTCAGCTCTCGAAACCTCAGTATTCCCAATATTTTATATGGCTTAATTTATTACTTTAATATATTGGAAAGTCACTCACACGCCGCGTTGGTTCTACGGTCACAGCACTGGTCTGTGGCTGTTGCGCTGGCGGTTGCGGGTTCGAACTCCGCACATGACAAACATTTGTATTGGCCATACAGATGTTTGCTGAGGTCTGGATGTTTGTGCAGTCCTTGTGGGTGCCACCGTGCCCCGGAGAGCACGTTAAGCCGTCGGTCCCGGTTGTTATCATGTACACCTGATAGCGATCGTTACTCATAGTAGGGAATATAAACGCCAACCCTCATTGGAGCAGTGAGGTGGATTAAGCTCTGATCCTTTCCCTACATGGCAAAAGAGGCCTATGCCCAACAGTGGGATGTTACTGGCTGACACGATATTTGAAAGTAACCTGTGCATCATCTGTACTGAAAGCCCATTTGAAAACTGATTTAAAATAAAATCACTTATATACGAAAATCGGCATGTATTTTTTTTTACATTAGAATAAGTTTTTTCGATTCAGCCTGTAACATCCCACTGCTGGGCATAGATCTCATTATCTATAGTAACAGAAAGATCGGAGCTTAATCGCTAAAGGATAAGTGTTATACTTGAATTTGCAGCGCGACACCACTGAGGATTAGCAAATCGTTTTTCTGTTAATTTTCTGAAACTTTATGACATAGTAAGTAGCTGTTAGATGTCATGATATAAAAAAAAAATTTTGAGGTATACTGTATAATTATATTTGACATTAAAAAGGTTACGTACCTCTAAAATTGACTTAAATGCTTTTTACATTAAAACACAAATCAGACATTTTTCAATGAAGTTAACGTTTAGTTAAGATCAGATAAGACAAACGATCTTATCAAAGCTTAACACTAACTTATAATTACAACCTATTATTTAAATAAAATCTTCAAAACTAAAAATTGAAAAAGTGGTTTTAAATATAAGACATGTTAGTGTGAAGTTCCAAGTAAAGTCAAATAATTTTGTATTAATATTATTTATCGATCGATAATTATCAAATGCTGATTCAAAATAATGTTTACCTGCATAAGTACGTTTTACAGCCAACGATATTGAATATGACTTTTACGTACGATACGATATTACGACACCTAGAGGACACAATATCATAATACATTTAAGTCTTTGACATATTATGCTTACACAATAACCTTATGTAGTACTGAAAACAAATTAAGGTGTGTTGCCACAGTAGTTCCTTGAAGTAACTGTACCGCTAATAGTTCAGGTTGCGATCCTGCTCGTTAGAAATGTTTTATACTATAGAGATATCTATTTCAGTCTGGATGTCTGTGTTTGAGTAGCACGTGGTCTTAAAAAAAGCATCCTCACTGCTTTACATTTAATGCTACAAAACATGCCATGCCAACAACCACTTTTGAAATGAATATTTGTACTTAAAGTATTTCTTTTCTGTTTGGATGTCTGTTCTTGTGGTTAACCCCAACCTGCCTCCGTTGCAATTCCTCGTGTTCAAATCTGAAGAGTTGAACATTAACACGCCGCGCTAGTCCATTATGCATCGGCGTTTAATTTCTCTACTTATTATAATGACTGGAATTTACTTTTTCGAACACGTGTACCTACCGAGGAACTGAAAACCAGCTCACCTAAATCAGAAACAAATATCACCATATTACTCGTCTTAATAGAACTTTCAAACCACTTCATTAGTATATAGATTTTTTGTGCAATCTCCATAGACGCAGATGTAGAGATGCTGCTACAAACTCCCCTCACCTCCTCAAAATCACCCAAAAACCTATCAAACCTTCAACATTGAACAGTCAACAAAGAAATCGATTCTATGACAATCGAAAAAACATCGATAACCAATTAATCGATAATTGGAACAATAAATAAATAAAACTTACCACTTTGCATACGCTACCTCGTGCGCGTATATCATGCGCTGAGTTATTAATGCGCTTTATAATTTTATTCTGAACGAGTTTTCGAATATAAAAATCAGTAGGGGGCGATTGGTATATACTTTATTGTGTACAGACGGACTTTTGGACCGACGACGTGAATTGTTATGAGTACCGTCGCTTACAGAACATTGTTTTACTCTTGTTATAATAATTATTTTTCCCTGTTGTAACTTAATTGAAATAGTGTTTCTATCATATTCAATCCTTCTTCTAACATAAAAGTGGAAGCTTGGCTTATGTAAAAGTGGCTATTTTGTCAAATTTATTTATTTTTCTATGTTGTTTATTATGTACTAAATATATATAAACAATAGTAAGTAATAGTTCAAAAAGTATTTCTTTATAACTTATAAAACTGAAAATTGTATAAAAATTTGCTGTAAATATGAGTGCTTATGGAATCTGTGTGTGCATCAATTGGAGTGAAATCGTTCAAAGTATTGAGATAAACCGTCCACACTCTTCTAAATATTGTGATCAGCGTTCTTCAAGGACATGCTTGTAGTTCACTTGGGACTATGATAGAGAAGGTCATACAAAGAATCAATAACTAATACAGTATCGTCAATCAATATTCAATTTCTTATTTTATCTGTACATTTTTTTTCATCAACAACTTTTATTGAAAATAAAAAAATATAATGAAATATAATATAATCCCAATAAGATATACTTATAACACTCAATAATTTCTGCACAAAACCTGGCACAGCCTGGCTGGGGCAGTACGTCGACCTTACAGAAGATCAAAAGTTAAATAATACTGCTTTTAAGCAGTGTTGTGTTCCTTGTGAGTAAGGTGACCAGAGCTCCTGGGGGGAATTGGGGATAGGGGTCAGCACGCGCTTGCGATGCTTCTGGTGTTGCAGGGTACGTAGTACTATTTACTAATCTGTGCTACAGGCAGGATAAGCTACGGTAATCAATTACTATCATGTGGGTCCATACGCTTGCTTTCCGACATAATCGTACAGTAAAAAAAACAATGTTTATAAAAATAAATTATTGAAATTGATTTGAAATTTCTCAAAATAATCGTAACAATATAATTATAATATTTTTCGCCAATATTATTTATAGACAAATTAATTCAGTGGTAAAACAATATTTAAAAATTGTTTTTAACCGACTTCCAAAAAAGGAGGAGGTTCTCAATTCGACTGTATTTTTTTTTAATGTATGTTAGCTCAGAACTTTTGACTGGGTAGACTGATTTCGATCAATTTTGTTTTAATTGAAAGGTGTAGTGTGTCATGTAGTCCTATTTAAATTTAATTGAGATCTGACAAGTACTTTTAGAGTTATCTATACTAATATATAAAGCTTAAGAGTTTGTTTGTTTGTTTGTTTGATTGTTTGTTTGTTTGTTTGTTTGAACGCGGTAATCTCTGGAACTACTGGGTTGATTAAAAAAATTCTTTTAGTGTTAGATAGCCCATTTATCGAGAAAGGCTATAGGCTATGTATCATCACGCTAAGACCAATAGAAGCGGAGTAAACGCCGACGAAGTCGCGCGCAGAAGCTAGTATCTAATAATGCGTATTTACTTGACTACTTTTTCGTCGACCTACGTTGTATTATTACGCATAACTTATTACTCGGTGTACCGATTTTGATGATTCTTACTTTAATCGAAAGCTAATACTTGTCATGTAGTCTTATATAAATTAGATCGAAATCTGATTACAACTTTTTGAGTAATCTTTAATAGCGTGTATTTACTTGGCTATTTTTTCGTCTTATTACGTTATATTACTTGTCGATGTAATTGAAGTCGGTTTTTTTGTTTGCGAGCAAACACAATTATTTCTAAACTTATCGATGCGAGAGTAACAAAAACATTTTCTTCCTTATATTATTATTTAATAAAACATTTCTGAAGATAACTGTACCTAACTGTATATTAAAAATATCGATAATTCTAATTAAAACGATTGTCGAAGCATCGATTACACGTTCACCCTCGTTTCGTAAAGATTTCGCCGCGCCGCGGGACGCGTGATAGATCCTACTTAAAATATTATATGAATACAACACTCAGTACCGGTAGCCGTAAATTATTTATATTTCTCAGTATATAACGATGCTGAATACCTTCAAAGGTCATATTTTGTGAGTATTTTTGATTGTTTTAATCGATAATTTTGCGATTATCGGTAAAATTAATGATCGGTGTATAATTATTAGTTATTACGAAATTTTGTAAGTGTTTTACATAATTGCTTCAAAAATAATGTTTTAAAGTAGGTAATGAATAGTTAATAGTTACGTTTTGTTATAATGGCAAACAGTTAGGAAAACCTTCATGTCCGTAAAAAACAATCAACTCTGTTTTTTTTTTGTCATTCCAATATATTCATTAAAAAAATATATGTATACAAAATATTTTTTCTCTCACGTTTTAGAATAATTTTAATATGTGGCTTTGCTTACTTACTTCTTAAATTCAAATGTAGAAATTTCAAACTAAAAAGTATATGGCTTATTACTGAAATAAATATTGTTCTAGATTTTCAGCTACTTTCTTCTTTCTTTCATTCATTTCCAGCTATTTACATAATAAGTTTCAATACTTTTTTTCTTGGAAGAAATGACAAACACCCGTCTAAACATCCACCCCCACAAACTTTCGCATTTTATACTAACACTGGCGAGTAGGATTAATTATATTTTAGTGAAATAAATGAAAAAAGCTCATGTATACCTACTAGCGACCTCTGTCCGTCCGTATTTTTTACACTATAAGTAATCTCCAACATATCATATACCTACTAAAACCTTCTTCAAAATACGCTGCATCTTATAACATATGTATTATTCCGATCGGTACAGTAGGTTTCGCAGTATAATTGAACAAAAAAACCAGCTCTACATTTATTAGTATAGATTCATAATAAAACGAAAACAAAGTTACTTTAACTGTATTATGCAGATATGAGCATAAAAATACATACAAAAAAAAATTAGTCATCAAGGTAGGTTGTAAAAATACTAAACAAGAGTATTCACGTACTACGAACTTATATAATGTTTACACCGTGCCTGCCGCGGCGGGGCACGGTCCGGAAGAGCCGTATTGATCGAGGCTAATTCAGTGCCTGGCGAATTTATTGACGATGGGATGCTTTGCGTACCGAAATTGTATTACAAAATATTGTTAATGCTATTAAGTGTACTGTAAAACGTTATGAAAGTTAACAAATGTATCTTTTATATCTATGAAAAATGATACATTACAAAGACAACTAAAAAAATTGCGTGCGTACAAAGTGCACATGTCACAAGTGAAACTTCTTTGTCAAACTAAATAAAAAGAAACTAATCCAAAAACACGAATTTAAAATACAAAAAAAAAATTAAAAAAAAAAACAAAAAGCCAACGTCACGCGGTGTTCCCAGGTGGTCACCCATCCAAGTACTGACCGTCCCTGACTTTGCACATGTTTCACTTCAAAAATTTAAATTTTTGATTGTCTTTCATTTCTTTTTATTTATTTATGCAAAAAAATCTTTGAAATTTTGTTATTCATACAGAATTCGTAGAATATGTACTAACTACTAACTAACTAAACTCTTTTTACTAATAAGTTGAAAGCTATTTATGTTTCAAATATTGTAGTTGTAAATTTTGGTTTTAATTTCCTATTATGTTAATTTCAATACAACACTTGTTCCTACATGACGCTGTTTTATCAGCCGATAGAAAATAATTATATCGAAAAGTCTACGTGTTAATAACTATACGTATATGGGATTAAGGCTGCATTATTAAGCCTCATACTTAAGTCGTTGTTTAATCACAACATCAAATTAGGCTCAAGTAAAAACGTTTCAAGCAGCATGATGGATTGCAGCCTTATCGGCCGTTATTGTTTTCCATAAACTACGAAAAAAGATTAATTTGTCACATCGAAGGCTCGGCCTTATCGCTCGTAATTGTTTTTAAAATCTGAAAGCATCTGAAATGAATTTAATTTCTTTTTGAACAATTTTCTAAGCTCTACTTTTTCTGATTACAAAACTGCTGTTCTAGCAACGACTGTCGCAAGTTGTCTATCGTGAAACGCAAATAAAAAAAAATACCTCAAACTTTATTTAACTAAAATTTTAATTGTCGCAAACTACTTGTAAGGCTGTCTTAACGTTAATACCCTTTTTAAATCTCAATAATATACTTAACTTGAACTAAAAGGTTTTTTATTTAAAATGCTACTAACTTTTTTAGTTATGAAACCATTTTAAAATGTTCTAAATTCTAACTGATAATTTATTAATCTAAACACAGAAAGAAACAAAACATATGAACTATTTCAATTACCTAGGTACTTGTAAATAGGTATAGTAACAAAATAACAGTCTTAACTCGAACAATGCAGTCATAAGATTATATATATATATTATGTATATTATACCTCGTTATATATGTTAAATTTCATACAAAATGTATTATAAGTTAAAAGGTGTTTTAGTATAACCCTTATCAGATCAATTATTCGTCGTCGACTCACGAACGCACGCGAAATTAACTTTTAATATGCTTTTTATAAATACGTTAATTCAATGTTGTGTTTATTAATGCTGTTGTGGTTCATGTTTTTAAGGAGTTGCGCCACGATAGATTTTCTAATTCACTGCACACGACTTGTTATGACAGATTATCAAAATTTATTAAAATGTTAATAATAATGTACTTTTACCTGAATGAACAAAAATAAATGGAAATAATCTTAAATATTATATTTATTAATAAATAATAAAATTAAATATTATATTAATCTTAATCTTATTACCTGTATATCTATACTAGATAGATTTTCTTCTTAAATTTTTTTATTTCACACAATATTTTACTAAAGATTATATGCTGAATATAATGTACTTAATTATAAGTTATATACTAAATATTATATTATAGAACATCACGTCAATATTAAATTTTTATGGTCTCGTGGACAAGAAATAATGTCGAAATATCGAGCTCTGAAAAATGAAAATAAAAAACATTTTAAATATCCCGTTTTAAATAATTTTAGTAATCACGTCAATACTGTCAAATCAAGAATCACAAAATAAGAACCAATTATATCACCTTAATTTAAGATATTTAAAAAAAAACAGTGTTACATGAAAAAAGTGTGTGTGTCAGCTCCGACGCACGACTGGAGTTTACTCCTTCAGATCGACTGTCTAAATGGGCACAAAAAAGGCTTACTAGTCTAAGAAAAAGATTAATATCATATCAAATTGTATATAAACGGATCAAATAACGCCATTTATTAGAAGCCTGTTGGGTTCCGATAGATGGCGTTACAAGAAACGTAACGCGGCCATTCGTTCAGTAGACTTTACTCCTCATATATTTTTCATACGGGGGGTCGTATGTGAAAATCGATTCTTAAGGAGTAAACTCCAATAAACTACAACACTATATATCCAATCACGAAGCCGCCCTTGTCCATTATATTGAAACCAGAAAACCAACGAAAATGGGTGCAACCTCGCGTCTTACCATTATTATAATCGTTTATATAATTAAGCACAAAGTCCCTTCAAGTGTTAAACCGACTAAAATCCGTTTTATTTCTTCATTAACGTAGAGGTACGTTGCGTAACAATTAACGTTGTATTTTACGAGCCTATTTATAGTATTAAGTGCCGATTACACCGCGACTCGAATTGCTTAACGAGTTGAGCTGGTGCGCCTCGTAAAGTTTCTGAGACGCACGCGTACTGCGTCAAACGTACAGGCTGTTGAACAAAATAACTACTTTACTGACTTAGTAGTTTGATTTGATTATGCGAAAGTTCGCGAGGATGGTTTTGAATGTTACTCCTTCACACAAAAATTATTTAATTGATTATTATAAAGAACGATCAAGAATAACAAATCAAAATCAAAATCAAACATATCTTTCAAATAGGATTCAAAACACCTTCGAATCATTAAAGAAATTAAAATTTTAATTATGTTTAATAGTCAAGCTACCACCGTTTCGGAATGCAGATTCTGCATAGAAGAATCGGAAAGAAACTCCGCAGTTACTCTTTTAAAAAAAAATAAACTGTGTTTTTATACAGGTAATATCTTACATGTAATACGGCGTCACTAAGTACACACATATTATTATTTATCATCTATGTAATCCTGCACCGAACAATAAACTTTATTTATTAATTTCTTTTTAATATAACTACTAGACTATACTTGTATCGCAATATTTTTTAAGCAAGTGTCTGAGTAATAAAGCTTAACAAATTTAATTGCAATAATTTATCTAATACTAATATAATAAAGCGGAAGAGTTTGTTTGTTTGTTTGTTTGTTTGTTTGTTTGAACGCGCTAATCTCAGGATCTACTGGTCCGATTTGAAAAATTCTTTCAGTGTTAGATAGCCCATTTATCGAGGAAGGCTATAGGCTATGTATCATCATGCTTAGACCAATAGAAGCGGAGTCCACGCCGACGAAGTCGCGCGCAGAAGCTAGTCTAATATATTTCGTGGTATACGCACAACGGTAGACTTGTATATTTTTATGTAGACGGTTAACTAATCCTTTTTAAGATTAATTTGTGTTAAGTTTAAGCACAAGTAATATAAATTTTCATTTGATAGCTTTGATCTTAGGAGTTGTTCAGTAATTGATGTGTAATATTAATTAATTTAAAAAATATATTACTATACTCCTTATTTTTTGTAAGTTGCCGTAACAAAAACAATAAAAATAAACACACCCTATGTAGGTAAAGGGCGTGGAAACCGCTCGCTGCAGTTCGCACTTATAAAGTGTAATACATTAGTCTATTAATGCTTAGACTAATAAATATATCTACAATCTTATATAAAACAATAATAGTTATTACCTGCTTGCTTTATAACTATTTTTCTATTATATAAATATTACATAGTATATACCTATACTGTTGTTAATAATTTAAATAAAAATTAAGTAATAAGTTTCCTTGGTACTGTAAAATCGTTGACATTTTTGGTTAACTATAGTATTGGGAATCATAACGTGATATTTTGTAGCCTATAGCTCAACTTACGTGCCTTCTTATAGTACGTATACATTTTTTTTTGTATTTGTAGCGTGCGATTGCACAAATCTGTGTCTGCAAAAGATGCCAATGCAATTCAATTATTGAGTCTCGTTATCGATTGAGTTTTCACAGGCTTTTGGAATATTTACAGGTTGACATTTAATAATAGGAATTAGAAACGTTTGAGTGAGGTAGGGCACAGCAGTAAATGTCGTTCTCAAAATCTGGAGCAGTCCGACTAGGGAATTACCTCGACCTTACTGAAGATCACACCGAAATAACATTGCTTTTAAGCAGTGTTGTGTTCCTGTGGTGACTGAGGTGACCAGAGCTCCTGGGGGTAGGGTCGGCAACGCGCTTGCGATGCTTTTACGGTAATCGCTTACCACCAGGTAAGCCGTACGCTTGTTTGCTGACTTAGTCGTATATAAAAAGAAAAACGTATTTTGATGCCTTGGTTTTCTATTATGCCATTATTATGGTAATATACCTGCGTTTCAATACACATTACGTTAGATCATTACTTCTTCAATACAAATCTATTTGTATAACCTAAAACAAGATTCAAATACAAAATCAAAACATACCTATTAAATAACGCTATAAGCAACCGATCCCCCTAAATACATTAATACAGTATTATGAAAAATCAGAGCAATAAAATTGCATCGTAAAATATCCTTTGAAAATGAACAGCCAATGGCATAAAAAAGTAACCCTCGCTGGGGCGCTTATGTACGGGGCACAGAATAACGGAGGGCTTGTGAAATTTGCCGACTCCTTGGAGGGGAGAGGGGGTAGGGGGTGGAACAACCCTTAATGGCTGGATCGCGTGACCGAATTTCGGCAGTGACCCGACTTGGCTGTGAAAGTGAAAATAATTCTATTGAGCTGATATTACGCTTAAATAAACTAATTTTTTTTTTTAATTATTTCGTCTAATATTATTCTTGACGGTGAATTCTGATTATGTTTATTTTCTCTTTAGCGGTAAATAAAATTATTTCTTTAAGCTAAAATTATAAATGAGACTAAAGAAAACCGTCTGTCCAAATTATTATTATCGGTAATTTTCATTAGTAATAACTGCTTTCTTCTAACCAAAATAACCAAATGAAAGATTATTTTAACCGAATAAAAGATTATAAATTGTATTACAGATCAGTGTAATTTTATTTTGGTATAATTTCTTACATATAATTATTCACATCTTAACACTGTGAGGATTTCAAAACACAACAAAAATCCAAACAAACGCAAACATTCCCAAAGTAATCAAAATAATGGCAGAAGTTGAACTTTTTGAGCAAAGGAGTATATTAACATATTATGTACATACCAATGAATAGCTTTCGTACTAAAATTATCACAGAAAATTGATGACGAAAAATGATTGATGACATTACCTTGTGCGTAACTACAACTTTGTTCAACCAAAGCATTGTAATTTTGTATTGTTGTAGGTAACAACAGCTCTATATATGTCCGCTACAACGTCGCTAGGTAAATTTCGTTAAAACCAAATTCTGAGCATTATTTCGTAAATATTTTCTACTGAAACTTGTTTGTGCGGCTCCTTTCAATGACGAACGCATCGTGTCGCTTTTAATAAATAACTAAGTACAAAGTTCTAATTTCTTAAACGTTATTACGGTAGACAAGCGTTACCTAACTTTCATCATAATCGACATGTCCTATGTATAAGGGCCAATGTGAAAAATGACAACTTTTCAGTAGAGGCTCTCAAAGTTTCAATTTGCTATAATTTTTACATGCTTCAACTTATGTTATTGAAATTTTGCATACTCGTAGTTACTATGACACCTAATGTTCATTTTTCTAGCTATATTGACTTATTTGTATATTATTAGTTTTTTACTTATTGTAGATATGTCTATATAAGTGACTTTTTAAATTTAATTATATTGAAAAAATAATAATAAAAAGGCCAATGAGTCATTTTGGTCAATAAACTCGGCAAAAACTAATTTTAAAAGAACACTTGTTTTATAACAAATATTTAACATAAATAAATATCTTAAATAAATGATAATAATATAATGTTTATATGACATATTATTTCACATTGACACTTATACGTTATCCGAGAGACCGTTAGACGCGGGATTCCCCCGCGTACAAGTCTCGAAATAACTGTTTGGCCTTTATACGTCAAAAATTATGTCAAATAAGCCCTTATACTGCAGAAAAAAATAGTATTTGCACCCATAAATGTGTATTTTTTAAAGCAACTTGTAAACTAGACTAAAAGGAAGCATTTAAAACAAAAAAGTGAAAATGCTTAAATTGTTGCTTTGGCCCTTATACATAGGACATGTCGATATATAATATTACTATGACACAGACGAAAATTTGCTATGTACAATAACATCTGTGTACGTAAAACGTCTACTTTAACCGACTTCAAAAAAGGGGGTTCTCAATTCGACTGTATTAGTTTTGTGTGTTACCTCGTAACTTTTTACTGAGTGTACTTATTTTTATGATTCTTGACTTATTTCTAATTAAATGTTTATACTTAACTATTTTCTCGATGTCTTGTTATCTGTCGATGTAATTGAAGTCGTTTTAATTTTTGGTTTCGAGCAAACAGAATTATAAAGTTTGCATTATATGCCTATATTTAAGTAGTCAACTGGTGTACATATTATTTTTATTATTACATTCATAGATTTTTTATTATTTCAGTATAATAAAAAAAATGTAAGTTATAATCACAAATCTCCAGAAACTAGGCTATATCAGTTACTTGTTAGAGGAATTAATATTTTTGGAGATCTCACAGAAAACTGGATTTCAAATCTGAATTCTGGAACAAAATTGTGCTTATTGTTATCTGCTTTATCTATTTCAAAACTTTTGTTGTTTTATAATTAATTCATGACATGAAAACCCCTCAACTTAATCTCACGGACGTTATTATCATAATCAATTAAAAATAAAAAATACAACGAATTGAGAATCTCCTCCTTTTTTGGAAGTCGGTTAATAAATAAACGCTTCTCACTCAACGGGACCCCAGTAGGATGTCCTCCTGTGTCGGGGGTCCGGACACACACAATACACAAGCACAAACGCCCAGACCACGACAAACATCTTTATGGCCAATACAAATGATTGTCGTGAGCGGGGATCGAACCCGCAACCACCAGCGCAACAGCCAGTGCTGTGACCGCTGCGCCAATGTGTCCTCAATTGTTAGTCATTAAAATGTTAAAATACGACATTTTGTTTTCCATAAATTATTTATTTTGTCATTTACGACACTTAGTAAAGAAAAACTGTCAAAAATTAATTATCTTTATCTACTTTTAATGAAAAAAAGACGCGGTGTATGTATAATTTCTAATTAACATAAACTCATTAAGTCTGATATGTCGGACATAAATTAAAGTTAATATCTCATAATAAAAATATTATCCAGGTATGTAGGCGTCGCCCTCAGGGGTGCGTTCTGGCCCGTGTTTACTGAACAGGTATTACAGCGTAGAAACTGTGTCACTGTAAATATTACGTTAGTTTAAATTTAAATCGTTCATTTTTAAAGTGTGGCTTAAAACTGCCAATGTGTGTGTGTGTGTGTTTTTTTTTTATAAAATATCGACAAGAATAAAAATCAATCACCAAGTCTGTAGTCTGAAAACGAAACACGAAAACAGCTGGATCGATTCGGTTACTTTTTTTATTTAATAGTTTATTTTTGTTTTCTAATACGTGATTTATGGAAGATCTTTAAGGAATAAAAAACTAGAAAAATTGATATAATAATTAGATATTTGAAAATTTTTGGGAAAAACTTGAAGTTTAAATAGCCGTTACATTTTCTGATCTTTCCTAAATTTTGATTTGAATATTTTTAAAAATATCAAAGTTTATTGGACCCTAAAAAAAATTAAATACCAGTCAATGCATGCTGAGCTTGTTGAGCGTATTCGGTCTATACATAACAGTTGGCAGCAAAGCGAAGTCGAAGAGGTCGCTAATACAGTACCTACGTAATACTCATATTATAATTGCGAAAGACTGTGAGGATGGATGGACAGTTTGATGTTTGCAACTCGCGCCCGGGGCTCAATACCTTTTTAAACACCCCCCCCCCCTTTTTTTTGTTTCGCAGACCACTTGGCGCCCCTATGTGAGTAGCGCCTGGGACTTGATGCCCCCCATGCCCCCCTCGCTACGCCACTGGATGTTTGTTATTCTTTCACGCAAAAACTACACAGATTGTTACGAAATATAGTACGAAGATATCTAGAGATATAGAATAACAAGCTACTTTTCATCCCGACATTCCCACGGGATCGTAAATTATACGGACGAAAATAAGAGGCGCGACTAGTCATAGGTAGAGATGGGCGTAACGGCTACATTTTGATATTACGTTATAACATTACGCTACTTTTAAATCACTTATTATTTTTTACGTGATAATATTTTTTTTTTTTTTACCAACTGTGAAACCCTTGTGAGATCAATTTTTTTTTTGGATTTTTTGACCTGGTAATTACAACCTTTAGGTCAACTCTTATTATTTGTGAGATCAAATGCAGAATGAAATTGAAGATCAAATATAGAAGTGAAACTTCTATGGCAAACTAATTAAAAAAAACTAATTTAAAATTAGCGGCTTGCAGCGCGGCTCGTCCTTCCCTGTCTTTTTGCCGTTGCATCCGGTTTGAAATCATAACGATTCTAAAGAAATTTCACTTCAATAAATACCTACAGGAATTACGTAACTCGTTTACAGATACAAGATAAAATAAACTTACCGCTATTTTCATTCCTGTTATTTTCTCTACTTATTTCTTCATATATAATTAAATGCTTTTGTTTCATATGTTTTTTTAAATTCGTTATAGTAGTTTTAAATGAAAGTATATTTTTACAATATTTACATTCCGCTTTTTTTGCAATTTCATGCACCACAGTAAAATAATTCCACATTTTGTCCTTTTCGTGGCATTTTACTCTACTCACTAAACAACTATACTTAATTATATAAAGAACTATACTTAATTATATAAACAACTTAATTATAATTATTAATTATATTTACAGTTTCTCAAAACGCAACACCGCAACCGTAAAATTCGTAAATAAACTCACGAAAATGACGAACATCATATGAGAACAAACGCGTTGTCCATACTGAAAATTTAACCGTTAAACAAAACGAAATAATATGAAAAAAATAAGTCTAACGTGTAGTATAATAAAAATAATAATACGAACTAAAATATTTTTAAAATTTATTTCAAAAGACATTGAAAGGAAAATAGTTCTTATTCAGTTACAATAGAATACAATTTGACATGAGACTAAGCTAAGATATTATACGCAACGTGAATGTTCTGGACATTCAAAGGAAAATAGTTCTTAGTCCGTTACAGCAGAATACGATTTGACATGGGACTAACATATTATACGATGTTCTGGACATTAAAAGGAATTTTGTGACCATAGAGTACAATTTGGCTCTGTGTACATTTGAGGTAAAGTAGTAAAAATAAAAATATTCTTTCAAACCTTACCTGGGAAGCGTGATATTATATCACGCTTCCCAGGTAAAAAAAATAACAGGTGATAAAATGATTTAAAAATAATAGGTGATTTTATCCGCTACCTAATATAACGAACACCTCTAGTCATAGGTATATAGTGCACACATACTTTCATTAGATCTCTCGTTATTAAAACCGTAAGGTGCGCTAGCGCATAGCGTGAACGTCCCACATCCCGCCGATCCTATCTGCTAACATAGTTCTTAGTGCACCCGCAGATATACAATTTCAAGTTGGCCAACTAAATTGGAGAGTATACTAATAGGTATGGTGACATATGCTAGCCCGCACATCTTCTCCAACTAAATTGTACAACTAACTAATTGGATACCGATCGCATCAGAATCGAAATTCCCTTCCGATTACGCACAATTTCAAAGTTGTACAACTAAATTGGAAACGTACCCAATTTAGTTGTTCGATAGTTGGCCAATTCACAATTGTATGTCTGCGGGGTCTCTTATAAACAGAAAAGTTATAGAATTATCTCCGTATCTCGAGAAAGTGAAATAGAGTATATTATTAAGATTTTATATAGATGTGTATAATAATAGGATCGAGTTAAGTTCTAATAATAATTTTTTTTTAATGTAACTAGGTCGGCAAACAAGCGTACGGCTCACCAGATGGTAAGACCCGTAGCCTATAGACGCCTGCAACACCAGAAGCATTGCAAGCGCGTTGCCGACCCTATCCCCAATCCCCCCAGGAGCTCTGGTTACCTTACTCACCAACAGGAACACAATACTGCTTGAAAACAGTAATATTTAGCTGTGGTCTTCTGTAAGGTCGAGGTACTACCCCAGTCGGGCTGCTCCATATTTTGAGCAGGAAATTTCCTGCTGTGCCCTACTTCAGTTAGTTAAGTTATTAAGTTATTATTATTAAAATAAGATTAAAAAAAGATATAAAAAAATACTTTTCAAGATAATACCTGCTTCTTCCTGTTGAGCATAAAAAAGGTCTAGACACTCAAAATACAAAGACAAAAGCCCAGTTGCTTAATGTGAAGTTACTACCAATTCGGATTACAGATTCTGCTGAAAGAAATCAACAATATATTGAGCAGTTTTTTTTGTGGCCACTGCTGCATTATCCTGTCATCAATGTAACGTTACTTTTCAAGAACCACATTTCTATTTTATACGAACCGAAAATAAAATATAAATCGTAAATTAGAAATATAGTTAATTGAATAATTATTCCGCGTATTTCTCTCCGCTTTCTAGCATAACATCCGTGGCCAGATGTGATCGACGGAAAAATGAAAGTACGAACAATTACACGGATTGTAAAGAAATAATAACGTCTTTTCGATGTTTATATTCTAATTGAGTGTTAAAACTGTTGTATAATTTTCAACCGACATGAAAAAATGTCAGAACCTCCTTTCGATTCGAGAATTCCATTATTTTTTGTGTAAATTAATTCATAACTTTTTACTGGGCGTACAGATTTTGATGATTTTATTCTTAATTCGAAAGCTGGTGCTCGTCATATAGTTATAAGTATTTAATTATGTTTTTATATAACTAAGTCGGCATACAAACGTACGGCTCACCTGATGCTAAGTGGTTATATTGACGTCTGCAACACCAGAAGCATCGCAAGCGCGTTGCCTCCCTAAGAGCTCTTACTCAACACAAGAACACAAATTTTTGTGCAGTTGCTCGAAAGCAGTATTATTTAGCTGTGATGTATGAACTAGTATAAATATAAAGTGAAGATTTAATTTTAACTGTAATAATTAAATAAAAATAATAAAATATTAATAATGCCTTTAAAGCCTACTTGAATAAATTAATTTTTGATTTTGATTTTTTATGTACCTAATGGATAAACTCGAAGATTTTGACAATTTTACAATTTTTTCACCGATATAAAGTTACGCTATCACTATTTTTAAGTGATGCTACATTTTAACGGGAGAAAACGTAACAAATAAAATCTAGTTTTGATAAAGAAGATATAAAAATTGTTAACTCTGACACTAATACATATTTGCTTTTATACATTTTGTCTTATATCTCCCTCTCAACTTTCGTTCGCCTCACCCGATTACACTTTTCGTAACGCTCTCGTCACGCATTCACCAGTCCAAGTCAAGCATGCGTAGAGAAGTTTTACTTCAAAGATCGATATTGAGAATTAAAAGAAATAAACAAATATACAACATAATGTATTTACGTGTAGCTCACTGCGCAGCGCAGTGGATCACAATCGGTCGCATTCAAATGAGCCACGGATTTATGAGCCAGTGAGCCAATGAGTGAGACATTTACCGCAGAGCATTGAACATCAGATGTGGCAATTCATATTTAACAAATCATTTGATTTGTGTATAATTATATTTTAGAGAATTATCTTGTTTCATAATAATTATTAATATTTATTGTATTTATTAAGGTAAATTAATAAAACAATGTACAAAACCGCATGATAAAACTAATGATGCTAGTAAATCAAAAGTAAAATGGTAGATTTGAAAATTAATTACATTTTTTTTAAATTCCTAACCGAAATAGAACCGAAAAGAAACTTTCCAGTTACCGACTGATGTAACTGACAATACTAGTCATATATATGACTATATCAACTATATAATATAATAATATTACAAAATATAAAAAGAATATGTTATAACATCTAAGGTATTTTAAGCTCTTTCTAAAACACATATTTTACGAGGTATATACATACCAAAGTGCATGAAAAATAAATTAACTAGAATTTATAACAAAATCTTCAAAGTTATTTATTCGAAACACTAATTGATCTATTTTTATATATTTCGGGACAACGTATTAATGAGCATAAATAGTCCAGTGGAACATAAGATTAATCAAGATATCCAAATTATTTGACATGCCTAAAACTTTATTTTTTTTTTCTTTGTATTTCTTTAATTGTACTAAAACTTATTTACACATACATAAATAATATAATATACTGTTGAAACGTATAGTACTATTTGCATTAAGTTATAACATCCATAATGTTGATATTTGGCACTTTCTGCTCCACTCTTTCAAGCCAAAGTGCGATGTTGGTGGATGTGGATGTTGGATAGGCTGCCTATTTTTAATTATATTTAAATGTACTCGTAAAACTTAATGCAAACTAAAAATTTTATAAAAACACAGCAAATAATATCGAAAAAAGTAGATTCTTAATATATCTAGGCTTTAGACGATGGTTAGTCTTTAAGCTGATAAAAAATTCTTTATATGTAATTAAAACTGTAATTCATACATAGAACATAGGTAGTAAAATATCATACACATGTATAAAAATAAGCTATATACAAGCTTAGCTATTAGACAATATAATCAACCTCACTATTCAACCATCAATGTTTATACAAAAGCGTTTAAACAAATAAATTAAATAATTTAAAACGGATATCGCATTACAAAATCAAGAATTTAGGCAATTAACAGAATGTATTTATTCGATATTTATCATGAAAAGTGTTCGACCACTAGTCAACGATAAGGGTATTAAAACAAGTCTGAAACGAACGGAGCGAGTCACGACGCGGTGACAAAATGATTTTACGCCTTGACTACACTTTATTTTCTCGTTTTATTATTTATTTATTTTTATACGAATTTTAGTTTAAACATTATGGAGTTTTAATTAAGACTTAATTTTATCTCCGGCTCCCGTTTAATTGACTCGGGACGAAATCTGAACGATCGCTCGTCGAAGAGAAATATGGTGTTTAAAATGCGTTTTTAATTGTTTGTTAAAAAAAAAATTGTTTTTGAGGTTATTGACACGGTTGATATTTTAATTGGTGGTTGTTGGAAATTCTATGTTGTTATGTGGTATTGGAATCATTAGTTAATTTATTGTATTGTATTTCTAATACCATTTAAATTGACTGATCGTTTATCTTGTTATTTTGTGTAACTAATAGTGTTTTATGAACTTTTGTGCCTAGAACTAACAGTAGAAATTATTCTACATTTTTAGTTACTGTACTGTAACTTTAGAAACTTTTTTTAGAGTGCCTACTCTCTATCTTAATATATATAAATCTCGTGTCACAATGTTTGTCCTCAATGGACTCCTAAACCACTTAACCGATTTTAATGAAATTTGCACACCGTGTGCAATTTGAGCCAACTTGAAAGATAGGCTATATTTTATTTTGATATAGGTAATTATTATATTTAAGAAGAAAAAGGCGGTACGAAGTTCGCCAGGTCAGCTATATTTGATAAAGAATTGCAAAGGTTTATTTTTTTATTTACAAACGTGTCCTTCGTACGTACCATGTTTATAGTGTATAGGTATCATCTACTTTTTATAATATTTCTTTTAAAAACCTTGTCCTGACAATAAGGAACACAGAAATATATCAAATATGGCACAGTCGGTAAAAGTCGGTGATACTCATTTTATTTTAGAGATTGGTCTGTCTGTATCTTGCCCGCGCGTGATACAAAAAGTACTATAATTTGAGTTACTATGTGCTGGAATAAGTTTTATCTAAAAAATTTGTTCGGTTCTCGTGGAAGAGAAGATTAAAGCCAAAACGGGAAATCGCCAACAAAGTTGCAAGAACAGTTGTAAATATAATCATTTTCCTAAAAGATATCGGCATAATTAACATGTCCATATACGATATGAAAATTAAAAAAAAAAAAACTTTAATTAAAATTATGACACCTGTATGTAATTTTCGTCACTTAACATGAAATACAGCAATTAATGCTTAAGTTTTAATTTCGAAAACTGTTCATAAACGTATTAAACGCGTCATTAATCAACACATTGTATTTTTAAAGAATTTTCTGATGATTATAATATTATGTTCAAAATCCACATAGTTTGAAACTTTTCATTATTTCTGCGCTCCTAGTAGTCTAAGTACTCACATTGTTGAAATTTTATCTGTTTGAGTAAAGTAGTACTTGAAAAAAAATTATTCCATTTTCGAAAACAATAAATTGAAAGTAGTGCAAAAAGTATCCAATTCAGTAAATTAAAGATATTTTTAAAATATGTTTATTCAACAAATGTTTTAAATGAATGCACCTTTCTCGCCACAGATACGCAACACTTATTTCTTCAAATAATATATTTCGTATTTGCGTAAAACTCTATATATATAAAAATGAATCGCTGAATGTGTTGCTAAGCGCAAATCTCGAAAGCGGCTGAACGGATTTCGCTAATTCTTTTTTTTATGATATTCCTTGAAGTACGAGGATGGTTCTTACGGAGAGAAATTTTTTAAAAATTGACTGAAAAAGTCTAAAAACAACAATTTTCTATATTCCCATACAAAAGATTCGTAATAATACTTAAAAGTCAATTTGAACTTTAATACCATACCATAAAGTTTAAGTGTTAGTGGAGGGGTTCCGGGAAGGATAAGTATTAAAAAAAATTAAAATTAAAGAATTGACTGTTAGGCGGTACGACGTTCGCCGGGTCAGCTAGTAAATAATAAAAATACCGTTGATAAACTGTCAGAAAGTGTGTTGTCCGAAATAAACAATTTATTTAATTATTTAGTATGCAATAGCCAGAGTTATCTAGTCAGAAGTTAGAAACAGACATAAAAGAAGTTGTTATAAATTAAATAATAAATATTAAAGTAATTGAAGATTTAGAAGGTTATTAACTTTCTATACATTTCCGAGTTTTATTGAGTTTCCAATAATATTTCAGTGCTAACTATTATTAAGCAGTAATTATACAATAATAAAGCCATCGGTGCGCGACACATCTACGAACGACTATAAAATAGTGCGGTGCTTTTATTACTAGTAATTATATCGATTAATTAATATAGTTAATTTTATTGTTTCATGAATTATTTTTTACAAGTACTGCTATAAAAATGTAGTAAAGTATTTGCTACGTTTTTTTATTTATATAAACAAATGGAATGTGTTAAGAACGAAACCAAAAGATGCCAATTTTTTCCTAATAAATTATTTTATACCAATGTTGGAGAATGCAATAGTATTTTGACAAAACCAGAATCTATTTCGGCAAAGAAATTGTATAAATTAGTTGATGAAGTTGTATCAATAGTGTCTTAGGGTTCTTATTATGTAACTTTATTAACATATGTGTATAATAACAGAGCGACATAGTCGCAGTAGCGGCAAAGCTCTCAAATAAAGAAAAAAAAAAACAAAAAAACAAATGATACATGCATTTTTAGGGTTCCGTACCTAAAGGGTAAAAACGGGACCCTATTACTAAGACTTCGCTGTCCGTCCGTCCGTCCATCCGTCCGTCTGTCACCAGGCTGTATCTCAAGAACGGCGATAGCTACACAGTTGAAATTTTCACAAAGTATGTATTTCTGTTGCCGCTATAACAACAAATACTAAAAACAAAGTGAAATAAATATTTAACGCAAAGCGATTTAATTAGAACGCTATCTATCTAGAAACCAAGAAAACGTCGTCGATAGACTATCATAATATAATAGCTTTCCAATAGCGGCATGGATCGATAGATAGATGGCGTTTTGACTAGTTTATTTTCCATTTTTATATGGTATAATCTTTTTCTTATTTACTAAGTATTTTGTTTAATAACAATAAAATATAGCCTTTAGTTTAGTCAATGGTACGGAACCCTTAGTGCGCGAGTCTGACTCGCACTTGGCCGATTTTTTATTCTAATACCTTTTTACGTTCTTGTTAATTATATTTATAATATGAATTTCTCATTTATTTTTTGGCTTTGTGAAATAGAAGCTTTTAGAATAAAATTTCCCGTTTCGTTTTGTATTTTAATTATTATTGCTTAAGTTCTTTTTTTCACTAAAAACATTAATGCCAGTTCATAGACAAATTAAAATATTATTAAGAACACCAAGTCTTTTGAAGTAAAACTTCTTTACGCACGTTTGACTTGGGGAGTGCTGGTGGGTGGTGCTGGGGGGTGCTGGTGAATGCGTGATGAGAACATCACGAAAGGTGTAATCGGGCGAGGCAAACGGGAGTTGAGAGAGAGATATAAGTTAGTGAATATAGAAAAAGATAGAGTTACGTTTCGTATATTACTGTAGGAGTTAAAGAAGTTTAACTTCTGTAATGTGGTCTAAAGCACACTCGTTTTTTTTTTTTTGTACAACTTGGGTAATAGTGAGATACGGAGAAGTCATCTGATGTACGATGTCCGTTAATATTCACTTGTGTGGTAGGCTAAGGACCGAATCCATCTTCTTAATAAAACAGGTCATGCCCATCAATAAAATATTAAGCAATCCGTTTTTACATTTACCTGAATTTTTAGATCACGCCAAAAATGTAATAAGAACATTCAAATGATTATATAACAACAATAAAACCTTTTACGCTCAACTATAAGTATATTTATGTTTAAGTAATATTTATGTTTGACGCCGCGTTGGCGCAGCGGTCACAGCATTGGATTGCGATTGGCTGTTGCGCGAGCGGTTGCGGGTTCGATCCCCGCACACGACAACATTTGTATTGGCCATACAGATGTTTGTCGTGGTCTGGGTGTTTGTGCAGTCCTTGTGGGTCTCCCCACCGTGCCTCGGAGAGCACGTTAAGCCGTCGGTCCCGGTTGTTATCATGCACACCTGATAGCGATCGTTACTCATAGTAGGGAATATATCCGCCAACCCGCATTGGAGCAGCGTGGTGGATTAAGCTCCGATCCTTCTCCTACATGGGGAAGAGGCCTATGCCCAACAGTGGGATATTACAGGCTGAATCGTGATCGATGTTTAAGTAGCTACAGCAACTATCGCTCTGGTGTAATAGTGCGTGTACCGTGTTGGCGGCGCCTAAAGACTGGCGGTCACGGGTTCGATTTCCGCTAGGAGTGGATATTTGTGTTTATACAAATATTTATACCCGGTCTGGTTGTTAGTCGTTGTGGGTTTCCCCACCGTGCCTCGGAGAGTACGTTAAGCTGTCGGTCCCGGTTGTTATCATAGACACCTGATAGCGATCGTTACTCATAGTAGTAACATATCCACCAACCCGCAGTGGAGCAGCGTGGTGGATTAAGCTCCGATCCTTCTCCTACATGGAGAAAGAGCCTATGCCCAGCAGTGGAATATTGCAGGCTGAAGCAGCACACAATTATAAGGCTTGTGAGGTATACAACATACCTATACTACAAGCTACAACAATTGTAGTAAACAAAAAATTTACTTTAAGGCGACGTTTGAAAATTTAAATTACTCCATCGAACATCGATAAACCCTATAAATTTAATAGGAACAACCCTTTTTGCATTAACAAAAATAATAAATATTGTCTATGAGTGCAAAATCTAAAAAAAAAAACGATACATAATTGCAATATCAACCTTATTTATTGTTGATTAAAGATTATAAGCACTTAAATTGAATAATACACAATACAAGAAAGTAGATTGAAGAAATGACAAAAAAAAGTTAATACACTGCAATATAAGCTGTATTCTTAGATAATTAAAGTTTATAATTGTATACAAAAGTAGAGCAGATGACTAGTATTGCAACCAATCGAAGAAATGCGAATACAAGTAATTATCACACTCGATATCAAATAGTAATTTCAAAAATAAATTTAAAAGTCAATGTCTGATATTTTTTATTCAACACCTTGCAAGAAATGTATATATAATTTTTTCGTCGACTTTTGTTGTAGACATGCGTCAATATTGTCGGGAGACTGACAGATGTCTCAGGTATAATTTCTCTCAAAAGCGTTACAGAAACGAAAAATTTGAATTGTGAATTATTTGCGTTACAGAACTGGCGATTGCAATTGCAGAACAAACCAACTCGTCAACATTTTTTGCGCAAATGGATTTTGTTTCTCAAATGACTTAGTGCTAGTTTTGAATTGGTTCTATAATACAATTTATAATGTTCATCATCATCATCATCATTTCAGCCTATTGCAGTCCACTGCTGGACATAAGCCTACACAATTTCGCGCCAAAAATGAAGTGAACTCATGTGTTTTGCCCATAGTCACCACGCTGGGCAGGCGGGTTGGTGACCGCAGGGCTGGCTTTGTCGCACCGAAGACGCTGCTGCCCGTCTTCGGCCTGTGTATTTCAAAGCCAGCAGTTGGATGGTTATCCCGCCATCGGTAGGCTTTATAAGTTCCAAGGTGGTAGTGGAACTGTGTTATCCCTTAGTCGCCTCTTACGACACCCACGGGAAGAGAGGGGGAGGCTATATTCTTTGCCGTAGCCACACAGCTAATTTATAATGTAACATTTGCAAAAAAAAATTTTTTTAATGTTATATTTTACGTCAAGATTATTATCATATTCAATCAAAGTTTTCAATAGATTGCATGAAATTTTTCTTCTTTCATAAGATTATTACATTTTTAATATCAGATTTAGAGGTCTAAAGGTTTTTTCTACTATATTTTTCTTTAAAATTTATCTCTGAACCATAAAATGCATTGCTAAAATAAAAATAAAAATATATTTTTGGCAAACAAGCATACGGCTCACCTGATGGTAGGCGATTAGCGTAACTCATAGACGTTTGTAACACCAGAAGCATCGCAAGCAACTCTGGTGACTGGTGGCCTTACTCACCACAGGAACACAACACTGCTTAACAGTAGTATTATTTAGCTGTAATCTTCTGTTATGTCGAAGTACTTCCCCAGTCGGATTTCTCCAGATTTTGAGCAGGATATTTCCTGCTGAACCCTACATCAGTTAAATTGCTAAATGTACATTTATCAACAAACTTTAAATTCTGTTAAATGTTTTTATTTGTTATAGAAAATTGCGTGGTTAAGAAAAGCTTTCATAATCTTTGTGTTAATTAATTTATTGCTGACATGTTAAGTCTTCAATAATAATTTCATGCTACGTATTACTTTCATAATATATGTTATTTTACAGATGCAAAGGAGATACTTTTTTTTCACATGAAAAAGAGTTCGACCTTTAAATATTTTACTATTTTATATTGTTGATGAGGATAATAACCTCTTTTGAACTTTACACCTGTATGTCTTTGACAACCAGATGACCACTGCAGAAATGGCGCTTAGCACGGTTGCAAATTTTAAATTTTATTTAAAAAAATTAATCTACACTATATAAGCAAGTAAGTAGGTATAGAATATTCGATAAAAAGTAATTTTTATTTAAGTCAAAAAAGGTTTGCATTAACTCTTTTCTGTGATATAAATAAATAAACACGTGTAAGGTAAGTCTTTTATGGTACACAAAGTACTGAAACAAGATATTTTCATACAATTAAACATATCGGCTCGTGCGGTTTTGATCGACTCATCAGCTAACGACTTGCGTGCATATAATGTCAAAATTATGCTTTTTTTTAAAACGTAATTGAAAGATGAAAGGTACAGATAGTCGTTTTATTAAAAATTATCGTCTTACCCGGGGGGTCTAGGTAATGAGCAAGAAAATTGTACAGTTTAACATATTTCTTTCATTAAAACAATATGTATGTTTTATCATTTATAAGACATAAGTAATGTAAGACTTATTTTTAGGTATCTTAAACAGCTGTGACGAACTAATGGATTGTATATCATTGCTAAGAAAATTAACAATAATTGGCTAGAAAAAAAAAAGAATGTAAAAATAAAATTTATTTTAGTTGTGTAAGTTAAATAAATTTTTGGTTTGGTGGCTTTTAATTGTACCAAAAGTCACAGAATATTTTGCCACTGTTAAGTAGAATGGAGAAGAGACGGAGACAAAGATTTGTTGGTGCGGTAGAGATTATCACCCTAATAGAATTTTGGAGACCATACCTATATATTGAATACGTACTATATATTGAGTACGTACTGATCAAATTTGATTGATTGATTGATTTGATTTGATATTATTGTAAAACATTAATTCAAATACCTTAACGTAAAAAAACATAAATTCAAACAATGAAACAATACACTATATATTTATATACAATTGTCATTGCAAATACATATAACAAAAGCAATCCCACGGATAAATAATACTGGCGATGATAACCCAATGACAGCTGACATTTCGAAATGGCGGCAAATCGAAAAAATACGAAATATCAGCAGTATTTAAAAAACAGGTGGCGATGAAATAAAAAAAAAAAGTTAACATTTATATGAACATTCAGTACTTAAGATTTGATAATTGAAAAGTAATCTTAATGGTTAACGCAATAAGTTCAATTTCGAGTACATTTATTTTATGTATGTTTGCAAAATTATTTTCTGCAGTAAGGATTTTCTACACCGGGCCTTTGACATTGATAGTGGAAACAAACTTAAACCGGAAATAAGCAAGCTGTTTGTTAAACGTTAAAAATGCAAATGTCAGCATATAATTGCTTGTAAGCCTTATTAATGTAATTAATGTGCAATATTCAGATAACCTGTGTATCTGTTTTATTGCTCATAACTCAGGAATTCATGTTTTACTGTAGGAAATTTGTTATACTACTTAAATAACAAAACATTATTATAATTTCTAACGTAGCTGTAGATTTATGGTTGACATTAATATAAAAAATTGCTATTTATATGTTGATTGATGAGAAATAGAATACTAGGGTACTAGAAGACACATGTAGTTACTATATAAGTAGAATTTATAAAAAAGCTAAGTACAAATTCTAACTCGTAAGTCTACTCACACATGAATGCTTTGAATGCCATTACATACACATTCAAAATGTTTTAATGTGGCAACCCTTTTTAATTTCATATTGTTTAAATTATTTCTCAAACATACCGTCATATACTATGTACCAGGACATTCTCAATTTTTTTTTCTTTTTTAATTTTATAAATACGGTAGCAGATACAACTGAGAAAGACGGCTTAACCTAATAGAAACATCAATAAGTTTTCGTTTTAATCTTTCTTGTCTTCTCCATTCTATGGACCTTGACGAAAAGACGAAGAAGAGATCTTGAAACATTGGCGAAATATTGCTATTTTAAACCTTTTTACTAAACTGTTACTGCAGCCTATGGACACCTGCAACACCAGAAGTGTCACGAGCGCTTTACCAAACCTCCCCCTACCTCTCTCTAGGTCCTGATGTAAAATTTTTCTCTGTTAGTGTAAAATAAAGAGTATTTGTATTGTATTGTATTGTATTGTATTGTATTGTATTGTATTGTATTGTATTGTATTGTATTGTCCTCTGGCCATCTTACTCACCACAGGAGCACAATGCTACACAGCAGTATTATTTGGCTGTGATCTTGTAACTTTAAGGATAGTTAGTTTTAGTATATAACTACAATAGCTTATATTAATAGATTCCACAGGACATCAGTAGATAAATTTTTCTGTTCTAATTGATATTTTTGAAAACATACAAATAGAAAACACCTATACAGACACAGCCATTTATATTTTTGCCAGATACGTTAAAAAAATTTTAGTCTATGCTTACAGATAAACACAAAAGCTGTCAGGACCATAGATAAAATGTACTCGAGGTACATAAACAAGTACAATCAGCGTGATTTAAGCAACCCTAAAGGGTACAACGATTTACGGTCGGCGCAATCAATGAGCATATTTTGACATTCCATTATGTATTTTGACATCTTCATATCTTTGTTATTTATTGCGCCGACTGTACCTCGAGGTGTTGTTTGCATTTTAGTTTTCGCACCTATGTACTATTTCAAATATTGACGTGTATTTTAAATGTTGTATTTCTGTTTTGTAGCGAAGTATGTACTTGTAATTGTATAGGCAGGTACAACATACAACTTTTGTGGTCTGACTTAATACTTTTCGGTAATGAAATGGAATGAAAATATTTCGGTCCTGATTACTATTACGAGTAAGTACCTGAAAGAGATCATTACTCTTGATAAAGAAATTATTAGCTAACTCGGTGTCAGCATCCCCTACAGGCAAGGCAAGATTTTTAACCAATGTGAAATATTTATATGCTGCTCGAGTTCAAATTAGGTACTTCACACAATTTATTAAGTGGCACGTTCATCAAACAAAACAAAACAATTTAAAATATTTTTTTGAAACGAATATATAAAAATATTTCCCAATTAAAGGTGGCATCAAAGAAAAAAAAAAACAGCTAACTAACAAGCGACAAACTTAGGGCGTTAAAACGTTAAAAATACATCCATAAAACCATTTAAAGTCATTCAGCGTTTTATGCGAAACTGCAACGATGACCCGAAATGAAATTACATCTGCCTCACGTAATTATCGATTATAATCGACGAATCGAATCAAATGATCGAAATCGTAATTGATTGTGCGCACGAGCCGTTTCCGAATAAACCATATCTTTTAAAATTAAACTACAAGCCGTTATGTAACCTAAATCTAATAGAAATACACATCAAAATAGCTTACACTACAATTTCAACCAAGCAAAAGATTATATCGATACTTTTTATACAATAATCGACTTTTTTATCGAGCAATAATAACTATAATCGTTTGAATATATTCTAAATTTAACTTACAAGTAATTCTTTTCATTCAAGATATTTTAGTTCCTTAGTCTGATTTACATAAAGATCATACTGTCGTGTTTTTGTAATTCGATTTAAAATCTAGTAGAGTTTCGGATTTCTACATTTATATTTAAAAGTTGAAAGTTTTGATAAGCCATTAAAATCGTATCGACGGTTATCATTGTGTAGCGTTTATTTTAATTGATACATTTTTTTTATTACACGGTACTAAATTTACGTTATTGTTTAATACGTACATAAATAAAAATAAGGTGTCGAAATGTATGTACGCATAACTTAAGAGCAACTGCACCGAAAGTGATCATTATTTAGGACAAGGTTTGCATTAAAAAAATTTAAAAAAATCTTATATTTACGGAAAAATACGGCGGTATGGAGTTGGGTGAGTTAGCTGGAAATTACTACTCGACTACAACAAATATCCAGTTCCTCTGTTCAGTTTTCAAATGAACGCACTGAGATAGGGCATAGCAAGAAATATCCTACTCAAAATCTGGAGCAGTCTGACTGTGGAAGTACCTCGACCTTACAGAAGACCACGGCTAAATAATACTGCTTTCAATCATTTGTGTGTTCCTGTGGTAAGTACAGGGACCAGAGCTCCTGGGGGGATTGGGGGTAGGGTCGGCAATACACTTGCGATGCTTCTGGTGTTGCAGGCGTCTATAAGCGACGGTAATCGCTTACCATGGTGGTAATTACTAATGTCCAAACCATTTTTGGCGACGTAGCTGTATAAAAGACATAATTCAATATAATCAAAAACCGTTAAATTTCGTATATGGTTGTGAGGAAAACCGACCGTTTTGTGAATAGAAACCGGACTTTAGACAATGGCTAAGCGCAGTGGTTACATCTGTGGTTGTAGCTTTGAATCCCGTAAATGACAAAAGTTTGTAAAGTCATGCAGATATTTGTCGTGTTCCAAGTGTCTGTTTTGCGGGTATTTTTCCGTATCCTTTATAATCGTAGTAATGGGAGTTACTGATCCTGAAGCGTTTATTTATTTATCAAGCTGTTTTTTGTTACTTTAATTGCACAAATCAAATTAATGATGTGTATTTGAAGTTATTACACGGTATAAATTTACTATATGTTGATTAAAAGGGCCTTAATCTTCCTCAATAAACATATCTCCAAGCGCAAAACCTAGATAAGCTTTTTATAAATAAGTTACAAAACTCAAACGGTTTTATTTCAATCACCCACTAGACCCTAAGACTACCGTCAATACAATAATACTAGTATAAATTATAACACTTACAAACATACACTTATACAAACCCTAAATTAGTCGTACATAAGAAAAACTTCGACAAGCATATCAAATAAGAAATAACGAGAGAATGATTCACATACAAAATAAACAGTTGACAAAGAGCATTTAAAAAGGTCCCGATGTATCTTTAAAAATAAAGGTAAGAAGCCTTCTGTAACAGAAGTACATCAGATAGTGGGTTTTAATTGAGCTACACTCGTGTTTCTGATTTATAACCTCGCCCCGCCAAAAGTTATTTTCATTTCGCGCCTGAAGATTCGTACACACAGTTACGGAAATCGATAAGCATAAATTTTTTTTAAAAAGTTCTTTAACCCCGTGACTGGAGTTCACTCCTTAAAAACAATTACCGTGATATTTGAAAAAAAAAGACATTAAGTCTTTATCACAAGAGAAAAATCTCGGTAAAATTACTAAAGTTTTTTCTTCCCGGTCGAAGATCCAGAATTAGACCCTAGACAATGTGGAAAGATGTAGTGTTAAGGCACATACACGAGTGGAAAGTAACTGACTACGATGTGAAAACGAATGACTGAGTGAAATAAAGGAGAACAACAAAGCTGATTCTATGTGACATTAGCGAAATCATTCGTACTAAGTTGGCACAAACTTTATACATACTAGTTCGTCATCCCAGAAAGCCGTGTGTCACACTTCAAAGATCTTCTCAGCTGATACAAGGCTGGCACATCCAGTCTCGTTTCGTTTTGTTTCACTCGATGCGGTAAAATATTGTTCCATCTCGATTGAATTTCATCACCCTTGGCCTTAGGTGATAGAACGACTTTTAATACTTAAAAAATGTTTTAAAATATAATATGTAAAGTTACAACAATATCCGAAATATGTGAAAATATATAAATATTGGCTAAATTAAATTAGAATATAGGTTTTGGGATTTTTTTTCCAGAAAATTTACCACCACCAGCAATAGTGAAAAATATTTTTCAAATGAAACAAACTTGTAAACTATACCTACATTAAAATAAATATTCTTATAAAACATCCATATAAGTATAAAACTTTCTACAATAACTTTCCCTTTAAAAAAAAAACTAAAATAACCCGTAAATGCTAACGTCCATTTTAATTTTAATTCAATTAAAAACTCTAAAAACACAAACATGACTAAATGTTATCATCAATAATCTCCAAACTTGAAATAACGACTGCACTTAAAAAAACATTATTTAAACAACTTTCATTATATATTACAATCGTAGACAAATGTTACATGTTTTTACATGTTTTATTATTACTTATTTAAAGGGTAAAATAATAAAATACGTCTTTTCAATTTATATTTATTTATTCAGCAAAAAATCAAGCCATTAACACCGGTATACAGCTAATCAGTCTATATTCGTTAACATAAAGCAAACAGGGAGGTTTTACTTGTGTTAATGTAGTTTTTTTATTTGCGAAGCGTGACCTGAAGGAGACTTCTGTGGCGCGGTGGGTTTATATGGCGCTGTTTTGTGAACTAATATAATACATTTGGTGTTTTATTTAATCTGCAGTTTTTTTTTAAATGTAACTTATTTTATTCGGTTAAAAAGTTATGTGATATTTTTTTGTATTGTTTTTTTTTCGTTCAAATATTTTTTTTTTAGTTTTTCTTTAAATATAAATTGTACTTGGCTATGAAATACATACTCAATGCAAGATAGCATAGGTGTCTGAAATAATCAGCTCAGCACCTAAAACCTATAGTGTTACATTACTATAGATTTGCGTTGATTAGTAATCTGTTGTAATTATAGTCAAACCTCTCACACCAACGAAACTTAAGTAAATTGATAAATTTTAATATGAGTTGTAATAAACCAAAATGTCCGTACATTTTAAATGTCACCGTCATACAAGCCCGGCTTGTGGCCGCGGTGTGAAATCAGTATTGTGATAAGCTAACGACCGTTTCTTCACTCGGATTCCTCCGCCGTATCAATTAAATGGCCGGCCCAATCTCGCCGAGCGAAATATTTCTCTCGACTTTTTTAATTAATGGACTTGTGTTTTGAGTATTGTTCGTCAAAGTATTGTTTGGTACTAAAGCTGATAATTTCACGATTATTATACTTAATACTATATTAAATTTGTGCTTTAAGGTTTTGTGTTGATTAGCTGAAAAACCTAAATTAGATTTTATCTATTTCATTACTAACTATACCCCGTCCGGCGACTAATGATCTTTTTGACACTTCAAGAAATTTTGACTTTAGTGACTACCTCACACGTTATTGATTCGATTTGAAATAATAATCGATTTTATTTAAGAAGAACTTTCAATCGATTTAATGAAATACATTTAGTTTTAAAATATTATTTATTTATTCGTTTATTAGTTTTTTTAAAATTATAAATGAAATATATCTTAATATATATAAATCTCGTGTCACAATGTTTGTCCTCAATGGACTACTAAACCACTTAACCGATTTTAATCAAATTTGCACACCGTGTGCAGTTTGATCCAACTTGAAAGATAGGCTATATTTTATTTTGGTATATGTAATTATTATATTTAAGAAGAAAAAAAAGGCGGTACGAAGTTCGCCAGGTCAGCTAGTAAATAATAAATCAGTAAAATAGAAACATTTATACATATAAATAAAATTCATTAAACATTTAAACTTTCGCAGTCGTAAATTTTGTAAGAATTATGAAGATGGTTGCGCAGAACATAAAATGCTTTCGTTGGAGCAGAGACGTATTCTTTTGGATATGGGTCTGCTCTACGACATAATAAATAGTGAGATTGATTGCCCACACCTAGTGTCTAAAATAGGATTTCGAACACCTAAATATCGTACCCGTAATACATCTATGTTAGAAGTTCCTCAACATCATTCGAATTATTTAAAAAACTCACTGCTACTGAGACTCCCTCAAACATATAACACATTATTTAAAAACGTCGACATCTTCACAGAGTCTAAAAGAAAATTCAAAACCAATATTATAAAAATACTATCTGAGTCACCGTAACTATGTATGAACTATAATTAAATATGTATTTGTATGTGTATATGTAGTTATATAATATGCCTCTTTAACTATGTTATTTTTGTATTTGTGTTGCTAAGTGTAGGTTAACTGTGTCTCAATATCTAAATTCTCTTAAATAAGCATTTTTTGTGTATCGTAATGTATCTTACTGATTGTGACTGTTGTTTTCTTTTTCTTTTCTTTTTTGTACACGATATCTCCACAATATGTAACAATTTGTTAAATTTAGGGAAACCTATTATTGGCTAGATTATTTGTTGTATTCTATATGTCAAAATTGTATTTAAATAAGCTGTTGGTTTTCTTAATAAATAAAATAAAAAATAAAATATAACTTTAAAGCGCATTATAGGTTTAATGAATATTTATTTTCTCATTAAAAACACAGTAACTTACAAAATATAATATCAACATTTTATATGGGTAAAATACAAAAATTGTCCAGCAGTTCACAGATACATTACGATTTGTTTTATGTCTAACACTGTACTTACAACAGAATTCCAATCACCAAACATTTTATACACACTAAATTAGACCATTCCTCAATTCATATAAATTATTATCTAACTTGAATTCAAAATAAGTGTTCTTTATAAACTTTTTCATTGTTAGTTCTCTAGTTATGATTAAATAATGTTTTTATAATTTTACATTGTAGGTACTAGCTGTGCCCGCGTCTTCGTCCGCGTCGAATTTAACAAAATATTCATTGTTCAGTTCGCGGCGAGCATCTCAAGGAAATAACGCTGGCTCGCCGAGCTTTAAATGTTTCGCTGCTAATTACTTCTAACGACGATATCTCAAAAACTATTCATCTGATTGATATAGTGTGAAGGGCAATTTTAATCTACATTAAATTCCTCAGCTAACTAACCTACCAATTTGGATAAGGATTAATACTGAACTAAGGAGAGTAGCTTTAAAAATAACGTGTTGTTAATTAAATGTTTTTAATTAAAAATTTGAACATAACAGTGGTTATTGTAAGTCAACCATAAGAGATAGAGATATGCTATCGTGGACTTTTTTGTAGTATTTTAATAGATTTTGAATTCGCTTGTACATTACTTAACTATATCTTTGTTAGTTGGTTTGGAGTCATAGATACCATTTTTATTACTTTTTTTATTAAATTTATAGAAACAATAATCACATGACGTAAAATTATTTTTATCATATGATCGATTTATTATCGATTTATTATTTCAAGAACTGTTTCATAGTCTGTGGTTGTTTGTTATGCACAGGGTACTTCACTCAATCAATCAAATTGTCAATAAAGTATGACATTACAGTAGAATTTTAGTACGTTATTCCGAAAAAAAAACAACTGTAATTTATAGGCGTGGGCTGTCAAAAAGATCATTAGTCGCCGGACGGGGTATAGTTTCTGTAGTCAGATAATCAGGTGGTTTTGTAGTTTTATTAACCTTTTTTTAGTAAGTACAAGTATTTGTTATAATTTATAAAAATTTATAAGTAGATACTAATAAAGTAAATTTTAACATTTAACTCCCATTATTCCCATAAAACGAGTTTTCTAATTCAGCCTGTAGCATCTCACTGCTGAGCATTTGCCTCTTCATCTATGTAGAAATAAAAACAGAAATATATTCAAAGACGTAGTCTAAAACCACAATAATTGGAAAATCAACATCTCTAGATACATAATAATACAATTGCATTAATTTCATAATTTCCACATTGTAAACTATCCCCACGTCCGCACGACGTGACAGTCGGCTATCAAGCCCTTTACAATGTACTCTGTGGCTATCAAGTGAGCAGATCTCGATTAGCGCGCCCATGACGTCTCGTTTCACGCAACTGACGCCCCGTGACAGTTGGCGATAGATAATCTGTTTTGACGAACGGAACGTATGACGTGTAATTAGTAATTACTTGTTATTTTAAGCAAAAATAAAATAAAATAAAATGATGTTTTTTATAAAATATTTTGTCTTTCCTGATTTTGGATACTGATGTTAGAACATAATCAGGTTAAAAAATAAAAATCATGAAAAGGGCTCTTCAATATAAATCGGTATAATGTCTAAAATTAAAACATATATAATTATATATAAAGAAAACTTTAGTTTATCATTATTTAGGAAACAAAAAAAAAAAACTAAAACTAAATGAGATTATCAAAATAATGTATTGCTTTACATAGATGCGATTAACCTAGCTAATGTTTTTAAAAAGTGTAAGTAATATAAAAATTGCTAGCGCCTCTAATTATGTCGATGTCTGCAGCTAAATACCCATCAAAGTTAGCGTCGATCCATTAAGGAAAGGTCAAATCCTTTTAAACGAAATTTGTAAGTATTCTATGTTAATTTCATAGTCAATGTTTACAAAAGTGTAAACAAATATTTTTGGAATTTCCAATGTATAAATAAAAGCCCGAGAGACCGATACAACTAAATTCAAATTTAAAATATTCCGAACACTTACAAAATTGTAATTGTAAATTTAGAATAAAGGTACCTATAACTCTCGAGGATTCCCACAGGGAGCGCCGACAGCCAATGATTTATCTGCTATCCGCTCCTTAATTAATACGAAACGTGAAAATAATACCATCTCACTCCGACATATATAAATAAACGTATAACTATACCCGTCTCTGTCTCTTTAACCGTAACACGCTGGCATTGAGACATCCTTTTGTCGTGATTTATGGAATCATCGAGATATACCCATTTGTTTACCTTAGAAATTAGTGGTTCACACAGGGCTCCACCGATTTATGTCGCCCTGGTAATTCGATATGTAAATCGGCTGTATTTTATACTTACATGTGTAATAGGATTATGACTTGTAAGAACAAAATGAGGCATTAGACCTTTGGACGGTCATAATTTAAGAATATGGTCACAATAAATTAAGTGACTGTCGATAGATGGAGTTTTATTCGAAACTTTAACTATATTATCATAATATCTTTTTTTTAAATGCTAGTTAGGAATCATCCGATAAATACTTTCCCAAATAAGTACCTAGTATTGCTATGACTCCCATACATCAATTATATGAAGTTCGTATTTCCAAAACTATTGTTCATATTGTAAGCCAGTTTTAGCATAAGTACAACACTACAAAGAATGACTCATAGTTTCCAAGTGGAAAAACATTATTTAAAAAAAATTATAATTTAATTATTCAAAATTCGAACACAATTTTAGGCATTAAGCTCTTGAAATTCTTATCAGCAACGAAAACTTCCCCTTGCAAGGGCCAAAGTGACCCCAACGTCTAATTAGTCGAAAGTCTTTATCCGTAACCGGCAAGCGTTAAACCGATGTTGACATGGCGCGAACTGTGTCGCGTGTCGTGCACAGGTTATATATGATTTAAGCAACGTCTTTTTTTTAGCAAAACAGAAGTATAAGTCTTAACCGATATTTTGTTAATTGTGTATTTTTGTTTTTTATCGAATTTTCTTAAAAAAATAAAAATTTAATTTTATTTTGAGTTTTTCATATTTACTATTTTTAATTCTTACTCACAGCAAGGTTATTAATATCTCATCTTTTTAAAACAAAACTATTTGTAAATTAATAAACTAATGCATGTAATATTTACATGCATTAGTTTTATATGTCCAATTATATCAAAATATCCTATTAAAAAGATCAAAAAGAGAGTAAATAATTAGCTATTTATTACATTTAACCCTAACGAAAGTCAAGACGCCGTATTACCCACTAGATCCATATTTACATACAAACTTTTTTCGTGGTAAACAAATTTGACAGCTCGTATAGTCTGTAAACATGGCCGCGTTCAAATCGCGCGCGAACGTGTTGCGTGTCGTGATACAGATTAGAAACAGTCACGATGACTTACTACTGAGTATGTAAGGAAAGAGGTTCAATTGTTTTGTGATTGATCACTTTAAGTGCGTAATTAGTTCTTTTTTTTAATGTTCACTATAAAATAGCTATAAAATATAATGTAATATTTTTTATCAACATCTTAGTATTTTGATCTATATCATATTACTAGTAAAGATTATATCGTATACTAATTCGTGTGACCTATAAACATTTATTTTATGTTTTTTTAATTTAATTTTTTTTTAAATAATAATAATCCATCGTAATATAGTGCGCACAATTAATGGATCTCAGTAGTGCTAAGAACAAACTAATTATTTAAAATAATTTTAATAAAAAAATATTATACAGTTAGTACCTAGATTGATAAAAGACACTGCCCAGATACCGTAAGGGTTAACACCATAAATCATAAAAACTCAAACACTAATACAGCAGCTCATTCAAAAACACTAAAACTACTACAAAAGGTGCGAACCCGTTATACACAAATAGGCTAATAATACGTAAAACAAAAACAATTAAAAACGGACGGACAAACATCTGTCCCAACCGTTTTACAATATGGCACGCGTCACGGTATATCACCATGGGCACCCCATTAAGAGCAACAGTGCGGATAAAAAACATTATGTTGTTCTTTAGCTCGTTAGATAGTATTGACGGACGCCGAATATTTTGACCGACTATAATTTAAAATAGTGTATCATAATATAAATAAATTGTTCATAGTAGACCCCGAGTAGAATGTAGGTAAATCCTGGCCGGAAAATACAACATAGTCACTAACATACAGGCAACGACAGATATTTACCACGTGTGGAGATCAAACCCGTGACCACTAGCGTATAAGGGCCGGTTTTTTGATCCGTAGTAAAAGTAGAGTTAACTATTTGTCAAATTGACTATAGTTAAGACGCTAACGAATGGTTAAGCCGAGGTTTCGTTTTTTGATCGCTATTTTAACTTTAGTAAGTATTAACTAATGGTTAAAGTATTGCCATTGCAATGAACCTAGGATAAGGTCATTTTTCGTAGGGAGTCGTTATTTTCATGTGGTAACATTTGTAGATCCGAATGCATTTTGACGTTAGTCGTGACGTGCTTTGTCAAATTCGTGTGAATTCACTGAATTTTCAAAATTTAAATCAATTTGCAATTCGAAGATTTCGAAGATTATAATAAAAAATAATTATAATTGTATTTTTAGGTACCTAGTAGGTTATTAGCTTAAAAACTACCTTAAAATAAACTTTTTGGATACCTAGTTGGTTATTAGATTAAAGACTAGCTTAAAATGAACTGAAATAATGACGTCAAGCAACAAGTGCAAGAGTTGTTTTTTGAAATGAAACTTCTTTAGGCACATGAGGGGTAAAATTTTTACGGATCAAACGCGTCCGGCGTCAAGAATAATTTAAAAGTCCATAGCAAGTCGAATCACAACGTTGAATACACCGGTTCTCGTCCGGTCACCGAAGTTGAGCAACGTCGGGCGCGGTCAGTACTTGGATGGGTGACCGCCTGGGAACACCGTGTGACGTTGGCTTTTTGGTTTTTTTTTTCAATTCGTTTTTTTAAACTAGTTTTCAAAGAAGTTTTTTTAACTTTTTATCATAATGTAAGCGATTCTTGAAGATCATATTATGTGGTACCTACAAAATCGGCGTAAATATTGAACTCGATACTCAATATCAACGAATTATGAAATGATATAATAGATACCTAATACCTTGCGTTGAGGACAGAATTATCAATGGACACTAATGGTCTTTGAAAAAAAAAGGTCTTTTTGTTCTAAGATCATTGATGGACACATGGACACAGTATAAAACAAAAGAACAGATGTTCTCACAAAAGTTAACTATTGGTCATATTGCTAAACCCTCGACGTTGCTGTGGTTAAATATTTTAACTATTTGTAACTTTTACAACCATTAGTTAAGCTAACTATGGGTCAAAAAACGTATTTTATAGAAATTTAACTATTTGTTGCAATTTTTAACTAATGGTCGCCTTAACTAGGGATCAAAAAACCGGCCCTAAGTCAGCTGTGTTACCAACAAGATGCCAACAAGTTGTTCCATTTTGGTGGCCCCGGATTAGGTGTATAACCTTTTTACTTACGTTACTTGATTTAAAAATATTACAACACATATTTTGTAATATTTATACAAACACATACACAGACACGCATACACATACGCACACAAAATACATAGTATACCAATATCATTAAATATCTTTTTAAAAAGTAATTAATTCAATAAACAAATACACAAAATTATAATAATTTGTATACAGTTCGTATAAGTCGTTTGTATTAAGCTCGCGAGCAAACAAGCTTTTCGTGCACAAAACTCGTAAAATTAACTAAATCCAACGGTTCGGTTTGCGAAATATGGTCTTTAACTTGAAGGTTGACTAAAACTCTGTACTTATATTTTTGATTAAAATTTAAAACTAATATTTAATAAGTTGTTTTATAAAATATTGTGTCTCATTCGAGGTGTTAATAACCTCGAGAGAATATGTAATTTAGACTGGACTTTGACGCTGTTGACTATGTTGTCTGTACCAGCATTATGGTTTCGATTTTAGCAGTATTTCATGCAAGATATTAGGTACTAATTTTATACTAAAACACAGTTTATATATTATTTCCAAAAGAGTAACTACTTAATTTCTTGCCGATTCTTCTCTGCAGAATCTACATTCTTAATCGGTGTTAGCTTCACTTTTACAAAAATAATAATCACTTTTAAAAAAAATAATTTGTAAAATGATGATTCGCAAGTGTTCTTGGGGCCTATTTGAATAAAGTTGTTTTTGATTTTAATTTTGATTTTGCACCGATTCGAAAAAAAATATATTTGTTTATATACGTATTTTTTATATGAAAATCTTTTACATAATATGTATATTAGGCGGCTGTTACCTGCACTGACATTGTTGCCTACCTCAGGAAACAATCAATGATGGTGTGTTTATGTTAAGCTAAAATTGATATCTAACTCTTTACCAATTAAAAATTGAATTATAATTGCTGTATTAAAAATTTTAATGCATTTATTAATACGTATTGACAAATCGGACAATTTCAAATTACTTAAAAATTTACAGCTTATAGGAGTAGGTACAGGCTATATAACACGACAAGCACCGAAATGTAACGCAGGCGACCGTACAAATAACCTACTCATTTGTATTTACCTACTATCTTTAACCTATTTTAAAAAAAAGAATTAGGGTCTCAGATCAACTGTTCTTTTTTAACCGACTGCCAAAAAAGGAGGAGGTTCTCAATTCGACACGTATGTTCTTTTTTTTATGTACGTTAGCTCAGAACTTTTGACTGGGTGGACCGATTTCGATCAATTTGGTTTTAATTGAAAGGTGTTGCGTGTCATGTGGTCCCATTTTAATTTAATTGAGATCTGACAAGTACTTTTGAGTTATATCTAATAATAATGCGTATTTACGTGACTACTTTTTCGTCGACCTACGTTATATAAGTTATATTATACCGCATAACTTTTTACTCGGTGTACCGATTTCGATGATTCTTACTTTAATCGAAAGCTAATACTTGTCTTGTAGTCTTGTTTAAATTAGATCGAAAACTGATTACAACTTTTTGAGTAATCTTTAATAGCGCGTATTTACTTGACTATTTTTTCGTCTTATTACGTTGTATTACTTGTCGATGTAATTGAAGTCGGTTTTTTTTTCGTTTGCGAGCAAACACAATTATTTATAAGAAACTTTGATTAGGTTGACGTCTCATGTGGTTCCATTTAAATTAAATCTAGATCTGACGAGTACTTTTGAGTAATCTCAATGCGTATTTACTTGACAATTTTTTTATCGACTGTCGGTATATTACCTCATAACTTTTTTTTGGGTAGACCGATTGCTATGATTCTCTTTTAATCGATTTCTGGTGATTGTCGCATAGTTTCATTTCAATTTCATTTATATTTGGTGAACGCTTTTTAAGTAATCTTTGATAACGCGTATTAACTTGATATATTTTTCGTCTACCTACGTTGTATTACTTGTCGATGTAATTGAAGTCGGTTTGTTTTCGTTTGCGAGCAAACACAATTACATATACATTAAAAAGTCGACATAATTATCATTAATGAAATATCATTTGTAAATAAGTACTGAAATATAATTGCTTATAATATCGTGTAATTTTTTATAAAAAAAAAAAATACAAAACAAGTGAGTTATTCAAACGATAATAGCCCTTAATGTACAATATATGCAACAGGGTGGTCCTTGGAATACCGTGTAATAAATAATACTGTTAACATGTCACGGAAGAACATAATCGCTTGCTTGTTTTATAAAAATAGCGGTTACGTACAACGTTTACCTACTTTTATTATTCTGAAACAACAGTCGTTGTGCGAACTAACAAATATGCGAAGTCTAAGTAATCCATTATATTTTCTAGCAAACGAAAAAAACCGACTTCAATTACATCGACGAGTAATACAACGTAATAAGACGAAAAGAATTAACAAACGCACTAGTCGCCACGGCGATTTTCGAAGCCTCCTCTGGATTTCTCTGGGAAGCCATCATCAAATTCTGTTTTTCTTATCATGGTACCACATATCTCCTTTCCAACAAAAAACGAATCATCAAAATCGTTTCATAAACGTTCACACATAAAAATATATATACGGTCGAATTGAGAAACCTCCTCCTTTTTTGAAGTTGGTCATAAACTATTTTTGTAGCAATATTACCAATTTTTAATTCCATATAAAACGTTATACAAAGTGTTGGATATTTTGATAAAACAATCCTGATAAACGTAATATAGCCATTCTCGAGTTTTGCGCTTAGCGACACTTTCAGTTATGAGTTTGTATTTATAAAGATTTTTTTTAAATGCTCGACGCTTCAGATACTTTACAGAAACCATGGTCACGGGAGGTGTGGAGGGAGGACTCATCATAATAAGAACTACGTTAAAATACGAAAAAGTTGTTTCATTGTAATTAGTCAAATTCGCGTAACAAACATAAGAAAACAATATATAAAGATTATTATTAATCTTACGAAGAGATCTATTCGTGATATTATCTGTATCTCATATTAATGGGGGCTTTATTTATTTAGTTTCCGTTTAGTAACATTAATTATTGCAAAAAAAAAATGTATATGTAATATCAGATAAAACTTTCAGTCACTTTGGTTGTCTACCTTAGGGATAGACTGTTTGTATATTAATCATATTTGTTGAGTATATTCTCTTTTCCCTAAACCCTCAGTTATATAATATATACTCTTAAATTCTTAATATTCAAATATTTATAAAAACCGTAGCGTGTGATATAATCCGATATAATTCAATGGTAATTACTAATTAATTACCTATCAATGTGACAAGAGACCGTAACGTACCAAGAATTATAGAAACGATTACGAATTGTTCGTTTTTACCTCATTTTTCAATCAATAAGGTAAATAATTGTATGAAAAGTTATTTGAAAGTAATAATTAATGTTTTGTTGTTTTATTTACTACTAAAAAAATGTAATAACTTTTGATTGTAAATTTTAAAAAAAAATGTATTTATTCTTTTTTCGTAATTTAAATGGAATACAGAAACATATTCGTAAAAATATTAATAATACACTCTGTAACGACAAATGAGTCTTCGGTTAATTTGCAATGGAGAAACAGTTAAGTCACCTCCATATAGGAAACATTAGCCCAATATCTTATATATATGTTTGTTGTTTATAAATTAATTACAGTAAATAAAGTTAATATTGGCTAGTATTAAAAACTAATATAAAGTCACAAACATTAAAAAAAGGGTTTCTAAACGAAGTATAAATTTAGTGTTTTAAAAAAATCATCTAAGTACTCGTAGATCTTCATTGAAATAGTATCAATTTCCGAAAATTCACAACATTTATTTACTTTATTATTTTATTTTATAGATAGATCACGTCTTATAATAACTATAACTAATACAGAATAGGAATCAAAAAAGCTAATAAAAAGCTACTAAACACACAGATATAATAAATATTCTCTTTTAATATCTATACTAATACATAAAGCTGAAGAGTTCGTTTGTTTGGTTGTTTGTTTGTTTTAACGCGGTAATCTCTGGAACTACTGGGCCGATTTGAAAAATTCTTTCACTGTTAGATAGCCCATTTATCGAGGAAGGCTATAGGCTATGTATTGTCACGCTAAGACCAATAGGAGCGGAGTCCACGCCGACGAAGTCGCGCGCAGAAGCTAGTCAAAAATAAAATTAATAATTGAGGCTTTATCAAAATAGTCGTACATAGTTTTTAGTCTTCTATATTAGGTATTCTTCAAATATATTTTTTGTACTATTTAATATAATTATGTACGTTTTCCTTTTATCTACCCAAACTCCACCTGCTCACTTTAAAAAGATGATAATTGATAAGTGTCCCAAAGGCTTTAGTAAAAATTATGTCCACAGTAAAAACATGTTTATGTAAAGTATCAACAAACATTAATATAATCGATACATACAATTTACACACATTTTACAGCAAATAAAGTGCTTAAAAGCGCTCGAAAGCTGCTAAAGAGATAAACGGAGTGGGTAAATAAATTTTCATATTCAATTCTCTGTGAAAAAAAATCACTCCTCGATACTCCGCAGTAATGACGATCATAATGGGTGATAAAGCCCACTGAGGTAGATTAGTGACGTATCTGAGGACATTATCGATAAATCGAGTCGATAGCTCGCGTTATCTTGATCGCAAAGCGCGCAAAACGATAAATCCTATATTCTACAAAAAGTTAAAAGTTTTGTCTAAATGAAAAATTTTCGATTTTTTATTTATTTGTTATTATAACGTTTCTCAGTATTTATTGCGGCAGTTGGGGATCCAGGTGTTTTAATTAAAACGGTATCAGTTGAATCCATTGAAAATAGATTATACAAATAATTATATAGTTTACTTATGTACATGCGAATATCAATACTAATATCATTTTCTACGAATGAAATACGTATATGTTTAGTTATTATTAAATACAACATATTATAATTAATGTATATTTTTAATTAATAAAACAAGTTTTCTGTAAACAGTTGTTAGTTATTTGAACTATAATTATCAAGACATTTACGATAGAAGCGGGACCATTGATAATTTAACAAGTAATTATAAATAAATAAAATGCAGTTAAATTTATAAAACCGTAAACACATTTATTATTTTTAACCAGCTGATCCGACTGACGTACTGTACTATCATGCAATCTGCCAAACGTATGAAGTTGAATTATTCGTAACTTTTTTTGGTATTCTTTTATTTTCCGTGCAAATTTCTTAATTTTTCTTAAAGAAGAAAAAAATTCTTTCGAATTTTCACAGCTGTTTTCTAGTTTAGCACTTAGCAACACTTAAGCGATTCCTTTTTATTTATGTAGATTATCTTTTAAATCGACTATAAATTATATAATCAAGTATCGATATCGATGGCCATAACGTAATCACATCTCTGGGTACATGGAGTATCCCACGTACGGCAGTAATTGGCCATCTGCAACGGATTGCGTTTGTTTGTTTGTTTTTTGAAAGTGAAATCGAAATTACTTTGAAAGTAAAACAGTCTGATCTTTATTAAAATTTAATTTGCTTGCCTGTATTCATGTAGGTACTTAAGTTTTACTAGCTACATAACAGATAAAAATATTTCTAGTCCGCATTTTTTTTTTCTTACTATTTAAACTAGGTATATTTCATTTTAAGTAATATTAAAATAAACATTTTAAATCATATCAATAATTTTCGATCCAGCGGGGTTTGAACCCGCGCCTCCGACATACCGTGTCAGCGCTCTGCCCATTGAGCTGTGGATCCATTTTGATATAATTTAAAATGTTTATAACTTCCTCATGTGTGGGTAACACAAAAAATAAAAATTATACGAAAAATGAAAATGAAAACATTTATTTCGCCACAAGGTGATACACACACTTATCGACAGTCAAAAAAGAAAAAAAGTCATTTACAAAAACAAAAAAAACTAAACAATAATAAAATAAAGTTAAGATAGCAAAATATCAATAAAATAAAAATTTATATTTTAACATTGGGTACGTTTAAGTGTTATATGCAACGTTGACGAATTAATATTAAAATGTTTAAATGATTAAAACATCCATACATTTAGGAATTTGTTAAGTAGTTTTCTCCATTTCTAATCTGTCAAGAATCCTTTAAAAGCCGTTTTCAATAATCTATCGATTTGACTCAATTTGTAGGAGCTTACGTCAAAACTCTATCTAATACGCAAATCCAGAGATAGAATTTTAAAACTGGCCGTAAGCCAACTAAGCATTTCTAACTCCTCCGTAACTTAACATTGAAAATACTACTAAGCATGACACTGGATATTTTAACATAAAAATCTCTATTGGTTAACACTATGAAGTTATAATTCACATAGAAATCATTTAATTTTCAACTCTATATTTTAAACTATAAAAGTCATTTCAGTATAACAATAATCACCCTCGCAGCATCCCTTATTAAATAATCGCGAGGTACGATTTGTCGCGACAACCCCGCCTCTTTTATTAATACCTATAAATATGTATATATGTACTTACTTCCCTTCATCTCAGAAAAAAAAGTTATATTATTGTCAAGACTTTTTCTACCCATAATATTGTAGACAAATTTAAACCAATCATTAATATTTTATCTCAATATTGCAGGTAATAATTGAGGTAGGATACAGCAGGAAATATATTGCTGAAATAATGGAGCAAGCCAACTTGGGATGTACCTCAATCTTACAAATGATCACAGCTAAATAATACTGTTTTCCAATAGTGTTTTGTTCCCGTGGGAAGTAAGGTAGCGAATTAGTAACGTTCTTAGTTCTTACGATTCTTCTGGAGTATCAGGCGTCCGTATCCTAGTGTAACCGCCTACCAAGGTGGGCGGTATTCTCAAAAATAACAGTAAGAATATTTAAGTGTAATCTAGTCATGATATACTATCAGAAATATGTGTTAACGCTAGCTCATAAGTTGGAGAGAATATATGATAGAATGAAAATAACTATATTGCATATAATACCTATCATATTTGTGATGTTTGATAAAAGTATTTATTTATTGTTTCAGTGGTCATGCACAAAGAGAAAGAGGATCTTCACGCACACAGGCGCGACCACACACACTACGAGCACATCATGCCGGACGGAGAAATGTTTTTACAGGTAAGTATGTTGCATGGGTGTACAGTGTAATGATCTCTAGGTATACATATTAGGATTTAAATGTTAATGGGGATTTTATCTGTCGGTTATAATAGATATTGCTGAGCTATCACAAGTCGTAGCATGATATTGTTTAGCCTATGTTATGTTTAGATGACGTAAATTTGTAATAGTTAAAGAATTGTTTAGAAAATCAAAAATAATTTTTAATTAGTTCCTGGGTAGAGTCGGGGATAGGGTCAAAAACCGCTGGCAAGGCTCCTGGTGAAGCTGGTGTTTATAAGTACCTACGTACCATCAGGTAGACCATAAGTAAATAATACACATAAGTTATATATCCGCCAATTCCCATTGAAACAGTACAGTGGATTATAAACCAACGTCTCTATTATCACAAGAACAGATTCCTTTACCCAGTTGTGTAATATTAAGTATAATACCCAGATTGTAAACAGACACACAATATATAATATGTACTACCATACGCCTACTTACTGGTACGCTAGCTACTAAGTACTCGCTTACACTTTTGCCCCAATGAAATTTTAGCATAATTAAAAAAAAACAGTTATAGAATATACTAAAATTAACGTATTAAAACAAACACTCAAACAGTTCATACGCTTTAACAAATCAACACAAAATCATATTTTATTATTATTATTTTTTAATATACCTACCTAACTAGGTCGGTATATAAGCATACGGCTCACCTCGTGGTAAGCGATTACCGTAGCTTATAGACGCCTGCAACATCAGAAGCATCGCAAGCGCGTTGCCGACCCTATCCCCAGTTCCCCCCAGGAGCTCTGGTCACCTTACTCACCAACAGGAACACAATACTGTTTGATAACAGTATTATTTAGCTGTGGTCTTCTGTAAGGTCGAGGCATCACCAGTCGGGCTGCTCCATATTTTGAGCAGAAAATTTCCTGCTGTGCCCTACCTCAGTTAAACTTATTACGTACTTATTCCTAAAGCAATAATATAGACATAACCTAATAAATTTTAAAGTCTTAAGCTCAATAATACGCCTATAAACACTCGGTACACAATCCGGTAGCATTAAACGAAAGATAATTTTTGTTCGTGCTTTATTGGCTCGTAATCATATAAATCGTTTTCAATAGCCCAATAATAAATCAATACGGCTATAAATAAACGCCGCCTTCAACTCTGTACTTAATATTTCTCGTTTTCGAATCGTGATGTGTGTCCACTGATATACGGTACGGTTTGAATCATCTATACTTAATATTATAAAGCTGAAGAGTTTGTTGGTTTTAACGACCTAATCTCAGAAAGTACTTTTCCGATTTGAATAATTCTTTCAGTGTTAGATAGCCCATTTATCGAGGAAGGCTATAAGCTAATTTTTTTTTCAATTTAACGTGTGTGAAACCGCGGGGCACAGCTAGTACTAAATATCAAAAGTAAATATCTTAAACCTTTTCCAAGCTGATGATATGATGATAATATACCTAGAGAAGAGTCGTACTAGCCATCATCTGTTTGTCTTTTTGTAATTCTGTCTGTCTGTGTTATTGTGCCTGTCTGTTTATTGGTATTGAAAAATTTATACTTTCAAGGCAGATGTTTTCTCCCTATCTCAATTAAACTAGGACAAAGTATTATTTTACAATTCGTATTTTTACGATTATATTCGCATTCTCCTAAGAACATTATTTCTTACTAGGAATAATAGTTCTAAACGTTATCTCTATGTGAATTTAAAAGTTAAAAAAAATATCATTCGTACCGGTTATCTGTGGAACCTTTACATGCATTCCACGTTGTAACTTGATTAGGTCTAAGTTACGAGTAAGCACGTTGTCACTTGAGCTTTATAATAACTTACTAGTCTCGCTAATAACTTGATTTAAGTTGTTCATGAAATATTATAATATCTCAAACTAAAAAAAACTCTTAAGAACTCTGTATAATTAACTTCTATTTATTTAAAAATTACTTATTAATAATTTATTTCTAATCTCTCTTTTTGTAGTGAAAACTTCTTTTGGCGCACCGCATACACATTTTTTCGTAGGTAGTAGTAGTTAGGCTGATCCGTCAGGCTCTGAGGTGAAAGGTTCGATCGTATGAACTCGGGACCGCCGAGTGTGCCCGAGCGAGAAAGATACAGACAGCTGCACTTCGCTGCTGAACTGTAAAAGGGTGAACTCGGGACTTATTGCGTTATTGCTTGATTGCGATTGCCAATGAAGCTTTCACTTCTGCCGTGCGGTCTTAAGCACACGCTCTATTTTTTATTTCAACTGCATATAAAAAAGTATTTCAATCTATCCAATGGACAACAATCAGTTTAAAATGTAACATGGAAGCATAAATCGCACGGTATTGGAGTTTGATTCACCACACAGCTCTACTTTGCGTTGGCGGATATTGTCTTCCCTGACTTGTCAGCGAATCAAATGTACGACCGCCAGCGTTACATCGACTAATCAGAAGTTCGTTATAATTGGTTATACAAATCAATACTATCTCATACAAGTTCGTTATGTTTGATTATACAAATATGTCACCAGTAATATCTTTTTCATTAATTGCAGGCACTCAATGGTTTCCTGATGATCTTAACGTGTGAAGGAGAAGTTTTCTTCGCCACTCACAGCATCGAGAGCTATCTGGGCTTCCATCAGGTTAGTGGAATGAATAATAATATACAAAATTCTTTATTGCACTTAAAAACATAAACAAAAATATTAGTACAATAGCAGTTGGCAAGGGTGAACTTATCTCTAAAAGAGATATCTACCAGTTTACCCATGGGAGTGAATGATGGTGTTATCGCGGGGTATAGAAGCGCGAGAGTGCAAAAAAACCGAAAGACAAAAAAACTGTTATATCTTCTATATATATAAAAGAGATTTCCACCCATTGACTCATCACGATATCTCTGGAACCATAAGGCGTAGAGACTTGAAATTTGGTAGGAATATTCCTTTCGAGGAGTAGAGGTCAGCTAAAAACGGATTTTACAAAATTCCACCCACAAGAGGGGGTTGCGGGGGTTAATAACATATATGACAAAACAACGTTTGCGGGGACAGCTAGTCTATATATATGTTACAGTCAAAAATCTTAACCAGTCAAAAGCACTATTGACTAGCAAAATCAGTCAAAAGTAGTTTTGCCCGTTTGCTTTAGTCAATAATACTTTTAACTAAAATAACAGTTAAAAGTACTTTTGCCCAATGGAGCTGGTTAAAAGTACTTTTGACTAAATGATTCCGTCAAAAGTGGTTTTGACTGGTTGTATCAGTCAAAACTCTTAAAAAGTAAGGTGGCCGATATTTGGTAAGTCTTTAGATTAAGAACGGTTGACTGTTTATCGGCACATTTTTGTCACAGAAACAAAAAAAAATAACCCTAACCTATCTAATTTCAATATTAGACTGTTTATCGGCATATTTTTGTCACAGAAACAAAAAAAATAACCCTAACCTATCTAATTTCCGACCGACCGACCGACGCCGTTCTTAATCTAAAGACTAGCCTAAACTTTTATATTAATAGTGCTTTTGACTGACGCTTTTTTGCAGTTAAAACTACTTTTGACGGAGAGCGTTTGTCAAAAGTACTTTTAACCGCAAATTTGCAGTCAAAAGTACTAATAACCAATAATTTTCCGTCAAAACCACTTTTGACCAACTCGTCTAGTCAAAAGTACTTTTGACTGATTTCGCTAGTCAATAGTACTTTTGACTGATTAAGAGCTTTGACTGTAACATATATAATAGAGATTTCCACCCATTGACTCATCACGATATCTCTGGAACCATAAGGCATAGAGACTGGTAGGAATATTCCTTTCGCCGAGTAGAGGTCAGCTAAGAAAGGATTTTACGAAATTCCACCCACAAGAGGGGGTTGCGGGGGTTAATAACATATATGGCAAAACAACGTTTGCGGGGTCAGCTAGTAATACATATACTGTTAATATAATACGAGTATACCTATATATAACACAAATTACAAACATATATACTTCTTTCCGGTTATGATGTGTATCCTTATGAGTGAGTCCCCACCGTGCCTCGGAGAGCACGTTAAGCTGTTGGTAGCTGTTGTTATTATAAATACCTACCTCATATCGATCGTTACTCATAGTAGGAAATATATCTGCTAACCCGCAGTTGAGCAGCGTGGGGTATTAAGCTCCAAATCCTAGATGGAAAAAGAGGCCTACTCGTATGTCCAGCTTTGGAATATTACAGATTGAATCGTGATCGAAGCTTTTACGATCGTGTAGTAACTTAAATAAAAAAAAATAGATTAAAAAGGACAAAATTCGAATCTAACTACTACGCGAAAACTTAAACACTATATTATCTTTCCATATAAGTAATGATAAATTAGATTTTTTTTTCGCAATATATAAAAGATATTTTTTTAAAGAGTACTTGCGTAGTTTCTAAATTTTAATTTGTAAGATGACTCAAATGTGCTTTTAAAGCCTATTTGAATAAAGTTATTTTTGCTTTTGATTTTATGTTTTACTAGTAAAACTTGTAAATCGTTTCAATGTTAAATTGTTCTGTCTGTTACTCTACAGTTGTGGTTATCAATTACAAAAATCGCCTTACATATAACGTAATTAATCGAATGTTTGTATATGCTATGTAACTTTTCACTTTATTTCCATATGATTAAATAAAAGCCACTATTAAATGTTTTATAAGACCTTATGTATAAAAAGGAATTAATAATCCGCGTATAATTAATCATTTTAATTATAATATTAATAACGTATATATAATCAGAAAGTAAAGTACATTAAAACTGCATATTTTACTACCTTTTTTACCGTTATTTCCTCAATTAATTACCGCCATTATGATGAAAAAAAGTCTTTAATTTTTCGTAATAACGCAAAGGCTATTATAATAATCAAATAAAATATATAACACAGTCTGAGGGTCGAATTTTCCGACATAAGGTGACTCTATAAAAGTATTAATTACTGCGATAACTGCCATAAAAACTTTTTTTATTAAACATATTTTAATAAAGGCTTATCATGATGTGGAATAAGGAGCACTAAAGAGGCTACAGTCTATATTTTTATTAATTGTAATTATTTCGCGAAATTATTACGAAGTTAAACGGTATAAAAACATAAAGTGCTGTGTATTTTGATTAAGGTTTTATTGGAATGAGTTTTTTTTTTGGCTAAATTCATTATGAAATAGTTTTGTTTGATATTGTGTCTGAGAAAAGGTCTCAAAATTCTGGTCAATCTTTATATTTATATATATCAGTCTTAATATGTATATTCATTTGATTGAAATTTGAAATATTAAAAAGTAATAATTACACAAATACAATTTCTAAAAAAGACGGTCTTAATTAAAATTTTAAACGAATTATTGTTTGGAAATCCATATGCATACATTGGTTTGGTTTGAAAACTTTTTATTAGTACTAATTTTTTCGTTAGGTAATTAGTTCGAGGATATGAGTTATGAAATGCCACAGTGTATACTTTATGTATGAATACTTAGTCTAATTTACAGTATTTTCGTTGTCAGGGGAGTTTTATTACCTTAAAATTTTCCGAGTACAACAATTTCAAAGGTAAAAGATTCATTCTGCTACCTTATAAATTTTGTTATGATTGATTTGTGAATGTACTAATACAATTTTTAGCCTATTTTTAACTATGAACTATCATATACATTTAGATGCCACGAATTACGTGGCGCCATTTCTTTTTTTTTTCGTTTCTTTTTCCTGTACCTACGCAAACCTGGTTCTGATACCAAATACAAAAAAGTAATTGCTCAATTTGGTGAAATCTTTCGTATATCGTACGTACATTTCGACAGATTTTTTTTATTTATATCTACCTATATACTTAAAACGCCATAACAAATACCAAGAATAATGAGACGGTAACTTAAGTACAACATTTAATAGGAAAACTTATCGAATATATTAAAATATACTGATTAATACAAACCCCGGTACTACAGCCAATAACGCAGCGATGAATTATTACTATCAAAGCAAAAACGCTATTTCGGCACAACCGTACAACCCCCGCTTATAAAACTTTTACAATCGTATATTTTAAGCCACCCTCTTTGTTTGGAGCCGGTATCGAATAATTTCGTTACCTGTGCATAGATTATACCGTTGATATTATCTTTACATTGGTTTTATACAGAGTACTTATTTATTATATAACTTTTTTTATGAATAGTTCTAGTTAAGTCTTTGTTTCAGGTCCTTTTTATATATATAACTAGGTTGTCAAACAAGCGTACGGCTCAACTGATGGTGAGCGATTGTCGTAGCCAATAGACGTCTGCAACATTAGAAATATCGCAAGCACGTTGCCCCATTCCCAATTGCCCCAGGAGCTCTGGTCTCACCTTACTCACCAACAGGAACACAACACTGCTTAAAAACAGTATTATTTAGCTGTGACATTCTGTAAGGTCAAGGTACTTCTCCAGTCGAGCTGTTCCATATTTTGAGTAGGAAATGTCCTACCTCCGTTATAAAAATCATTCCTAGGGCTGACAGACAAGGCTACATTGCTTTAAGCCTGTTTTACTCATTGTACTGTAATTTTCATCATTTCACGTAAATAAATGCATTGGATTTGAAAACAAAATTTGTCTCGAATCCTAGCTCGTAGTATATCGAATATAGTTTCATTGAAATTCATTCAATAGGTACTTTCGGTGTTATGTGTACAGTGACAGACTAACAAATGGACAGTAAAAATAGTATTAGTTATAGCATTGATTTTACAATATTTCGAATTCCTCTATATGCACAGAATTTGACATTTTACTGTTTACTCTTCATTATAACAAAAAATTGTAGCATCTCTCTACAATACACTTTCTTAAATCAACTCATATTTTTTAATATTACAATCCTTCAAAACGATCATACAAACTCTTTATTTGTACTATCAGGACAAACGAACAAGTATACCTATCTCATATTTACAATATCAATGTACATACACACAAGTGGATACCTGCTGCCATATCTGACAATAGATCTCAAACCTGCAATAAGGGCTCATATCGATTAAAGTGAATCAATTCAAAACATAAAATCCGGTGGTCGTTGTGTCGTGACAGCGCCACGTGCCTTTCAATGGTTTATTGATTAAAGTAAACATTAGTGATTGCCTTTATTTAGGTTAAGACTTGATTTATAAAACTTTATTATGTGTAGTAGTAGTAAGCTAGTTTACGTTTAACTTTAGAACATTTTGATTGAATGTCTTTAAATCATTGTTGGGCTCAAATACTGTATTTTTCTCTATTTTCAAATATTACAATTTGAAACTGTATTAATATCGTACTACAGAGGTAATTTATTAAAACATAATCTATTGTGTGCTATGTTTTTATAAATAATGTTAAGTTGATATTACCTCTATATTTTATAGCTTTGTACTAGTGATTATTTTACAAAGGAAGATATGTATGTAGGTGATGTGTTTAATTGAGCTGACTATTTAAAACCAAATCTTTTAGATATCTCTATTGAAGAGTCTAACGCGAGTGTATTAGATATTAAATAGCAAACATTAATGCTGTTTGTAAATAATTGCCCAGAAATAAAATTAAAAATAAAGTATCAACACAGAAATTTAATTATTATAATATATAATGTACCTCAAAACAGTTATGAGTAATCATTAAACAATACACAATCAGCAAACATTACGAACTTTAAATACAGTGACTCAACCAAACACAGACGTTTGCCCTCCGGCTAATAAAAATTTGATTTAAAAATTACAATAATGCACACCCCTCGTGAACAACTAAGGGTCGCGTAGATTAACTTCGAGCCGTCTCACCAGGTGGCGGCCATCGATCCATTTTACATTACCCTCCTAAATGGTCGAACATGTGGCTCCCTAAATATCTATGAGGCTCCAGGTGAAATAATTCAATTACGATAACCATTAAAGGTCAAATATTTAAATTTTAAATTTCAATAGCTTTAATTAATCTCGAAGACTTGCAAATTTTATAAGTGACAAAGAATAAGTAAATAGTTAATTTAATGAAGATTATTTTATAGTGTTAAAATTTTGTTAACGAAAAACTCAATAGCAATAAAGGCCATTGTCATCAATCGACAGAAATATAACGTAACCCAAAAAAAATACAACAACATATTAACAAAACATTACGTTTCGCCATAGCAACAACCCGAACCAGGAAACAAAAAGAAATTACCAAACAAATCATCCTCTGACATTTAAGGCCATCGCAATATGTTCGAACCCCCGCTCGAAGGTTTTCGAGACCCTATTTTTACTTACATAAAACTTAGGGTATGTTTTCCTACGTATGATTCATTAACATGTCATATCAGAAACTAGGGACCTAATGTTTCTCCTTGCACAACCCCCATTGATTATCAATTAGTTTTCTGCTTGCATCGTTATTGTCGATGCATTATCCACACTATTTACACGAGTCTTTGTATTATGACGTGTTAAAATTCATAATTCAGTTCGATATAATGAAAAATGATCTTTAATAGCAACTATTAAGGTAGCAAATTGAGGTATAAGGGATCAAAATTAATACGTCCATCTTCGTAACAGATGATTCTTTAATGATCGGGCACGAATCGATTTTAGGGCTATCGATGGTTTATTGATTTACGGTGAAGTTGTGACTTGCTTTTTTACACTGAATAGATTTCCGTTAGCTAGTTATCAGACTATTATATTGTTATTTTGTACTAATTGATTGATAACCATAATTGAGAACTCCTGGGAATCTTATCCTGCCAACTGGAATTGATTTTGTTCTTGTTTATCTTTTTTATTCGTAACAAATGAAGTTATCTTAACTGTTGCTTGTATAACGTTAAAGTTAGTAATAATAACCTTGTAAATTACTCTTAGTTAATAATCTTTCTTTTCTTCAGTCAGATATAGTTCATCAATCAGTGTATGAACTCGTCCACTCAGAAGACCGAGAAGAACTGCAGAGGCAGTTATTATGGAATTCCTTTCTACCTCCAGAAGTGAACAATTTAACGTTACAAGATATTTTAAGACCGGAGAGAGCGCATCTACTGGAAAGAAGTTTTACAGTTCGGTTTCGATGTTTACTTGATAATACTTCGGGTTTCTTGGTGAGTATTTACATAAATTTGATTGATATATAGATAATTTTCGTCTTTTTGATAATAATATTGGTCTAAGATCCGAGAAGGTAAATCTTCCCTCATCTGTTAATTAGATGAAACAATTTTTTATCGGCTTATTTCAATATTGTGAATTTATAAAAACAACCTCTGCCACCATAAGCCTGCTACAATTTTTTTTTTACCTTTTCCCTCTCATGTTAATTACATGTAGTAAGCTAAAACCGTTAATATTTTACATTATATACCTGACTGTAGTAGGCAGCCATCTCTATGATTGCTACACTTACCTGCAGCCAGGTCAGTAACCTCAGTCAGCAGTAACCTTATCTTAGACCAATATTTTAGTTTAACTTTTTAGTTAGGTACTTATAGTTGACTCTTCTATTTACAAAGTTTTGTCTAGTTTAATAGTTTCGTGTTTTCATTTTTGTACAAATTATTAGTATACTTATGACTTATGAAAATGTAATATTGATCATTTCTATAAGTATTGATATTACAAGACTTTTCTTAAATTATAACATACGTATTGATATGAATAAATTGTTATTTGTAATTACATATTTCCATTACAGAGACTGGATATCAGAGGGCGAATTAAAGTTCTCCACGGTCAAAATAAGAAAACTGAAGATCCTCCACTGGCGTTGTTTGCTATTTGTGCACCTTTTGGTCCTCCTAGTCTTCTGGAAATACCGCAAAAAGAAGTGATGTTCAAGAGCAAACACAAACTTGATCTTTCTCTAGTCTCAATGGATCAAAGGTAAGTTTTCATAGTTAATAATAGTTATCATAATAAATAAATAAAATTTATTCTATTCCATGTACAATAGGATAGTCATATACGTGTACATAGGAATTGATTTTTACTAAAATACTAAAAAGAAACTTTTAATTTATCATAAATTAATAATTTAGTCAGTCGTTTACACTATTTTAGTGACTTTACATTAGAATTTTGGCTTTTCTTTCATAGTGACATCGACATTACTACCTCTCATGACTGATTTGTAAATAGATTAAAACCCTCACAAAAAAAGGTAAATGTGTCAGAAATAAAAGAAATTATAAATCATATTTTATCCTAAAAACAATGCGGATGTTGTGGAATTAAGAAAGAAGATACGCCATACAAAATGTATAATTGATAAAAATACGGCGTAACAAATGGATTTATTGATAGTTATCGGATAAAAATAGCTGGTCTAAAAGGGATAAACACACCGATACGGGAATATTTCAAGGCTATTAAAAATAATATTTGAAATACTAAAATCGTATGTTTTATGTGGATCGAAAAATAATCGATAATTTATTAAGGAAAAAAATCAAAATCAAGGAAAGCTAAAACTTTACATAAAAAGAATATTTTTGTTCAATTTTTTTGGCTTTACGGCTAAATTACTTATTCTGAAAATCTTACCACTTGACAATGTTTTAATGTTCGAATTAGTCCAATGTTAATGATTAAATTGTACACAATTTTGTTTTTTATATTTCTAGACTTAAATGCCAACAATATAACCGATAATTACTGTTCTAGGGGTAAAATGTTACTGGGCTACACTGACGCGGAGCTTGCTAACCTAGGCGGCTATGACCTAGTGCACTACGATGACCTAGCTTACGTGGCTAGTGCTCATCAAGAATGTAAGTATTGAAAGGTAATAATGACCTATCATTATACTAATAATTAAACTTTACAACATTTTCCTTTTTGATTTTTGTATTTTTTTTATTAAATCATAAACAATAATAATATATGCGTTTTTTTTATATTTAAATTATTGTTTTTAATTAAACATGGTGCATATGCTTTAGCTTAGCTTATTGTGAGCTTTCGTAAAATTTCAAGATCAAAACTAGAATAATGCAATGGCTTTGTTTCAAATGCAAAAGATCGTAATTTATAGTATATTTATATTACTTGTTCTGTTCTTATTAAACAGTTTTGTACATGAATAGCAAACATAGATCTTTCTACATAGATTGTTGAGCTTTTTTTGTTTTAATATTTAAATTTATTTCAGTATTAAAAACTGGGGCGTCTGGTATGATCGCATATCGCTTCCAGACTAAGGACGGTCAATGGCAGTGGCTGCAGACTTCGTCACGACTCGTCTATAAAAACTCTAAACCAGACTTCGTCATCAGCACGCATAGACCTCTCATGTAAGTATTTATAAGAATTGTTTTTATACTTATACTGTAATAAAATGATAACTTTTGTTTAAAAACATAAAAATACTTTGTTTTGTATAATAATAGTAATACATTTTCTTGAAAAATATAATTATTTCTTTTCTAATGTTTACGCGAATTTCACTCATTATAACGAAACAAATTTTCGTTTTTTATTGCGGTTTATTAAGTTTTTTGAGGACTTCTCCCATAACCATGGTTGTTGTAAAGTATCCGAAAAAAAAAAGTTGTTGCATTATAATTATAATTATTTCTTTTTCATTACAGGGAGGAAGAAGGACGAGATCTCCTCGGAAAACGGACAATGGATTTCAAAGTCAGTTACTTAGACACCGGCCTGACAAGTCTCTACTTCTCCGAAACAGAACAGCTGTCCGGCTGTGAATCAAACGTCACCACACCGCCTCGAGCGGCGAGGAGATACAAGACGCAATTACGAGACTTCTTGTCCACTTGCCGTAACAAGCGACGAGTCCCTCCGACCCCAGCGCCCCCTCCCGTCGAATATCTCGCCGCGGATGCAGTCGCCGCAGCCTACACGAACCTAAACGGAACATACGCAGTACCGTACGGCGAATACCCTCCCGCTCCAACGTTACATTATACCCCACCACCTTTAGACGATCGATTCCTAGCCGCCGACAATCTCTTCCACCAATACAAACCTCTCTCCTACTACCCGTACGCGCCAAACGGTTTTCTGGAACCGGCTCCACCGGGATACGAAGTGCCAGCGTACCACCGACCACCTTCCAGAGAGTATACGTATGTGGACAGTAGTGGGAGGTACATGAGTCCTGTGACCGGGGAGAGGCGGTCTCCGGGTGCGGTGCCGGGGCCGAGTCCGGGGGGTTCCAGCGGGTCCGCCGAGGTGGAGCGGGTGCAGGAGGCGCCGCGACAGACCGTGCTGATGTGGGGCGCGGGGGGCGCGGGGGCAGCGGGGGGAGTGGGGGGAGCGGGGCCGGCGCCGCAGGACGCGCCCGCGGAGTTCCCGCCGCAGGTGTGGCGCTACCCCTCGCACTACCACACCGCGGAGGCCACGCAGTGACCCTAGATTATCGTGCAATATGGGCGCTGAAGTGTCTTGCTGGTTGAGCTTATCGGCTACTATCTTTTAAAACACACTTGTCAATTGCCCGTGAACGTCTCTCTAATTGGCATAGGCCTATCTTCTTATGGATCAGAGGAGTTTAATCTTAGCTCTGTGCTAATCTGTTGTAGGTTGGCATAATTACAAATATTTTTTAATTTCCCCTGTATACATTCGATTTCCCTCACAATATTTTCTTATGCTACGCTACCGTGCATACAATTATATAATTTATCTACTTATATCAAAGGAATTTCTATGTTAAAACCACAGTTGAAGCAAAATTTTTGTTTAAAAGAAAATATGGCAAATATTTCGTAAACACAACCAGCAGAATACTTCTATGTCACCAAAGATACGCCCTTCCAATCCGAATTTTTTTAGTATTTTACTGTTATTAAAGTTGATTATAAGATTAGTGTGAACCGTTCCTATGTCGCACGTGTCTAAATTTACTGCACATTTTACGATGCAGCTTATTTGTGTTACCCATTTATTGTCGACGGTACCTCGCTCGATAGTTTCAGAAACACGTGAAAAGATTTTTATAGAGATCAGTCTATTTTGCTTTATAAAAAATCACAAACTACATTCAATATATCGTTAAAAGTTATTTGAAAAAAATTGAGGAGTCCCTAGACATTAAATTTTTTTAAATAAAATAGAAAAGGAATAACTAACAGAATAGATTCGTTTCTCTATAAAAACTATATTTAAATCATTCATACCATACAATGTACTTCCATTACGAACTGTATATATTTTCGTGTGTATCATAAGTCGATTTGTCCAAATATAAAGGTTCGGACACACTTGTGACTAAGTTTAAATGACCGCGTCTGCAAAGCCAGATCGCCTATAAGAGCCTATCTTTTAGATATATATCTTGGAAAACCTCTACTTCATTAAATATTCTTTAGATTAGCATTTAAACCTTATGTTTAATCATCTAAATTTTGTGAACTTCGCTAAAATAATTAAAGACAATATAAATACCCATTTTAAAAAAATGTCTTAGACTGCCAGCCCTGTAAACGGTCCGGCTCTGCTTACATAATTAGGACCCCGAGATTTTTTTGTACCTACCCAGTTTTGTCACAATGTGATCACAGCTTAATTGCACACAGTGTGTTCGAGTCCTTAGTATTTATTATATAAAAATAGTATAATTCTAGCTTAATGTGTTTTAAACGCGACTTAGAGACAATCGTGTGTAAATATTTATTTTATATAATTTCTTGAGCTTCAGCTTGTTACGTGTCCCGGATCTTGATTGTTCGCTTTTTATATTTTTCTACGAGTAAGCAAGACGAAGTCAAAAAAAAATCAGTACATACTGCTTTATATCAAGGTGAAATAACTTTGTGGCTGATCGTTTGAAATCATTTTATTTTATTCAAAAATTGTTTTATAACCCTTCATGATAGTTGAAAAAGAAAAAGGAATCATAATTTGATAATTCAAATTTAATAAATAAAATAAAACTACAAATATAAAAACTTTACTATTTGAAAATTATTTAAAACCTCTGTACTTAGAATGAAATAACCCATTGAATAAGGTTCATTAAAAAAATTACCAACACACAATGAGTATTGCCAGCTTACATTATATTTTCATTATTAACTTCGTTTTGCTTAAAAAAAGTGAATTTAATTTAAATTTAGTGTGAAGAGTAAACATATCATATTGTAAGAGCATGCAATATACATATATCACTATCAATCGATATGTCCATAAGATATGTAAAAATATTTAATAAATAAATATTAGGAAATAAAATTATTCAACTTAAAAAAATATATTTCTTATAAAACAACTAACTAAAAATTAAAATTCAACTAAAGTTTACTAACTAAATCTTAGCTAAAATACCTTTATTATTTTTATATGTTTTATGGACACGAACACTGCCATGCCAACGTGAAGCACATGTACATTACACACAGCGTGCCTTCGTATTGGTGAACATAAGTTTAAACAAACTAACTAACTTACTAACTAACTAACTTCGTTGTGCAGTGTCTGGCGTTGGCAGGGCAAGACGACGCTCGATCTTCCGACGTCTAGATGTAAGGATAGATTTAGATTTTCGAAGAGCACTTTCGGTTATTAGCAGTGAAACAAAAACAAAAACCGTTTACCCAACGGAAAAATACAGAAAAGAAAAATATCGTACACAAACCATTTACATCACGGTCTTATTATGGCAAAAATAATGAATGCCTTTAAAAAATTGCTTTTTTTATAGATAATATCAAAGCGTTTTTATCTCATATTTTAACAAATGTAACATATACAATCTTTATTATTTTATACTCTGATGCCAATGAAATCGTGCTCTTCGTATTAAAAAAATTAAAAACAATTGTCTTCGTATAATAATCTTCGGAAAATTGTATTGTCCATACGGGTCAACCGATGTTAGTTTTGTATAAAAATCTCGAGTCACTCTAAACGAAATTATCTTCCAATGACATCAATTTGTTATTTATAAACAAATTGAAAATTAAATTATTATTAATCCTTATAGCAATAAGATGCAAAATCACTTTTCACACATACATTATTAAAAAAAAGAATTTAGGTTTTTTTATCTGGGCCCAAAGATTAAATAAAAAATCATTGTTACCTATGTATGGGCCTAGCTTAATAAAATTAAAAACACAGAGTATAAATTAAAAAATATATAATGACTATATACTTGCCACGTTTTGTATTAAATATAATACACATTTTTATATTTATATAATAATTGACTCTCACTTATAAATCAATTTAAATTGTAAATAAATAATTAGGTTAGATGCTTTAATGATTATTGTATTATTGATTGATTATTCTTAATTATTTAATTGAAAATATAGTTAAGATGAAGATAAGGAGACAGTCTCTGTATTTATTTTAGTATAGCATAATTATGTAATTAAAAGAAAATCAAATAAATTTTTTCATGCCACTGATATTTTTGTTTTTTTTTCCTTTTTAGCTTCATAACCAAGTTCGTGCGTTTGAATTTTTTCAATAGTTCTCATTATACTGCTATTGTTTTATTAAAAAAGTTTAATTATTCTAATAAATAAATTATCATACTATTTTCAAAACAGCGCCACCTATCGAAATGCTAAGCAACTTTTAGCAACTTAAGAGAAGTTAAGTTGTATAGAAAGAGAAACTCAACTGTAGGTACTTTAATATACCTACCCTAAGTAAGACATTGTAACTAGATGGCGTTACACGTCTTACAGAGCAACAAATTGTACTTATATTATACAGTTAAACGGTTTATTTCAAACCAGTTTTAAATTTTACAAAGCCGAGCTTAAACCACGTAGGTTCTGTTTCATAGCTTCACAGCTGCTTATTGCGGTTATCTATAACACAAGTAACGGATAGGACTTAAGAACAGAAGGTAATTCAACAAGCCCACAGGGAACATACGTAATATCAACTAAGTACCTACTTACCTAATAAATGTTAGAACTTTTTATTTCTCAGGTTATGAATAAAAACATCTGTTAGATAAAAATGGTTTTTTAATGTCGAAAAGAAAAATATATGAAAAAACTCTTATTTATGGGATACCGTTATTTATCAAATGGCTTGATCTGCAAAAGGTGAAACAGATCATATATACCTACGTAGTACTATTTACTAATCTGTGCATATATAATTTATAGTTACTTACTATTGTAGTTAAGTAACTGTAAATTTAAATTGAACTTCACTTACGTATCATCAATACATAATTATTATAAAATAAAGTCGCTTCCCGCTGTCTGTCCCTATATGTGCTTAGATCTTTAAAACTACGAAACGGATTTTGATGCGGTTTTTTTTAATAGATAGAGTGATTCAAAAAAAAGGTTTATATGTATAGTACATGCATAATATAGTAGAGGAACATTTATAATTTTAGAGGTTTCTAATGTGATGTCGTAAATAAAAACATTTTTGCGCTTACGCGTGCGAAGTCGGGGCGGGTCGCTAGTTGATACTAAAACAAAAGTAGGTGAAATCACGATGGAATTAAGTACAAAAAGTTTCAGCTGTCTTAATCTATACTAAATTCTTAATTCTAAATTCTTCAGCTTTATAATCTACTAGCTTCTGCGCGCGACTTCATCGGCTTGAACTCCGCCCCTATTGGTCTTAGCGTGATAATATATAGCCTATAGCCTTCCTCGATAAATGGGCTATCTAACACTGAAATAATTTTTCAAATCGGACCAGTAGTTCCAGAGATTACCGCGTTCAAACAAACAAACAAACAAACAATCAAACAAACAAACTCTTCAGCTTTATTATATTAGTATCTATATTATAAAGCTGAAGAGTTTGTTTGTTTGCATGAACGCGCTAATTTCAGGAACTACTATATAGTCCGATTTGAAAAATTCTTTCATTGTCAATAGCCTATTTATTAAGGAAGGCTATAGAGTATAAATATATCATCACGCTAACTAAGATCAATAGGAGCGGAGCACCAATGAATAATGTTTCAAAGTCTTTTTTTTTCCTTTTGAGAGCTTCCGCTGCGTGCGCCGCGTAAACAGTAAAAGTTTCGCAAAAATAATATAAGTATGACAGAATTGTTCCTATTCCACGCACACAAAGTCGCAGGCAGAAGCTAGTATCATTTTAAACATTTTAAGACTGGATATAAAATAATATAAAATTAAAATGTACATAATTATTATAAAATTGAAAGCGGCTGACGTATGAACATGAAATATGAGATAATATCAAGAAACTTTATGAAGGTGTAGACATTTCAGATTCAGACATTCAGACGGCTCACCTGATGCTAAGCGTTTACCGTAGCTTATAGACACCTGCAACACCAGAAGCTTCAAGCGCGTTGCCGACCCTACCCCTAATCCCCTCAGAGGCTCTGGTCACCTTACTAACCACAGAAACACAACACGCTTGAAAGTAGTAGGTATTATTTCGCTGTGATCTTCTGTAAGGTAGAGGTACTTCATCAGTCGGGCTGATTTTGAGCAGGATATTTCCAGCCGAGCTAAGACTATCTATTGAGGATAATTAATCTTTTATTAAAACTATTTATATCTTAATAATTTTATATTTATTTTTTGTTACTTTTATTTAAAACTATTTCAATTAGAAAAATAAAGAAAGCAATATACGAAAACAGCTTTAAGATTTAAAAGGTTACAGAAACTTATATGAAAATACACACAATTAAAAATAATTTGCATATCAAATTTGCAACATAGCGTAATACTAAAATATAAATACGTAATCGATGTGAAATTAATAATCGAAACAAAAGAATGTTTTAACTTTTACTATCGAAAAAGTAAGAGTCGATATTTCTAAAACTGTTTCGAAGTTCAATTTAAATAACAATGGAATTTTACTTAAAAATTAACTGTTCAAGCAAATTTCTTACCGCTATATATATATATATATAAATAAAATAAATAAATATCTACAACACATACACACGGTCGTCTGTTCCTAAAGTAAGCAAATTAATGCTTGTGTTATAGGTAACAGCCGACTGGTATAGCTACATAATTATCATATATATTTTTTTCGATAAACATAAATATAAGTACTACATATATAAATAAATATAGATTACACCCAGACTCTGGGTGGGAATCAAACCCACAACCCCTGGAGCAGAAAGCAGGGTCACTACAAACTGCGCCAACGGGCTAGTCGATATATACATACATATATTTTTTTAATATACCTACTTATCGATTTTTTTTTCTTTCATAAAAACCTTGTCCTGACAATAACGACCACAAAAAAAGAATTATCCAAATTGGTGCGACTTGCGTATTGTGTAATTGTGAACCCTGACACTGGATTCATATCCTTATGTCTTGTCCTAATGGGCCCGTTTAATGTAATAGTCTAGCCTAGCCTAAATTTTTGAAGAAAAACTTCATTACGCACTTTTGACTTGGGGAGTAAGCTGGTGAATGCGAGAGCGTTACGAAAAGTGTGATCGGGCGTGGTGAACAGAAGTTGAGAGGGAGATATAAGTTAGTGAAGATAGAAAGAGACTGAGAGTCACGTTTCGTATATTACTGTAGGGGCAAATAAAGAAGTTTTACTTCAGTCTTGCGGTCTAAAGCCCACTCGTTTTTTTTTTTGTTTTAATAGGATTAGCAACTTAATGCTTGGTAACGTCCGATTGATATAGATACTTGATACTTTTTACTTTCACCCAGACTTGAGATGGGAATCGAACATGCAGCAGCCTGTAGCAGAAAGCAGGGATTCTGAGTCATTGGACCAGTCAAAAATAAAATATCGTATCCAACTATTAAGAACATTATTTACTGACACATATAACATAACATAATAATCTAAATGGATTATTTCCTTATAAAGAGATTATCTAACAGTTGTAATAATCTCATACAAAAGTCGCTTGCATTGAGTCGTACGCACAAATTAATTGTTTCTATTGTGTATGTGCATAATACTGAGGTTTAGTGTTAGTTTTGTTGTTCAAATGTAGATTATGTGAGAGCGCACGCAAAACCCATGAAATGTAAGTATCGGAGCTGTTAATACCACCATATTTTAAATAAAAAGCAAATTTAGCTAAACTTATTATTGAAAGTTTTATACTTACTGTATCATAACAAAGGAAATAAAAATTTATACTTTAAATATAATTAGTAAGACAGAAATAAAATAAAGCTTCAATAAAAACCTTTAACGATTTTTTTTTCATATATCTCAAAATATTAATACGAGTAACTACACTATTTTGGTTCTTCAAAAGCCTCTATAATTCGTTCTTAGTATATTCATTATGTATTCTTTAGTGTGTTTTAGTTTACGCTTATTTACTTCTATGGCGGACTTATGGCTATTTAGCCATTTCTTCCAGACAACCCAAATATATATTTCCTACTATGAGTAACGATCGCTATCAGGTGTACATGATAACAACCGGGACCGACGGCTTAACGTGCTCTCCTAGGCACGGTGGGGAGACCCACAAGGACTTCACAAACACCCAGACCACGGCAAACATCTGTATGGCCAATACAAATGTTGTCGTGTGCGGGGATCGAACCCGCAACCGCTCGCGCAACAGCCAATCGCAATCCATTGCTGTGACCGCTGCGCCAACGCGGCGTCATCTTATATTAACGCGTCGTCTTATATTTTATTTTATACTACTTATAAAAAAACTGAACTAATAGCAGTTAACACAGCTCTATGTATGTCTTTCACACTCGGCAGCACAACTGCTATCTCAAACACGCACCGCACTATCTAGCGAACTTTCGAGTGGTACCAACGTCTTACCGATATCAATTGTATTAAATAATTAATATACTTTTAATTTTATTCTTTCAAAAGAAGTGATTTTTTGTGGAAATACCAAAATGTTAATTTCGGAAACATTATGTTATCTCCTGTTTGCGGTAAGTTGTACTTTTTACTTAAATTATTTTTGTCGTTAAATTCAATAAATAAATTTATTCAACAAGTCTGTTAATTAAATTAACTTAATATATTTAAAAATATTATAATGTAATAAAAAAATTACGTGATTCATTTGGAAAAGTGGTAATTATGTTCCTTTTAACATTTTAATTTACAAAAAAAAATACACATTTTTTGTGAGTAGTAATAAAGTTTATGACTATATATTTTTTTTTAATTTAACCTTTTCATCGGAAAAAGCAGATCGCATAATTTTTAAATTGACTTTTTAATCAGCATGTTTTTATTATTGTTTTTAATTAAAACAAGTAGGTACAGTAATCAAAGGCTTACTAGAACTTTGTATAGTAAGTATCATTATATATAAAAGAGATACCCACCCATTGACTCATCACGATATCTCTGGAACCGTTAGGCGTAGAGACTTGAATTTTGGTAGGAATATTCCTTTCGCCGAGTAGAGGTCAGCTAAGAACGGATTTTACGAAATTCCACCCCTAAGGGGGTTAAACGGGGGTTGGAAGTTTGTATGAAAGTCCTATGTTTTTGAAGTAAGAGACTTGAAATTCAAAATGTATGCTCTATAGATGGTGTTGAGGTGTACTAATAATGTGTTTTGAGAAATCAACCCCCTTTTGGGGTTAAAACAGAGGATGATAGTTTGTATGAAAGTCCAATGAAAAATACACCTACAAACTTGAAATTAGGAAAGACTGTAGCTATGATTTTCCTCAAATTAACGCGGGAGTAACCGCGGGGCACAGCTAGTAGTAGTATATATCTATTACTAATTTTATAATATCCAAGTTTATTTTTAAAATACTGAGCTAAGCTCCTAACCAGCTTGACATCAGGAAGCAACACCTAATCATCAGTGCATTTGATTGTAACCGCGAAACCGTCTTGAACCTGACTTTCTCAATAAGTAAACATTTTAACAGATACTGAGAAATATTAACTTTAAATCTATATAATCTTTATAAAAAATATAATTAAAAAAACAAGCTTTTATAGATAAACCAAACTAAAAAGGAATAATCTTATTAAATTAGTGTACTTAATTATAGTCATCGGTCCTCAATAAGTCTGCTAAGTTTAAATTAAATCTGAACGTTTAAAGTGTGCCAAAATGAAGTCCAAAAGAGTCGGTTACAAACATACAGGTGAAGCTATTAAAAAGCGTGTAAAAACGACATGATTCAGCGAATATCATTCTGCCATCTTCCTTTTACGTGAATGATTTTGTCCGCTAGACACACACGTGTTCAGTGGACACAACCACAAGCACAGAACCATGCCCTGAATATGACAAACATTTGTATGACCTATACAAATATTTGTCATCTGCCGTGATCGGATTCGCGACCACTAACACATCAGCCAGTTACTAACGTGTTGTTCAATATTAAAACTGAGATTACTTTTTTAAGAATTTTGTCACATAACTAACATCGTTACATGACTTCAAAGCATTTCTACAAATAGATATATAAATACTAGCGGACCCGGCAGACGTTGTCCTGCCGGAAAACAGCTACCAAATTTGATTGCTTACATACCGATAGCAGCGCCACCTACCGGGTCCAATTGAGATAAAAACTACCCTATCTCCCAAGTTGGACCAAATTACAATGCTTCCACCACCACCACTTCAGCCTATCACAGTCCACTGTTGGACATAGGCCTCCACAAGTTCGCGCCCGACATTATGACGCGAACTCATGTGTTTTGCCCATAGTCACCACGCTGGGCAGGCGGGTTGGTGACCGCAGGGCTGGCTTTGTCGCACCGAAGACGCTGCTGCCCGTCTTTGTCCTGTGTATTTCAAAGCCAGCGTGAATGGTTATCCCGCCATCCGTCGGCTTTTTAAGTTCCAAGGTGGTAGTAGAACTGTGTTATCCCTTAGTCGCCTCTTTCGACACCCACGTTAAGAGAGGGGGTGGCTTCATTCTTTAGTGCCGTAACCACACAGCACAATGCACATTACAATGCTTACAAAGATAAAAATTGGTTCAGTAGTTTCGGAGTTTATCGCGAACGTCGTGACACGAAATTTTCATATACCTATATTAATTGACCAAAGTACTAGAGTAACGCGTTACATGTGTACAATTAAAAAAAAGAACTGTATTTTCAACAATGCCTTTTAAAGTTCTTTTTGTAAATGGATTCTCACGTTAAAGGATATATTGCATCAGACGCGATTAGCACGGTAATAAACTAACATTTCCAATGTATGGCTGCTGGGTTTTGATATTTTTGAACCAACTTACAAAAAAAAGGAGGAGGTTATAAGGCTTGTCATCTGGTCCTTTAATAAAATTAATTCCTTTTCGAGTTATATCTGACTCTATATGTGACTATTTTTTCGTCGACCTACATAGTATTATACCTCATAATTTTTCATTGAGTGTACCAATTTTGATGATTCTTATTTAAATCTCGTTTTGACTTGATTATTTTTTTGTCTACTTATGTTATACTTGCCGATGTAATTGAAGTCGTTTTTTTTTTCCTTTACGAGAAAACACAATTAATAGATGTTCCTCTATCGTACATAGACATACGAAAAATCTAGTTTGCCCAGTAGATGTTAGAGGTGTTGAAACGAAAAAAAAAATGTAATTTTTCATTAATTTAGAATCATAAAGATCTATATTTTTTTATATTTTGTGTAACATACCGCATTATTTAAGAAAGTGAATGCTACTAAGAACGTCTCAATCAACGATGCGAGTTGCGTGTAGTAATATCTAATTTTAATATGTTTTTTTGCGTTTGTTTTCTGAGACTTCTTTTTTTTTTTTATTTTTCTTTATTTTTCTAGATTATTACGATTAGTTCCAAGCCCGGCGGAAATCGTACCATATTATTACCATATTTTATTTCGGGATCCATTTCTTTCCATTAAAAAAGAAATGGATTCATCTAGGTACATGATATCCATTTCTTTTTTTAATTCTTTTTTCCTTTTTTTATTTTAAACACAGGAGAATTTGGTGCAGTCGTTTAGAAGTTATGCGTGTAGGTACGTAAATTTCGCCGATTTATTTTTAACTAGTGTAGTGGTCGCTTGGTGGTCGAACAGTGGTCGAAATTCGACCATAATTAATTTAAATTATAAGTTTGACATTATTAATGTTCTGTTAATAAAAAAAAATATAAGCATTCTGCACTCCTTCTCTATACAAACTACAAGTGCGCGAAATTTCATACTCCTCCGTCCGCGCAATTTTCTTAAAAAGGGGTACAAAATTTTTGCTTCACGTATTAGTATAGGTATAGATTTAAAAAAAAATTATCAGCTAGTACAAAATGTGTCATGTGTTATAAAATTGCAAAAAAAATATGTTTTGTGCCACATACGATCTATGAGATAGGATGACTGTATGCGGTAAGGTAGTAGAACATCTTGTATGTCCTCCCGTGACCATGGTTGCTGTAAAGTATTCGAAACTTCGGGCATCTAAAAAACTTAACAAACCGCGATGAAATCCGAAAAAAAAGTTGTTTCATTATAATTAGTAATATTCGAGTAAACATTAGAAAACAATATCTTGTATGTATTACATAGTTTATTATATATGTTACTGTAAAAGCTTCCATAATTATGTTGTTACAGGGCTTATATATTTGGAATAGATATAATATCAATCATTTATTCCACCATGGACATAATTATATATAATGTTACTAACAGTCTTTTAAAAAGACACAAAGAATGTCTCTATTACGCATTTTTAACAGAAGCTTACGCTTACGTACTTTTTTAGTGTAGTAACTAACAGAAAAAAAGTACTTAACGCATTTGGTGTATAAAAAATTAAAATTTTAAAAAATAATTAATTCACTAAAAGAAGTTTGAAAGTAGCACCCGTGACGGAGAAAATAAGTAGCAGAAGGTTAGCGTGGTATGGGCATGTAATGAGGAGGGATGAAAGCTATATTGGTAAAAGAATATAAAGATGAATGTCGAAGGACGAAGAGCGATCGGCAGGCCAAGAAAGCGATGGATGTATTGTGTGAGTGAGGACATGAGAAAGAAAGCAGTATGCGCTGAAGTTACGAATAATAGAGAGGAATGGAAGAGGAGAACATGTTGTGCCGAGCCTATATAAATAGGATAAGGGCAGGGAGATGATGAATTAATTCACTAAAAACACCTTTTCACAACCGATTATTGAACTCGTACGACTTTGAATATATTTGTTATAGGTATTACTACTTTTTTTATAAAGTTTTAAAGGCTATATAACATCGTTTAGCGACCCATAGGAGCAACGGCAAATCGTGTAAAGTAACGAGTATAAAAACAAACTTCTGATCACGCATAATTATCATAAAAAGTAGGCACATATTTAAAATTTGGGCCACACCACCACATGTCACACTCCGTCACGTACAGACAACAATACGCGGCTACGAAAATAGAAAAATAACTAGGTTTCATAATAATTACTTCAACCGTGAAATGTGAAAATAAAAATAATTCAGATTTCTAAAATTGTACACGTTTTGTGTTATTTTAAAATTAGTAATAAAACTGCAGCTGTACGTTTAGGAAAAGTAAAACGATCTTATATTTTAATGAAGAAAGTTCGACATCTTATGTTAATGGTGTAACTATTATAGTATATTCGCTTAGTTGTGCTCAATTTAAAATGAACGACTAGATTACGTTTACATGAATGTTTACGAGAGTCTTACTATTTTAAATTCTATTCTTTTGATATTATTCTTATAAAGTACTAGCTTCTGCGCGCGACTTCGTCGGCGTGGACTCCGCTCCTATTGGTCTTAGCGTGATGATACATAGCCTATATCCTTCCTCGATAAACACTGAAAGAATTTTTCAAATCGGCCCAGTAGTTCCAGAGATTACCGCGTTCAAAAAAACAAACAAACTAACAAACAAACAAACAAACTCTTCAGCTTTATATATTAGTATAGATTAAAAAAAAAAGATTAAAAAAGGCCCCCGTTATGGAAAAAATATGAGGAGTAAAATCTACTGAACAAATGGCCTCTTTATTTACCATTTGAAATCGTATTAATCCTTTTCTTAGACTAACAAGCCTTTTCTGTGCCTTTTTAGACAGTCGATCTGAAGGAGTAAACTCCAGTCGTGTTTTGTATACAGTACTTACGAAATATACAGACAAATAAACAAATCCTTCTACAGATGCAATATCCATGATACAGTTAATAAGAGAAAGAAACACGCCCTGTATCCGGTCAAGTGAAAACTCCAATCTAGGACAGATCTTAGCCATCTGAGATGAATGATAATACTCTGAGAAACTGATAGTCACAGATCAAGTACCCGCGGTCACAGATTAATAGATCAAATGAATATACTTATCAATACTTTTTTATAAGACTAAAAGTATTGCTATACTTATATGGATTGCATTATCTATACAAATAAATAAAATTGGAGTGTCTGTTTGTAATATTAAAATGCTTTTTACTAAATGCATATGGATGTATACACGGTTTAGATACCAAAATAACATTTTTTACAATTTCTGTTCGTCTGTCTGTTTGTTCCGGTTAATCTCTGAAAGGGCAGGACCGATTTTGACGGGGATTTCACTGGCAGATAGCTGATGTAGTAAGGACTTAGGCTACCTTTATTTTAGAAATTTATTTATTTTATAACTATGCAAACTGACAATAACTTTTTTGTTAAATTCCACGCGGACGAAGTCGCGGGCACAGCTAGTTTAATAATATAATTGAGGTAGAGCACAACAGATAATATCTTGCTCAAAATTTCGAGCAGCCCGAATAAAGAAGTACTTCAATCTCAAGATCTCAAGATCCAATTAGTAATACTGCTCTCACTCTTATGTTATCTTGTCGTCTGTTCCTACGGTAAGCAACTTGCTTCTGTTATAGGTAATAGGTATATAGGTAACAGCTGACTGTTATAGCTAAATATATATTTTTTTTAAAATATGCATAGAATAAAATACACATATAAATACAATTATTACACCCAGACTCAGGCGGGAATCGAACCCGCAACCCGAAGAGCAGAAAGCAGTGTACACCCTACAAAGTGGGCCAACGGGCTAGTCAAATCCTTAAGTGCCCTTACGCACTACGGAAGGCTTACTCACCAACAGGAACACAACACTCCTTGAAAACAGTATTATTTAGCTGTGATATTCTGTAAGGTCGAGGTACTACCCCAGTCGGGCTGCTCCATATTTTGAGCAGCAAATTTCACGCTGTGCCCACATTACAGGTTGAATCAATTTACTTAATTTAAAATAATCACTCGAGTTAGTTTCTATCATGGAAAACAATTACTTCCTTATTTTGAACGGGTAGTCTTAAAAAACCGGTTGTAATTTGTCACATGTCAAATTCGTTTGAAAACAGCAGTCGTAATAGGAATAATGGTGTAATGTCATGTAATCAATTCGCACTTTCCTTCACTTTCGTTAGTGAAAACAACCCAATCATTTTGTAAGACAACTGGTTTGGCGAAACGGATCGTTGGTAAAGTGATCATTACTCTTCAATGCTAGTGTTCCGCTAAATACAATGGGAAAATAATTTCGGTAACAGGTATTTTATGATAGTAGACAATAGTATTGTTTAAACCAGTACAATAAAATAATGTATTCTTTAAAAATAATCGTTGTTCGCATATTTATCATGGACATCCTACTGGGGCCGATGTGTGATGCGATATTTTATTTATTTATCTATCACTAGGTTTAAGAGATTTGAAGAATTAATAAGGAATTTGTATCTGTGTTTTCATATTCTATTCTTTTTTCTATTACGTTTCACCCGCATTAATTTGCAGGCGGTACGAAGTTTGCTTGGTCAGTTATATATTTGCAATTATAATTTGAATATTGCCGAATTAATCTTACTACTACGATTAGCAATTATATGGAAAGTTACATCAGCAACTTAGCATGGGAACGTCACGTCAATAGTCATGATTGGACGCTAAGGGGCTGTCTCCACGAGCGAGCGTATCGCCGGCGATAGTATCGTCGTGCCACCTATTTCTATACACTCTAGGGATGTCGGGAATGAAAAAAATATCGATATATCGATGTATCGATATTTATAAAAATATCAATATCGATGACGATATATCGAAGAAAAAAATATCGATATATCGATATATGGGTAGTTCCACCGTTTCGTGCAAAAAGCATTTCCAGGCTACCCACTCACGAATTTATGATTTATTGCTAATTAGTAATAGCACAAAATTTAGTAAAATAGTGACTCTAAAGGGAGTATTGTTTATATTACAGGATTATTAAATATTTTTTTCAGGAAAATAAAAAAACTATGTAAAAATTCATTCCCATCCGTTTCCAAGTACGGAACTCGACAGGCATGTTACTATTTACTTACGTGCATTTAAATGAACTGTTTTAATTAATACATAATATTAAACCTGAACTTCTGAGCTATTGATTAAATAATTTCAGTAAATAATTCATGCAGTAATAACAAAAAAAAAGCCCATTTTCAATTTGTCACACGAAAATATTCATCACCATCCGTGTTCAAATGTTTTAAAATTATGTCGTTTTGATACGCGATCTCTAATTCTGCTTGCTTGTTATATGTTTAATAGTAGTCAGTAGTCCGCGACATCGGAGCAGGAAGGACGTGCGCCCGTCACTTTCGTAATTACATTCATTCTTTACAAAAATTATAGTGCTTCGTCCGCAAATTGACTCATCACATTCCCTTGATTTAAAAAACATCTGCAGTAAGTAAATTACTTTAAATTACTTGATATATTTACCCCTAAAACTAATTTTACCTTATATTAATATTTAACTTATACTGTAGTTAATAACAATTGAATCCTAGAAAATATGGGATTTCTTCATTTATCTCCACTTCATTACCATACTTTCTCTCCAATTATTTGAGGGATGGTAATGAATGTGTTTTGGAAGGAAATGAATACTTTTTATCTCAATTAATTACGTAGTTTATTACATTTCAGAGCCTATTATTTGCACATCTGGTCAAGTTTTTGAATTTATATAGATGTGTGAAGTTATACAATCATAATATTTTTTTCAGAAACAACATGGGGAAACCTCGTAAAAAGTTAACGAGAGAAGAAAAGCTAGCTAAAGATAGGTTACGTAAACGTGAAAAATATGCCCAAATAAAAGAAAATCCCGAGTTATATTCTGTACAAAAAGAAAAAGAAAGAAGCAGATATTTAGCGAGGAAAGAGAAGAACAAGATTTGCAGCATTAAAGATATGACTCCTAGGTCACAACGAGAACAAAGAAGGCGCTGGCGGAAAAATTCACTAAAATATTTAGAAAGAAAAGCAGAAAAAAAGAAATTAGAGATGATATATTGATGGAAAACTCAACGCTCCAAAGTGACTCGGGTAAATTTGAAAATCTAAGACCTACCAGACCAGACCCTTTGGTGTTTGCTGAACCGGGTCAAAGCCAAAATATGTCTGATCAATTATCTATTAGAAAGAACAAAATTAGGCGTTTACGTTATAATTATATAAAAACAATAAAGAAACTAAAAGATAGAATTGGTAAACTAGAAAGAGAAAAGGATATTTTACGCAAACGAAGTTATGAAACTCAAAAAGTGTATGACTCTGTTGAAGAAAGAGTTGACGAAGCATTGTCTGAAGTTCAAACAGAAAAGAAGAATGAAATAAAAAAGAAATTGCTCTTCAGTGAAACTTTGTCACAAAACCTGGAAGAAAGCTATAGAAGTACTAATAAAAAAGACAAAAGAAGCTTTGTGAATACGATAGTCAAAGATGATAAGAGTTTAAGAAAATATAAATTGCTACACAAATTGCCATTTCCTCGTAGAAAAAAAACTGTACCAAATAAGGAAAAAAACGTAATAATTAATCATATCCAAGCCTTTTTTGAAGAAGATAAAAATAGTAGAGTTGCAGCAGGTAAAAGAGAATTTATAAAGAAGAAAGGTGAGAAAAAACAAAAGCGTTATTTAAATGAAAATTTAAAAAACTTGCACAGTAAGTTCATTAAAGAAAAATGTAAAATAAGTTATTCAATGTTTTGTAAATATAGACCCTTTTGGGTAGTATTTCCAAAATCAGATCGCGAAACTTGCCAATGTAGAATTCATTCAAACTTTAATTTTTTGATTAAGGCATTAAAAAACGCGAAGATTATCACTGAAAGTACAGGAACAGATGTTATTAATAGTCTGTGCTGTGACGTAAAGCAAAAATGTCTGCAACGTACATGTAAAGTCTGTTTGAACAACGTTTTGAATTACCATGAATTTCAGAATGATAAAAAAATTATTTTTAATCAGTGGGTTGTAAAGAAAAAGCCATACACAGTAAAAGACAAAATACAAAAGATTAAAATAGTCTCCATAAAAAAGAAATTTGAAGATTATCCGCGTAATGTTATTTACAAATTAGAATCAACTTTAGACGCATTCCTTAGGCACAATCTTAATATTATAGTACAGTATGACGTTATAAAACAACTGAAACAAAATTTGAACGAAAAGGAGATACTAGTGCACATAGATTTCAGCGAGAATTACTGCTTGAAATATAATGAGGAAATACAATCCTTCCATTTCGGAGGAAGTAGAGAACAAGTATCCTTACATACAGGGGTTATTTACTATAAAGACAATGGTGGTGAAACATTTAAAACCAAATCTTTTTGTACAGTTAGTAATTGTTTGCAACATGATGCTAAAGCCATATGGGCTCATCTACAACCTATTTTGAAGATGATAAATTCTTTAGTGCCCTATGAAACAGTACACTTTTTATCCGATTCTCCATCAAGCCAATATCGCAATAGGTTTATTTTTTATCTAATCACAAAATTTAAAGATATTAATCAAAATATAAGTAAAGTGACTTGGAATTATCAAGAATCCGGTCACGGCAAGGGTGCACCGGACGGTATTGGTGCAGTTGTAAAACGGACTGCCGATAATTTTGTCAAATATGGTGGAGATATTGGTTCTTTTGAGGATTTTTGGGCTTTGGTTACAAAAAACATACCAAACGTGCATTTTAACATAGTAACGGAGAGCGCTATTAAAAAAATTATACTTCCACCTAATATTCCTGGATTCAAAGGCACAATGGAAGTTCATCAAATTATTTGGACAGCTAATAGTATAAAAACAATAGCTTTGCGTAGATTGAGTTGTTTCGAGTGTCATGATTGCCGCATTTCTTGTAAACATAATAAGCATTTAGGATTTCTTTGTTTTGATAGCTGTGACGAGGATAAGATCAATCTATCTGTTGTTCAGACTGATGAGAACGAAGCTACATATGCTAACGACAATGAGTCTATATTAAGCATAGATACGACCACAATTTTAAATAACATAGATGATTCAGATGTTTTGAAAAACTTACAACCTCTAGCAGGTCCAATTGATTTACAGCTGTCACCGTTGGTAAATGTAGCTGCATCTACAATTGAAGCCAAATCACCTCGAGTTAAGATTTTATCTGACGTAAAATTAACTTGGGAAAATCGTAAATTTTTAAATAGGATACCAAAGGAAAATCTGGTGCCAAATAGTTTGACACCAGCATTTAACCCTGAACAGAAACTGCAATTCGAATCTTTTATTAATTTTAATAAGACTGGTAAACCAAACAAAGGTGATAATAGATATTATGAGGAATCGGATGACAGTGAGGAATTTAATATTTTTTAAGAAACGCTTCTGACTGATTTTATTTAGATCGTTACCTGATAATAGTAAATTTCTCAAATTTCATTGTTATCGTTATATTATTTTGTTTTGATAATTTTATTAACAATTATTTAGAAAATTATTACAAGTCGAAGTTTGAACCTTCTTGGTACCAAATAGCCGATATACCGATATTATTAATAGTAAATTTTGACTTTTAGGAGAGTTATTGATGATTATGTTTTGTTAACATTTTTAGGAATCTTTTTTAATTTGTACTTTGTTTTAAGTTTTTGATGATTCTCAACTAAAGTAATTTTTGAGATTTTGCATCCAAGACCAAAAAATTATATTTCTTATTAATAATCTTATTTCTTGTTTGCTTATAATTATTATTAAATGATTAAATTACTGTTGATAATTTGTTTTTATAACCGTTTTTTTTAAAAAAAGCTGTGACTAGCCTATCTGTTCTTAATATTGATTGAAAGGAAACCAAAATCTGAATAGAAATAAATGTTGATTATTAATAATATTTTAATATTTTAATTTATTCGCACTCAAATCTATTTTCACAGTTTGTGTGCAGTATGTATTTCATTACCATCCGCTTTAAAAATTACCATCGCAGCCCAATTCATTACGTTCCTTCTTCTTTTCATCACTATCCAATCATGAAATTTCAGTTATCATTTTCTCCTCAACTAAGCAAGTTGAAAGTGTGCCTTTGAGTTTTTATAAATCTGTTATCGACCTGAATTTGATTTTTTACAAAAAAATGCGATATATCTAAAAAAAAAATTGATTCTTCAAAACGGTGTTTTTTGCACGAAACGGTGGAACGACCCATATCGGTTAAATTTTAATTTGGCTGAGATGAGCTACTAATCCATATAGGATGATCAGTATGAACTCAAAAAATTTTATGTATCCAAACCCTTTGCATAAGTAAAAAAAAATCGAAGATTTTGCGTTGCTAAACTAATAGTGTATTTAGCTCAATATTATCAATAGTAATTTTTTAATACATTGTTAATTATTTTTATTTTAACGTAAAAAATCTCAATAATAATGTACGTATTTCTATAATTATTCCTTTTTATTAGGCAATAACTACAAAAATATCAAAACCTAAAAAGCTATCTTCTAACTACAATCGACTTATATCGATAATACTGATGTCTGGTAAAACTCAAATGAGTTTATGTGGCGTCTTATTAATTTATATTCTTTCATGTATGTTAATAAATAAAAATATTAAAAAAAAACATACATTTAGAAGCTATTTGTTGTAGGCAAACTAGTGTTTCTCCGGTGGCGAAAGTAGGAAACTCTGCTCTTTACATGCTGTACTGTCAGTGTTTAGTTACATAAATAAAATAAAAAAATATCGTTTTTGATACTATTTTCGATATTGGATATTTTGTATCGATATATCGATATATCGGATCAAAATATATCGACTAAAAATTGGATATATTGGATAAAAAATATCGATACATCGATATATCGATACTTTTACGACATCCCTAATACACTCTCTATGGAGCTGTCTGGACGGCCCCTAACGAATTTCTCTTAATTGTCGTACATTATGACGATATCAATTTTCGACTAAGAAAGAACATTTTAACAATCATTTATTGTAATAATGGATATTAAATTCTCATAATTAAAGTATTATAATTTTATTGTTATGAAGTCGTAAAACAATTTTTTTAAGCTTAATAAACCTGTTCCGGTGTTACGTAAACTTATGTTTTGGTTAGTGAAATATTTATTACATTTTATTGCGATGTTTGGTATCTATTCATTTATGGTGTTTTTATTCCAAATACCAGCATAGAATTAATAAGTTACAGTATGTGATTTTTTAGAAACTTATGGTTACGTAATATGGTGATTAATGCCTGAGAGTGATCCACTTTCATTTCACCGAAATATATAGGTACCATACGCACTCCAGTACATTATGTGTGTAAATGGAAATAGAATAATTTATAAGCTTTTGTAATCCTTTAACTGACTGTGTTGTTTCTCAAACAAAAAAAAAAACCGAATTCTTTCAAATAAAATGAGAACATCGTCAACAAGATCGAAATCATTTAAATCTACATCTATTATATTTATACGTGCTGCGAAAAATTTGTACCTCTTTTTACAAAAATTGCGCAGACGGAGGAGTATGAAATTTCGAACAATAGTTTATATAGAGAAGCAGTGTAGAATGCTAATATATTTTTAAATAATACATAAAAAACACATCACTACATAGTATAAAACAAAGTCGCTTACCGCTGTCTGTCTGCCCCTATATATATGCTTAGCTCTTCAAAACTACGCAACGGATTTTGATGCGGTTTTCTTTAGTAAATAGAGTGATTCCAGAGGAAGGTTTATATGTATAATACATGCATAATATAGTAGAGGAACACTGATAGTTTTTGCAACCGTGCGAAGCCGGGGCGGGTCGCTAGTTATATCAATAAAAAATAAATCATTACTCACTCTATCAACTATTTGACACACACACGAATGTCATACTCTTTTGTTTATTGTTATAGACTTTGGTTAAATTATGGTCGAATTTCGACAACTGGGCGACCACTAGTACCCATTATTAGCGATAACTAAAAAACTATTCGTCAAACTTGCTCGAATTTTGAATTTCTCAAAAAGTTATCAGGTAACACTGACTAAAAAAAACTCGAATTAAGAACCTCCTTCATTTTTTGAAGCTTTAAGTATATGAATAAATTTTACAAATTCTGAGATACTGTTGAATATTTTATCGTGAAAGTGTGATAATTTTTAGGTGCATTTGTATAACTATAAAATAGAACCGGTAGAACTTGAAGTTAACATTTTAAAAACAAACAACACACAGTAAATTTTATGTTATTTTTGATAAGTTTTTTTTTTAATTAGATGAAAAGCTCACTTTTTAAATATGTTTTTTTAATATTTAACATTCTATATATTATATTTATATTCTTTGATGATATTAAATAAATTATTCGAAATAATTTAGTAGCAGTATAGTGTATTGTAGACTCAAATTTTTTTAACTGTGTGAGCGCTAGAGAAAATTATAAATAACAATCTTTAAAAGAATAGAAAACAAATTTCTTTCTACTCCATATTCCGCCGAGACCTAAGACCCTGGAGGACAGTTAATTACAATAAACGGAGAAAGTTAAAATCAGTTAAATGCAAATATACGTCAAAGAGTGCGAGGAAATTATTGAAATCTTTTTGTATGTAAATAGCAATGACCTACATAAGAAATACTTATGTAAATTCGTGAAAGCTCAAACGATACTTATTCAAAATTTTGATGATGTTGTTTTGTTTTATGACGTAACAATAACGGTGTCTTTTTTATTATTTCAGATCACAGTAACCGCGTCGTATGTAAGCGCTGAAGGACGCACAAATGAAATGTCAGAAAAAAAATCTGATCATCGTTTAACTAAAAGGGACGCTGCAATAATTATCGACAGTTATCCAATAGAACCGATCTACAAACACAGGCCCAAAGTTATTTACAGACGAGTATCTACACAGAAATATAGGAGCCCTAAACCGATATACGGCCCACCCAGACATAAGTACAGAACCAAGCCAAGAAAACCGATTAAGAAGTATAGAGGACCATTGAAACCTGTATACGGACCGCCGAGTTACAAATGGCGTCCAACCAAACCAAAGTACGGTCCGCCTAAGCCAACTAAGTATAAAAAACCCAAACCAACTTATGGGCCACCTAAAAAAGTAACACAGGCGTATTATTCACCTGAACCCGCTGGATTTGGAGAGCCTCCAATAGACTGGATGATCGACTATCCATCAGCCAAACATAATTTTGCTGAGCCACCCACAGATTCATACGGTTCACCTGTAAACGAAGCTGCTCTTAATCCTTATGTCCCAGAGCAATTATCACCACCGACCAGCTTTTCTGACACATCGAGCATAGACAACTTGGAATCGAACTTTGGCCAAGATTTTAGCTCGTGGCACAATTTCCAATCTGATAATTTTGACACCAGTGCTGCTTACTCGAAAAAACGACAAACATTTACGAGACCTCAATCTTTCGATTTATCTGATGAAAATTTAGACTGGGATTCCTATTTAAAAAAATACAAAAATGAAGATTTCGTTGAAGAAGATGCATTTGAGAGAAAGAGAAACCCTCATTATGTTAAAGAAACATTTAAAAGTAAATTACGAAGACTAAAACCAGTTGAAACGGATATTGAAGATGAAGTAGTGGTAGGAGGACGTTACGCAGAACCGCCTGCGAGACTTGTCCCAAAACACCGCCAAAGCTATTCAATACCGTCTGACGAAGATGACTTTGTCCCCTATCAAGGTTTCATCGATCCAGAAGTAGCTGTTTCAGCGACAAGTTCGCCGTACGTTAATTATAAACACAGCAACATGGCGTTTAGTCCGCAAAACCTAAACGATGCATTTAGTATAGTTGATTAATTTAATATTTAACTAACTTTTAAAATAATATTTAAGCTAACTTCTATTATTTCAAATTTATTCTGACAGATATTGGTACAAAAGGAATGTAGATCTCAATAGAGTCATCAATATTTTCTTGTTCAGAACAATTTTATATGTTGTCTAAAGATGATAGTAATTTATTAAAAATGTATTAAAATTAATTTATAAATACGTCTTGTAAATTAGTTTTATTATTTAATCTAGTTATGTAAATTAAATAAAATAAAACAAATTCTTTTACCATTTATTTTGATGTAAATACCCAAACTCATACAATTTTCCTCGTTCTTAACGTCTTTGAATTACTATAAGCGAATAAAGCGAACCATTAGGAAAACATATTCATGAACACTTTATTTTTTAATGTGACGTAGATAAAATATTAAAAGAGTATTTACAAATAAAACTTTCCTATTAACTAAAAGTAGGTATCAGAATCTTAAATAAATGCGGAATTAACAAACACCTTACAAAATACAAATAGGTATAGGTCGCGGCAAGTTTGTAAAGCGTTGACCGTTTCTGCGCCTGGCCTTAAGGAACATACAAAAAAATAAATCAGGTGAATTGGTCAAGCAGCCATCTCGAGTTATGCGATTAGCAACATTCATTTTTATGTAGATTACAAAATTTTATTCATCGATCTCCTTTGCTCCGGAATTCCTTGCACTGACACTAATAGATTCAGACACAATTAGAACCGATATTTCATTGCATTTGCAAAGTTTTGACTCCTTACGTTATTTTAGCGGCAACAACAAATTCCGTCGTGAAAATTAAACGACTACATGATTGTGTTAAATGACGATTCAGAAGTACTTTTGAGTTTTGAAGTCTACTTGAATAAAGTTAGTTTATATTTGACTTCATTTGATGAGAAACGTTATGAAACTCAACAGTTACGCTTTGAAAAAAAACAAAGTAAAATCTTGCTTGAAATAGCCTGCCGCATAAATTAACAAAATATCTTTATCATTCAAATAATCTAGAACACAGTAATAAGCTTTTCTAGTTAATACTTTTTAATATAAAATTAAAATGTATGTAAAGGAAACTATAAAATGGTCTGTGGACATCATCATCGCTTTCAAATACAAAAAACAATTTCATATTATTCATACATCTGAATTCATGAAATTCACTAACATGAAGAAACAAAAATTGAGAATGCGCTAGCGCAACGGTCACAGCACTGGCATAAGGCTGTTGCGGCGGCGTTTAAGGGTTCGATCCCCTCACATTACATACATTGGTATTGGCCATACAAACATTTGCATTTCATTATTACTTACTTAAACTTTACCTAGAGTTAAAGAAAAATTGAAGCTAATTTATAAATATTCAGAGTTCAGAGGTTTAGGTACAGAAATTAAAAAAAAAATTGCGTGCGTTCAGGCAATTGTTGTCATTTGTGACCTTGAAAGGTTGTGTGAAAGTTATGACTTAATTTCAGAGGAAAATAGTTTGGTCCAAATTGATACTAAAGGTGATACTGTGAAAGAAGGTTCATTTATCTATACTATAATAATATTATAAAGAGGTGAAGTTTACAACTTTGATTGTATATACGGGGTAATCTTCGCAAATACTGATCCGATCATGAAAACTCTTTCACTAACAGAAAGCTACACTATTCAGGAGTGACATAGGCTATATTTTATTGTAATTGAACAAAAAATTCAGTAAATAAGATAAAGATAAAAATATAACTCCAAAATGGTAAATATACTAACGCCATCTCTCGCCGCCATCTATCGTATTAGAAGACTATTTATTAGTCTATCGACGTCGTTTTCTCGATTTTTGATAGATGGCGTAAGTGCTATAAAATTTGTTCTCTAAAGTATGTTATTTGGTTCTGTAATTTAAAATAATAAATACACGATATTATTACGATTTTATACGTCCAATACTAGCTATTAACAAGAAATAAAACTATAAATAAAATTCTAAACAATGAACCTAATAAAACTTAGTATCTACTACATAATTGCATCACAAAGATAATTAACGCCCAACGAAGTGGGCGCGGGTCGGCTAGTTTAAAATAAAAAGAAACAAGTCCGATCGAAAATGCTTCCACTTCATGAAGCTGATACAAACAAATGTGATATGATATGTCCAGTCTACGGAAAACATTTATCTCTGAATGTGTTCCAAATATTAGAGATTTGAAAAATCTTTTGCATAAACGCTTCTGAATATTTTTTTAAAATATTTGAACGCGTATGTGACGCGCCAAAAATTTCAGCCATCATTACCCGGCATCCCCACTATTCCCGTCTACGGCAGCGCTCGCAGTAACGGTGGAGCAAGTAATCACCGGGTTACTTAAGGCTGCCAACCAGTACTACACCTGGTGACGTTTTTTTTTTTGTTTTTGTTTTTTTTTTTTTTTTCTTGTTTTGTCACACTGAAGACGCTGCTGCCCATCTCCGGTCTGTGTATTTATAAGCCAACCGGTCGGTTGATGGTTATCCCGCCACCCGTCGGCTTTCACTTTTCCAAGTTTGTATATTAGAACTTTGTTACCCCTTATGAGCTCTGTCCGCCTTACTCACCACAGGAACACAACACTAACTCTTGAGCGCAGTTTTATCAACAGTCTGTATTCATTTAGAGTATTTCCCCGGTCGATCTGATTTCTAAGCAAAATATTGTATGCAATCTACAAAATAATTTTATAAATTATGCTCTAGTTATATATTCTGATACTTTTTATACAAAAGATCACATTAAAAAAAAAACAATTTTAATATAACTATTGAACAAAGCAACTTATTAACGTGAACTGTAATTTCCTTTTAAATGAGGCCTGACCAACGTCAATTTGAATTTTATCTCAAAAAATACCGACAAATTAAATGAATAATACTTATATCATTGTCATACAGCCAGTTTAACTTTTTAAACTGAATGCTTCCCATTTATTTAATTTTCTAAATACTATTGTCAGGCAATTTTTTAGTTTAAATATACTTGTATTTTTTTGCAACATTAATAGTATAACTGTAGTACGTAAATTAAATTGATTTTCTAGTGTGCACTCAAAATAAAGGAAATTAAGATATATTTTATTCTTTTAGTAACTAATTGCTGGGTATATTTATTTAGGAAGATTCTCATATTCTATCAACCATCGTGGTGCAGTTGTAGATAAGATGTCTAAACCCTGTCCTCACGGGTTCGATTCCCGCTGGGCGGACATTGAAACACCTAACGAGTATAAGTTTAACGAGTATCTTAGTCTATAGACACCTGCCACGCTACAAGCATCGCAAATGTGTTGCTGACCCTACCACCAATCCTCCACAGGAGCACTGGTCGAAGTGACTCACCACAGGAACACAACACTGCTTGAAAGCAGTATTATTTAGCAATGATCTTATTAGGTTAAGGCTATTTATTTGGTTAAGGCACTTCTCCAGTCGGGTTCCTGCAAATTTTGAGCAGGACAAATAACTTTATATACGTTGCCTAACTGGACAGATTACTTCTGCCGAATGATACGAGAAAAAAACCGCGATGTGTCGTGGGACACCAGATAGGAACGAAGTTCCTCTAGTTCTATTCGAGGTATAAAGAAAATAATTATTTGGGTATACATTTTTTATTGTGATTTTTTTTATCGATAAAATAAAAAAAAAACCTACTTTACAAAATTAATTATCTTAACACCTTTATTTTATTTACATAATAATTATCAAATGATATAATAATAATAGCAAACTGCAATAATAATAACAGTCATCGCTAGACTAAACATATTAAGAATCTTACGCTTTTATTATTGAACTGAGGTAGGGCACAGCGGGAAATTTCCTGCTCAAAATATGAAGCAGCCCAACGGGGGTAGTACCTCGACCTTACAGAAGACCACAGCTAAATAATACTGTTTTCAAGCAGTGTTGTGTTCCTGTTGGTGAGTAAGGTGACCAGGGCTCCTGGGGGGGGATTGGGGATAGGGTCGGCAACGCGCTTGCAACGCTTCTGGTGTTGCAAGCGTCTATAGGCTACGGTCTTACCATCAGGTGAGCCGTACGCTTGTTTGCCAACCTAGTTACATAAAAAAAAAATCAACGTTACAAACGTTTTTTGCCAGCTAGGGCGGAGGGGTCTGCGTAACTCTCCATAAGCAACTTCGTTCCAAAATGTATCGCTTGTTACGAAAATATTACTTTAGTAGAAATATATAATTTGGCGTAGTTTAAGTCATATCTGTGAATCGAAGAGATGACCACTGTAATTATATGAATATAAATTTATTTATTAATGTTTTATTGCAGAAGGTTTTTATTTTTTAGGTTTGGATTCTTGGCGCAAAGTGGATCTGAAATTTCAGTGAATATGTATTTATAAGCTAACTAGCGACCCGCCCCGGCTTCGCACGGTTGCAAAAACTATCAGTGTTCCTCTACTGTATTATGCATGTATTATACATATTAAACTTCCTCTGGAATCACTCTATTTAGTAAAGAAAACCACATCAAAATCCGTTGCGTAGTTTTGAGGTTCTAAGCATATATAGGGACAGACAGACAGCGGGAAGCGACTTTGTTTTATACTATGTAGTGATAAAAGGAGAAAATAATAAATATCTTAAAATACTGCCTTGAGAGACAGCAGCTACCACATCGCACAAATACAGGTTAATCTAATCGTCATGAATATAATTCTCGAAGATATTTGGTAAACCACTAAAATAAAACAATAAAAATATAAAAAAAGCTGAAAGTTGATACAATGAGTCGATAACGCCAGTAGCAGATCATGACCGACAGCGTTAAATGCTTTGCAGAAATCAGTCAATAGTTACATGGCTGTTATCAATAAGACCGCTATTGTACATCTTTCTTTGTATGTATTAATTTTTGTTTGCTTTTTTATGTCATCCAATAACTTATTAATACACAAGTCATATAATAACTGGGCAATATTTACCAATCTTATTGTGTCGTCTATATCTGTGTTTACCATTGTGGTAATATATTATAATTTAAATTATAATCGTGATAGCATAAAATGCGTATAATTAAAATCATTTCCTCACTAAAATGGACATGTAAATGATGAAGGACTACTTAAAATTACTCAGCATATAGGTAAACTTGTTTTCGTGTCAGACTAGGGATTAATGTTTAACAAAGCACTGCTTTGTTCAGTGCAGTGTTTATAAAATATTTTAAAGATATTTTTTACTATTAAACTTATCCATCAATTCTAACATAATATGATATTAAAAACAATGTTTATATATTTTTACTTGATTTCATTTATATTTATATTGAACAGCAGTTTTAATACATGTACGGAAAAGGTGAGTTTTTCTGTAATTTGTACAATTTTAATAGATATTGAACAACCACAGCTGCGTCCGCGACTTAGCCCGTACATAAGTATTTTTTGTGTAGGAGAATTAAATAATTACTACGACTAAAATAGAATTTCGTAAAAAATTTTTTGGATATTTTGTTTAATACGACACCACCTTTTTAGGGTTTCGTACCCAAAGGGTAAAAACGGGACCCTATTACTAAGACTTCGCTGTCCGTCCGTCCGTCCGTCTGTCACCAGGCTGTATCTCAAGAACGGCTATAGCTAGAGAGTTGAAATTTTCACAAATTATGTATTTCTGTTGCCGCTATAACAACAAATACTAAAAACAAAATAAAATAAATATTTAAGGGGGGCTCTCATACAACAAACGCGATTTTCTTGCCCTTTTTTGCTCGATATCAATAATGGCAACAGGTAGGCACTTGAAATATTCACAAAATACTCAGTTGTATTTTTACTTTAATAATAAATAATAAAATTAAAATAAAATTAATATTTAAGGGGGGCTCCCATACAAAAAACGTCATTTTTGCCTATTTTTGCTCTCATACAATAAAAGTGATTTTAGCCGCTTTTTGCCCGTTATTACAATCAATGTACCTAGTTAATGGTACGAAACCCTTCGTGCGCGAGTCCGACTCGCACTTGGCCGATTTTTAAATATACTTTCAACTTCCTTATTCATCAACCTCGTACTTACTATAAGATAACATTTACAGTTTTTTTTTTTCTTTAAATATAAAATCTAAATCAATTTTTTTACGGGTGTAAAAAACTTTCTCATGTTTTTTTTTAAATATGTTTCTTTTTATGTATGTTACCTCAGAACTTTTGAGTGGGTGGACCGATTTCGATGATTTTTGTTTTAATCGAAAGGTAGAGCGTTTAATTTGGTCCCTTTATAATTTATTTCAGATCTAACAAGTACTTTTCGAGTTATATCTAATTATGCGTTTTACTTGATATTTTTTTCATCTACCTACGTTGTATTACTTGTCGATGTAATTGAAGTCGGTTTTTTTTCGTTTGCGAGCAAACACAATTATTGAAATGATATTTATTATCATATCAAAATTTCGATCCAGCGGGGTTCGAACCCGCACCCCCGATATACCGTGTCGGTGGTTCTTTAGCCACATATTATATATATATATATGTATGTATATATACTAGCTGCTGTGCCCGCGACTTCTTTCGCGTGGATTTAACGAAAAAAATTTCATTTAGTTCGTAGTTTAAAAAAAAAACTAAAATAAAAGTAGCCTAACTTACACCTTATTACATCAGCTATCTGCCAGTGAAAGTCCTGTCAAAATCGGTCCAGCTGTTTCAGAGATTAGGTGGAACAAACAGACGGGCAGACAGACAGACAGACAAAAATTGTAAAAAATGTTATTTTGGTATATGTACCATGTATAGATCCATATGCATTTAGCAAAACGCGGTTATATTAATATTACGCGAGCGTTCTTAGACATGTTTGAGGAAAATCGGTTGAGTCACTTAAAAGTTGTGGGGGTGAAAGTGGGGATGGAAAACCTAATGTCAGCAAAACCCAAGTAGGGTCACAAATGAAATAGCATTAAATGCACTTTATAAAATTAATAATAAAAATAAATAAATGGTACCTACCTACAAAAAGTATAAAATAAAAATTAAAAAAAAACCCCGACACAATAGCCCCCCGAGTTCCCTTTAAAAAGTAAAAAATAATGAAAGAAACTCAATCTTAAAAGTATGTACGAGTATTAATACTTCTAAAAAACCATTCCAAACATAACAATTAAATTAGAAATAGTCTAAACTAACCTAACTTAACTAAGCAACATAGATGAATTTAAAAACAAAATTCAGAAAAGAAAACTTTTATACTTTAAAATAAGCGCGGAGCGGTCCCCCAACGCGATGTATTTTTTTTTTAGAATTATTAATACTCGTACATACTTAGATTGAGTTTTTTGCATTATTTTTTACTTTTTAAAGGGAACTCGGGTTTTTTTAATTTTTAATTTAATTTTTTTTTTTTGGATTTCAGAAAGCAGGGATCAGAATTGAAAGAACCAAAGTAGTGTTCTTTAATAAAACATATTTAAAAGATATAACAGTAACTGCGAGGAAGTATAACCGCACAAATAAACTTCGCTTTTTGACAGTAAAGTTTGAACTATTAGTTCCTCTAGACAATACTTACATGGTGAGTGACTCGTATTTGTAATTGGCTTTACTGTCAAGACGAGATTAGTGAAGTATCTTTCAAGTCACTTTTTCAGATTTTAATACACGTCAAGATGGTAAGCTTTTATAGCTACTAACAAAATACTAAAGCTTCAATGGGTAACAGTTTGCCGAAAACGATATATACGTATATTTTTTTCTTTCGGACATTTTGGACATTTCTTTCGGACAATCCAAAAAAAAGTATAGGAATATAACCCACGAGATCAATCAGTTACAAACAAAAACTGATAAAAAAATTACCTGCCTGACAGACAAAAGAAACTACGCTAGATTTGTGTGAGTTGTGCTTTATTGAACACACATTTTGAATGTCACCAAGGGAACCGTACTAGATTCGCATACACCCACAACACTAGAACAGTATCACACTGGACCTTATCGTGTTTTAATTAATCTATAAGTCTATCTTCTAATGAAAAATTGTTAAGTAAATAAAAAAGTCGTAATCCTTAAAATCAGTACAGTGGACCCGCGGTAATTGGACAAACGTTTTGCAGGGCAGTGTCGGATTACCGAATTTGTCGGATTATAGAGTACCCTGCCTAAGACCCCCTATATGGTCCGGAATTTTTTTAAAAGAGTACCTTGTAATCCGACAAATTACAGGTTCAATGATAGGATTATATATGTATTCAGGAGTAAAAATGATACTTCGTTATGTATGTCTTTAGTAAATTAAACAACTCAATAGAGAGCTTACGTTTTATTATAAAACTAACGTCATTAATGCTATAGAACTTACAAAAAATATGCAATAACTTTACATTAGGAAATAATTGTGTACAAACAAATGAATACCTACCCTACGCGTCGAGCCCAATAGTACCTACTAGTGCGTACAAGTTATAACTCGTTCAATCATGCATTAGCAAAATATTCAAACAGTTAACAGACCATGTCGGATTACAGGGGTGCCCGATTAGCCGGGGGCCGGATTACCGGGGGTCCACTGTATTTAAACATTTATATACAGTTAAGCAGTTTAATATGAAAGAAAAACGTAGAATTTTTAAACCAAATATGGCGCAACACTTTCTAGTTGATTCCAAATTCAGGTGACCATGAGAAGTCATTTGAGCACTTCATCATTTACTTGCAAAATAATTAGAAGACCGAAAACACAGAAACTACTATTTACACCATTGCTTTTTTTAGTTGAATTTTTATGCATACCAGCTTTTATCAAATGCATATAAACGAAGTTTTGTAGAATTCCACGAGACAGCTTGTGATCTCATGCTCAAAACATCCTTTTTAAGTACCATTATACAAGAAGCATATTATCGCATGCCTGAAGCGACACGTCCCATGAAGACCGTTGCTTGTCCGCTGCAGCCTGTAAGTACAATACTTTCCACTTCTCTTATATTTAACATTGCGTTTAATGATTTGTATGATTGCTACCACTACAACATGGCATGGCTGATTTAGCCTGTAAAGACTCACTGCTGGGCACAGACCTCTTTCTCCATGTAGGGGAAGAGTCAAAGCTAAATACACCACGCTGCTCCACTGCGTGTTGACGGATATATCTATACTTCTATCTATACTAATAATAGCTGGTACCCGCGACTTCATCTGCGCAGAATTGGTAAGTACTTTGAGTAGCTTATTATCTTCTCAATATCTATCTTTATACAAAAAATCATCAAAAAAAGTGTATTATCACTTTGTAACTGAACTATAAATTTTACTCCGCAACGTATACGCTCCCGCTTCCTACCTAACTTAGCTGATATCTATAAACGAAAGTTTAAGTTCTCCGCACTTGCTGACCATCTGTGTGGACATATTCTGCCCTCACGCGTCTGCCCGCGTCCCGCGTTCGAATCGAAAACACGGCGATGAGCGACTCCGTTCTCCGCCTCGCCCGTCGCCATAACGCGCACTCAATTAATAAAATCGTCGTATGATATTATCGTCGAAATTATGTAGTTTAAAAGACAAGTTTAATAAAAGTATTTATTTTGATATAAAAATCAATTTGTTACGACCAAATGTGCATTAGAGATGTACCTATTATCAATTTTTATTGTATTTATGGTTCACTGTTTTGGCGATAATGGCGTACTCATAAAAGATAGATATATACTGTCGCGGACTTTTTTGTAGGACTAATCAAAATAAACATTTCTCTTATACATTATATACATGTAAACTCCACAGTGGTCTCCCCACCGTGCCTCGGAGAGCACGTTAAGCCGTCGGTCCCGGTCGTTAGCATGTACACCTGATAGCGATCATTACTCATAGTAGGGAATATATCCGCCAACCCGCTTTGGAGCAGCGTGGTGGATTAAGCTCCAATCCTTCCCCTACATGAGGAAGAGGCCTATTCCCAACAGTGGGATATTGCAGGCTGAATCGTGAAACTCCACAGTTTTTTGCAGCGTACGCCAGAATAACTCGCAGATGGCAGATTTTATTCCGACTTACTTGACAAATATCGTTATATTTTGGACAATTCACACACTATTTTTAAAAATTATAGCCCATGTGTTATACTAATGTATAAACTATATTATAGTAAACTTTCATTATAATCCATTCGGTACTTTTTGCGTGAAAAAGGAACAAACATCAATACAAACTTTCGCGTTTATAATATTAGTAGGATTATAAAGAGGTATTCTAACTTTGTTTGTTTGTTTGTAGGGGGTAATCTTCAAAAATACTTATCCGATCATAAAAATTCTTTTACTAACAGAAGTTTAAACTATTCAGGAGTGATATAAGCTATATTTTATTGTAATTGAACCAAAAATTCGATGAAAAATAATAGTATATGTAAATCAAGTCGGAGAAATGCGGGCCAGATGAATGCTTTACCGGCGTGCGCTGACGGTTCGGTTCAGTATAGACGAACACAATGTGCGCCAAAAATGTTGGTCTTTATTAGTTCTATAAAAAAGTCCGTCGTACTGTATAGCTAGCTTTTATATATGAATCACTACAAAAGTTTTTATTTATAAAATGATTTTTTTTTAATGTGAATTTGAGATGTCTTTTTCTTGACCAAAACATGAAACTTTATCAATTTAAATGTTTTTTCATCAAGATTATTTTATGAAGAGAAAATTTGTCTTTTGATGAGAAACGTCATAAAACTCAACAGTTACTACTACACTACTCACTACTACTTACACTACTACTTACAATAAATACTCTTTAAAAAAAATAAAGTTAGTCTACAGTAGTATTTCTGTGGTCTGTGGTCTACAGTCATTAACTATTCAGTTATTTATCTTGCATTAAAGATCCTCATAAATTAACAAATCATTTAAATAATCTAGAACACAGTAACAAGCTTTTCTAGAAAATACTTTTTAATATAAAATAAAATGTATGTATAGGAAACTGTAAATAGGTTTGTGGACGTCATCATCGCTCTTAAATACAAAAAACCATTTCATATTATTCATACATCAGAATTCATGGTATTCACTAACATGAAGAAAAAATTTGAGAACGCGTCAGCGTAACGGTCACAGCACCGGCATAAGGCTGTTGCACTGGCGTTTAAGGGTTCGATTCCTACACGTGACACACATTTGTATTGGCCATACAAACATTAGCTGTTATCTGGGCCTTTTTGCTTGTGTATTGTGTGTGTTTCTAGACCTCCGACCTATGAGTAAATCCTAGTGGGTGCCGTTGACTGTGACGCGTTGCATATTTATGTTCATTAAATTACAATTATGTTTTCAGGGTAATTATTCATTTTCAGACCTAAACTATAACTTATTATTGTTTCCGGCAAATGTCCCATTTATAGAAGGTAGAGTTTATAACAATTTAACACGTCGAGATCAACTTATTGCCAGTGGATATTATGACTTTGTTATAAAGCTACTAAAATGAAAATTATTATGAAACTTAAAGTTTAAGAAGAATTGAAGCTTATTTATATATACACATTCAAGGGTTCAATGGTTTGGGTACAGATTAAAAAAAAATTGTTTGCTAATACATTTTTGAATAAAACTGTGTTGATAAATACATATAAGTTTTTTACTTAATCCTACTTATCAATGTAGTGATGAACATGAAACAGCTCTCAATCGCGTCAGAGAACTATAATGAAATCTCTATGAAGCCAGTATCTCTTCACCTGAGCAATTTAGTCATGACAAATTGGTTGAGTGTGGTTCTAGTTCCAATTTAGAAATCAACATATTGTAGCGGATGGTGTTGTAAGCGATCAAGGTAATATTACAAGAATAAGGTCTAAAAAAATTAAAAATAAAAATACGCTTCAGCCTGTAATATCCCACTTAAGACTTATTGTTGCTTACAGTCCTTGTAAAAGTTTTTTGAGAGTAAGCTGGTGAATGCATGACGAGAGCTTTACGAAAAATGTGATAGGGCAAGACGAACGGAAGTTGAGAGGGAGATATAAGTTAGTGATGATCTAAATATTTTTTTTAATTGTTCAAAAATACAAAAACACATACTTAACACTTACACGCCTGCCGTGAAAACTCAGAAGAGTTTATCTGGACAAGCCGCCGCGTCGCATACCTACCATATTGTCATTTTCAGTCTGTGGTTTAATTATGGTCGAATTCCGACCACCGGGCGACCACCTCTACGCATTATTAGGGATAACTAAAAACTCTTCGTCAGATCTTTCTCAGATATAAATTTCTCAGTAAGTTAATACACATTAAAAACTCGAATTAAGAACCTCTTCCATTTTTTTGAAGCCTCAAGTCCTCTCAAGTCTAAGAAGTATTTTTACCAATTCCAAGATACTGTTGAATATTTTATCGTTAATATGTGATAGTTTTTAGATGCATTTGTATAACTATAAAATAAAACCGGTAGAACTTGATGTTAGCATTTTAAAAACAATAAAGCAACACAGTTTTTATGTAATTTTTGATTACTTTTTTAAATTAGGTAAAAAATTCACTTCTTTCTGTGATTTTGACAGATATTGGTACAAAAGGAATATAGATCTCAATAGATTTCTCTAATATTTTTTTTTTCAGAAGTATATTCATTTTAAGTCTAAAGACGGTACCTAGTAATTTGATGAAAAATGTATTAAAAATTAATTTATAAATAGGTACGTCTTGTAAATTAGTTTTATTATTTAATCTAGTTATGTAGGTACATTAAATAAAATAAAAATAACTCTTTTAGTATTTATTTTGAAGTACCCAAACTCATACAATTTTCTTCATTTTAAATGTCTTTGAATTACTTGCTATAACACCGAACCATTAGGAAAACATAGGAATATTTTATTTTTTATTGTTTAATATGACATAGATAAAATATTAAAAGATTATTTAGAAATAAAACTTTCCTATTAACTAAAAGTATCAGAATCTTAAATAAATGCGGAATTAACAAACACCTTACAAAATACAAATACTTAACAAAACAACTGTACACATATTTACTCTAAAAGCACTTAAAACAATCAACCCTTTAAAATGTATTACAATATTTGTTTGAATCATTTCTATAATTGAGACTAACACAATTTTTGTCATATTCGTTTGGTTCTTTAAATGTATGCATTTTCCAGCAGTTGCTATTTTTAAAAACAAATGTTTCTTTTTTTATTTTGATAGCTTTATCTGTGAAGTTACAAATCTTTCAGAATTTAAATCAACTTGTTTTATTTGAAATATTCTCTTGAGTAGCTATCTTTTGATGACTTGTTTTTTTATTCGCTACTACGCTTCTTCGACTTAATCGTTTTTTCCGTCTTGCATTTCCGCAAGCTGCCCTTGCAGCTTCACATGCCGAGTGGGCAGCTTGTTTAGTTGCAGCACATTCAGCACAGGCGCATTGTAGCTTGTGTTGTAAATGAGCTAATCTCGATCGTGATTCGGCCAAGTTGTGACATTTTTCTTGTAAGCCATGTTTTACCTTATCTAAAACGCAATGTGCTGCTTTTTCAAGCTGAGCAGATAGTTGAACAGTTTGCACCAATATCTTGTGCTGCCGAATGATAAAAAGATAGCATCAATGTAATGATATTTAAAAATAAAATAAGTAACATTCAAATTTATTTATTGTTCGTTTAAGAAAACAATTTAAACACATTCGTATAAATTTATTTTTTTCCTTTACAAATACAAGATAAATTAGTCTGTTCACAAAATGTTTTAACAAATGTGGGAGTACACGATAAGATGGCAGCTGCAGCTATAAAGGTACATATTGACATGCAAATCATTGTCGTCTCCTTGTTTTATAATCTTGATATATTTCAACTCTTCTAACCAATCAGACCCTTTAAAAAAAAACAAAGTTTTACGAAGTATTAATTTTTTCGGTCTTCAACAATTATCTACTTTTATAATCTAATTACGAAATTTTAACATAAATTTTTTTTGTTGCTTCGTAAAACTTGCAATTTGAGAGTGTGATTGGAAAGAAATTGTTGAAGATAAATCTATAAAGCATATTACTACAAAATAAATAATATTTTAATTAGTTATATTTAAACTTACTTGAGCTGTAGCTTGCTGGGCTGCTTGCACTGCCGCATTAACAGCCGTCTGTTGCTGATGGATAGCAGCAGTATTTTCTGCAACTACAGCCTCAGCCTCCTTCACTTCTTGTTGAAGTTGCTCCACAACAGCTTGTTTACCAGCTAACGCAGCTTCTGCAGCTTTTGCTGCTTGTAGTGCTTTTTCTGCTAGTTGAGTTTTAACCTGAGTTGAAAAATCATTTTTTTTTTAGGATTAACCTTAAATTTAAAAATTAAAAAACTTTGATGATGATGAAATGGTACTATAAAAATAGAATAGTATGTAACACTAATTCTATGATCACTTCAAGGTATTGTAATTTACCATATGAGCTGCCTGAGCCCCAGCTGCATTTTGGGCGGCTTGGGCAGCTTTAGCTTCAGCAGCAGCTTTTTGAGCAATACTTGATGCACACTTTTCTTTACAATCACGAGCTGTTTCTCGTACTTTATTTCCTTTCTTCAATTCATTTAATTGTTGTGATTGTTTTTCCGATGTCCTTTGCTCCGGAAATCCTTGCACTGACACTAATAGAGTCAGACACAATAAGATCCAATATTTCATTGCATTTGCAAAGTTTTGACTCCTTACGTTATTTTAGCGGCAACAACAAATTACGTCGTGAAAATAAACGACTACATGTGTCAGCTTTTAATAAAGAAACAAATCAAAATGTAAATTTTGTATTTGCAAACATATTAATATATTTCAAAATATTGTAATTTATTGACGTTACACAATGTCATATTGTTCTAAATTGAAAAGAGAACTACTTTTTTGTTGAAACTTCTTTCATAATACTTCCATCGAAATAATTTGTTTCAATAACATCATTATCACCCAAACAATTAAATTTATTAATTTTACAGTGATTTAATGAATAATAAACTTTAGGAAATAATTTCTTTCCACGTTTCACTAACAAATTTTTTCTAATTGTTAATTCTGGCACATAAACTTCTGTAACAGTAAAGAAATATTTTATTTAAATATGTGACATTGAATCGTTTGTCATCAATTCAACTCTATCAAACATTATATTTTTTGTGCAAAATATGAAAATTACTGATTAGAGAATCCCAGGAATAAAATTATGTCGATTTGCTCTGGTTTATTTCAAGGTTTGTCATTAAAAATACAAACTTAGGTAAGTTTATCAATACATAAAGTTCATTAAAATTGTTGCTCGTGTGTTTACCTAGGAGTGAAATTTCAGCTGTACTGCATCACAACTTCTAATATCATTACTGAATTCAAAATGTCGTTTTTTAGACTAAAAATATTCATAAAAAGATTAACTATCCTGCATATACTCCAGTGTACATTAAGCTCTTGACTTCTGATACTAACTTTTTTATATCGATTTCCAGGGTAACGCATTTTTCAACTTAAGGAACAGAGGGTAATTTTTCGAAAGTGAAAAAAGATGATTTGCCTTTCACTGTACGCCCTCATCGCCTCTGCAACATTCCTCGCCTGCGTCCCAGTCTGCTACCGCCAGTTTGAAATGCATAAATTTATCAAGTGCCTCAAGAAATAGGGATTCTCTAACATGATCATTTGTATGACGTGCCTAACAGCTTTTATTGCGGCTGGTTGTATTTCTTGCGGACCTATAATATTAGAATCTTACTTCAAACGATCAAAATGTAAAAACAATTCGTTCTCGTTATTAAAATGTAAAAGTAAAAGTTCATGCTGCCCTAGTCAATGTACTTCTAAAAATTCTTGAGTTTACTATTTATGTCTAATAGGTTTAAGTATTTTGAATAAATGCGTTAAAAGTTTTTTTTTTTGGAGTTTATTGGAGTTTACTCCTTAAGAATCGATTTTCATATAAGGCCCCCTGTATGATAAAAATGAGGAGTAAAAAGTACTGAACGAATGACCGTTACGTTTCTAGTAACTCCATCTATCGGAAAGATAAACTACTAAGAAAACATCGTTGTCTATCGGAACTCTATTGGATTCCGATAGACGATTCCTAATAATGCCATCGATCGATCGATAGATGGCGTTATTTGATTCATTTAATATTTTTAATTATTGCACAAGTTACCTATCTAAAAACATTTACTTATAAGTTGATTTAAAAACCGTTGCTTTAATAACTCATAATCTATATATATAAAAGAGTAACCCACCCATTGACTCATCACGATATCTCTGGAACCATAAGGCGTAGAGACTTGAATTTTGGTAAGAATATTCCTTTCGCCGAGTAGAGGTCAGCTAAGAACGGATTTTACGAAATTCCACCCCTAAGGGGGTAAAAAGGGGGTTGGAAGTTTGTATGAAAGTCCTATGTTTTTGAAGTAAGAGACTTGAAATTCAAAATGTATGCTCTATAGATGGTGTTGAGGTGTACTAATAATGTATTTTGAGAAATAAACCCCCTCTTGGGGTTAAAACAGGGGATGATAGTTTGTATGAAAGTCGAATTAAAAATACACCTACAAACTTGAAATTAGGCAAGTAGGTTTCTTATAGGGAGTAGACATCTGCTAAGAACGGGTTTTATGAATCTCCACCCCTAAGGGAGTAAAATGGGGGTTGGAAGTTTGCATGAAAGACCTATGTTTTTAAAGTAACAGACTTGAAATTCAAAGTGTGTAGTATATTTAGTATCGGCATTTCACCCGTGCGAAGCCGGGCGGGTCGCTAGTTTAATATATAAGCATGAGTATGTCAAATGGCGTTACGAAAATAATCGTAGAAAAGACCTGAAAATATAGACATAATTGAGTTCAAATAATTGCGACGAAAATATTTATTTTTAGCCATTTTAATATGAACTAGTGGTCTCCCAGAGGTCGAAATTCGACCATAATTAAAAAATGAAAACCAAAAAATTATGAAAATAAAGAACCTTTTTTTAAATTTTTCAATTTGACTACAGACTTTGACAATCAACAAATAGTATAATATGCGTGTGTGAGTGCTGTAGTGTGTGTAATGTATATTTTTTTTTGATTTAATATATTTTCTATACATAATTTTAAAAAAATATTAGCATTCTCCTTCTCTATATTAACTATAAGTGTGCGAAATTTCATACTCCTCTGTCCACGCAATTTTTGTAAAAAGGGGTACAAAGTTGTTGCTTCACGTTTTAATCTCTTATATCTCTACCTATATATATAAAAATGAATCGCTAAATGTGTTGCTAAGCGCAAATCTCAAGATCAGCTAAACCGATTTTGCTAATTCTTTATTTACAATATTCCTTGAAGTACGAGGATGGTTGTTACGGAGAGAAAAATTTAAAAAATTGCCTGAAAAGTCTAAAAACCACACTTTTCTATATTCCCATACAAAAGATTCGTAATAATACTTAAAAATCAACTTGAACTTTAATACCATACGATAAAGTTTAAGTATTAGCTGAGGGGTTCCGGGAAGGATAAGTATTTAAAAAAATAAAGAATCGACTGTTAGGCGGTACGAAGTTCGCCGGGTCAGCTAGTATATAGATAAAACAGACCAATCTTTATTATTGTTAGTTTTTGTCAAGAAGAAAAAGATTCTACTAGAAATGACGTATTTGTTACTGTTAAATCGAATTAATTTCAAAATTAGAAGAAAAAATTAATTTGACATTGAGAAATTTTGAGTGCAATCATTTTTTGGAAAGGTGATAAATTTCTAATTGCATAAACAACATGAGCATTAAATTATTGTGGAACTGTGCCAGGATAATTCTACTGTCAGGATTATCTTTTGGAATTTAATAACCATACAAAAGATAAGAAAAGTGGAGCTGTAAACGTAAGTCGACTTTCAACCAAGTCTACATGCTTAGCCTTCATTAAAATTAAAGACATCCAAGCGGATGATACTGGAACAAAATATTGAATGCAATTTTGGCAAAATTTAAAATCATTTAGAATTAGTATTCCAAAGTAAGTGCTTTTTATCGTTGTTAATGGTGAATATCTATTTCTATTCCAGAACCAGTTAGTGCTTGGGCAGGGTACGTAGACGCATATGATTTGTGTGTCCCTACTGAGTCTCATTAGTGCTACGGCGTTTATGATCTGTGTACCCTTCTGTGCCCAGAGGCTCTTCCACCGCAAGTGTACCTGCCCCGCTGTACCCATCTGCCCCGACTGCGGGATGCCCTACTGACACACTCGATACAAATTAACAATATCTTTTATCATTTTAGCTTTTATCTGTAAGTTAATCGTTATTTTGTAAAAGTCTAATTTTAAGATTACCAAATTCCGTCATAAAGTGTATTTAGGCATTTTAATGGATTAATATTAGGAAAGATGATTTGTATGACTGCAGCGACGGCTATGGCCGCGATGGGGCTCATAGCGTGTGGGCCTTTGCTATGCGAGAAATTTTTGCGTTGCTTCTTAAAATCGAGCAAACGATAGTTATACCAGTGTTTCTCCTTTAAGTAATATTTTGTAATGTTTTAATTTAATAAACTTTTATTTTACCATACTGTTCTTATTTTTCTCTCATTTCATTTAGTTTTTAAGAAACAGCAGTTTTTTTATCAGTGAAGGTAAATTGAATTATTTTTCATTGTTTCAGATACTCTGCTTTAAAAATACTTTAAAATAAGGGAAATTATCTTTTAGCTTTTTTTTGAAAAAAAATATGATTTGTTTGTCAGCAGCGACAGCGTTAGCAGCTGCCGGTTTAATAGTTATCGGTCCAATGCTCTGTGATAAATTATGTAACTGTGTTAGAAAATCAAGGAAAAAATAAAGTAAGCTGAATAAGGAAACAGTTTTTATTCTAAACAACTAAAAACATACACCGTAATATCACTTGACTGATTTATCTAGACTATCGTGAAAATTGAGCAAATACGTAACATTCACAGTACATTCGTCGACGCTCACGTATCTGACGAGGAAATAAATAAATTAACAATGTATCTATATGACACTAAAAATTAAGTTATTGACTAAAATTCGTTTAGAGCTATGTCCGATCTCTACTTCGATAGATTTCATAGTTCGTCGGTAAGACTATTGTCATCGCTTCCTTTTTAAATCTTTTACCTAATATAGCCTCATCTAGCTTAGCTATAGTCTCTGTTTGTGTAGGATTTGCTCCTACATAGTTAGCAGATGACGTAGGCCGTACTATCTGTACTTTTTCATTATTAATTATTTGTATATCTTCAACATTGTCGTATCTTTCTTGACTTGATCTATAAAATCTTCGTACTGGTGGGGAGTTTTCTGCTTCTTTCAATATTGAGTGATCAATTTCTTCTAAATTGTCAAGTTGGTCAGTCAACTTTTCTTGCTTTACGTTTATCGGTGTTATGTTTTCTATTGGCTGTATTTCTTGTTTTATTATTTCAACAGATTGCGTTGTCACTTCTGGAGCTTGAGTATTTGTGTTAGTTGTAGTAGTTGTAGTCGTAGTGGTAGTTAGAGTAGTAGTTGCTTTTGTTGAAGTAGAGTAGTTGTTCCTTGACATTATTCTTCGTCTTCTTCTGTCTGATGAATTTTCTGAAGAATTATTTTCTGCGCTTGTATTATTAAAATTGATATTAGCATTAACAGTAACAAGTTTGTATGAGTCTCCGTTTTCTTGAGGTTGAGGATTTCGTCTAATATTCCTCTTTTCAGTGGAATTTGTATAATCTCTAGTACCTCTGTAAACAGGTGACGTGTCGTTATTATTGGAATGCCTTTCATCAATTATTGGTAATGTTGCGGGAGACGGTGTTACGATTTCAACATTGTCGATTGACGCTGGTCTGGAGTCTTGATTTTCAAGTATCGTTATAGCACCTTTTATACCTTCTATGTCTTCTGGGTTCATTTGCTGCCCTGAAAATTATAAAATATATATAAGTAAACATATATAACAACACGTATCATATAATTGTGGTGATTAAACCACATGTTGTTCAAATAACGTTCACTGTGGCACTATCTTGCGAGTCGAAATCAATTTAATATTTAAAAAGACGCATATGTACATACGCGCCAAGATATTTTAAATATTACAAATAGTAACGGGATAGAATCTATATTACTCCTTCGATTATTATAATCGATTCAATAGTTTCAAATGTTATTGATTGCAATAAAACAAATCAAAGACATTACATCCTAAAAGATGCAGCATAAGCCGAGTGCATAAGCATAAGCTGACCTTTTCAAGAATAAATACTTTAGTTTTAATGTAATAAACGCCTTTTTCTTTTTTTTAGATTTAGATGTAGTCTTACCATCTCCCATTTCCTTCTTGTAAGAAGAGAAGAAAGTCAAAGCCTTCATCAGTTGATAGCTCTTCGAAACCGGAATGTTGGTGTCGTACAGTTTGACAGTGTTCTTGCAGTCCACGTAGAACCACCAGTTACACTTGAGAATGGTTTGATCGAAGAGGGTAGATTCAGGACAGAGGAAGGATTTCATGACAAGACCATCATCTGTTAGGGCGCAGACGTGGAATACCTGGAATGTAGTGTTATGAATTAGTATAAATCTAGACTAGGGCGTGTGATATGCTTCATGATTTTATTTAAGTAAATAAATATTTTAGACAGCGGTTTATAAGTTCAACTCTTAAAAATTATTTGTATAAGCCACAAGAAGCTTTTAATATGTCTCTTTAGTACATTTAATCTTACTTAAATTATTTTTCTTTAGTAGAAAAAAACGGATTAGAAAGAATTTACTGTAAGTACTTGACCATAATTATGTACTGAAATACCAATCAAGGCAACAGTAAATTTTGATACGCTTGCATTCTTGAAGCAAAAAATTTCAATAAATCTTAAATTTTTGTAATTCCTACTCACCATACATCCAAGTTGTTCGTCCCCATAGAGACCAGGGAAATATTTCTGGTCGCCACAGTGGAAGTTTGTATCGGGAAGATCGACTTTAGACTGGAAGTGATCGTCGAAGTTCTTCTCGTAACCAACGGGATAGTACTCCCGGGGAGCGTTCATTACTTTACCGGATGTTGGGTTTCTGCAAATATTGATCATTTTGATGAAAATATTTTGTTTTTAATAATATTCTTTGTATACATTTTTTTTTTTTTAAGTAAAACTTCTTTACGCAAGCTTGACTTGGGGAGTAAGCTGGTGAATGCGTGACAAGAGCGTTACGAAAAGTGTGATTGGACGAGGCGGACGGAAGTTGAGAGGGAGATATAAGTTAGATGGAGTTAGAGAAGTTTTACTCCAATCGCGTGGTCTAAAGCACACTCGTTTTTTAGTATTTTAAACTGAATTGAATCCGTCTTTAAATGCCTTGCTGGCAGCCTTCTTCTCTATATAAAAGAAGGGTTTGAGCTTAATCCAACTAGACTTCAGACCAGCCCGTTGGCGCAGTTTGTAGTGGCCCTGCTTTCTGTTCCGCGGCTTGCGGGTTCGATTCCCGACTGAGTCTAGGTGTAATATTTGTATTTATATATATGTATTATTTCTATGTACATTTATTAAAAAAAAGTTATAAAAGTTGGCTGTTACCTATAACATAATAAGCAAACTTTGTTTTTAAAGATGCAATAACATTTGAAATAGCAAAAAAAAATACTTAGAAAGATCCTCTCATATAGATTTCCACATCCATATTATCACCAAATAAGAGTTTTACAATTATGTTGTAAGCTAACATTAAAATAATTTAAGTTTCGGAATATTATCAATAGTTGCGTAAACTTAGGTCGTTTGAGTAATGTAACAAGTACACGCTAATGATAATACTAAGTTTATTTTGTTGCTTAAAATGTTTATATACCCTCATTAATAGATTTGAAATTGCTATCAACCAAGAAATTAGTCAAATTTTCCGATGATGTTACGAAAATAACCACCGCAGTGACCCTATAAACCTTTCAAAATAAATGTTTACAAAATAGATTCGATCTTGGTTGTGTCATCATTATGGTTACAGTACAAAGTATCCATATCATACCATAATTTTAATATATCAAATATTCCCAATTTTTTTGGTATCTGATTAAATTTGTTTATGATAATTGTTCTTAATTTTTGTGTTTTCAATCCATGTATTGAAAAGTGTTACTTACACTTGTAAGTGATATGGATATTAGGTAAATCTAATATATAAAATTCTCGTGTCACAGTTTTCGTTGCCATACTCCTCCGAAACGATCAAAAAACGAAATCGGTCACGATTTTGATGAAATTTTTTGTGCATACCGGGTAGGTCTGAGAATAGGCCAACATCTATTTTTCATACCCCTAAGTTCCAGGGGGGGGGGGTTTAGGGGTTAATAATTTATATGGCAAAACAACGTTTGCTGGGTCAGCTAGTTATAATTATATTGTGTAATCATTTTAAATTTTGTGTATGTATGTATGTTGTAGGTGTGCTTTTCAAATAAATAAATATATTTTTTTCGCGAATTATGAATCAATCTAATATTATTAGAACCAGGGCACAGCTGTAAACTTTTAATATAAATAAAGAAATGAAAAAAGCTTATTTAAATATAAAACATTAAGTAATATTTACCTTGGTTTTGGCTTGTGAGGTATTGGAGCTACAACAATCTCTGGTTCAGGTTCCAGTTGGAAGACGACAGCTTCTGTTGTTGTTGTCGTTGTTGATGTTGTTGTTGTCGGTACGGGGATGTTCGCGTACTTGCTCAACAACTGTTGCTGTCTCAATGCTATCGCCGCCTCCACGGCCTCCATCGAAATATTACCGGCTTTAGCTATTTCGGCTATCTTTGCATTGATGTCATCTTTAGTAAATTTGAGAGTTACATCGTCGCTGTAACCACTTATACTGTTGTAATCGTCGACTTTCTTCGTGTTGTACGAATACATATTCGCGATATCGTGAACCTGATGAGGAACTGGGTCTAGAAAGTTAGAAAGAGGATTGGTTTTAGGAATAGAATTAGTATTAAAGAAATTTTTATGAGATGAGTCGTAAAGATTCGGTGAGGGTATGATAGATATGGGTTGAGGTGGCATGGGAACGAATGGGTTTAATGTGCCGTGTGATTTAATCGATGTTTTCCTAATCGGTTGAAATTGTATCGCGGTCATGTGTGAAACCATTTTTGACATGTTATCTGGTGATATATAGCGTATCTCACTTTGATATGGTAGTCCGGGTCCCTTCGATTGCGGCACTGGTAGTGGTGTGTAGGTTTTCCTCGTCAGTGATGACGCTAATGGCACCACTCTCAAAGTTTCGTCTTTAGGTGGTAAAGGCTTGAATGGTGGAATACCCATTGGCATGGGTTTCGCCATTGTTACAGTAGGCTGCACTTTGAATGATGGTGTTTCTGCAGATGGTCCAGTTATCACGATCGGTTGCATGGTGGATGATACTCTTCTGTGCAAAGTGGAAAGTTTGTCCATTGCTGCTTGGTTCGGTCTGCCTCCTGAAGCCATCGGTCGCATCATTATACGATTTTGCTTTGCACGTTTCTGTAAATTTTAAAATGATTAATTAGTTATTAGCCTGAACTGATGTATAATGAGAATACAATTTATATCTTATCTTAAACTATTAAACGAGCAATTCTTGTATATATATAAATATAGAATCTGAATCTCGGAATCGGCTCCAACGATTTTCGTGAAATTTAGTATGCAGGGGATTTCGGGGGCTAAAAATTAATCTAGCTAGGATTCATTTTTAGAAAATGTCTTTTTATCCCTGTTTTAGGCAATGAAAAGAATGGCTAAAATATCGTTAGAATAGGAAGTTTAATTTCGCAATTGTCATTTAAATTAATCGAAAACGGACGGTCGAGATTCACCGAGAAAACCATGGTTCAAATCTCAGTCTCTAGATTAATTCTTTTTCTTTTTTTTTAATTTCACTCGTGATTTTTTATTTAAATAAAAATAAAATATAAAAATACCGAGAAAAAACAAAATAAAAAATAAATAAAAATAAAAATACCGAGCTAGGCTCGGTCACCCAGGTACTACAGATTGTTTATGCTAAATGTAGAAAATTAAATCGCTTCAGCCTGTAATATCCCACGGCTGGGCATAGGCCTCTTTCCCCATGTAGGAGAAGGATCAGAGCTTAATCCACCACTCTACTCCAATGCGGGTTAGCGGATATATTATCTACTATCAATAACGATCGCTATCAGGTTTACATGATAACAACAGGAACAGACGGCTTAACGTACTCTCCGAGGCACGGTGGGGAGACCCACAATGACTGCACAAACACCCAGACCACGGCAAACATCGGTATGTAAATATAAATGACTTAATATAATTAGTCAAATAACAAAAGTTTTAAACCTATTTAAATTCATCTAAAAACGTCACGCTTAAACCTTGAATATAATTTAAAAAATCTATACTAATATATAAAGCTGAAGAGTTTGTTTGTTTGATTGTTTGTTTGTTTGTTTGTTTGTTTGAACGCGGTAATCTCTGGAACTACTGGGCCGATTTGAAAAATTCTTTCAGTGTTAGATAGCCCATTTATCGAGGAAGGCTATAGGCTATGTATCATTACGCTAAGACCAATAGGAGTGGAGTCCACGCCGACGAAGTCGCGCGCAGAAGCTAGTTTAAGATAAAAATCAAAGTACTTACTTCCTGCTTAGGGGTTGCCTTACTGGAAGTATCAACCAAGATGTTAGGCGCCCCGTTCTTAAAGCTGACTGATCTTCGTCTGCTCGGATCTTGATTGGTTAATGACTGGTCAAACCCAAGTTCGTCACCAAGACTGAAACCTGGAAAATGTAAATAATAATTTGTTGATATTATTTCTGCTCACAGAAAACATAGAAGTTGTGTAAATGTTTTCAGCATACGTCTTTCTGACTATCAAATCAGAAGTGCTCGAATTTTTCTGACCATCAAATTCTGATTTCATTTGTCCTCGACTTTTAGCTCTAATTAATTCGATAATTACAAACTTAAAATAAAATGCCGACTATATAACAAATGTTTTACTACGACGACAATCGTTTAGCATAATTATGGTAATTTTGTTGAAGTACAAGCTGTGCCCACGACTTCGTCTGCGTATTCTACGGACTTTGGACAGCATTTTTTAGATATATCTTTTGGTTTATTTTTGATTATAAACACCATCGTTTGGGTATTTACATGTTCAACGTGATTCTTTAAATTGGCATAAGTTTTTTTATTTATGAACCGATTGACATGAAACAAAAACTAAGTGTTATGTGAAGCTTACCGAAATATATTCGTAAAAACCCCATCAAAATCGGATAAGCCATTTTTTAAATTAGCGTGCACAAACATAATTATTATATTTACATCTTTATTATATGTATTGATTGATTGATGGTTGATTACATTGAGTATTTTACATATTTATAAATGATACTATACAATTGTTACTTACACGAATACTTGTAAAGAAACAAAGGTTCTTTCAGTTCATACTCATAAATCTTGATCATTAACTCTTCTTCAAAAGAGAAAGTATCAAGCGCGGTTCATGATAATTGGTAGTGTCAGAGGTCAAACACAGATTGTATCTTTATATTTGTGACATTAAACGATTGCATTAGGTGTGAATTAGGATTATATACATTGTACGCGATTATGGGGACATTATTTGAAGATGATTTCGCAAAAAGTGTGACAAGATATCATTAATTGATGTCATCATAATTTCATGTACGCTACAAAAAATTGGCTGAGTGACACTATAATCTATATATATATGTATATATAATTCAATTGCTGTTCGTTAGTCTCGCTAAAACTCGAGAATGGCTCAGCCAATTTGGCTAATTTTGATCTTGAAATGTTTGTGGAAGTTCAGGGAAGGTTTGAACGGTGAGAAACATAAATAATATGTAACGGAAAATACTAAAAACGACGACATAATTTTCCAATACAAAATGTTCCTAGCGGGTAAATTTAATGTCTTTTGTCAAAAACGTTGTCAATCGGTTGTCAAATATTTATAGGTGCGTTCAGAAAGTGTTTTGTGTATATTTTTCACAAATATATGTAGTAAGGTAATAAATATATACGGCCGCTCTGGTGTAATGGTGCGTGTGCCGTATGGACGGCGCCTAAACACCGACGGTAGCGGGTTCGATTCCCGCTTGGAGTGGATATTTGTGTTGGTACAAATATATAATTATTTAATTATTAATTATATAATTATTATATATAATTTATTGGGTCTCCCCACCGTGCCTCGGAGAGTACGTGTTGTGCCTTGTAGAGCTGTCGATCCCGATTGTTATTATGTACACCTGATAGCGATCGTAACTCATACTCATAGTAGGGAATATATTCGACAACCCACATTGGAGCAGCATGGTGGATTAAGCTCTGACCCTTCTCCTATAGAGGCCTATGCCCGGCAATGTATGTTAATGTTCAATACTACAAATTACTTCTACTGCAAAGACTTAATATTTCGGTAAAAGTCATACAGCTGTATTGAAATATCGGTTACAGAACTCTTCATAAAGTATACGAATTTAACATTTAATTGTTCTCGTGATGTATTTATTTTTATCTTACACTAGCTTGTGCGCGTGACTTCGTCGGCGTGGACTCCGCTCCTATTGGTCTTAGCGTGATGATACATAGCCTATAGCCTTCCTCGATAAACTCTTCAGCTTAAAAATAAATAAATAGATATACTCCTATAAAGACCAGCCGGGCTAGCATGCGCGCCACGACAAAAGTTTGTCTACCCCTTTTCTCGTATTATCTCTTTATGTCTACAGTAGCTAGCATGCGTGCACGTGATACTCTTCTTGTCACGACAATTGAAGAGATAACAAGAAATTTTAGTTATCGTAGTTTTGTCGAATTTTGACGTGATTTTGACGTTTTAAGAAGATAAACTACTCGTTGTCAATATTAGAAAGACTACGATAAACGAAATATATTAAAATTATAAATATTATTATAATATCTTTTGTATACCATGGCGTTTCCGTTCCGTTTTGTCTTCGGAAGAGAATTATGTCTCTCGTATTGCGCATGTTAGGGTAATCGAGAAAATACTCGATGTAGACATTATCTATCTCTCTCGTCAAGAGATTATCTCGTTGTACGCATGCTAGCCCGGCTGTACTAGCACTATTACTAAAAATGACGACTAGACTTCTGATTGTGATAAATGTGCCTCAAAAAGTACTTGAGGATAGTCATTTGAAAGAAATAGTTTGGTAATGACGTGGGCTACGAAATATACAGATACTTAATACCTCATTAACCTTAATTTAGATATTTAAATGTGGTAGGAAAGATGCAGATTTTGTGTAACTTTCGATGATACAATGAAAATAAAGCTACACTGGACCAGAGATTTAAAAAGCCGACGGATGGCGGGATAACCATCCATGCTGGCTTTGAAATACACAGGCCAAAGACGGGCAGCAGCGTCTTCGGTGTGACAAAGCCAGCCCTGCGGTCACCAACCCGCCTGCCCAGCGTGGTGACTATGGGCAAAACACATGAGTTCGCGTCATAATGTCGGGCGCGAACTTGTGGAGGCCTATGTCTAACAGTGGACTGTGATAGGCTGTAATGGTGGTGGTGGTGGTGGACCAGAGATTTAGAAAATTGATAGGTTAAATGGCTTTCAGGTGTGCCAGTTGCATAGTGGATATTCTGTAGAATCATCTTGCTGTAAAATATATTGACTGAATCAAAACAGTGACTCAATCTCGTTGACATTTTCACTATCAATTTTTTTTTTATTATTATTATAAAAACACTTATGCAAAACGTCTGTTAAATTACTGAAGTATTGTTTATTCGTGTACAAGTTTTCGATCACTTTTTTCGTTGTCTAACGTTAACTTGTCGATGTTACAAAAAGTTACTCAAGAAAGAGCACGTTTATTTGTATGATTGCGCTTATCTAGACTTACCGAGATGATTTTAAAAATACTTAATTAGAGATTAAGATGTCATGTTGGGATGTCAAAGATACGGCCCGAGATCGCAATGTGTCACAGAAAGAAGAATCATGACTTCACTCGATTTCTCTACGGAAATTTTAAAGGGCGCAAAATACTTTTCTTTTTTTATTTGAATCTGGCCCGCCTACACATTCTAAATTTAATATGGCTCTCTGCTATTCCTATTAGTATAACATGTATAGGAAACACCGCGGATCGTTAAATATGCTACAAAATTATGAAAACATTGCAATGAAATAATATGGTAACTAATCAAGTTATCAATTAATTAGTTACCATATTATATCAACTTACCTAAACTGGCGTGTGCTTTGATTCCTCCAAGATTCCGTACCCTGAATAGTCCGGATTTCTTGAAGGCGCAGTTAATTTTAAAGCCGAAATCTGATTCAAGAACACATAGTGGTAGCGCGATTTCTGTAACAATAAATTTTAAATATTAATTATCTGTAATATATTAATCATAAACTCTTATTACTATTACTTGGAAAGTACCTTTAATAAAATATTTAAAAATTCCATTTTTAAAAGACAAATCAAGTACCAGGTCCTATTTCTTCTTTTATCAAAATTCAACGAAGATTGTAATTTCAACCGCATCGATTAATCTCCAAGTGGTTTTTTAGGGTTCCGTACCCAAAGGGTAAAAACGGGTCCCTATTACTAAGACTTCGCTGTCCGTCCGTCCGTCCGTCCGTCCGTCTGTCACCAGGCTGTATCTCAAGAACGGCGATAGCTAGACAGGTGAAATTTTCACAAATTATGTATTTCTGTTGCCGCTATAACAACAAATACTAAAAACAAAATAAAATAAATATTTAAGGGGGGCGATAATTATTTAATTATTTATTACTCTCCAACGCCATCTATTAGAAATTTGGAAAACTTCGTCTTTAGACTTATAAGTTTTCCAATAGCGGCATAGATGGCGTTACAATTAAATAAATGTTTTGCAGAAAATTTACTTATATTTAGTTTAGTCAATGGTACGGAACCCTTCGTGCGCGAGTCCGGCTCGCACTTGGCCGATTTTATTTTAATCCGATGTATGCAACATTGGTGAAGTCATCTTTTAAAATTGGGCTTTATTGAAAGTCATCAAAACAAAACGAATGAAATGAAATATCTAACTTATTAACTCCATTCCATATTGTGAAATAATTTTATCGTATCTTTACTTATAAAAAAGCTAAAGGCTTAGAAAGTGATATGTTCATTTTATATAAAATATGTAAATACGATGGCCAACCTAATAAAAAAACTATTTTGTAAAAATAGTAATTTTTAGGTTTTACCAAACTAAATAATAACTAAAAGTATTGCATCATTCAATTACTGTATTGAACATTTAGGTAATCAAAAAAAATAACACATTTAATGATGTCAGTTTATTTTGTTTTCAGGAAAATTATTCAAATATACAAAAATGTATAACCATTTGTGTGAAATCTAATTTGCAAGTTAATTCAGTCAATTAGCAATTGTCTTCCGTTAGACATTACAAAACGTGACTCCAGGATCTGACCGAGGTGACCTAGATTTCACCTCGTCCTGTGCTTCGCTCCATTGCCGCACCTACTCGTATTTTATATTATGTATGCTACATTGACTTGATCTATTGTAAGATACAAATGTGAAGGGAATGTCGGACTTTATAACAAAATGATTTTATAAGCAGAACGCACTCGACCGTAACACTTCCTTAATAAATCATACATCTTTAACCTACAGGTGTTCATACAACAATAAAACCATAATGGTTTGCACAGCATTTTTGTGCTTCGTCTACATAGAGCTCGGAATATCAATGGAATTAGAAATGGCAGCAACTCCACTATTTTTCAAACACAATACTTTGAACATTTATAAATACCTAGTATCTTTATTATATACTTAGTTTGATATTGTCATTATATTATTCTGGCGCGAACTTGGGGAGACCTATGTCCAGCAGTGGACTGCAATAGACTGAAGTGAGTGACTGACTGACTGACATTATAAAATATATCTCTGATCGTCATAGAATATTTTTTGAAGGACGATCAAAAACCTAGATCCAGGCAGAACAGTGATTGTTGAAACTAAACAAAACACTCTAAAATTACTGTTGACTATGTTTTGGCTAACTCGCCTAAAAACAAGTTTACGTAGAAATTCAAAAATGTATATTTATGTTGATAGAAAAGTGAAAGGATTACGTCAAAACTTTCCAAGCTGTTAATCATAAAAACATATAAAACTTTACCTATGTGGTAACCAGTTTGGACGTTATTAATTTTAAAGGAAATTAAGATAATAAAAGCCTGCAGTTATGGAAATAGATAATTAATATGCTGATTTACAAACGCTTTAATACATATTTTAATATTAAAATTCAAATTAATATCGATCGAATTTAAAGAAGTCATTCTGTGATATAGAGACTACTAGCTTTGACCCGCGTCTTCGCTCACTTTAAACTTTTTTTTTTAATAAAAAGTATCCTATGTAACTTCTAATACCTCCAAGAATACGTGTACAGTTTCATGATGATCGGTTAAAGAAGTAACAAACTAACACATTTGTAATATTAATAGTGATCTTTTGAGTAGGATAGATCGTATTATAATAATATAATTGCAAATGAAACACTAAATCTAATCTGAGATTTGTTGGTATAATTTTATTAATATCTAATTAGACTATAGTTAGTTTAGAGTAATTAATTTCAGTTAATCGATTAACTTAGTTTTCACCAATGCGTTGGAAATACCTACGCGTTACCCTGATCTAAAACGAGAGTTTTAATGTTTAGTGCTTGGTAAAACCCCGATTTTAGACCAAATCAGTTTTCGATAGGCGAAATACAGATTTCATAATTCAAGGATTACAAATATAATTAAGAACAAACATTTTTTTGAATGATTCATTCGAAGCTCTACAATCGACATGGTATTACTGTAGCATTTTGTAAAACGTTTATCGTAAAAGGCTTAGCGGAACTTTTCACCTCGATCTGCTGTAATGTGGTTGGATGGGTGTCGTTGTTGAAAGGGAGAAATGGCAGAGGGTATGTTGAACCTGATTGGATGGTTTCCATTAGCTAATATGTTAACCTTAATAATATCTAAATATATATAAAATGCTTTGTTCGTAAGTAAATACACAGTTTTCTCTATCACCACCATACCCAATCAACTTCCCGTTGGTGTGGTAAATACCCCTTGGTCTCCAGGTGGTAGTAAGGGAGTTTGGTCGCGGTTGGTGAAAGTGGGTGGTGGTGGGTGGTGATAATGTTAAATCATATATTTCTGTCCTTTTCTAACGCTTTAGGACATCTGAAAAGATCTCAAAATTTCTGTAATGGCCTAGAAAGTTTTTGCAATGTATTTTAACCCGAGCAACGCCGGGTTTCGCTGCTAGTATTTATATAAAACCTTTTTCATCACTTTCGCCGGTCAACGCCCCGTCAGGTCTGGTCAAGTGGTGAGTATTGTGAATCAGAGACCGGTTGCAACCGGATACGTGGAGAAAGGCTGGCTCACATACCGTGTTAGGATCGTCGACAGAAGTATAGACATAGTAGAGAGCAAATTGGTTCACTGTGAAAGTGATAAATCTACAAAATTTTAAATAGTATACCAATATTAATGAATCACTTTATATCCACATTTATTCTTCGTCTTAAGGTCGATTTACATCGACGAGCGAATGCTCATTCTATCCCCACTATATCAAATTCTTTTAGTGTAAACAGGCGTAGAGCATTCTTTCGTTGTTATATATATGAATAAAAGTTTTCTTTTACACATAAAGATCAAGGAAGAATGCTCTTATTCTAGCTCTAGCTCTTTGTTTCTTTGGTCTAAACCCACCCTTATTGCCCCCACTGCTGATTTTTTTGATGTGACAACGTCAAATGAATCGATGCCGGTGGCATGCACGAAAAAGGATGACTCACTGTAGCGTTATGCTCAATGTCACGTTACACTCATTGTACGCTTGCGCCGCATCTATCTCTCTTCCACTCGATTGACCTATGCGTCCGAGAAGATGTTTTGTTATGACGTTGTCACGTTAAACTATCGTCCATAAACAGACTTTACAGACAACCAATTTTTTGTGCAGAGAATCGGCATATCCATTCGAACGGAAAAATGCTACCAGCATTCTTGGCACCATTTCGAACGGACATGATATACCTATGCCGAAACTATCTGTGATTATTTTAAGTTCTTAAGCTGTGAATTGTAATTATTTATTACTAGCGACCCGCCCCGGCTTCGCACGGTTGCAATGCTGAAACTAAATATGTATGGTAATGGTAAATGGTATCTTCAAGACGCGAGTGAATAGGCTACTTCTAGGCAAGCGTGCTCCATTGTAGACCGCATTCTCACTTAAGATCAGGTGGAATAGTGGTCAAACGCAAGCCTATCTAATTATAAGAAAAAAATAAAAAATAAAATAAAAAAAAATCTACAATAAAAGATACGTTAGAAACCTCTAAAATTACCAGTGTTCCTCTACTATAATAGGCATGTATTATACATAAAAACCTTCCTCTTTAATTGCTCTATCTACTAAAGAAAACCGCATCAAAATCCGTTGCGTAGTTTTAAATATTTAAGCATACATACAGACAGACAGACAGCGGGAAGCAACTTTGTTTTATAATATTATTACTATTATATTTTTTTTATTTTAATTTTTAATTTGATTTATTTGTTTATTTAATGAATTATTCGTTTTTTCCGTTTTCGTTTTTCCGGTTTTCGGATTTCCCGTTTCGAGTTTGTTATACGTTGTACTCGAAAACTTATCGCAAAATGGTTTGCTTTTTCTATTTGATTGTGTGTTGAAGGAAGGACGACTGATAAATAATGATTAATATACACATTGAATTTCAATATCATACAAATGTAAAAACAGCCATTTAGTTAAAATTGTTATTTTTTAATACTGTACGACGGTTTCGGTAATGTTTATTAACTAGTTATGTAGGTCAATGTTCCGATTACAATTATTTTTATGCAGTTATAAAATACAATGTAAGTATTTTATTCATATCTAAACATTATGTTATCATATATCTACATTTTTGAACAAAAAATTGTTTAAGAGATCCGTGTTTAGAAATTCTTTCTTAATATAATTAAGTGTGTAGCTATTAATAAATTTTGATATGAATATTAAGTTCTTTTTTACGTTTTTTGCTGACCTTACTACGAGTACGAGTACATAATACATTGCGTATATTACGCACTTGTATATGGAGACAGATGATCTAAAAAGTAGTTCACCTGTGATTTAACGAGGCGAGCGTTAATTGAGGAAAAAAATAGCCTATAGCCTTCTTTGGTAGTTGGGCTATCTAACGCGAAAAGAGTTTTCCAATTCGAACCAGTAGTACTGACATTAGCGAAGAATTTCTTTTACAATAATGTATTAATCTTTTTTTATCCTTGACTATTTTTATACCTTAAGTTGTCTTATAAAAATTTCCCATGAAAGTACTAGAGGGCAGAGTGAAAGTCTTTTAAAATATGACTAGCGTATTTGTTACCTGAACAGATAAAAAACAGTTGCCAGAACCGAATTCAGCTACAAGGATATTACTATTAGTTTAGTATTCTCATCATTAGTTTAAATGTATTTTTGAATTATATAGAGTAGTATAACTTTATAAAATGAAACTACTTTTTTGATATATCGTCCTTCCGTGACCATGGTTGCTGTAAAGTATCCGAAACGTCAGGCATCTAAACCACGATAAAATTTGTTTTTTTTTTAATATCACTAAGTGGGCAAACATGCGTATGCGGCTCACCTGATGGTAAGCAATTACTGTAGCCTATAGACGTCTGCAACACCAAAAGTATCGCAAGCGCGTTGCCGAACCTACCCCCAATTCCCCCCAGGAGCATTATAATGAGTGAAATTCGCGTAAACGTTATATTTAATTTTGCGGAGGCAAGGGTTAAAAACAGTATAACTTTTTATAACACTTGCCTTCTCAAAATTAAATATGTCGATTACGCCACTACAATGCCATCAATGCAGGCTTTTATAAAGTTGAATGGGAAAAGGAGGTTAAAGGAGTCATTCTTACATTTATTCAGAATGTCGATGGCATAATTTTAATTACCGTTATATCAGTATAACGGGAACACTCTTTAGCGCTTTTAAATTTCAATATTGTAAAGTGAGCATAAAATTTAATGTCCAATTCTTATAAGATAAACCGTTATATGTGAAAAACTTTCTCATATACAAGACTTGTTTTGTTTATAATCAATAAGGTCTAAAATTTCTGAACCAATTTTATTATTTCTTTTGCCATTATGACCTAATTTACTTTGTCTCTGCGTTTGTAATAAAATTTGATAAGACACGGGGCTAAAACTGAAGGCATACTTCATGACTAACATCAGCGAAGCATTGTTTGTAATATCATCACTAAAATATTTCTAGTAATTGCAAGCATGTTCCAATACACATTCATGAACAAATTTAAATTATACATATCAATTTAAAAATTATTAAATATACTTTTATTGATGTTGAAACATTTGATTTGAAAAATTCAATTGAATTACCATTTTGAAAGATCATTACTATAAATACGAGTTAGACTGTAGTTGCAGTTTAGATTCATCCGGTTAAAAAGTTTCTTTATGTTGGACGATACGATATCGTATTTAGCATTATGTGTGTCGTAGTGTAATTCATTATAGTCTGTTAATATAAAACGAGTTAAAATAACTTTTAGTATAACTGAAAAAATGCCATACACGCATAACAACACTAGGTATTACCTTAGTTAGTAATATACCTAATGTTTAGATGTAATTTTTATATTGATTAATTTTTTGCTGTCTTATAAAAAAAATTATAAACATTTTCATTTCATTTCATTCCTGGATTAATCGTTAATTCATCGAATCGATATCGCATCGTCACCGTTGGATATAAAAGTCTCCCTAACAATTACGACACTGAATCTAACCTGCCGTAAAATCACATTCACGCCCAATTGCTTCTCCACACATTGTTCTGCCATCTGCTGTTTATATGGTAAAAGTGATTTATTACTAAAAGAAAATTAGATAGCAATTTTATTAGTTACGAACAATAGCGATAGCAATATCTGTCACACGACTAAGGTATTGTTTTACGTAATTGACGTTTCCTGTAACTATGAAGAAATTTGCCACTTGATTAGAAATTTCGATTTGATTAGATATTGCTTTCATTGCTTGTTTGTTCGCTAAAGAAAGTTGATTAGCTAAAGGAGAAATTATTTTTCGATTTAACTTAGGTATTCTAATCAAGCTTCTTATATACATATTTGTAGTTTAGCAATATCTCACAGTGCTAGTAAAATATATTTTTTTCCGTTAGTCAAAAGTATATGCTGCCTAAATGTGTAAGTAGTAATTACGTAATCCTCTGAAGATAAAAATCAGAATATTGCACAGTATCTATTATAGTATTTATTCTAATATGTTATATTTAATAATTTTGCATATCTAGGTGATTTAACATGTCATAATTTCGATGTACCAGTCAGAAAAATAAGATGACACACCTGCGTTCTGTTTGTACTAGTTCAAGAAAGGTAAGAAGTAATTAGGAGCTGGCATTAGTTTTCTTACCCTCAGTTCATTCCTACTCCCTTTATCTTACACGAAAAACGCCTTATGTTTCTTCTCTATTACACGAAGATTTTATGAATAACAACAATCACCAAGACCAGGTGACTAATTTTTTTACCGTATCCATTATAAAACATCTTTATAATCTGTACACGGAAAGTGCAGCGTGGGCATATGTCCAAATTAGTAGACGCACCTTAATAGGACTGCAGGATCTAAATCACAAAATTGGAGATGTCGTAGATGGTATAATTACAGCAGTGGACTACTTAAATAAAGAAGAACCTTATGAAACATATTCTTATTCATACCACAAACACAAAGGTGGAAAGCGAATGAAAGCATGCCTACAACGCCAGACACATTGCAAGCGCATTGCCGAACCTACTCCCGGACTCTTCCCCGGACTCATCACAGGTATATAGCGCTACTTGATAGCAGTATTATTTAGCTGTGGTTTTTTTTTTTGTAAGGTTGAGTTACTTCACCAGCATCTTCCAAATTTCAAGCTAGATATATCCTGCTGTGCCCAACCTCAATAAAAAACTTTTTTTTTTCATATCACTAAGTCGGCAAACAAGCGTACCTGATGGTAAGCAATTACCGTAGCCTATAGACGCCTGCAACACCAGAAGTATCGCAAGCGCGTTGCCGACCCTACCCCCAATACCCCCCAGGACCTCTGGTCATCTTACTCACCAACAGAAACACAACACTGCTTGAAAGCAGTATTATTTTGCTGTGATCTTCTGTAAGGTCGAGGTACTACCCCAGTCGGGTCCCTATTTTTTGAGCAGGAAATTTCCTGCTGTGCCCTACCTCAGTTAAAATACTAGATACTATACTAGACTTAGTATCTCAATCAAATAACTAGAATTTGATCTCAATACATATCTCGTTTAATAGAACGAAACGACTTTCCATTTCGCATGAGAAAGTAACGTCACGCGTGAACAACTGTCCGTGACGGACACACGGCTGATTGGCGTTAAAATTACTGTATGCTCATGTTTCATGGGTATTACGATGGCGTATCATCTCGTGGTTAATATGCACTAATGGTGTGTAAATATTATCATTGAGCATGATTGAAAGGTGATTTTAGGCCGTAGTTTAATAATGCTCTGTTTTGTTTGTGTTTTGTGATGAATTTACTATATTAACGATATTTGGAAAGTAGTGGAACAAGTTAGTCGAAAGTTAGAAAACTGTATATGTACCTTTCCGTATTTAATCTTTTTTTTAGCTTTATGTCCTATGACCAACAGTTAACTGAAAGTAACTTGTTATTTAGCGACAAAATTACCTTTATATATTTTGATGTACAATAAAAAGTATTCTTTAATTATTATTTTTTGTAGTACTTAAAAAAAGTTTAGATTATTATATAAAATTTTAAATAAAAACAACAAAAAATATAACAACGTTTTCTCTGCAGGCAAAAGGACTTTAGGGCCAGTTTAACTACATAACTGATAAATCACAACTTTTGGGTTCATAGGTTGAAAACAAAAATATTTGGTAGATAAATAGAATTCTATTGAGAACACAATTCAAAATCTAATAAATACATGGATACCTTTTATACGTTAGATAACTTTATAAGCAACCTGGGAAACAGGCTTTTAGTTATTGGTCTGATGATAATTATGCTGCCTGAGCCCCTTTCTTCGATTCATAACAGCCCTTCAAAGTAATCTGCATTGATTCTCTGATGAAATACCTACGTCATCTAAGGACGTTCTTAGAATATGACGTTGTTATATAAATGAGGTGGCATTGTCGCTTGCCCTTTACATCAAATAGGACATTTCAAAGTGATGCTATTAAGTAAGCTTATAAATTGATGATTGAATTGCATTTGCTGACGACGCGACTCAACATAATAAAAAATATCGATACATTTGAAATCGTGAAATTTTGTTTTAATTTTTATTCGCCTCCAAATCTACACTTCTCTACTTAATTGTGTTGTGGCGTTATTTTTTTTTCTTAAAATGTTAAATAATTATGTTTGCTTGCAAACGAAAAATAACCTTCAATTACATCGACAAGTAATACAACGTTACCTACGTTAAAAAAATAAACCAATTACATACGCCTTAATAACACAAAAATTACTCGTCGAATCTTCATCAAAATTAAATGGGGCCACATAACAAACACCAATTTCGATACAAAAAAAGAATCATTAAAATAAGTACACTCAGTAAAAACTCATAAGGTACCACACAAAAAAATACTGTAGTATCGAGGGACTTCACGGACTTCGAGTTGACTTCAAAAAAGGAGGAGGCTCCTTTTTTGAAGTCAGTTTAGAAGCCTTTATTCGTTTTTTTTTAAACCTTTGAAACTGACTTCAAAAAAGGAGAAGGCTCCTTTTTTGAAGTCAGTTTAGAAGCCTTTATTCGTTTTTTTTTAAACCTTTGACCTTCGAAAACCATGTATTTAACTAATACGGGAAACCAAGAAACGCTTCCGCAATATCTATTCAATTATATTATAATCATAACGTAGATTATGTATATGCTATATTTTTTCCTATAGCTAAGTAATGGTACATTATGCCACAGGTGCACTCTAATGTAACATTTTGTACAAAATAATGAATCACGTTTTTCCTTTACATCAAATGTCTTTATGATATCCAATATATTTTATTATCATACAAATTATCTCCATTTTTAATTTTTAATTTTGGTATAAATTCCCGGCATCGGCATGTTTAAGTACGTATATTGCTAATTTGGTTGGTAAATGCCTACCTCTGCTCTGGTAGGAATATTAATGATATAATAATTAAAAAAAAGTCTTATAAAACAACCTACGTTATCCTCAGTCAGTGTATACTTTCATGTTTATTTTTTATGACAATTATTAAGTAATTTACTTCATAATACTTCAATACAGTAAGTATTATTAATTTTTTTTATATAATTATTGTTAACATACTTCCCTGTACGTTAAATTACATAAAACTTTTACGCATAAGGTCGAGGGCCCTCACATTTAAACTTTAAGTAAAGACAGGTTAAGCTAATTAGTTAAATCAAGGTTTCATTCGGGACTTTGTTTTGTTTTTACCCGACTGCCAAGGAAGGGTTATGTTTTTCGCGCGTATCTTGTATGTATGTATGTAATATTCTTAATCACCTCATTTCTCTAGAACCGCTGAACGGATTTGCATAATTGAGATATCGTTAGATTTGTCTTAGCAGCCCAAGTGTTCTTAGATAGGTGACATTAAAAAAAAAAAACATGGCGGCTGTGCGAGGCCATTGTAGTTAATGAAGAAATAATTTTTTTTTTAGAATACTATAGTATGGGTATCAAATTAAAGGGCTCAATACAAGGATTTCAAAAATGTATATTATGATTATTATTACCGTAATAATAATAAAGAAATACAATAAGAAAGTTTAAAAAATGTTGACTTTGCTCTTTCCGTTTTTTACGCAGGCGGGTTTTTTGTTTTCTTTTAATTATATTACTTGTTATCAACTCAAGTTTCTGTTCTGTTCAAATCGGTTGTAATCTGGTACGAACCAGCTTACAACCAATTTACCTACATATTTTTAGTATTCTATTTTATTATAAACTAGCTATGCCCACGACTTCGTCCGCGCGGAATTAAAAAAAATATATATAGTTCAGTTCCTAAGCTACTCCCCCTAAGCCTAAGTTACTCCTTATTACATCACCTATATGCCAGTGGAAGTCCCGTCAAAATCGGTACAGCCGTTTCAGAAATTAGCCGGAACAAACAGACAGACAACAATTGTAGAAAATGTTATTTTGGTATATGTACCGTGAATAAATCCATACGCATTTAGTAAAAAGCGGTTATTTTAATATTACAAACAGACAATTATATTTATTTGTATAGATTATTGTGTAATTTACTAAGAGGAAATGTTTAATAGTTTATTACTTATTGTCAATATCCTAAGATACTTTAGTAATATGGTTACAAAATCTCAAATCACAACTCAAAATAACTTTTAAAAAAAATTAAAAAGTTGCACAAAGTATTTCCTTAATGTTTATAATTATATCTGAAATACATTTATGCAAGTAGCCTTCATTTATTGTACACCATTATAAAATATTAAATACTAGCTGTGCCCACAACGTCGTCCGTGTGGAATAGTAACTTTGCACTTGGCTAGATTATTTATTTTTGTTTTTAACCAACTTCCAAAAAAGGAGGAGGTTCTCAATTCGACACGTATGTTTTTTTTTTATGTATGGAGGAGGTTCTCAATTCGACACGTATGTTTTTTTTTTATGTATGTTAGCTCAGAACTTTTGACTGGGTGGACCGATTTCGATCAATTTTGTTTTAGTTGAAAGGTGTTGCGTGTCATGTGGTCCCATTTTAATTTAATTTAGATCTGACAAGTACTTTTAGAGTTATATCTAATAATGCGTATTTACGTGACTACTTTTTCGTCGACCTACGTTATATTATACCGCATAACTTTTTACTCGGTGTACCGATTTCGATGATTCTTACTTTAATCGAAAGCTAATACTTGTTTTGTAGTCTTGTTTAAATTAGATCGAAAACTGATTACAACTTTTTGAGTAATCTTTAATAGCGCGTATTTACTTGACTATTTTTTCGTCTTATTACGTTGTATTACTTGTCGATGTAATTGAAGTCGGTTTTTTTTCGTTTGTTAGCAAACACAATTATCTTAACTGTTATTTTAATGCCGTGTTGGCGCACGGTCACAGCACAAACATTAGTATTGGCCAATGCAGGCCATACAGATGCTTGCCGTGGTCTGGGTGTTTGTGCAGTCTTTGTGGGTCTCCCCGCCGTGCCTCGGAGAGCACATTTAGCCGTCAGTCCTTGTTGTTATCATGTAGACCTGATAGCGGTTGTTACTCATTGTAGGGAATATATCTGCCAAACGGCATTGGAGCAGCATGTTGGATTGAGCTCTGATCCTTCTCCTACATGGGGAAAGAGGACTATGCCCAGCAGTGGAATGTTACAGGCTGAAGCGACTGTTATTTTAAGTACGCAATAAAGTAATAAATAAATGAATGCATACATACATACTAACGTATGTATATACATTATGTTAGTGTTACAGGCATAAGATCAGTAGGCCATTTGGCGATGCAATTTTAATGACTGTATAATGATGTTCTATTACACAATTCATATGCAACATTATGTTTAAACCGCTATGAATGAAATCGTGCAGTGCAATGTTGATGTATTAATAATTTTGTGTTAAAGAATTGCAGTACAGTTAGTTAAAATCAAAGTAAAAATGGAAGTTTTTATTTCACGACTAGCGACCTCTGTCCGTTCTATATCTTTTGCACGATAAGTAATCAACAACATAATTATCATAATTATACTAAAACCTTCTCCGAAACACGCTGCATCTTATAGTATAAGTGTATTATTTCGATCAGTTAAGTAGTTTTCGTAGTTTAACCGAAACCAAAACCGGCTCTCCATTTATTATGGTATTTTAAAGAGTAACTGCGGAGTTTTTTTAACAATTGTTCTTAATTTTAATTTACAAAATGACGATTCAAAAGTGCTTGTTAAGCCTTATTCACCATCGTCTTCCTGCCCTTATCCCACTTATGTAGGGTCGGCACAACATGTTTTCCTCTTCCATTCCTCTCTATTATTCGTCACTTCAGCGCTTACTCTTTTCTTTCTTATTGAATACGATTAAAGTAATTTTTTATTTTGAATTTAGTAAAGCTTTTACTGTAGCCGTTGCAAAACCGAATCGAAATATATATGGTTTGAATATGGCCGTTTGCATTTATGTCGAATTCACAAGACAAGTTATATTGAATTTTTATTATCATAGTAAGTGTTATTTTTAAAAACAGTTGCGTCTATTTCTCAATATATAACAGAAATTTTCGATGACATTAAAACTTTACAATCTCTGAGATTTTTGTTCAATGTTATTTCATCAATATAATAAATAACAATTGATGGTTATTTAAAAAATTTAACGACTTATTCAAAAAACAGTCTTTTAATTTTATTTATGTCATTAAAAACATCGATTTATTAAACATTAATCATTGATAGGGTTTTCACAATATCAGAGTTTGAATCACGAAGAAGCTATAAAACATTGCGTTAATGGCAGTTATCGTTTAACCTCTTGCATTTATATATTTAGTTAGTAAGCTTATGGCAAAACCATTGTTTTCTTCTTTGACCTCTATTGCTTATACACCTTACCCAATGCCCAAATAAATACCAAGTAAAGACGATATTAAAAGGTACTTTATTCAAATACATTTTTATGCAATTGCTCCAAGGACGTACGCTTAGTGTGCAACGTTTTCGTTTTCCATCACTGGTACATAAAGTATTTTGAAATTAATTTAGCACGTGAAATATTAGTGATGCTGATCTGGTTTAAGATTCAGAGACCTTTGGAGACCTTTTAAAAGTGAAGTTGAAAAGGGATTATGAGCATAATAAGAATTATATTCTTCATTGCACACAAACTAAGAAAGTAATAATAGTAGTAACAAACAAATAAGAAAGGAGAAGTGGAGATGTTATCGATAGAAGAGTGGTCTTCTTCAGATAACCTTTGGGTATAGGATATATTATATAGAAGCGTAAATATATTTAATACATATAGTTCGGAAAACAACTTGCAAGAAACTACATAGTTGTATTTTAGAGAGATTTATATTTAATAAAAAATATACGAATAAGGACCGATATAAAAAAGAAATTGTATAAACTTTTATTCTTATAATTAAATTAATGACTTAAAAGTTTCAAGGTAAATACTAATTTAAAAAATAAATTTAGATTACTTTTATGAACAAGATATAAATAATATAAATATATTAAAAATAAAGCTTAAGTAAACCTTGGAGTTTGGAGGACTCCATTTTCTTTTGTTACGGGGTAGGACAGGGCGATGTAATATCACCGAAACTGTTTATCAGCGCACTGGAGGATGTCTTAACGACCTTGGATTAAGCGGACGAGGCATTCACGTAAACGGCGAATACATCTCTCACCTTCGTTTCGCCGACGATATCGTCATCTTTGCGGAGATGTTGGAGAAGCTGAGCCAAATGCTAGGCGGCCTAAATGAGTCCTTCCTACGAGGCTGTCTCGGTATGAACTTGGATAAAACGAAGGTTATATTTAATAAACAAGTCATACCGAGACCCCTATTGGTCAATGGCACCCTTCTCGAAGTTGCTCACGATTATGTCTAACTGGGTCATACAATTCGACTAAGCCGAAAGAACTCCAAGAAGGAAGTCGATAGAAGGATTCAATTGAACTGGGCGGCGTTTAGCAGGCTTAGCCTAGTCTTCACTTCGAAGATTCTGCAATGCTTGAGCTCAAAATTATTCGAACAATTCGTCCTGTCTGTTTTGGCATACGGTGGCGAGACGTGGACACAGACGAAAGGACAGTCCTAAGGTCCAAAATCACTCAACGTGCATTAGAACGGGCTATGCTTATGGTCTCTCTCAAAAATAGGATCAGAAATGAGACTATCTGCGAGAGAACAAAAGTAACTGACATAACCCGTAGAATAAGCAAGTTGAAGTGGCAGTGGGCTGGTCACCTGTGTCGAAGGACCAATGACAGTTGGGGCAGACGTGTTCTGGACTGGAGACCGCGTGATGGCAAACGCAGTGTGGGACGCCGTCCGGCCCCCTGGACCGACGAAAGTTGTAAGATCGCCGGTGGGGACTCGATGAGGATTGCGGAGAACAAGGAAGTTTGGCGCGAACTTGGGGAGGCCTACATACAGCAGTGGACTGCGATAGGCTGAAGCGAGGCAGGGAACATTTTTATTATAGTTGTTAATTAAAACCAGAATAATTATTTAACAATATTTTTAAATCATTAAATGAAAAAAATGCATTTATTAGTCTTGGAAAGCAAAATAATGATTTAAAAAAACGTCCAAATTAAATAATTATAAGTTAAAAAATTAAGCGTTCACTATTTTTTAGAATTTAAAATAACAATTAAAATATTATTTTATAAGTATTATTTTATATGTAGTAGTATTATAAAGTTTTTTTTGTATAATTTGATCAGAGTTATGAAATAAAACAATAAAACAAGCGAACAATTTCACACAGGAAAAAGCGAGAAAGAAATTTATAACTTAAAATATAATATGTTTGTTGTATATCACTAAATCAACAATAAATAACATATTTTACATCGTCATACTTTCTAAACAGGATTGATCTGTTATTCTGTAACAATAAAAATAATGTTTCTTTAGTTATTAATGTTGATAACTGACATTAATTACGCGATTCTCAGTTTCTAATTGACTTACTCGTTGCACAGTGTAATTGTTAAAATAAATAAGTTTCCATAGAGGTATAGTGGTCACGATTTTAATATATGACAGCGGTCAGGACATCACTTGCCATTAACCATAATATTTTTTTTTTACATAAAAAAATAATAATAAATCTTAATGGTACAAAATCTCTAAGTATAACGTAACGTAATAAGCTTTCTACTTTTACACTACGACTATTTTAATAACAGACCACTTACAAAAATATACAGCATTAAATTATCTATACATTCGTCATCATCATCATCAATTTAGGTATTTGCATATCGCAGTTCACTGCTGGACATAGGCCTCACCAAGGTCGCGTCAGGCATCTCAGTTATCGCAAGCGCGTTGCCGACACCATCCCCAATCCCCCCAGCAGCTCTGGTCACCTTACTCACCAACAAGAACACAACACTGCTTGAAAGCTGTATTATTTAGCTGTGATCTACTGTAAGGTCGAGGTACTACCCCAGTCGGGCTGCTCCATATTTTGAGCAGGAAATTTCCTGCTGTGCCCTACCTCAGTTAAAAGGCTTCTGTATATTCTATTCAAGTAACACTGAAATCGAAGGAGAATTCGATATTTTTAATTGCGATCATGCATTTATAAATTGCATAATTCTTATTTTATTTTATTTTTACTAGTAACTCGCGGAATTTATGCATCATGATCAGTTCGGACAATACTAAGTCAATCATATTTATTAGCTATGTTACATGCTCATCAAATTAATGCTATAATTAATTGACTGTTAATTAAAATTTACTTTTAATTGCTTTTATACGTATTGCACATATTTAAAGATTTTGAAAGTTAATACTAAATAGTTTTGAAGAGCATTGAATATCCGCTACGATTAGTATCGTTCATTGGTGCCTCCCTCAGAATTAAATATACAACAGAAATGGCATAACATATACGTGGATTATCAATACTCGTGACATGTTTTTCAGGTGTGTAATACCAACAGGGTACCTACCGCACTTCTTAAACTCCAGGCTATGGGACACTCAGACTCACTTAGCTACTCAAACTAACCATGACATTATTTGTTACCTTGACATCTGTAACCATATTTTTTTAAAGATTTAGATAGATCTATAGAGAACGAGAAAACTTGAAGATTTTTTAAACACATTCTTTTCTAAATTTTACTTTATATCAAGAAACAAACATTTATAGTACTTCTATTTTGTTTTTGTTCTTAGACGTAACCTTTTTACTTTAAGGCTAAACGTACTTAATCTTATTCTAACTCGAACTTAATAAAAATTTATAAATTATGAACCGAAATTAAAATTAAATTTTATTGATGGATGTATATAAATGTTCGTACATATAAGTTTATGTGATCATGCCGTAGTAACAAAAAATATACATCAATCCCAACTTTCGTATTTAAAGTAGTAGAAATATAAAACATCCTAAAATGAAAGCCGTCTAGTACATATTATATATTGGCGGTTTATAGAACACTAGATTTTTCTCAACAATTAAAGCTAACTAAATTAACTGAGGTAGGACACAGCAGGAAATATCCTGCTCAAAATCTGGAGCAGTCCGACTGGGGAAGTATCTTGACCTTACAGAAGATCAGAGCTTTAGACCAGTGTTGTGTTCCTGAGATGAATAAGATGACCAGAGCTCCCAAGGGAGATTGGGAGTAGAGTCGGCAACGTGATTGCGACTACGGTAATCGCTTACCATCAAGTGAGCCGCACGCTTGTTTGCCGGTCTAGTTGTATATAAAAAAAAAAAAAAAACAATAGTATGTTAAACATAGACACACGGTTGTATGCTACTGAATCTACCAACTGAATACCTGACTTTCAAGTAACCACCGGCAGTTGAAAATTACACCCAGACTTATGACGGCAATCCTGGAGCAGAACTAACCAAAATATATAAATCACCACTAAAATACACAAAAGAAGTTTAGTCATTCGTTAGAACTGATGGCTTTCAATAGTAACCCAAAATCTTACTTTCTTTCTTTCAAAAGAAGACATTACTTTGTGAAACACACTTGCTCCGTCTCATGTCAGGGAAACAGTCTTAAAAGCGGGAGACGCAACGGAAAAGCTGAAACGACTAAACGGCACAAATATTCGTCACAATTACATGCATCTTTGTGCCTGCGATTCAACGGGGAAATGCTGCCAGCATTCTTGGCACAATTCCACGCGGACATGATTTGTACCAAAACTATCTGTAAATATTTAGTTCTTAAGTTGTGACTTATATATGTACAATGTTTAATAAGCCTTTGTGAAATAGTTATCTCAAATGTCTAAATCAAGCTCAGACGTTGATCAAGTTTGACCATGACTACGTAACGGTTTGATGTAATTCCATAGTCCGCGCGTTCGCTGTTAAGTACTTACTGTACGTGTCGGTAATCAGACAAGGCCGGCGCTTTCGAAACTATGACGTTTGATCCTGTACGAAAATGTTTTAGCGTCAGTCATCTTTGTAATTTTTATGGTATTTTATTTTATTATACTCGTAAGTGCTTGTATAGATAGATAATGCAATACTGAAAATTGAAAAAAAAATCCAAGCATAAGTAGCGAAATAAACCTACAACTTCAACTGCTACTGCTTCCAATTAACATTATCCAGTTAATATTATTTAATATTCGATAATGTCGCGATAGACATCATGACCTTTCTATGAGGTCATTGACCTCATAAGATATTTTACAAATAACTTAAGCTATTGTCCTTAATACTGGGTAAAGGAGTGGTATTTTTAAATTCAAAGTCATTATACACAAAAATTCAAATTGCACACTATGAAAATAACATTAATCAGGACAGGGATGTATCTATACCTATGCCGAAATCACCATGATTAAATATACGGAAAGGATACATTTTAGGAAAGATTTGCCTTACTCCAATCAAGTTGTGTTAACATGTGCAAAAAATATTTAAGTCATGTGCCTAGCTTTTTATGTACGAATAGATTATAAGTGTTAAAGCCCTTCAAGTTTATTAAGAGCTACAAAATGTAAATTACATAACCACAATTTGAGTAACGATATTTTGATATTTTTTTTAATAATATTTGGCCTGAGATCTTGACCAGTTTTATGCTTCTAGGTCAACGGGAAGTACTCGCAAAAATTAAAACGCGTGGAGCGCTAAAAAACTTTTCAATCATAATTCGGTGATCGATCCGTAACATCATAATGATCTGAATATTTTGTTTACTTCATTTTATTTTATTCGGAAAACAAATAATTATCATAATACTTATTGAATAAAAAATTTACGAACAACATAGATCAAGTTTCCAGTAGGTAAATAAAATAAAGTGACAATGTAATAAAAACCGTTCGCGAATAAGCAATAAAATGCTAGATATTCTTTTTTTTAAAAAAAAAAAGAGGCACGGGCTCATAGCCCATGGATGTGGTACAATAAAAAAATAAAATCAAAATAGAATAGATAATAATTAAAATAGAAATATAAAAAATAATAAAATAAAGACGAATAAGTAAAAACTGTGGTTACGGCACTAAAGAATGTAGCCACTCCCTCTCTTCCCGTGGGTGTCGTAAGAAGCGACTAAGGGATAACACAGTTCCACTACCACCCTGGAACTTAAAAAGCCGACGGATGGCGGGATAACCATCCATGCTGGCTTTGAAATGCACAGGCCAAAGATGGGCAGCAGCGTCTTCGGTGCGACAAAGCCAGCCCTGCGGTCACCAACCCGCCTGCCCAGCGTGGTGACTATGGGCAAAACACATGAGTTCGCGTCATAATGTCGGGTGCGAACTTGTGGAGGCCTATGTCCAACAGTGGACTGTGATAGGCTGTAGTGGTGGTAAGTAAAAACTTCAAACAAAAATAACAACTGAAAGAACCCAGTTTACTGTTAAGCTAATAATTACATTATGTGTAGTATTTTTATTATGACCAATTTTCAAGTTATACGCTTCAGCCTGTAATATCCCACTGCTGAGCATAGGCCTCTTTCCCCATGTAGGAGAAGGATCAGAGCGTAATCCACTACGCTGCTCCTATGTGGGTTGGCGGTAGGGAATGCAATCCAGCACCCAAAAGACAATCCGCAAATCCGCAAGATTGAGACCATTAATCCCGCGGATCTGCAAGATTTGCAGGATTGTACAATATTTTAGAATTATTAGTCCACAAAATTATTTTCGAAGTCATTAAATGAATCAATATAATTTACTTAGAAGAAACAAATAGTATAATTATATTTTGATCAGAAATAATGACAAAAACTAAATTATTTTATGTGAATTAGTGTGAAAAAAAAATTATACTACGTTTCGTTTTTCGTCGATTTTTTGATAAAAAAAAGCGAAAACTGTCCTTTCGAGTACCGACTGCCGACTTGCGCTAATCTAAAATTGATTGATTTGTAGGTACTTTTAAAAAAATATATAACTAGGTAGACAAACAAGCGTACTGCTCACCTGATGGTAAGCAATTACCGTAGCTTATAAACGTCTGCAACAACAGAAGCATCACAAGCGCGTCGTCGAGCTTATACCCAATTCCCTCCAGGAGCTCTGGTCACCTTACTCACCAACCCGAACACAACACTGTTTGAAAGCAGTATTATTTAGCTGTGATCTTCTGTAAGGTCGAGGTACCAGTCGGGCTGCTCCATATTTGAGCAGTCAATTTTCTGCTGTGCCCTATCATAATTATCATTGTTTCACTCACACTCATACATAAAATACATCCATCCTACTTTGTCAAATGACCGATAAATAGTAAAAAACCAAGTAATTTGTATACTACGTACACCAGTATACAAATTACTTGGTAAAATTCATTACATAGAGATTCACCGAAGCTTCTTGACGACTGTTTGGTTTTTGCCTGATTTGAATTTCTTTTTATTGAAGGGTAAACAATAAAAACAAAATGATTCGACCAATAAATTAAGTCAATCGACCTGAAGGTATAATTATGGTATTTTTGCGCGTAGTATCCTTGCTTTACGAAACTACATACTACAAGTCATGAAATAATGGTACAAATAGCATAATTATACTACGAAATCCAACACTTTTCGTGCCGTACACATTGTTATACGAATTCAGGCTGGAAAAAATAAAATCTTGCAAATCTTGCGGATCCCGCAGGTGTAATCCCGCATTTGTAATCCCGCTAATTTTATGCGGGATCCCGCATTTGCGGGATTGCGGATCCGCGGGATTGCATTCCCTAGTTGGCGGATAACCATACAGGTTTGTATTTTAATAAAAAGTATACCGGAATTTAAATATATAAATTAAATTAACCTGAAATTGAAACGTGTTTTAAGACTATGTCAGGACGTCCGGTCAGGTTTCGTAAAAGTTATTCTCTTAAGGTAAAGGGAATGTAAGTTTTGGATGCGGTAGTTAATAAGATTGCGGTACAATTCTTAAAGTAGCACACACACTACACACACTGCAGTCCACTTTTATCAGAATAAGCTAAATAACATTTTAATAATTTGAAATGACCTTTATATTTTTAATCTCTTGCATATTTCACATCACAGTACTAATCTGTAAGCAGTTTTAAATATCAGTACATATTATATTACTTTTTATTACTAAAAATCATATCCATATCAATCGCCAAGGTATGGTAAAACCATAATAAAACATATAAACATAAAATTTAGCGGCTAAAAGTCACATAGTTCAAATTATATAAGTACACAGTTGAGGAGTTTTATTTTAATCTAGTTTTTATGTCGCCATAAAGGTTACAGAGATCAACATCAAACCTCAATAATATGTTTTTAAACCAATAATCTTTGTGAACTGGATTTGTGCTAAGCGGACTATAAAATTAAAATAAGTATTAAATGGTTTAATATTTCTACGTTTCTCAGTACTCTAACGATTGGTTATGAAGGATAAAATGATAATATGTTCAATGAACTCTATAGTTGTAAAATAGGCATGGTTATTAAGAGTGATTAAACGTACCTCGTAAACGTATTAAGTTAATTACATTTTGTTTTACGTTATTTATTTTTCTCCTCCTTAATATGTCACACTTCTATCCGCTGCTACTGTATCGTGTCCTGTACCCAAAGGTTATCTGGAAGAAATCGTTCCTTAGCGATAAGATCGCCTTTGTACATCTTTTATTGTATTTTTCTTTATATGTGTCTGTATTTCGGTGTACATTAAGAATAAATACATAAATAAATACTTCTCTACCTCACACAACTCTCAGATCAATTTCAAGCGACTAACATTTTGTATTAATATGTAATATCAATTCGCTCCGGATGTCGACAGACTGGCAATCATACAGTTTTCCAGTCTCACATAGATTTTGTTAAATAATATTGAAGTAGGGCACAACTTCAACATTGGGGATAATTTTGGGGAATTACTTCAGCATTTGAGAAGATTACCTACATCTAAATTATACTGCTTTAAAATTAAATTCAATATCAAGAGAAGATATAAAGAAATATCTCAAAATATATTAGTTGTAGATAAAATGTAGAGTGACGTTTCTAGCTCTATAAACTATACGCTATTACACAATTACAAATTATTACATAATTACCATATATAAATGGTAATAATCGCAGTGTAAACACGAGAAGGAACAACAAAATTGTAACTCCAAGTTTCCGACTGCGCAAAGTAAACGTCTCCTTTCTGGGTTATGGTATTCGCATGTATAATAAAATCCCACAAACAATTTTGGAATTGTCTCAAAAGTTTTTATTAAAAAGAGATTAATGGATAAAGCGTATTATTCCGTGCGGGATTACATGGTTGATAAAGATGTGTGGACTTAGACAAAATTAGTAATATCGTGCATGAAATACACGCTGTATTTCATGCACGATATTACTAATTTTGTACTAAATTACAGTTTACACATTATTTTCAAAACTGCGGAGTTTCTTGCCGATTCTTCTCTGCAGAATCTACATTCCGAATCGGTGGTAGCTTCACTTTAAAAAAAAACTCTTAAAAAACTTAATAATTAATGACCTTTTTAAATTTTGTAAAATGACGATTCGAAAGTACTTATGGGGCCTATTTGAATAAAGTTATTTTTGATTTTGATTTTTTGATACGCATTTGTCGTAAATATTCTTTTTCGAATTGCAACTATATTTGGCAAATGACTGGACAGAAATGCTAGCACAGTATCGAAAGTTACGTTGGTAATAAGGGATCGTCCTTTAATCTAATGATATGTGTTGATATGCTTTGTAGTTTAAGCTAAACCCCGTACATAAAAATTCCGTGTCTTTTCCCTACATATTATAAAACAAAGTCTCTTCCCGCTGTCTGTCTGTCTGTCTGTATATATGCTTAGATCTTTAAAACTACGCAACGGATTTTAATGCGGTTTTCTTTAGTAAATAGAGTGATTCCAGAGGAAGGTTTATATGTATAGTACATGCATAATATAGTAGAGGAACACTGATAGTTTTAAAGTTTTCTAATGTGATGTCGTAAATTAACACATTTTTGTGCGCTTAGATGGCAAATATTTATTTTATATTTTATACTAGCTGACCTGGCGAACTTCGTACCGCCTAACAGACGATTCTTTTTTTTAAATAAGTACTTATTCTGCTATTCGGGACACTGGGTCAGCTAATTAATATTTATACGATACTAACGTCACTCAATTGTTTTGCTTTCTCGGAACACCTCCACTAACACTTAAACTTTATGGTATGGTAACTTTTAAGTATTATTACGAATATTTTGTATGGGAATATAGAAAAGTGTTGTTTTAGACTTTTTCAGGATTTTTTAAAAATTTTCTCTCCGTAAGAACCAGCCTCGTACTTCAAGGAATTTTATAAAAAAGAATTAGCGAAATCGGTTCAGCCGCTCTCGAGATTTGCGCTTAGCAACACATTTAGTAATAGAGATAGAGATTTAGTATCAGCATTGCACCCGTGCGAAGCTGGAGCGGGTCGCTAGTTTATTTATAAAAACAAGTAAAATTTAAATAAGTTTTTGAAACTTAAGCATTGTGTTAACTATTTATGCTGACATTTAGGTTTCGAGGTATTTGTTTGGTTTAGAAATTGCGCGTTCAACGTAAAATAAATAGGTGATATATCATTATAGACCCATCTCCTTCCTCGTGATATTTCGTGATTTTTATCCAAACCCCTCACTTTGAGTATTACGGTAACCTAATGGTATAACATAAACTTGTCAAACTGCTCTAGCTATGTAGGAACCGTTTTTGATTACGTAATAGTATAATTATTGGTTAGACCATATTTAACTAATGGTTTCTTTCCTTTAATTACAAAATTGGTATACCCTAACCTAAACGTTTTGCTTGTTACCTATTACTTACTGTGTTAAGATAAAAAATCGTCTTAATTTATGTATATGATTAAAGTATAGCTGACTTAGAGATACCATACCATACATTGGTCCAAAGTGGTTCCCAAAGAAACTGTATACCACCATTATGAAAAAGGATATTTTCATTTATATTTTAAGGACAGTTGAATTGACAAACTGATATAATAGTAGAGGAGACGTGAAACATCGACCTTCACCGATCTGATAACTCAATGAGACATATTTTTTATCAAATATAATTTATAAATAAATATGCCTATGATAACTTGCCTATCGAAAAGTGGTCGTAGCTATTATTATTATTTTTTTTTTAGTTTTTGTAGTCAAGCCTATATGATTGGTTTTGTAATTACAATTTCTTACCTATGATTGATTAGATTCGAACAGATCGATTAAAAATATGTCTCATCGAGTTATCAGATCGGTGAAGGTCGCTCTTCCACGTCTCTTAGACCATAAACATCTATCACCTTTAAAGTTGTGAAAATAATATATCTCCTCTACTCTAATACAAAACATGTTCAGAAACCAGATAAAGAACAATTTCATAATTTTTACAACCAAATAAATATCAACTAATTAAGCTACTAAAAACAAGACAAGTAAACATTAATTATCTGGTAATCAATATAATTTTTGCGAAACGTGTATGAAAGTAGACGCGAATTCTTCGCGTGATGAACAAACACGCAACGCCAACACAAAACAACGTATAATAAACTTTCATGTGTATAAAATAGATTTGGAATTAGAACTAACAACTAAAAGCCTTGTAAAATGTACAAGGCTTCATGTTGTTAATTTTAATAATTGTGTTTTCTTGCAAACTAAAAAAAATAGACTTCAATTACATCGACCAGTAATACAACGTAGATAATATACGCATTATTAGAGATTACTCAAAAAGTACTTGTCTGATCTCAATTAGATTTAAATGGGACTAGATGACCAGCTTTCGATTAAAAAAAGAATCATCGAAATCGGTCCACCTCGTAAAAAATTCTGAGGTAACCTACACAAAATAATATAGTCGAATATAGAACCTCCTCCTTTTTTTGAAGTCGGTTAAAAATAAGTAATGTTCTAGACACCAGCGAAACGTAGATGCCCAATGCCAAAGTAAACTAAATAACGACCAATATCAAACTAAACAGGACGGCATTAGCCTTGATGTAATTGTAATTAGGTAATTTTAAGTCGTTATAAAGCTTTTTTGCAAGTATTTTTAGATTACTCTATCAATTTATAAAAATATTTTAACATTATCATTGGACCAATTTTGCGTATTACAGGCTGGCTTAAATCAGGCAGATTTAAATCTTAGCGTCGATTAGAGGATCGCTTTGTATGTTACCATACTCGTAGATGCATTACGATTCTGACCCAAGCTTTTTTTTTTAGAAAACAGTGTCACTTTAATTTATATTTAAAAAAACTACATTCTTACAAAACAACTTAACAATACTGCACTAGTCTGCTGTCATGCGATAGCGTTCGCACATTCCGAAAAGCCAATCGTGTCCATAATTTCATACCAAAGGTCGTCGGTAAGTGACCGGTCCGGTTTTGCTCTGGTTCAGTTTCTTTAATCGTTTAAGTTTTGGACAAACAGGTGATGAGTCATCTGTGTCTGCTGGTGAGGCTGCCACCTCTATGCGCAGGCTAACTCGATTTTCGATTCGGGTTCCTCCCTAGTAATTGGGTTCTGTTTTGAGGCGCAGAACATTTGCCCTCTGCCCTGCTTCCTTTGCAGTCAACAACCTAAGTTGGCAGTCGCACGGCGTAGTGGCTGTATAATTAAGGTCCAGAGTGAGCGATGGGTACGTGGATGACACGAACTGGCTGAGATTCTGCTTGGGTTCGTATCCAATCACTAAGACCGCAGAAAGCTACTCGACATTTAATAGAAACTCTGACTCACTTATTAGAGCTCCCTCGGACGCTTTACCTTAACTTCCCACCCCCATCATAACGAGAACATTTTAGTAAATGTAAAATAAAAATAACAAATAGCCTTTAAAATAACAGTAAGTTTTTTTTTTTTTTTTTTGCTTATTCTGAAGATTAAATCGTTCGGTGAAAGTAAAACGCGAATGTACTAAATATGGTGAGCAGGCATATTATGAATAATTATTATTACGGTAATTTATTACATCTTGCGGTTTTCTCTGTGTTATTACGTTATTATAAAAATAAATCATAAAATAAATTTAACTTGTTTTTGTAAATAAAATTATGAAACTTCTAAGCCTTTACTTTCGACCTACCGATTTATACTGTGTGTTAACGTTTTTTTAACGTATCTATATATGTATACAAAATATTGAAAATTCTCATAAAACTCGATGTCGCCTCCATCATGTTACTATTTCGAACATCATTGTAGTGTGATGCGATACGGTCAAGGCTAGCTGACGTCTACAGTAGGGTTGTCGACCGTGACTATTACAATTATTATAATATGTTGATGAATAAGAAACAAACCTTTACAGTACGCAAAACATTTTTCCATTTTTTCATTCTTTTTTCTTATATTTATTTACAGATATAATATTTCAATATTATAATATTTATTTTTGAATGCTCATTCAAGTTAATTTTACTATTACCTACTTGATAATTTTTTTATAAATAAATTAACTTAATAACATAAATAAAATTAAGTTAAAGACTATAATTTCTTATAAGCAAGAAATTTATTTTGTGACTTATTTCATAATTAAAAATGTGTTATGGTAAGTTTATTGCCGAGAACTCTGACATCGCTCTATCTCATCTAGATACTGAGTTCGTTTTGAAACAGGTAATTTGTAGTAGGTATATCAATACATTTTACTCACGACGTCTGATCGACACCTTTCTAATTTCATCGTTGCTGTTTTTGTTTTGACTTTCTTTGGCACGTTTTTCGTGTCAGACTTAAAGATGTTAGAAGTTTAAGTTTTATATTTCATGTGTTAGATCTCTTAATAGCCTGATTATCTGCATGTAGTGTTAGCTTTTGAAGGATTTTGCATAGTCTCAAAGTATTAATCTGGTTTATGAACTTTATTTCTTATAAGAATAATGCAATTCACTTTCATATTAAGATTATTATTAAAGAATTATGTATGTTTTCTATGTGAATGAACTCACCTCAATCTTACAAAAGTTCACAACTAGTATTTATTTATTGATTTATGCTTTAATGCACAATAGAACATTGAATTGTACAAGATTCTATCAAGACTCCAACTCCACCATACACAAACAGTCAACCTGAGAACTTACATGTAAAATTGGAATAGAGTAAATACATTTTTTTATTTAACTAGGTCGGTAAACAAGCGTACGACTCAAGTGATTACCGTAGCTTATAGACGTCTGCAATACCAGAAGCATCGCAAGCGTGTTGCCGACCCTATCCACAATTCCCTCCAGGAGCTCTGGTCACTTTACTCACCAACAGGAGCACAACACTGCTTGAAAACAGTATTATTTAGCTGTGATCTTCTCTAAGGTCGAGGTACTTCTCCAGTCGGGCTGCTCCATATTTTGAGGAGAAAATTTACCTCAGTTACCTACATCTTCATATTTTGAGCAGGAAATTTTCTTCTGTGCCCAACCTCAGTTATATAGACACCGTCATATATAGACACCGTCAAAAGAAGAGTTATATCAGCAAGTTTTATTAGCAAAATAACAATAGCGTTGCAGTAATTTGAACTCTCAAATCTCAAACATGAAAAGAACTTATCAAAACTGCGTTTGCCCGTTCATCTAAATCTGTTGATTCTACTCTCACCAATTAAATATATATTAGGAAGCTCAAGTTACGTGTCAAGGTACATAAAAGGAAAAGAAATCAACTCCGTAATTGCAATGGCGTAATTGTAAGTATAGACGAACATTGAAATAAAATTTGATTGAATTACGTACCTTACGTACTACTTTACGTTACTTTACGTTTTACGTTACTTTACGTACCTATTATATTTGTAATATGTATAAGTTTTTTATATACACATTATACTATAAATCTAGCTGAATTTGAATCGAACTTAACAACTACAGAGTTTTGTATGTACTAACTTATAACTTAGACCAATAAAAAATAAAGAAAATTGACACTTTTTTTGAAACTTAATTTGGGTTGTCTAGAAGAAATAAGTAATTAGCCATATGTCCGCCTACGGTATTACACAATCTGTACTATCTTTAAACATTGCTTAAAATATATGTGTCATGTAAAAAGTAGAGACCAATAAAGTAAATATATAACAGGCCACATAGAACCTATTTCCTTTTAATCCATTCATGATTCAGCCTGTAATATCCCACTGTTGAACGGCTTAGGCCTCTTGTAGGGGAATTTTCAATCAATTAATTACAACTTTTACTTTCACCATTGCGATAAATTGGAATTTGATGTTTACAAAGAAAATTACACAAAACTTTGATACCGTCACACAAAACGTCACACGTCAAATAGCGTTAACTGCAGCTGATGAAACCGGCCTAAGAACGGTTAGTCACAAATAAAAATATTAGTCACAACTTGCGGTAACTAAAAATGATCGTTACCACGGGTAAAACCACTTAGTTACGAAACTTGGGTCTTCTTTCGTATTCGGCAAACATTAAAACTAAGCAATATATCACGTACATATAGATTTCTAAAAAGAACGAACTCAACCTCTGAGTCAAACTAGCATTGAAGTGACCTTTGACCTCTTAAATATTGACGTTTACTTACTTTCGAAATTTCTTTAAAGCTTATTCACGACTTAATTATGTGGTAACGATTATTTTAATACATATTTTAATAGACGTATTAATAAATTAGCTATTGCGAAAATTGTGATTGATCGCGGCGTGTAATACTAAAGTTTAAAATAATTGGTCACAGATTATGTACAGATTAGTTTTTATAAAGAGTTTCATATGATTTCTTTATGTATATTATATTTTTATTTTCACTTGTTATTCCTAAATTCTAATGAAGTAATGATTATGTGGAAAATAAATTTTGATATTTTTGGTACACTATTTTTGTCGACATTATAGCAGTCCCATGCAAGCTCTTCTTCTCGTTTTTGATGATTTTCAGATTGCTTTTGATTTCTTCTACTGTATGTAATAAATTTTATTATCAAAGCATTGAAAAAGTAAAATTAAAAACTAATAATACGTACATATTATGTTTGTGGACTTATAATAGTTTTAATTATTATTATTATTGACGGTTTTAAAAACTTTGCTGTATTTCTTGCCGATTTTGTTCATTTAACTAGTTACGTGTGGTTGTAAATGAACTTCATATTAAAATGAACGACTTAATATTTCATAGGCAATAGGCATAAAGTACGATTATAAACGATATGTATATTAATTCTCAATTAATATTTAACATAGAAGCACTCATTAGCAGAACAGTTTCTGAGTACATTGAGTAATTGCACATAATAATTAGTTATGCCATTAATAATTAATTACTAAAAATACGTAATTATATAAAATTGAAAGGAATGTGGCACCAGCTAGTAGTTTGAACCCTGTTTATGACAATTTTTTGTACATAAAAAATAGATGTTTGTCGCTCATTTATGTTTTTCATAACTCCGACAAAGTATATATCATTAATTTATATATTTATTGCGGAAATTTAATACGAAAATTGCTAGATTTAAACTGGATATCGACTGTCTTACTAACAAATTATTCTTTTACTATCACGTATGTGCTTGATCGTATGTGAACTCAGTCCATTGATCAGCCAGTAAATCGATTTAAAATAATTACGTTTTCAACATAACAAGGTAATGCAGTAGCATAATAATTAAATCATGTAAAGATTGAACATAAAACCTTCAAAATCATTACAGTCATGCAAATTGATTGTTCATATTTACTTTATAATTTTTAGGAACCCTTCTCACGCCCTTTCGCAACAGTCACGGTGGTTACACCACCTAAATATTATTAAAGATTTTACGTATTATTAAAATTTATGTGATGTTTAATAAATATCGTGTCTAATTAAAAATAATATTGTTTCGAACGATGTTATTACAGCGAATCTTATAAATATTGTCTTGTATAATCTATAAGAGATTTCCACCCATAAAGATTGTCTTGTATAATCTATACATATAAAAGAGATTTCCACCCATATATTGACTCATCACGATATCTCTGGAACCAAAAGGCGTTGAGACTTGAAATTTGGTAGGAATATTCCTTTCGCCGAGTAGAGGTCAGCTAAGGACGGATTTTACGAAATTCCACCCCCAAGAGGGGATTGCGGGGGTTAATAACATATATGGCAAAACAACGTTTGCAGGGTCAGCTAGTATGGTATAAAACTGACTGACTTAAACTAATTTAAATTAATTGACGAGCCGTAAACTTTTTTTGCTGTCCTAGTGATAAAAAATAAAGGTCTACCAGTATTAGATAGAACGCCTGTGTTCGCAATTTTGTCATAATTATTTCCTTGTAGTTAAAGATTCTTCCTTGTAAACGCAAGCTATAATTGAACAATTAACCTTAATAGACGGTTTTCACCAACATTTTTTATATATATTTATCTAATAATTTACATATTTTTATGTATATAAAAAGTCTTAACGAGACTACATTGCTTCCAAATTGCTTCCTTCTAATAATTTAAATATGGACGTTGACTAATTAATCCTGTATACAAATTCTCATAACAGTTATTTTAATTAGGTATGCTAGACAAGCGGCTTAAACAGTGACCATTAATTCAGTTGGGTCGCGTTTATTAGTGAGCTTAGACAATTAAAGATAAATAAGGTCTATAAAATTTGTAAATTATTCAGTTAATTTCACGCTGAAAACATTTCAGATTATTTATTATCAACTTTATACTTCGATTTGCTTAAAAATTGATAACAAGATACTTTGAAATGACACAAAATAAATTTTTAGTTATCCCAATTTATAAATACTAGTGATCGTACAGTGGTCGAAATTCGACCATAATTTAACCAGTCTTTAATAATAAATAAAAGTATAATTATGTACATGCGAGTGTGTGTGCGAGTTTTTTTTTTTTGAATTAAAGTTTTTTATGCATAATTTAAAAAAATATATATTAGCATTCTGCTCTCCTTCCCTATATAAACTATAAGTGTGCGACATTTCATACTCCTCCGTCCCGCAATTTTCATAAAAAAGGGTACAAAGTTTTTGCTTCACGTATTAATTATATATATTATGTAGATTTTATTTTATTAGTGTTTATATTTCCCAGTGTAAGAAAAAAACTAATTTGCATAACCATGACAAATGTAGAGTAACAAATACAGTCAACGGTATTACTAATCTACAATGTATGTAGATTCTAGAACGTACATAAGTATTATACATAAACATGTAACTATTAATAAAAATACACATTTACTTCCGGCACTGACAAATAAGCAGCAATTCGGAGACCTCAAAGACAATGGAGGAGGTTAACAATTTGACCGAATTTTTAGTTGGTGTTTGTCAAGTAGTCCCGTTTAAATTTAATCGAGATCCGGTACTTTTTGAGTTATATCTGATAATACGCATTTACTTGTCTACTTTTTCATAGCTTTTTACTGGGTGTACTGACTTTAATGATTATTTTTTTAATCGAAAGCTGGTGCTTGTAATGTGGTTTATTTTTATTTTGATTGAGTTCTAATGAGCACCTTTTGAGTTATCTCTAATAATGCATATTTGATTGACTATTGTTTCGTCTTATTACGTTGTATTACTTGTCGATGTAATTGAAGTCCGTTTGTTTCGTTTGCGAGCAAACAATTATGACTTTTATTACGCTGGACCATTAGCACGTATGATATTTCATCCAACAATCAAGTAAATAATTTAATGCAATAAATCGTGTATATTACACATCATTCACATTTTGCTCATTCTAGAACATTTGTATGTTTCTAGATCTATTGAGGTTACCTTCATAGCGTTTATATAGTGAAAACTATACCTACGTATATACTTTCATGTGCAATTTCTAATGAATATTTCTCGATATGATAGAAGTATGATGTTATATTAATCATACATTTACATTTTCTCATACCATTTCTAAGTATTTCCTCTATTTTAAAGTTACCTGGAAGAGATTACTGCTTAAGCAATAAGGTCGCCATTTTTAATGTTTTTTATTATGCCAAACACAGAGTGTAATGGAATAAAAATTGTTAGTGTAGTAATGAAAAAATAAAAATAAAAAAATAAAATATATAAATAAATAAATATCTCATAAAGTCATAACATACCGACTGTTATATCTATTTATTTATTTTTTGATAAATTAAGCGGAATCGAACCCGCAACCCGCGGAACAGAAAACAGGGTCACTACAAACTGCGCCAACGGGCTAGTCTAAATACTAAAAAGATTTTTTATTTATGGTCAGAAAAGAAAAACCTAACTCGATAAGCCATATATAAAAGTTAACATGTTATATTACTATGATTTGAAAATTTTATTTTTATGAAAACGTTTTTTTGTTATACATTTTATTATGAAAAACCAAATGCGTAAAATACCTTTGTGTACTTGCAATACTTAAAACCCAAACTATGTTATTGTGGAACGTAACACAAACACTAAGATTTTATCTTTCTTTTAAGTTATGTAATTTCCTGTTATCGTATTCGTTCCTTTCAAGCAAATTCAAAAAAGGAGGAGGAAGGAAGGAGGTTTTCAATACGATTAAATTTTTTTTCGTGTGTTACAACTTTTTAGTGTGGATCGGTTTGATGACTCTCTTTTTACTTAAAACTGGTGCTTCTCATATTTTCCCATTTTTTGATGGAGATTCGTATTTAATCGATTGTTTTATCGATCATCATGGTATTAAGGTCGATTTACATCAGACGAGCGAATGCTCATTCTATCCCCACTACATCAAATTCTTATCAAATTCTTTTAGTGTAAACAGGCGTAGAGCATTCTTTCGTTGTTATATATATGAATACGAGTGTTCGAAGATCAAGAAAGAATGCTCTTGTTCTAGCTCTAGCTCTTTGTTCGTTTGGTCTAAATCCACCCTTAGGGTGATAAGAATATGATGTAGTGGGGATAGAATGAGCATTCGCTCGTCTGATGTAAATCGACCATTATATGTCGATGTAATTAAAGTCATTTTTTTTTTCATCTGCGAGCGAACACGACTAGTTTGATGGTAAGCGGTTACTGTTGACAATGAATGACTGCAACTACAGAAGTATTCGCTTCGGCCTATCGCAGTCCACTCCTCCAGCAGTCCAGGCCTCCACAAGTTCGCGCCAAAAATGGCGTCACTCATATATGTAGCTCATATTCACCACGCCAGGCAGGCTGATTGGTGACCGCAGGGCTGGCTTCGTCGCACCGAAGACGCTGCTCGCGATTTACAGAAGTATTACAATACGTAATCGATCCTACTCCTGCTTTCAACTCAGTGCATATCCTGGAGCTCTGGTTAACTACTCATCACAGGAATCTAATGCAACACCGCTTGAGAGCAGTATAACTTGGCTTTGATCTTCTGTAAGCTTGAGATACTTTCCCAGTCGGGCTGCTCTAGGTTTTGAGAAGGATATTTCCTGCTGTGCCATACCTCAATAAAATATGCATAATTATTATTTATTATCGTAGTTAAGTAAATAAAAACATCACAACTAAGTAATTATGTAATAGTGATTATTACGGTTTAAATACTGTATATAAATTTATTAAAATAATTCTACAATTTAAAAGCATATATAGCTTACTTTCGTATACATTACTAAGAATGTTACACAATAGAAATTTTTTTAACAAATTACTTGTAATTTTAATAAAACCATAGACCGTGAAACAAACTACCTTACATATTACGTATATATGTAAAGTTGAAGATTTAAAGCGCAATTTTAAATAAAATAAACGGCTCAAACTCAACGGCCTCAACTAGAACTAACTCCTGTGTTGGAGGTCCGGAAACACATAATACGCAAGCACAAACGCTTGACCATGGCAAGCATCAGTATGCGAGTGCGAGGATCGAACCCGCAACATAAATCAGTGCTGCGTCAACGCGTCGGCAAAATAGTTTTGTTACTCTTAGGTCTTAGCTATCACAGGAAATATTTTGCCTTTCAGAAGGTCGCAGACAAAAAATTTTGCTCTGTATTTGTAAAATTACTTATTTTAATTAGGCTTCAAATTGCAACAAAATTTTGTGTTAGTGTTTCCGAAACCCCGACCTAGGATCATTTTAATGGCGGCCGTTTTGTGTGTCCAGTTTATTATATCTATTAACACGTGTGATTATTATATTTATTATAATATATATACTTTATGCGCGTGTTAGCGTGCCTTCTATGTATATTACAATATATTTGGATTAACTAATATTTATATTTTGTAATACATATTTTTAATTAAATTATTTAATTTTCTTTTGCTTTATATGTAAAGCGTTGTCAACTCAATTGTACCTATAACTATTTTCTCTATATATATAAAAATGAATCGCTAAATGTGTTGCTAAGCGCAAATCTCGAGAGCGGCTGAATCGATTTCGCTAATTCTTTTTTTATAATATTCCTTGAAGTACGAGGATGGTTGTTACGGAGAGAAAAATTTAAAAAATTCCCTGAAAAATTCTATAACAACACTTTTCTATATTCCCATACTAAAGATTCATAATAATACTTAAATCAATTTGAACTTTAATACCATACCATAAAGTTTAAGTGTTAGAGGAGGTGTTCCGGGAAGAATAAGTAGGTATTAAAAAAATTTGAATCGACTGTTAGGCGTTACGAAGTTCGCCGGGTCAGCTAGTTTGTTTATAAAAAACATTATATTAAACGATTAACATTCCACTATTAATATTTCCGGCTCGCAGTCAATCCGTACAAAAATACATAGTTACCAACAACTATTTTACATAATATTCAATTATAAATTTTAAATATTTTTGACTCATTACTTAAAGGTAGACTGAACAAATTAATAACACGTTTTCGTTACACTTAATAAGATTCTGATGATGACATCAAAAGATGATTTTTGGTGATAGAATTGTAATAAATAAAACTACTGTTTCTCCATATAAGAGAAGGATTGGAGCTTAATCCACCACGCTGTTCCACTGCGGGTTGGCGGATACGTTCCCTACTACGAGTGACGAACGCTATCAGGTATTTATGATAACAACTGGGACCGACGGCTTAACGTGCTCTCCGAGGCACGGTGGGGAGACCCACAAGGACAGGCATCAAAACCGGAAAGAAATATTTGTGCAAATACAAATATCCATCCCGAGCAGAAATCGAAATCGCAAATCGTCTGTGTTTTAGGCGACTACCCGCACCACTACACCAGAGCGGTATTAATTACTATTTTAACTTTTAAAAATATTCAAAGACAAAGATCAGAAAAATGTCAAACAAATTTGCAATAAATTGACAAAGAGTGTGTGTACAGTCGAACATTACATCACGCAACAATTGTTTGAAAATTAACTTCCCTACAAATATATTACAAACGTTTATTTCTTAACATTTAACTCATCTTTGTCTAAATTTCACTACACGGTAGTGCATTCAATAAAACGTTTAGTTTACACACGCTCAGCACGTTAGCAACATTGTTACTGACTATTGTTGTGGAGAAAACCGCGCTTTACCGTACGAATAGGTTCTAGAGAAATTGTCACGCTTACCTATGTTTGTATAATAATGTTTGTATGTCTTTACGTGTAAAACAACTGCTTTTGTAATAGGAAAGCTTTGATGGTTTTGTTAAGTACATACCTTTTGTACATTTAGTAAAACCGGCTAAGTAAGAGTTAGAATTGCACATAACGTGTTTGGGTTAATTTCACTTGTTGCTGAGGTCGGCAATGAAGCGTACGGCTCACCTGATGGTAAGCGATTACCGTAGATTATAGACGCCTGCAACACCAGAAGCATCGTAAGGTCACCCTATCCTCAATTTCCCCCAATAGCTCTTGTCACCTTACTCACCAACAGGTACACAACAAGGCTTGAAAACAGTATTATTTAGCTGTGATCTTCTGTAAGGTCGTGGTATTACCCCAGTAGGGCTGCTCTATATTTTGAGCAGAAATTATCCTGCTGTATAATAAGTGTGCAAACCACGTGCAGTAGCCTTGTGGTTACTTATTCAATCCTATGTTACAACTGATACAATTACTAACAATCAGCCTCTCTCATAAATTATCTGCAATCTAAATTTGTTTGAGTCATTAAACAGTTATGTAAAACACGATAGCTCTAGTAAATAACAGATAGCCCCAAATTTTATTGAATTGTATATTTTGTTTTATGACTAAAATGCGATACTTTTTTATACCAATTTTGAACAATTACTGCACTTCAAAAACTCATGAGCTGCTAGACTGAATATAAAACTTTATATTCAGGAACGAATGAACGAACACATGAGTTCGCGCCATTTTTTTTATTTATTACTAATAGTATCAGTTATTAAGACGGAAAACGTTTCAGGAGAGTCAAACTTATAGAGACATCACAGCTTTAGGTATATTTTCAAGACCTCTGGTATCGTTTTACCAAACCCTGTCTTTGTGCAAGATTCTTAACATCATATACAGACTCATTTTTAATTCGTATTACTTTGTAATGTTTTTGATTAATCTCGTATTCATTACACAGCCTTCACATCACAGAAGTTAATAAATTATTCATAAAACACGAGGTTCAAGAAAACCCAGCTGTTGTAACATCGACCTCACGGTTCGACTTTGCGCACTTGCAGTTTGTCGTTCTAAATTTGCGATAAACTTGTTTTATTCTCGTGGTTAAATGATATTTGAGTTTGAAGTAATAATTATCTATATATTAATACGTGAAGCAGAAACTTTGTACCCCTTTTTACGGAAATTGCGCGTACGTAGGCGTATGAAATTTCGCACACTTGTAGTTTATATAGAGGAGGAGTGGGGAATGCTAATATTTTTCAAAATTATACATAAAATATACATTAAATTAATAAAAAAAGCATTACACACACTACCACACGCACACACGCATATATACCCTTTTGTTTATTGTTAAAGTCTGTTGTCAAGTTGAAAAATTAAAAAAAAGGTTCTTTATTTTCATAATTATTTGATTTTGGTTTTCTTTAATTTAAAATTTTAACTATGGTCGAATTTCGATCTCTAGGCGGCCACTAGTAATGATAAAACTAACATTCAAAGAACTTATGAAATAATTAGGCACAATTAAGAAGAAGTAAAAGATCTAGACACAGATCTATTATCATCACTAGTCAATATATAAAAATTAGAACTAATATTTGAATTTACAAATCTGATGTCATTCACTATGGAGTTAGTTAGTTAATTTTATCTCCGCTCTCTCTTAAAAAAAAAGTTAGTCATTATTCTATTGCTTAATTTTTGAGAGTTATGAGCATATAAGCTTAATGGAATTATACATATTGTTTTTTAATATTTACGCGAGTTTCACTCATTATAACGAAACATCTTTTTCGGATTTTATCGCGGTTTATTAAGTTTTTTTAAAGCCCGGCGTTTCGGATACTTTACAGTAATCATGGTCACGGTAGGACTGTCCACCTTTCTTTGTTTTATTATAATACTAGCTGTACCCGCGACTTCGTCCGCGTGGAATTTAACAAAAAAGTTAAAAAAAAGTTCGATGAAATGATCTTTGATATTCTTTGATTTCCTTTAATAGCATGAGCAGGCGGTTGATGCGGGGCAGAGGGGATGGACTCGCCCGCGCCGTTATAGGCATCTCAAGGAAAGAACGCTCAACGCTGGCTCGCCGAGCATTAAATGTTTCGCTGCTACTTACTTCTAACGATGATATCTCAAAAACTATTTATCCGATTAATATAGTGGAAAGAGCAATTTTAATCTGCATTAAATGCCTAAGCTAAATTACACATTCATTTGGATAAGGATTTATACTGAACTAAAGAAAATATCTTTAAAAATATCGTAATGTTTTTAATTAAAAATTTCAACATAAAAGTGGTTATTGTAAGTCAACCCTAAGAGATAGAGATATGCTATCGCGGACTTTTTTGTAGCATTTTTATAGATTTTGAATTCGCTAGTACATTATAAAACGATATCTTTGCTAGTTTACGCAGCGTTCGCGTGGAAAGCTCCCCGTTGGCGAGATTTTTTGCGACCTCTTCAACATTTATCGCCGTATTTCTGCTAATTTACATTAAAACATAATAAATTATATACCTAAACCTTCCTCAAGAATCACTTTTTCTATTGTTGAAAACCGTATAAAAATCCGTTACGTAGTTTTCGAGTTTATCGCGTTCAGACAGACAGACAGACAGACAGGAGGACAGAAAGACGCGGCCGGGGGACTTATTTTTATAATAAGTATAGAAGTATAGATAGATAGATAGATAGATTATATTTAAGATTTATTCTAGCCACACTATATGAGAGATATAATGTCGGGGGTTTTAGTATACAGGTCTTCTGAAACTCTAAAGAAAATTCTCAAGATAACTCAAAAAAGATTAAGTTTATTTTGCCATAAATGTAATTTATATTGAATCTATTCTACTGGTTAGAACTACATTTTTGTTTATTATTGAATTACAAAATCTATACGAACTAAATACTTAGTTAAAAAAAACTAAAAAACACGCTTTTATAAATGAATAAAACTAAAAAGTAGAGAATCTGAACGTTAGAAAAGTCCAAAGGATAGCGAGAAAAGCATCGATTATTGTGCCAAAGATTTAAGTGCCAATAAGTCTACCAAGTTTAAATGAAATCTGAACATTCACGTGGATCAAAATGAAGTCCAAAGGAGTCGGTTACAAACTTACAAACATATTAACAAACATACAGGTGAAGCTAATAAAAAACGTGTAAAAAGATCCTATTTAAGAGATCAGTTAACTTTGCAGCATCTTATTCGGAAAACTTTTTTCAATTCAACATACTATAATAGGTACAAGTAGATACAGATTGCTTGAAGCTTCTTCAATAATAAATGCTGTGAAGTCACATATAACATTTTTTACTCATTCATGGAAATTACGCAAACTTAGGAAGTTACTGCCATGTGACTAGTTACAGACGTTCATTGTTCATCTTTTAAATAACAAGACGGCGTTTTAGACGCCATCGTCATTACACAGTTATGTTAAACAAGTTTTTTTTATTATACGAGATAATATATGCAATGCTTAAGTTACGTGAGTGCGTAAAACGGTTTCAAATGTTGCATGAGATGTTACAACTTTATAAGGGTAAGGTAATACATATTACGTTACAAAATAAAAATAATATTTTAGTGGTTTTTTTTCTAACTTTAAACAATTTGATTGTGTCACTTATTGTCACTATACTTTTTATCGATTTCAGTACTTAAAAAAGGTTGTATTTACGACGTAAAACTTTATAAGAATATCTTTAGATAAATTGTGCTAGAAAAATAATGTCCGCTTGAAATGGTGTCAAAAATGTTGCTAGTATTTTCCTGTTGAATCACAGTTACAATTTCTCTGAGCAAAAAAACGGACCAGTCCCCTTGTCAGCAGTGGCGGCTGTATTCACGTCTATATCGACGGTGCCGTAGAATAACGTTACATGTAAATATAGTACGAAATCAATTTTATTTAATAATTTACTTCAGGAGTCGAAGATCTATCTATACATGCAAAAAAAATAATTTTACGACCAATAGTTTCTGAGATTCTGAGTAGGGATTGCAATCCGGAAAACCGGATCCGGTAATCCGGCGGATCCGGCATCATTTTACAGTTATCGGATCCGGTGAAAAATGCCGGATCCGGTGACCGGATCCGGTGTTGGTGTTTTTTTAGAAATTGGCCTCTTTTTGAAAGAGAGGGCGTAATTCTCAAATATACGAGTCCTTTGACGCTAAAACTAAAGACTTGATTGATAGATTTTTGTCATTCAAATTAGTTATAGATGCGTTATGGTGAAGGTATTCAACTCTATTTACAGCTGAAACAACACTGAAGTTGATTGACTCATTGTGCGAGTATTAAATAACTTCGCATTACAGCTATTTGCAGAATACCTATAAATATTAAGTTTCAAACTAGGGATGTTATTTTATCGTAACCAAGCTATCGGATATAAGAAATAAAAATTTACCCGTAACCGTACCATAAACCGATATAAAAGTTTCGGATGATTTCGAAGGGATCTATCGCAGAGGGAATTTAAATACCAAACTTTTTTCTATATTTTTACATTTTTCCGGTCAAATAACATTAGCCGAGTGCGTTCTTCATTATCACAAAGTCAAAATTTTGCAACTATATCATCGTTGCAGTCATCGCCGTTTAACATAAAGTACTCAGAATTTGTAACCTTAACTAATACAATAAATGTTAATTATTAACTTATCATAGGAAATGAAATCAAGTACTAAATTATAGTAAGTATTGTGGCATTTCCTCTAAAATCGAATATATGTAACTGAAACTAAAGGATAGGTAATCCGAAACAATTTAATATTTGTAACCATATCATAACATCGACGGTTTGCTGGTTGGATTCACGCTCAGGGTGGATATTTGTATTTGTACAAATATTTCTTTCCAGGGTGGATGTCTGATATGTTGATAAATCCGGACCGGATCCGGCTCGGATCCGGCCGGATTGATACAAATTCGACCGGATCCGGCCGGATTGAAAACGACACCGGATTGCAATCCCTAATTCTGAGGCGAACAACGTCCCATGTGTTTGTGTCTCCGTATTATAATGAACTAGATGCATATGTGACGGAGCTCGCGGCCGGGGGTAGCACGCGTTGGCCGTGCCAAAGTCACTTGTTACGTTGTTGAGTGGAAAACGAGCTTGTGCGCACGAGTTACCGCATTCGCCGATGATAAAGTTATTTTTCTTAAATATTATTCATAATTAGTACTAAAACATGTCCAAATATAATAACAGATCTAATAAAATCCTTGATTTGGTGAAAAACAACTGTAAAAATTCGGAAGAAGAATTTGATAGTGGAAAGATATCTGGTTATAACAAGGAAATTTCGAATTATCCCGGTAAGTTAATCTTATTCCTTATTAATATGTATAACAAAATTGCATTTTAACGATTGTTTTATATTCTATGGTGGTTTATTTTAATTTACATAACTAACGCCAAACTTCGCGTTTCATATTCATATGTGACGTTATTTAATGGAGATTAGTCTTTACATTGTTTCTTACAAAAATGCTCTTGCAAATTAAATCAAATTGTAAAAGACATCTTTGACTACTAATGGAAAACTTAATTTGTTGATATTAAAGTATGAGTTACAAGTAGTGATATGTCGTTTTACCACGGACATATTCTGACGTTTTTGAGTTATATGTGAAGATAGAACGTTCTTTTGCGGAAATTTTGATGACATATGTGAAGACAGAACACTCTTTTGTGGAAATCCTGATGTAATATGTGAAGATAGAACGTTCTTTTGCGGAAAACTGATGTAATATGTAACATTGGTACGTTTTTTCTTCCAGAAAAATACTGTAATTTGGTTTAAATTGCTTTTTTCTTAATTAAATTATCAATTTATTCGTATTCAAATAAAATTGTTTTCTTTTATTTTTGTAATTTTTATATTTTATATTATTTTTTCAGTTTCAAAGACACCTGTAAGCCCATCATCGTCACCATTACATCCGGGTTCAGAAAACATTGCTTTAGAGCTAAAAGACGTATTAGTCAGTCAGTTCAGCCTATTGTAGTTCACTGCTGGACATACCCTCCCCAAGTTCGCGCCAGACATCCCGGTTTTCCGCAATCCTCCATGAAGACTACACCGGCAATCTTACGTAGATCGTCGGTCCAACGGGCCAGAGGACGTCCCAGAATGCGTTTGCCAAGACGCGGTCTCCACTCCAGGATCCGTCTGCTCCAACAGCCATCGGTTCTGTGACACAGATAACCAGCCCACTGCCACTTAAACTTGCTAATTCTGTGGGCTATGTCGATTACTTTCGCTCGCGGATAGTCTCATTTCTAATCCTATCTTTGAAAGCCCTCCCTTCCATTGCACGTTGAGCGACTTTAAACTAGTGGACCAGTCCGTCAGTGTCCATGTCTCGGCTCCGTATGTCAACACAACCAGGACGCATTGCTCGAAGACTTTTGTCTTCAAGCATTGTGGAATCTTCGAAGGCAAGACTCGACGAAGCCTGCCAAACGCCGCCCAGCCCAACCAAACCATCCTATCAGCCTCCTTCTCGAGTTGTTTCAACCTGGTTGAATGGTGTGGCCAAGGTAGACATAATCCTGAACAACTTCGAAAAGGATACCGTCAACCGATACCCGTCTCGGTATCACTTGGTTGTTAAACATAACTTTCGTTTTATTTAAGTTCATACCGAGACCCACTCGTCGGGAGGACTCGTTTAGGCCGGCCAGCATTCGGCCTAGCTCATCCGACGTCTCCACAAAGATTACGAAATCGTCGGTAAAACGAAGGTGCGAGATGAATTCGCCGTTGACGTTGATGCCTCGTTCCTCTCAATCCAAGGTCATAAAGACATCCTCCAGCGCAGTGGTAAACAGTTTCGGTGATATTACATCTCCCTGTCTTACCCCACGCCGCGCCGGAGGAAAATGCACAGCCTGCTCCGGTGGGTGGAATTCGTCGAGTCTTCTGGCGAGACGATTCGTAACAACCCTTGAAAACAGCTTATAGACGTGGCTCAAAAGTGAGATTGGTCTGTAATTCTTCAACAAAGACTTGTCGCCTCTCTTAAAGAAGCACCACCACACTCCTGGACCACGCCTCCGGCGTGGTACCTCGGTGGATGACGGCGTTAAAAAGTTTATATTTGTATTCTGCTCAATCAGAGTAGTAATCTCTCTCGTATTTGAGCAGCGGAGGTCTCGGCGTACAAGTTTCCGTATCCTCTTAGACAAAGCCTTCTGTTCTGGCGAAGCTGGTTGGGCAGCGGGCAACTCGCACCTCCGCCGCATCAGATCCAAGGCTTCGGGAGAAAGTTTAGACTGCTTCGTTGACTACCTCGGCGGAAAGTGTTTGCGACCCAGTGTACACACCATCTTCACCATGTTGTCGGTCATCTCGTCCACTTCGCCAGCGAATCGAATCGGTTTTGGAGCTCCAGTTGGAACTGCTCGGAGCCACATAGTATTTGGAGCAGCGTAGGTCAGAGAGTAGATTTCATCAAGCGCGTATTCAGAGTGCCCCGTAATAGCCGGTGGTCGCTGCTGGTGTTAACCGGTTCTAATTATAATAAATACAAAGAAAGAACAAAATGTGATGTTGGAGACTGATAATTTTAGTATTTTATGTGAGTTTAAGAAACGTTGATTGATTTAAAGAAGTGAAGATATTTTTTATGTTTAATTATTATAAATTTGGTACTTTTAAAATAAAGGACTGATTTTGTTTTTAAAATGTTTTATTTTTAATCGATTTTATACAAAAAATAATAAATACTATTTATGACACGCTACTTATGAAAATGACTGCTCAAAATAAATCTGGAATATGCATATAGGACGAAATAACTAGCTTAAGTTTCATAAAAAAACGTTCCATTTGCATCTGGATCCTTAGAGCCTCAGGTGAATAACGTCACAAGTGTAAATGTGACAGCAACAAGTCCATTATAAAACGTTATATATAAACATCGACCCTACTATCTTTTTAAATAAAACTGTTTCAAAATAATTAATAATACTGATAGATAATCACAGGCTTAATGTAAATTTTTCCAAAGTATAAAAGCGCCAGGTTTTTCCGTTTCCGAAATATAACAATTGAAAACTTTGAACGGCTCTACTGTAAAACGACTATTTTGCAGATAGTACGTTATTCTACGGCACCGTCGATATATACATTAAATATTACTGTAACTAGTCTATCTCAGTTCATGTGAATGTAATCTTATACTATTAAACGAGCAATTCTTGTATGTCACAGTCAAAGCTCTTAATCAGTCAAAAGTACTATTGACTAGCGAAGTCGGTCAAAAGTACTTTTGACTAGACGAGTTGGTCAATAGTGGTTTTGACGGAAAATTATTGGTTATTAGTACTTTTGACTGCAAATTTGCGGTTAAAAGTACTTTTGACTGACGCTCTCCGTCAAAAGTAGTTTTAACTGCAAAAAAGCGTCAGTCAAAAGCACTATTAATATAAAAGTTTAGGCTAGTCTTTACATTAAGAACGGCGTCGGTCGGTCGGTCGGAAATTAGATAGGTTAGGGTTATTTTTTTTTGTTTCTGTGACAAAAATATGCCGATAAACAGTCTAATATTTAAATTAGATAGGTTAGGGTTATTTTTTTTTTGTTTCTGTGACAAAAATATGCCGATAAACAGTCAACCGTTCTTAATCTAAAGACTTACCAAATATCGGCCACCTTACTTTTTAAGAGTTTTGACTGATACAACCAGTCAAAACCACTTTTGACGGAATCATTTAGTCAAAAGTACTTTTAACCAGCTCCATTGGCAAAAGTACTTTTAACTGTTATTTTAGTTAAAAGTATTATTGACTAAAGCAAACGGGCAAAACTACTTTTGACTGATTTTGCTAGTCAATAGTGCTTTTGACTGGTTAAGAGTTTTGACTGTAACATATATATATAGAATCTGAATCTCGGAATCGGCTCCAACGATTTTCGTGAAATTCAGTATACAGAGGATTTCGGGGGCGAAAAATTGATCTAGCTAGGATTCATTTTTAGAAAATTTAGTTTTACCCCTGTTTTTAGGCAATGAAAAAATGGCTAAAATATCGTTAGGATAGGAAGGTAACTTTCGCAGTTGTCATTAAGGTTATTAATAGCTCAGGTGAGAATTCGGACGGGTTCAACCGAGAAGACCAAGGTTCAAATCCACGTCTGCAAGCGATAATTTTTTTTTTCATTTTTTTTCTAATTGCACTCGTTATTTTTTATTTAAATAAAAATAAAATATAAAAATACAGAGAAAAAAACAAAACAAAAAAATACTAAAAATACCGACTACCGAGCTAGGCTCGGTCACCCAGTTACTATATATTTGAAATATGTACATGTAGGTATGTCGATAAATTAAAAAAATAACAAACATACGTATTATTATGTATTTATTATTCTTCCTTTCTTTAACTATCTTTAATCACGTATTCTTCAAAAGCACTTTTAAATCATCTCATATAATACATCTTATATAACTGTTTTATGTAAAAATAGTAAATATATAATATTTATTATATTATATGTAGTACAAATAGCATGGACAACTAAGAGCCCGCGGATGTTGTTGATATAATAAAAAAAAAAAAACAATCTTTCCCATACAATATACTTTTACCATACATATTTTTGTTTCACTGGGGTAGGGCACAGCAGGAATTTTCCTGCCCAAATTATGGAGCAGCCCGACTGGGGTAGTACCTCGACCTTACAGAAGATCACAGCTAAATAACACTGTTTTCAAGCAGTGTTATGTTCCTGTGGTCAGTAAGGTGACCAGAGATCCTGGGGGAATCGGGAATAGGGTCGGCAACGTGCTAGCGATGCTTCTGGTGTTGCAGACGTCTATAAGCTACGGTAATCGCTTACCACCAGGTGAGCCGTACGCTTGTTTGCTGGTCTAATTACATAAATAAAAAAATAAAAAAATTAAAAATTATTTGGAAAAAAAGTTATAGTTGTAGGCGAAAGGGGACCACCGGGTCCCCTTTCACTGGCGCGGGCGACAATAAAGAAAATAGAATGTTGTTTGTCTGTTTGTTTAAAATGTTGTTCACCTGTTTTTATTAAGTATATATTATTTGCAGCATTGCAAAAACTATTAACACGCCATCTTGAAATGAATTAAACACTCTATTAAATAACTACTTATTGCGACACTTATTAGAATTAGTTTAATTCTATGAGCTAGACTTAATAACGTTGTTGGCTTTAATCGCAGTTTTGCAACTAAAACTTTAATAAAACTTCATTATTTTTAGTTAGTCACACAACTTAAGTTACGTTTATTGAGCTTGCTACACTTATATGTTACGAAATGTTATTGTGACAAAATCTTATACTATTAAACGAGCAATTCTTGTATATATATATATATATATATATATAGAATCTCAATCTCGGAATCGGCTCCAACGATTTTCGTGAAATTCAGTATACAGGGGATTTCGGGGGCGAAAAATTGATCTAGCTAGGATTCATTTAAAAAAAATGTCATTTTATCCCTGTTTTTAGGCAATGAAAAAATATCATTAGAATAAGAAGCTTAAATTCACTACTGCCAACATAGCTGTAACAGCGTAATTAGGTAATCGGCGGGTGTCAAATCGTCTTGACCCGGGTTCGAATTTCAGTCTCCAGATTAATTTTTTTTCTTTTTTTTTTTTTTAATTTCACTCGTGATTTATTATTTAAATAAAATTAAAATATAAAAATAACGAGAAAAAACAAAAAACAAAAAATAAAATGAAAATACCGAGCAAGGCTCGGTCACCCAGGTACTGATCTAATAACACATGTAAGTAAACAAGACATGGCCCAAGGTTTCACTGTCGTCTGATACATTTTAAATTCGTCATTATATATTATGGTAATTTTGTGGAGAATATCATTAGTCACTAGGCGCTAATTTTGTAGAGAAAACCAAACCTTAGAGAATGAATTTTACTTGTTTTAATATCTACTAATACAGTAATATTTCTTTTTATGAAAACAATTCTTGTAAAATCGATGTTTCTGACATACGTTAGTTGTCCTTAAAATTAAGGAAAATGGTTAATTTTGTGAGGCAGAAGGACTGAGGTATAACATTATAGTTAGGATTATTTCCCTTAATTAAATGAAAAAAGAAAGAAACATTGTTAGAAACATTTCACGGAATACGAAATTTTTTCTCCAACATATAATTTTTTTTCCATACCCTAGCTAAAAATATACTTCCTACATTGCATAGGTAGGCAAAGGCGTATCTGTGACCCTCTTAATATAAAAAAAAATATATTTCATAGCATTAACACAGTTTACAGCATTACAGCAGTGACAGTTTTTTTTATTATTATTTGGACTGATAATTATGAGAATAATACTTTTACACAAACAATTCTTTAGTTTTACATGTAAAAACAGGTGACCATTTTACTTATGTTAATTAATGTTTCGTTTGTGTGTCATTTAATCATGCTTCGTTTTTGCAAGGTATTTCGTACAAACGTTTTCATTATTTGGAACACGCATAGGGTAAAACCGGGATAGATGCCCCAGCGGGATAGTTGCCTCACATTCTAAAAACCTAACTTCCCGAACTCGAGACTAAAAATTAATCGCATGAGTAGGAGCCGAAGTCACCCCGTACATAAATTACCCAGGGACAGTCCTACGACGAGGACGCGTTTTGCTAGTGTGTGTAATTATTTCCGCGGCGAAATTAAGAAACACGTCAAAGTTTTAAGGGTTAGTATTTAAGGTTGTGTAACTTTATAATTAGTAATAAATTCTGTTATATTTTTTATTACCTCAATAAACTGGTTCATTGAGTCTGTAACTCTGTATCTAGGTGTAAATAGATGCTATTTTGTTTATAATTTATTTAAAAAATACGGGGGCATCTATCCCTATCACAAAGGATAGTTGCCCTGATTTTTCGAGGTATAGGTGCCCTTAGGGGCATCTATCCTTTCATAGACCATATAAGGACTAACTGTATATTTTAAAAATATTTTATTGTCTGTTATTTTATTTATATATTTACTTAAAAAATTAAAAAAATTTAATTTTAAATTTAATTAAAAAAATGTCTACATATAAAATATAAATATACATTTATATTTTATATTTAGACATTTTTTTAATAATAATTTTAATAATTCTAGCAGAACTATGCCACGAAAATATAAAAAAGGAAGGAATGCGAGCTAATATAGAACAAGAAACACTTTCGGAAATGCTAATAGAAGCTTTACCTATTCCAAAAATCCCTTTGACCATGGCTAAGAGGGCGAAACAATCAGCAGATATTTATAATTCAAATGAAAATATAAAACACAAGAAGGGTGTAGCTGACAGAAAGGCAAAACAAATAAAAATTAAGTTTGACCAGAAAAACAAGACTGAAACTACCAAAGAACTTAGGAAAACAAAGAAAGAAGCCACAAATAAAAAACAAGACAAAAAATTCTTTTAGTGAAAATGACGGTGACAAACTAGGTGATTTGTGTGATACCTAAAGAAAATGATAATTATTTAAAACTATATCAAGAACGAGCATCATTAAAAAGACAAATTATTTACAGTGCAATCAGCGAAGATGAAGATAATCCACATAATTTGAAAATTAAAGGAAAGAAAACTAAAGTTTTGCCCGTAAAGAAAACTAAGAGAGATCGACAGGATAACCCTAAAAGTACAAGTAAGGATAACTGCATTTAATGTTTTGAAAACTGTAAGAATACGAAGTCGCAATCCGACTGGATTCAATGTGTAGTCAGCCAGAACTGGCTACATGAAATCTGTACACTTTTCAGAAATTATTGCTCAAGATGTGGAAAATTAAAAATACTATCCGGCTAAATTTCAATTAACTTGGTTAAAATAATGAAGATAATTAAAATAGGAGTAGAACTATTAGAATTTTAATTGGGTTTTTCGTTTACACGGTATAAAGGGCATCTATCCTCCACTGCAGGCATCTATCCTTCTCGGGATTTTCATAGTGGGGCAACTATCCATACAGGTAGGCATCTATCCTCCAAAAAAAGGTTCCACGAAAAGTTAATTTATTTTAAATATGTATTTGATAGGTTAAAAAATAATAATAATAATTCAACATAAAGGACTGAACTAGCTATGTTAGTAAAAATTATTCGTATAAAATTCATATTTTTAAAATTAGGTGACTATTTCAAAAAGTGGGGCATCTATCCCGGTTTTACCCTAAATGATCATTTAATTGTATTAGGTTTAATGATAAAATAAGTGTTACTTTCATTTCCTAGATGACTTTTGTATTAGTTTGTTAATTATACATCATTTTGAAAATGTGCCATGTTTTTTTTACTATGTAAATGTGTTTTGCTATATCTATGCAACAACTTAATAATAAATAAATAATATTATCAAAAATTGTTACGTAATATTTTTGATACATAACTTTCGAAATGATTTATTTTATTTTATTTTTTACTGTATTGTAACAAATATATATATGTATTATGTAGACGTCCTTCGCGATTTTACTGACAATCGTTTTCTATACGTGTCAGTTTTGTTGATCACCTCGTTTCTATGAGTCACATGTTATACATAACCCTAATAAACACGCATACTTATGCAAAATATTCGTTTAAAAATAAAAATTAATCACTACAGGTTTTAGTACACGATTGAGATTATTTAAATATCAAAAAACAAAATTGCAACTGTCGAGAATACTAGCTAGCTAGACGATGGACCAGCAATACCTTCGGTACCTTTGTCATTGACGTGGAGCATTATGAAATCATTCTGCTTAAAATTTGGGGCAGCCCGACTGGGGAAGTACCTTAACCTTACAGAAGATCACAAACAGCTCTCAAGCAGTGTTGTGTTTTTGTGGAGAATAAGGTGGCCAGAACCCGTGGAGAGAGTCGAGGGTAGGGTCAGCAACGTGCTTGCGACGCTTCTGGTGTTGCAGGCGTCCATAGGATATGGTAACCAATAAATAAAAATATCTTTATTTAAACATAGCGTGTACGTTACCCCGTCTTGGCAAACGCAGCGTGGGACGCTCTCCGGCCCGCTGGACCGACGATCTACGTAAGATTGCCGGTGTAGGCTGGATGAGGATTGCGTAAAACCGAGATGTCTGGCGCGAACTTGGGGAGGCCAGTGTCCAGCAGTGGACTGCGATAGGCTGAAGCGTAAGTGACGTTTACGTTGCATTTGTTCAGTAATGAATAAATGAATAACCAAAGAAAATAAAATTTATACCCGTACATAATCATAATCAAGTTCAATATGTAACGCACTTCAACGAATGGCTTTTATGAATGTCACCTAAAAAAAATATAATTTCACAGACAATTACATTCGTGCGCTCCGATAAATTCGCGTCGGTCAATACATTTCACCGTAATTGTTGTTCCAAGGAACTCTGATTGATACTGTTTACCAGAGCGAGGTTGGAATCAGACGTGAACAGCTGACTGCCGTTTTGTTTTTGAAAGCCTTTTTTATTTAAATAATAACTGTCAACTTTAACTGTTAAAGGATTTCTTTTCAGTAAAGAATAAAAAAAATTGTCTGCATTCAATTATTCATTCAAGTATCGTTAGTTTAATGCAGGCATTCGGAAGAAATGCGCGTTCGTATATTTTTATAAATTAATATCCTTTCCCAATTGTTTACGTTAACTTTTTTATATTTTTTGACCAATTTTAAAAATGTAAAATAAATAATTTATGTAATTGTAGAAATTGACACTACAACTAACAAAAAAATCCTTACATTGTTGTAATCTAAATTCAATTCAATTCGATTTATTAATAACCAAATGTCTTACTGACAATTTCTTCAAAATAAAAAAACGGTAAATAAAATGAACTAGAATATTGAAATTAATTTAAATTATGAAAAGGCTATTCGTATAATTTAAATATTATAAAGAAGGTCAACTGTGGTCATAAAACACGCCGGCTAGACTGCGTTTAAAGATATCGTATCTAAGTTAGGAATTATAATTATTGTGATAATATATCTTTCTAAGTAATTAATCGTTTTAAGTGACATTTGCGAAATAAACTCCGCTAGTCATAACTAATAGGTAGGGATCCCTAGTACATATTTTTCACCTGATTAGTATCAAGCTAATTTTCTGGGAGTAGCTTCATTTTGATGAGACGAACAAAAAGTTCCTCTTCGAAAACTCTCGATTGTGGTAGATAATCGAGTTAGCAGGAGATAGAGCAGTAGTGAGCGTAGGACCGGGATAACGTACCACGCAATTTGTAGGACAATATTACCATCGAATTATATAAATATTAACTAACTAAAAGAAAAAAAAATCAGAAAAAAAATCAATGCTTGATCACCTCGTAAAGTCATGAAAAATTATTACTAACCAGCTGATTTTTTTTCTTTTAGTTAATTAATATTTATATAATTTGATGGTACTATTGCTACTCCCGGAAAATTAGCTTGATACTAATCAGGTGAAAAATATGTACTAGGGATCCCTACCTATAAAAGCTGATTTTAATTAAAAATTTGAATATTTATTGTATTAAATATATCTTATATCTGGTATTAAAATAACCAGTTATCGCAGTTTCAGCATATTTGCAGTTCGGCGGGGTCGATTCCCACCCCGACTCTGTGTGTAATATATTTTTATATACCAGCTGTACCCGCGACTTCGTTCGTGTAGGATATTGTTAACGCTTATTATTTTTAACAGCGTGATCCTGATCGCGTGGGAATTATGAAATAAAAAGTAGGTATGTTGCCATATGACCTCTTTTACCTTATTTTGGGATTTAAGTTGTTTTTTCTCGCAAAGATTGTTGTATTTAATAGATAAAAAAGCTGTTTATATGTTGCTCCACATCCTTCTCTATCTTCCAGTGAAATTCTCTTAAAAATCGATTCATTCGTTCCGACGATTAGCCCGGAGAAACAGAAAGACAGACAGACAAAAATTTTAAAAATCGTTTGTTTGTGTATCGTGTAAATAACTATATTATGGACATGAAAAAAACACAGTTATTTTGAAATCACAGATAGACATTTCAATTTCATTTATATGTATAGAGCTATGTATCTGTATCAGCCAAATAATTTATTTATATCTTATTTCTTATTTAGACTAGCCCGTTGGCGCAGTTTGTAGTAACCCTGCTTTCTGTTCCGGGGGTTATGGGTTCGATTCCCACCCCGAGTCTGGGTGTAATATACATATTCATTTATGTATTTATAGATGTATTATTTATAAGTATGTTTATCGAAAAAAAATGAAGCTAGACCAGTCGGCTGTTACCTATAACACAAGCATTAAGTTGCATACCATAGGAACAGACGACCGTGTGAGTATTGTGTAGATATTTATTTATTTATTTATTTCTGTCGAAACTTTCATTTTCAACTGAGTTTAAAATATTGGTGAGTTCTAATCAGCTATAAGTTATTTTTCTAAAACAATTTCAAGTACTATGTATTTGAATTACATTAACTTCACTCGATATTGATCTCATATTTTGAAAAACTTTTATAGATGAGTTTTTCTTTCTCTATAAGTTCTTAAGTTTATTTTGCAAAATTGAGGAATGAATATGAAGATAAAAACCGTCTAAATAAAGACACAAAATAACTATGTATTTGTTGACAATCAATTATTTTATTATGACTTCGACGATGCGTTGGCGCAGCGGTCACAGCACTGACTATTGCGCTGGCGGTCGCGGGTTCGATCCCCGCTCACGACAGGACCGATTGGCTATACAGATGTTTGTCGTGGTCTGGGCGTTTGTGCTTGTGTATTGTGTGTGTTTCCGGACCCCCGACACAGGAGAAAATCCTACTGGGGGCCGTTGAGTGTGAAGCGTTAATTTTTTTTTATTATTTCACTCCATAAAATCATAAATATATAGATACTAGCTTCTGCCCGCGACTTCGTCGGCGTGGACTCCGCTCCTATTGGCCTTAGCGTGATGATATATAGCCCATAGCCTTCCCCGATAAATATGTCTAACACTGTAAGAATTTTTCCAGTCGGACCAGTAGTTTCTGAGAATAGCACGTTAAAACAAGCAAACGTAAACGTAAAGGTGTGTATTGTATAGTCAATTTAAACTATTTGTTGTTGTCTCTTGTATGTGTTGAAATAAATGTTTTTTCTTTCTTCTTTCTTTCAAACTCTTCAGCTTTATATTATTAGTATAGATTTAAATGACACATGAGTTCGCGTCATAATATCGGGCGCGAACTTGTGGAGGCCTATGTCCTACAGTGGACTGTGATAGGCTGAAGTGGTGGTGGATAGATTTAACCACTGCTGTTAACTGTGGAAAGTGCATCCCACCATAGCATTTAAAGACATGTTTCACAACGTATTACAGTGACAAATAGGTACACTAATAGCTAATTTGAGACATTACATCACGAAAAACTTCAGTTAGGTTAGAGAGATGGCACCTTGGCCGTTTTGAAATATTTTGTAATGTGCCTTCTTTAAAGAAAACCCAACGCTGTTTAGCAACAGTATTTTACATGTAAAATGTATACTTATACCTAACTTGTTACATCGTAATTTATGTAAAAAAAAATATGTTAGTTTTATCATTAGGGTTAAAGTATTTGTTATATTAAGAAATGTTTCAAGTACATTGTTTGATTCTTGTAGTAACAGTCTTCTGCTGCGTTTTATATACTCGTATATTATATAAGAACATTTTGTAACTTCTTTAACAACAAATAATGCTACAAGAACTTTTCAAGTGGAATTGCTTGTTTCTTATTAAGCCGAGTGGTTTCAAATAAAACATAATTCAACTGAAGTAGGGATCAGCACGAAGTTTCCTGCTCAAAATATCGAGCAGCAGCAGCCCGACTGGGGTAGTACCTCGACCTTACAGAAGATCACAGCTAATTAATACTGCTATCAAACAGTATTGCGTTCCTGTTGGTGAGTAAGGTGACCAGAGCTCCTGGGGGGATTGGGGATAGGGTCAGCAACGCGCTTGCGAGGCTTCTGGTGTTGCAGACGTCAATATAATTATGTATAAGCTACAGTACTAATATAATAATATACATAATATGGTACTAAAAAAAACTATCTAAAGTTATGCTATTAAAATTGCATATTACGAATTCATATTATATATATTTATTGTATTTAAAACTTTTATATCGCGTTATTTAAATATATATAGTAAGATAATTGATCTTGCAATGCAGTGTCTCTTAATCCAAAACAAAAATATTACTAAATCTATACTAATCTATATCTACTAATGAATGGAGAAGCGGTTTTTTTGTTCGGTTATACTGCGAAAACGACTGAAACGATCGGAATTAATAATACTAATACTATAAGATGCAGCGTGTTTCGGAGAAGGTTTTAGTACTTATATGATACATTGGTGATTACTTATGGTGTAAAAAATATGGACGGACAGAGGTCACTAGTATTAAATATCTAACTTCAATAAGAATATGTCCAGTTTTCACTGAAGTATTATAATGTATTTATTTATTAAATATAACTATTATTACTACTTAGTAATAAACTTTTACTTTTTTAGCATTCCGTTAGATGACCTGTAATAACAATTAAACCTGATAGTCGATGCAGAAACTGTTAAACAATTTAATCCTAGACCATCGTCTCGTTATCGTAACATGTGTTTTGTAGAAAGTACGTACTTTCTAAACGAAATTGTCTTGTGCTTATTTGAAAATATTCTCTAATAGGTGAAATCTTTAGAAATTTTAGGTTATTTCTAAAATTAAACATTTCAATTGCTTAAATAAGATGATAACGGCTTTTAACAGTCGCTTCAGTATTTGCAAAAACATCTTACATCGCTATTACAAATTGTCGAATAATAACAGAACGAATGAGCAATTTGTTTTACTCAAGCCATGTCATGTTAAGATATTTGTTTATTTTTGTTTTGTGACCTAAAAGATTATGTGCCAACATTTACTCTTACTGTGTCAAATAAGTTATTATTTACACGCCACAGTTGGCACTTAAAAATTAATAAGATAATGACTATTTGCGATACAATTTTAAGCAATTGCGGTAATGGTTTTAAAAGTTACATTAAACTACTACATACATAGATATAAGTGTTAAATGATTTTCTGTTTTAACTTATAATTTTTATGGATCCTAGTTGTCTGAAATAAATTATTTTTATTGTTATTTTATTTATTAATAGAGTACGGATAACAATTTTTTTTTGCCAATTAAATAGCTTTCACCTAGAAATTGGACATTTACAGAATATTCTAGGTTAAAATTCAGGTCATTGACACAGTCATATTAAATGTAAAGTTATAGATATTCAGATCACCGGAACGAAAATACACAAATAAAACTCCACCAATAACCTAAAAAATCTGTATATGTAAGTATTTCATTCTTTTTGAAATATGTGTTGTTTTATGCTAAGGATTAGCATTCTTACATTTTTTTAATATATATTGTAACTAAGAATTTTCTTATAAAAATTAATTAGTCTTAAAAATTCTATTGACATTGTAATCTCAACCGCACCGTTTGATCTCCATCGTGTCTTCTCTACTCTACGTGACATTGGTGAAATCATACGGAGCATATTGGCATTATCGAAAGCCATAAAAACAAACGAATGAACGACCTTATAAATTGATAATTATCGATGTGTACTTACATTTAAATTTATACGACTCGTGGGACTTTTTAAACGCAATAACCACATCGTCTCTTTTCATTGATTACCCTTGACTTAAATGTTCATATGCTGCACGTGGAAGTCATATTCTAATGTTTTATTAAATAACCGTTCAGTTTTATAATTTTTAATGTTTTATTGTGTGTATTTGTGAATTTTTATTGGTGTATATGTGTGTGTGTGTTTGTGTGCGTGTGTGTGTATTTGAGTGTAAGGCATATACATATATAATTATTGCGATACAATTTTCGTGTTTATGAAGTGTATAATATTAATTATTTATGTTTTAATAATCTTTTTTTCATTCGAATTTAATATTGCTTTGAGTACCTACTAGTTGGCAAACTAATTCGACAACAAAGCTAATTAAAAAAAAAAAATTGAAAAAACTAATTGAAAATACAAAAAAAAAAATAACTAATTGAAAAAAAGTAATTGAAAAAAAAGTCAATGTCACGCGGTGTTCCCAGGAGGTCACCCATCCAATTACTAACCGTGTGACGCGTTGCCGCGTTAGCGGTCGCCCGAATTATACTGTTCATGCGCCTAAAGAAGTTTCACTTTAAAAAAAAAACTAGTTTACTTGCATAACACATTAATATACGTAACAAATTCACTGATACATTATCAGATCAGTATTTAACCTTCGTGACGTCACAACCCAAAGGCATATTAAACTGCTTCCCATTACGACACACTCCATATACTAACATTACACGTCAAGATAATTACATTAAAGGTTATTACGTTTAGGCAAATTCATAAAAAATAATCGCTTCACAAAAAGTATTAATAGACATAAGAGCCTTAGTAGTTTTAAACTACATAGTTATGGCTCGCGATTGTATCTGTATTTCCGTTTTCAATGTCGCGGAAATTTCGGGATTATAAATCGACGACGAAAAAAAAACGACTTCAATCACATCGACAAGTAATATGTACAACGTAGATAGACGAAAAAATAGTCAAGTAAATACGCGTTATCAAAGATTACTCAAAAAGTTGTAATCAGATCTCGATGAAATTTAAATGTAACCAGATAATAAACATCACCTTTTGATTAAATTAAAAATCATCAAAATCAATAAAGCCAGTAAAAAGTTATGCGGTATAATACAACGTAGGTCGACGAAAATATTGTCAAGTAAAATGCATTATTAGATATAACTCAAAAAGTGCTTATTAGATCTCAAACAAATTTAAATAGGACCAAATGACACGCACTACCTTTCGATTAAAGCAAAAATCATCGAAATCGGTCCACCCATACAAAAGTTCTGAGTTAACATACATTAAAAAAAATACAGTCGAATTGAGAACCTCCTTCTTTTTTGGAAGTCGGTTAAAAACCGACTTCAATTACATCGAGCAGTAATACAAAGTCGGTAAAAAAAAATAGTCAAAAGTTAATACGCATTATTAGAAATAACTCAAAAAGTACACAATACCTACCTTTCGTTTGAAAAAGAAACATCGAAATCGGTGCACCCAGTAAAAAGTACTGAGATAACATACCTTAAAAAATATTGTCGAATTGAAAACCTCCTCCATTTTGAAGTCGTTTAAAAAGATAGTACCTAATAGCCAATGTTTATTGCAATTTACCTACTCGTCAAGCGTTACCGATTCAGTAGTTTATAGGAAGAGTATGTATGACGCCGCGTTGGCGCAACGGTGACAGCACTGGATTGCGATTGGCAGTTGCGCGGGCGGTTGCGAGTTCGATTCCCGCACACGACAACATTTGTATTGGCCATACAGATATTTGACGTGGTCTGGGTGTTTGTGCAGTCCTTGTGGGTCTCCCCACCGTGCCTCGGAGAGCACGTTAAGCCGTCGGTCCCGGTTGTTATCATGTACACCTGATAGCGATCGTTACTCATAGTAGGGAATATATCCGCCAACCCGCATTGGAGCAGCGTGGTGGATTAAGCTCCGATCCTTCTCCTACATGGGGAAGAGGCCTATGCCCAACAGTGGGATATTACAGGCTGAATCGATCGATCGATCGATAGGAAGAGTATAAAACATGTATGTAAATAGGTATTAATAAGATCATCTTCACAAACTGCGATATTTTTTTTCAATTCTCTTTATTAGAGTAATTGTTATTCAATATCGAAATGGAAAAATAATAATTCTATAGTCTATAATTTGAGAGTTAAAAATCATCAAGATTGTCCGTATTAAGATATCCCTATAATCTATACTAATATATAAAGCTGAAGAGTTTGTTTGTTTGTTTGTTTGAACGCGGTAATCTCTGGAAATACTGGGCCGATTTGAAAAATCATTTCAGTATTAGATAGCCCACTTATCGAGGAAGGCTATTAGGCTATGTGTCATCACGCTAAGACCAATAGGAGCGGAGTCCACGCCGACGAAGTCGCGCGCAGAAGCTAGTATTAAAAGTGAAAACTATGGCTACACGAAATGTCCCTCTAATTAATTTATTTTTTAAATCAAATAAAATCTTAACCTCGTTTAGCAATAAGCGCATTAAAAAAACGTACAAACTTGTACAAGTGTAATCTTAAAATTAGTAAAACTTACAATAGAATACAATCAACAGACACACCTAATGAATTAAAACTATACGCATAGAAATCTGCAAGAATTTAAGAATATTTTAACGGCTAAATAGTAAGTGATATAAAAAAGTTCCCGCGACTTATTCATACTTACAAAAGATAAAATCTTAAACGGTTGACATAGTATGTAAGTTTGAACTCATTATAATACTAATTATACTGATTAATTGTTAATATTAAAAGTCGTATATCATTTAATAAATTCATGTGTTTTATATGGTTACATTTATTATTAACTAGCTTCTGCGCGCGACTTCGTCGGCGTGGACTCCGCTCCTATTGGTCTTAGCGTGATGATATATGTATAGCCTATAGCCTTCCTCGATAAATGGGCTATCTAACACTGAAAGAATTTTTCAAATCGGCCCAGTAATTCCAGAGATTACCGCGTTCAAACAAACAAACAAACAAACAAACAAACAACCAAACAAACAAACTCTTCAGCTTTATATATTAGTATAGCTTAGTAAATTGTAAATTGGACAAAACATATCTAAATAGTTATATCAGTATTAACTTAGTATAGGCTGAACCTTAAAATCTTGAATTTTGCATTTGTATTAACTTTGCGATTTTTTAACTTTCTATCTAGATTATAAAACCTGCGTAGTAGGAGTCAAACTTAAATAAAACGCTTAACATAAGAAAAAGGTCCCAAAATAATATTTTGTTTAAAAGAAATTATAATCTTTAACGTCAGTTTTAGTGAAGGTAGGGTTTTATTTTAATTTTAAATCAATTTACTTATAATCAAATGTTCAAGTAATATTAAAATTTATTTTGAATAATTATTCAAAAATAAATTTTTACTATCATTTAGAATCAAAATACATCTTTAAATAAATTTATAAAACTCACTTTAATTTATAATACAATTTGAAGAAGAGTTGACATAAGATTTATAAATACGTTATTGAATAAAACTCAGTAATACAAAAGTCATAATTTCCAACTCTAATTCTTAAAGTAAGGCCGGTAACATGCCTATTTAAACAATTTTCGTCATCGTAATTTCTCAACGGATCCGAGAATTCGTCGGCAGAGCCTAAATTATGCTAATTGGTATGCGACAAAGATGGAATGACTTTCGTCGAGGGAAAGTGAAAAGAATGCGAACGACCGAACGTTTCGAGTGTAATAATAATAATTAATTATTTATTTCGTTGTTTAGCTGTTGTATGGAATAGTAGGTATTAATTATATATCAAAGCGGATGTTGTTATACAAATTAGTACTAGTGACCCGTCCCGGCTTCGCACGGGTGAAATGCTGATACTTAATCTATAAAATATAAAATAAATATAATATATGGGCAAAAAATGTGTTTATTTACTACATCATGTTTATTTACGACATCCTCTAAAACTATCAGTGTTCCTTTACTATATTATGCATGTATTATACCTACATAATAATTATAATCCTTCCTCTGGAATCACTCTATTTACTAAAGAAAACCGCATCAAAACCCGTTACGTAGTTTTAAAGATCTAAACATACAGACAGCGGGAAGCGACTTCGTTTTATACTATGTAGTGATTTGTATCTGGCTTAGGTATTTGTCTTTATGGGTTACCCTGCCTCGTAGAGCACATTAAATCATTGATCATGGCTACTATCGTAAATTCTCAGTAAAGATTTCCTAATAAAATTATTCACCCAGGCTCCCACAGTGTACCAACGTGCATAAAGCCCCCATTACTTTTGTGTATGAGCGTAAATTTGCGTAATTTTGTGTAAAAGCCTTTTTCCAGCAGTGCAACATTAGGCCATGTACGTTTGTTTGGCAAATAGTCAATAGTAATAGCTTTGTCAAGAAAATCAAAGTTCAGTCAGATCAGTTTCCACAGTGTATAGGCATGAATGAAGTATCTTTTATTGTAATCACAACTTAAAGGTTTTTTTCGAAGTCTTTTTATATGTCCTGTATTTATTTCGTAAAATCTGTTTTTATTGGTTTAATAAACATTCTAATTTCTAAGGCTCTAAATTGCCCATGTCTTTTGTCAAACATCACGTATTACGCTTATCCTACAGGAGGTTTATAATGTAAGACTGCAGATCAACACTCCTATTGATCGATCGAGTCGTAGTCTTTTGATTAAAATACAGAATTTTGTAACAGAGTTCTTTGCAGAGTATCCGCGCCACAGATGCTATCTTATTGCAATAAAATTCACGAATACATTTCTATCTCACGTTTTGTATCTTTAAAGGGAGCCGCGATGACCCAGTGGACATGATACGTGAATATTGTATTAAGTAAAAGTTTTATATACAAAACGTACTCAGTTTACAACTCAATTAAGATTTGTATCTCATGTTATAGTATAAAATAGGCAGAAGATTTTTGTTACAATTTTTAGCAAACTAATATGTAAATTAAGAGTTCAAGTAGATAATAAGGTATTCAAAATTATGTGCTCTTAGTTGATTTAAAAAAAAAATAACTGAATTTTAATATCAATTTGTATACTTTGCTTAAAATTGTATATACATACTAGCTTCTGCGCGCGACTTCGTCGGCGTGTGGTCGGCGTGGACTCCTCTCCTATTGGTCTTAGCGTGATGACACATAGCCTATAGGCTTCCTCGATAAATGGGCTATCTAACACTGAAAGATTTTTTCAAATCGGCCCAGTAGATCCAGAGATTACCGCGTTCAAACAAACAAACAAACAAACAAACAACCAAACAAACAAACTCTTTAGCTTTATACATTAGTATAGATAGGTAGGGATCCCTAGTACATACTTTTCACCTGATTAGTAACAAGCTAATTTTCTGGGAGTAGCTTCGTTTTGATGAGACGAACAAAAAGTTCCTCTTCGAAAACTCTCGATTGTGGTAGATAATAGAGTTAGCAGGAGATAGAGCAGCAGTGAGCGTAGGACCGGGATAACGTACCACGCAATTCGTAGGACAATATTAACTTTCAATACAATAACTTTCACAAATAACAGCTAATGAGTATACCAGAATAATGTTTCTTGTTACTTTAACTGACTACATCAAAGCATAGACATCAACACTCACTATTAATAACTGTATTATTAAATATAAATATTTAATAAAGAAAATTTTAAATTCCCAAGCATAACGCAATAGAAAAGACTTCAACGCACGCTTAATTGATGATGCTCGTCACGAAAGAATGTTTATCTATTTTTTCCGCGTCGGATTAAAGCGTTGTAAATTTTAATTTACTGCGAGTACTGTGACTACGATCAATGAAAGTTGATATTTCGTGTTTTTGTTTCAAACTAAAAATACATCAATTAAAATATTTATTGAAGGAAATAATAATAGCCATTATCGGTAAAGACTTAAAATGTAGCTACTTTCAACTTTGTCAAATAAACGCTTCATCTCAACGGCCCCCAGTAGGATTTTCTCTTGTGTTGGGGGTTCGGAAACACACACAATACACATACACAAACGGCCAGACCACGGCAAACATCTCTATGACCAATGCAAATGTATGCCATGTGCGGGGATCGAACCCGCAACCGCAAGCGAAACAGCCTTAAGCCAGAGCTGAGAACAAAAAATTATAATTTTAATAATTTTTTAGGGAATACTATCTATTACTTATTTATTTATATAAAAATACTACTGTCTACTATTATCATTTTGTTGTACACCACATATTGATATTCCTAAATTAAAATAAACATAAACATATTTCGTATTTATAATTGACAATCTTATGGATTTATAGCAATCTCTTACAAGTACATACATACATAATACATATATACGTACCATGGCTTTTGCTATTGGAAAGATGGCAAATTAAAATTAATAAGGTATAAATACAGTAGACAAATAAGTATCTGGTACTATATAAGTGTGTGTCCATAAATCACACACAGATACATACATAAATTCATATACACATACTTGACTACACTGACTTACTTATTTAAAGTAAATAAAAATTTCATATTGACTTTTATTGTACTTTCAACATATTTAACATTCTCTAACGAGATTAAGATTTAATGATATTAAGATTATCCCTTACATAAGCAATTCAAATACATATTTTACATGTCAATATAGCTGGATGTCACATTCGTGTCATATGTCATGTGCATTGAAGCGTCAACTACCGTTATAATATAACTGCGTTATTCTAGATTCGACGAAATTTACTATAATGTAATACACGCATCGACGTTGAACTTGACACGCTTTATGAGTAATGTATAAGATATCAAAATAATAGTGTGTTAATAATATCAAAATGATAATATTGTGTAGTGAATTGTTGATAAATAGTTTAAGTATCATTTGAATTATTGTTTTGTTATATACTATTTAAATAATATAATTTAAAATGTTGATAATTTAAATAATTTTTGAATAAGTAAATCTATTACGCGTTGATATCTATACTTTGATTGACGCGTTGGCGCAACGGTAACAGTACTGGTTTGTTGCTGTTGCGCTGGCGGTTGCGGGTTCTATCCCCGTACATGACAAACATTTGTATTAACCATACAGATGTTTGCCGTGGTCTGGGTATTTGTGCAGTCCTTGTAGGTCTCCCCACCATGCCTCGTACAGCACGTTAAGCCGGCGGTCCAAGTTGTTATCATGTACACCTGATAGCGATCGTTACTCATAGTAGGGAATATATCCGCAAACCGCATTGGAGTAGCTTGGTGGATTAAGCTCTGAACCTTCTCCTACATGGAGAATAAAGCCTATGCCCAGCAGTGGCATATTACAGGGCGAAGCAAAATCTATTAAAACCAAAGACGCTTTTTGTACATTATATATATTGCGCAATAAATGTAGAAATTAAATAAAACTGTATATATATAAATGGTCAAGATCATTTTTTCTATTTAATGAACTATGATATAAAATAAACTGCTTGTTAATAAATGCGTTCTTGGAAAATGAAAAATAGTAGTATATCAATCATATACCATGGCTAATAGTCTATCCATTATGGTCGTTATTTATAACGGGATGTCGATACTTTGTTATGGTGAATAGTAGCGGTAACTGATGGTAAGTGTTTTAATGATATTATTGTACATTTTCCACTGGTGTTTACGTTACGTTATGGCGTTTATAGCCTGCTGCTGAGCTTTGTTATGTTATGATGAGTCGTAATGAGTTGTTTTCCAGCCTACATTAGTTCAGACAACATAACTTTGTATCTTTGAAACATTCTAGTGGTAAAAGAATATTTCAAAATTAGTTATGAAGTCCGTTTGTCGATTGAAAAAAAATTTTTTAACGCCTGTTTAGACAAATGATATTTTGCTTAAAATTAGATTAAAAATTTAAATATTATTGGATAGCATAGACTTTAATCGTTGAACATATAATTTTTATTAGATGACCTTACAACCGCTGCACTTGTGGAGAAGACCGTCTCATCTATAAGGTGAGAGGGTAAGTTTAGGACGACAATAACATTACGCTTGCCATGTTGATCGTCTATCTATATAGTTATACTAGCAACCTCTGTCCGTCCATATTTTTTACACGATAAGTAATCACCAACATATCATATACTAAAACCTTCTCTGAAACACGCTGCATCTTATAGTATGCATTACTATTATACATATAAAATTGATTTCAAGTATAAACATATGCTTAATAATAATTGTTGTAAGGTTTAGTGTAAATGAAACTTATCAATAACAGCCAAACTAGACTACCTTGCACTCCAATTTTGGTGTAATTATTAATACTATACGGTGATTTTAATCATTAATTATTGACGAATGAAATAAATATCGAATATTTGTGTTATAATACAATTTACTGGGGTAGGGCACATCAGGAAATTTCCTGGTCAAAATATGGAGCAGCCCGACTGGGGTAGTACCTCGACCTTACAGAAGATCACAGCTAAATAGCACTGTTTTTAAGCAGTGTTGTGTTCCTGTTGGTGCGTAAGGTGATCAGAGCTCCTGGGGGGAACTGGGTATGGGGTTGGCAACGCGCTTGCGATGTTTCTAGTGTTGCAAACGTCTATATGCTTCAGTCATCGCTTACCATTAGGTGAGCCGTACGCTTGTTTGCCGATCTAGCTAAAACTAAAAAAGGAAAAAGAGTAGTCTAACGATAAAAAAATAATTACATTTTTCCATTTCTAAAATATTTTTAAAAATAGTGATATTACTAATTAATTTATAATGCAAATATAATTTTGTGGTTGAGTAAACGTTCATAATTACTCGTCTTAATGTCAATTTAATTCTTTAACGCACTAAGTTTAGTTAGTAACGATATATTTTTGTTTTAGAAATAAAACCGATTTTTCTATCAATCTTTTCCATAACTTAAGTACATAAATATTTTCCTAACATCCGCTTCGTATAGTATTCAGTATTCTTTATTGTCTGTCAGTTACGAAATGCAGGGCTTTCCCATCGACCACCAGAGCTCAAGTATTTGTATACAGGTGTATTAATTATTTTTCAATATATTGAGTTTGGTTTGATCCAACGATAATTTTTCTTGATGTAATAAATCACCAATACAGCCCATTCAACGTAGTACGATACAAAGTCATATTAAGTAAAAAATAATTATATTAATAAAAATAGAGATTTATTTTCTCCTTACATTGTTTTACAGATCGTCATTTTTAAAAAACGGTAGGTACAGATAATATAAGATTTGATATTTCGACCTTAAACTAAAACCACGCAAAGAAATAACATTTATATTATAAATAAGTACAAAAATATATTAATTTGCAAACATTTATGTATTCATTTGCAAACATTTTTAATTTTTTATTTATTTACATTAATAACAGTTACATAAATACTTCAATATAAAGGCATCCACTAATTTTACCGAATCTTCCGTCCGCTGAAATGGAATTCATATGATAATTAACTAAATATGTATATATAGATATTAAATCGTTATTTTCATATTGAAATCCATTAGTTAACGATTTGTAATAGCGAAATTCAAAGACCGGACCGGTCTATGAATAAACATAGGACGCTATCGCTTTCACTGCTAATAGTTATTGGTAACCCACTGGAAAGCGTGGATGTATTAATATTTAAATACTTAGACTATATTTAATCTCTAAATAAATTCAAGGAGAAAAATATCGTGATCATTTGTATACTCTGATGCCGCGTTGGTGCAGCGGTCACAGCACTGGATTGCGATTGGCTGTTCCGCGGGCGGTTGCGGGTTCAATCCCCGCACACGACAACATTTGTATTGGCCATACAGATGTTTGTCGTGGTCTGGGTGTTTGTGCAGTCCTTGTGGGTCTCCCCACCGTGCCTCGGAGAGCACGTTAAACCGTCGGTCCCGGTTGTTATCATGTACACCTAGAGTTGCCAGATGGTCGGGATTCGTCGGGATTGTCCCGACATTTCGTATGATGTCCAGAGTCCCGAAAAAATACTAATTGTCCCGACAAATAACAACTAATCAAAAATCTCAAACTATCGCGATAATAATCATCATCATCAGTCATCATCAGTTCAGCCTATTGCAGTCCACTGCTGGACGTAGGCCTCCCCAAGTTCGCGCCAGACATCCCGGTTTTCCGCAATCCTCATCCAGACTACACCGGCAATCTTACGAATAATAATTATGTAATCTAAAATTCCGTAAAAAGTGAGATTCATTTCATTACCACTTAGTCTAGTCGATAAGTTGAAAATAGTCGAAAATAAAGATACTGCTCTTAAAATTATGTGTGATAGCTTATTGCATCCGGAATGACGCCTATAAAAATGTTCTAAAAGCGTGTATTAATATTAATGTATTAAGCACATAAAAAATTGCACAAGTTACAAACAATTAAAAAAAGGAAAAAAATGGCCTTTCGTTTTTTTCCAATATTTCATAAACTGTTAATTGTATTTAAAATATTTCAAAAAAAAAATTCTGAAAGAGGAGGTCCAATAAAAAAGTCCCAGCTCCCGGAACTCTATCTCCATTATTTATAATTTAAAAAAAATGGGTCTCCGAGTGATATTTATGCGCGGCGTCAAAAGCGAGTACGACATATTGATTAATTTATTTAAGGTATTGAAAAGTTAATTTTTCAACAAGTTAAACGATTGTTAACTAACAAAATTTTCTCCAAATTCCGTCTCAATTGTAGTTCCAGAAAAATCATCATTTTTTAGAAAAATTACCAGTTTTTGTTCAAGTACAATAATTATTATAAACAAAGAATGAATATATTTTTTACTTTTATGGCGTGATCTTGTTAATCATGTATATAAGAAAGGCTCTACGAAACGAAAAAATTTTACGACAATTATTTAAAGATTTATTTTTTCATTTATGTACAATTGAGACGGAATTTCGAGAAAAATTTGTTAGTTAACAATCGTTTAACTTGTTGAAAAATTAACTTTAAGTAAAATTTCCAAAAGGAATTAAGTATAGTACACGGCCGTAAATAATGCACATCGACTTTTAGAAAGAGACAATCAGCTAATTTGAACTTTGTAGAGCGTTATCTCTGACGCACATTACCTATGAGACGTATCGGACTGTCAGTATTTCATATGACAGATCTAATAGTGTAAGAACCCAGTTCCCAGATCACCTGTCATATTTTTTTGAAGGACAAAATATATTAAATTCAAATTCAAAATATTTTATTCAGCATAAAATTATTAAAATTTCTTACTGAACGTCATGAGTCTACTACCAGTTCGGAAAGAAAAAGCCTCTGACCTGAGAAGAACTGGCGAAAGAAACTCAGCGGGACTAATATCATTTTTTTTAATCATGTTTTTTTTCCAAAGCAGATTGAAATTTACAATAATTTTATAGGTTGAAATAGCCTGGCGGCGATCACATCATTCCCAAGGCGTACTGTCTTCTATAAAATCGTTAATCGAATAATATCCTTTAGTACACAAACGTTCTTTCACAATTTTTTTTCAATTTGGCTGCTTTATATACGTAAAAATGTTATTAACCAGCTATTTTAGTATTTATCGCCAGACACTAATTATATTACTATATTTTAAAACCTGTAGAAAATATTTTAGCAACTCTTTATACTACGATAAAAATACTACGATAAAAATACGCCTATAAAAATGTTCTAAAAGCGTGTATTAATATTAATGTATTAAGCACATAAAAAATTGCACAAGTTACAAACAATTAAAAAAAGGAAAAAAATGGCCTTTCGTTTTTTTCCAATATTTCATAAACTGTTAATTGTATTTAAAATATTTCAAAAAAAAAATTCTGAAAGAGGAGGTCCAATAAAAAAGTCCCAGCTCCCGGAACTCTATCTCCATTATTTATAATTTAAAAAAAATGGGTCTCCGAGTGATATTTATGCGCGGCGTCAAAAGCGAGTACGACATATTGATTAATTTATTTAAGGTATTGAAAAGTTAATTTTTCAACAAGTTAAACGATTGTTAACTAACAAAATTTTCTCCAAATTCCGTCTCAATTGTAGTTCCAGAAAAATCATCATTTTTTAGAAAAATTACCAGTTTTTGTTCAAGTACAATAATTATTATAAACAAAGAATGAATATATTTTTTACTTTTATGGCGTGATCTTGTTAATCATGTATATAAGAAAGGCTCTACGAAACGAAAAAATTTTACGACAATTATTTAAAGATTTATTTTTTCATTTATGTACAATTGAGACGGAATTTCGAGAAAAATTTGTTAGTTAACAATCGTTTAACTTGTTGAAAAATTAACTTTAAGTAAAATTTCCAAAAGGAATTAAGTATAGTACACGGCCGTAAATAATGCACATCGAGTTTTAGAAAGAGACAATCAGCTAATTTGAACTTTGTAGAGCGTTATCTCTGACGCACATTACCTATGAGACGTATCGGACTGTCAGTATTTCATATGACAGATCTAATAGTGTAAGAACCCAGTTCCCAGATCACCTGTCATATTTTTTTGAAGGACAAAATATATTAAATTCAAATTCAAAATATTTTATTCAGCATAAAATTATTAAAATTTCTTACTGAACGTCATGAGTCTACTACCAGTTCGGAAAGAAAAAGCCTCTGACCTGAGAAGAACTGGCGAAAGAAACTCAGCGGGACTAATATCATTTTTTTTAATCATGTTTTTTTTCCAAAGCAGATTGAAATTTACAATAATTTTATAGGTTGAAATAGCCTGGCGGCGATCACATCATTCCCAAGGCGTACTGTCTTCTATAAAATCGTTAATCGAATAATATCCTTTAGTACACAAACGTTCTTTCACAATTTTTTTTCAATTTGGCTGCTTTATATACGTAAAAATGTTATTAACCAGCTATTTTAGTATTTATCGCCAGACACTAATTATATTACTATATTTTAAAACCTGTAGAAAATATTTTAGCAACTCTTTATACTACGATGTATACTGTAACGTTTTGTCAATCAGAAACAAGGAAGTCTGGGGTCTGGGATCTTGGACTATAACGCTCTACGAAGTCGAAATTAGCCGATTGTCTCTTTCCAAAGGTCGATGTGCAATATTTATGGCCGGGTACTATATTTAGTGTTCACAATTCACCACATTTTTTTTCAAATTAAAAAAAAATATATTCAATACCTTAAATAAATTAATCAATGTGTCGTACTTGCTTTTGAGGCCGCGCGCGCAACCCATTTCACATTAAACCCCATTTTCAGCATTAAATTAAAATTATAAATAACTAGCTGCTGTGCCCGCGACTTCGTCCGCGTGGAATTTAACAAAAATTGTTCAGTTCGCTGTTATAAAAATAAAAATCTAAAATAAAACTAGCCTAAGTTACACCTTATTACATCAGCTATCTACCAGTGAAAGTCCCGTCAAAATCGGTCCAGCTGTTTCAGAGATTAGCCGGAACAAATAGACAGACAGACAATAATTGTAAAAAATGTTATTGTGGAATATGTACCGTGTATAGATCCATATACATTTAGTAAAAAGCGGTTATTTTAATATTACAAACAGACACTCCAATTTTATTTATTTGTACCTATAGTCCTATAGATATTTGTATCTCCATGATATTGTTACGTGTACACGAATTAAAGGAGCTTGCGCCATCTAGCGGGGAGCGAAGGAACCACGTTGTGTGCTGTACAAACCACTTTGTTACAAAGACAACGTGAAACATCCACTGAATACTAGATGGCGCTAGAGGACATATAGGTGAATGAACTCAGGATCGAGTACACGCACGAAGGTTCTAGAACTGTCTGGGTTTAGGCTCGGCCCGGTATAAAAAGGCCGATTGAGGCCGAGCGGAGTCAGTTCAGTTTGAGTTAACGACGAAGCGACTTCGAAGTGAATACTAGTGATCAAGAAGTGATACCAGCGGAAACCTACGACATTGGCTACGACCTCGGACATTGTTAGTGCTTACTGTGTGTACCTAGTGATTAGTGTTTGTACTTAGTGCGTAGTTTTGTACCTAGTGCTTGTGTCGGACCTAGTGCTAGTGAATAAAGTCTCTAAAAGAGTCAGAAGGTCTTTCTCTCCAAATCGTTCGAACCCTAACACGCAACAACTGGTGTCAGAAGTGGGATTTGGAGATGCCATTGACTCCGAGAGAGAACCCCAAGGAGGGGGTCAGGACGAGGGCACAACGAACTGCGGATGCCACTGGGGGCCAAGCTCCGCCCACTGTGGGCCAAGCCCCGCCCACTGGCCCCGCCTACCAGGCCACGCCCACTGGCCCCGCCCCTCAGGCCCCGCCCACTGGCCCCGCCCACCAGGCCCCGCCCACTGACCACGCCCCTCAGGCTCCGCCCACTTTGGCTCAAGCCCCGCCCGCTGGCTCCAGCCACCTTGCCACGCCCACCGGACAGGCCACGCCCACCAGCGGCACCGTAGCTACTACAGACCCTCAAGTGGCACTTCAATTAGGAAGTTTATTTGAATTAATGAAGGCAATGCAAGAATCACAAGAACGCAAGCTCAGCGCTTTGCAAGAATCACAAAAGGCAATGAAAGAATCACAAGAACGCAAGCTCAGCGCTTTGCAAGAATCACAAAAGGCAATGAAGGAATCACAAGAACGCAAGCTCAGCGCTTTGCAAGAATCACAAGAGAGCAAGTTCAGCGCTTTGCAAGAATCACAGGAAAAAGCGCTTTGGGCTATAAAAGATGTTAGTGACACGGTGGGTAAGCTCCGAAAAGATGTCGACGAAGTGGAAGAACGAGTTACCGGGTTAGGATTGGATGTCGAAAATGTGAAAACCGGCCTCACGGAATTACAGAAGAAAGTAGTACGCCTTGAAACCACGGGAGTTGTGATGTCTAGTGGAACTACCGTAGTGGCGCAAGGACCAAGAGTGAAAGTGCCGCCATACGACGGCACTACTTCGTGGAACGCTTATCGTCAGCAATTCCAGACTGTTGCTACTGCCAACGGCTGGACGGAAGAACAATGCCTGACCGCTCTCACTGTTGCGCTCAGAGGGCAAGCCTTGTCTGTCTTGGAAGCGTTGCCACATACAGGAAATGGGTTTCAAGACCTGATGGAGGCACTTGAATCCAGATACGGGGAGCGACACCTGGAGCACGTGTTCCGTGCCCAGCTGCGTGACAGAGTCCAACGCTCAGGAGAAGGACTACAACAATGGGCGTTGGAAATTGAAAAACTCGTTAGGAAGGCACACCCAGGAGCTGACACCAAGATGGTGGACACAAATATTGTGCAAGCATTTGTCGACGGAATCAAAGACCTGGAAGTCAGAGCTGCAGTGAGGCTTCGTCACCATAGCTCGCTAAAGGAAGCATTGGCGCATGCTTTGGAGGTCGAGGCGGTTCGCCATGACATACGGCAGACTCATAGGATCCGCGAGGTCTCTGAGGAAGTCAAGGAGGTTAAGGCTCCTACGAAGAAAAGATATGGAGTCATGTGCTACAAGTGTGGCGAGAGGGGCCATCTCCAGCTCGACTGCCCGCAGAAGGAGACCCATCTGGCAAGGATGAAAAGGATCGAGGATCAAATGGAAGAGCTGAAGAAGCAAGGGGCTTCGTCCCCTGCCCGGGATCAGGGAAACGAATAGAAGCCAGGACTAAGGGGCGAGTACTGGCTGACGCGGAGGAAGCCCCGATAACCGTTATCTCCCAGGCATGCAGTGGGAATAGTCTTGCGATTCAGGGGACTATTAACGGGACGGATTGCAAAATGACTCTAGACACAGGAGCCTCTAGAACAATAGTGAACCCAGATCTGGTAAAAGCCGCAAGGGGACACAAGAGGAGAATTAACTGTCGGCTTCTTACGGCCTCCGGTCAGCCAATACCCGTCCTGGGAGAAATGTCAGTTACGATGGATGTAGGGGGGGCCTCATACTCCCATGACGTTATCGTGGCTGAGATTATGGATGATTGCATCTTGGGTTTGGATTTCATGAAGAAACACAACTGCAGAATTAATGTCGCTGACGGAGTTTTCAGGTGTGGTGAAGAAGAAATCTTCATTCTCGGAGGTGCCTGCGGGAAAGTCGCATGCATAAGGAAAGTCATTATACCTGGACGAGCGGAAGCTCAGGTGCTGGTGAAACTGCCGCCAGCTGGAAAGCAGAAGTCAAACAGATGCGTGTTGATCGAAGACACACCTAACAAGACGTCGGCACAAAAACTGATGACGGCGAGAACCCTTGTTAGTGGAAGCAGTAGCGCTGTGGTCAAGGTTGTTAATCTTGGTGATCGCGAGATCTGCTTGAACAAAGGTGACGTCATTGGAAAGTGCGAGGAAGTCGTCTGGATGAAAAAGTGTAGTTCGATAACAGGCGCGGACTCAGCAAACAGCAACAACTACGGAATAGTGACTGAGCTGCTCGACGACTGCAAGAGTAACCTAACTTATTCGCAGGGCATGAAAGCTAAGAAGTTTTTACAGCGCTACGCGAATATCTTCTCCAGTCACGATGGGGACCTTGGAAGAACGTCGGTGGTTCAACACAGGATAGATACCGGAAGCGAGAGACCAATTCGTCAACGAGCAAGACGGATACCAATTGCTAAGGAAAAAGAAGTTGAAGGCCTTTTGGAGGACATGAGAAGGAATAAGATTATTGAACCGTCTGCAAGTCCGTGGTGCTCGCCTGTTGTATTAGTGAAGAAGAAAGATGGCAGCACGAGGTTTTGTGTGGACTATAGGCGTCTCAATGATGTCTCCAAGAAGGACAGTTATCCGTTACCTCGAATCGACGACACTTTGGATACCCTGAGTGGCATGAAATGGTTTTCGACCCTAGACCTGAAATCTGGATACTGGCAGGTGGAAATTCATCCAGAAGACAAGGAGAAGACAGCTTTCTCGACCGGTAAAGGTTTATGGCAATTTAACGTCATGCCCTTCGGATTGTGCAACGCACCTGCCACATTCGAGCGACTCATGGAGTGTGTACTAGCAGGCTTAGTGGGAGAGGCTTGCTTGGTCTACTTAGATGACGTCATCATTATCGGCCGTGACTTCGAGGACCATTTGCAAAACTTGGAGCGAGTTTTCGCCAAAATAGAGGGGGCCAAATTAAAGCTGAACCCGAAAAAGTGTCGTTTATTCAGGAATAAGGTCAATTATCTCGGCCATGTTATCTCCAGTGATGGAATCCAGACAGACCCGGAAAAACTGGAAGCAGTTCAAAAATGGCCTACCCCTAAGGACAAAACCGAAGTGCGGGCATTCCTCGGCCTATGCTCATACTACAGGCGTTTTGTTAAGGGATTCTCAGAGATAGCCAAGCCATTACATCGGATGACAGAAGATAAACGACAATTTAGTTGGGATGAGACTTGTGAAGATTCCTTTCGGAAACTGAAGAAACATCTGTGTGAAACACCAATCCTGGGATATCCACAAACTGAAGGTCAGTTTATAGTCGACACGGATGCAAGCAACACGGCCATTGGAGGGGTGTTATCTCAAAAACAGGGTGAAAGAGAAGTTGTTATTGCATATTTCAGCAAATCTTTGTCCAAGCCAGAGAGAAACTACTGTGTAACAAGGAGAGAACTCTTGGCTGTTGTAAAGACGCTACAACATTTCAACAAATATCTCATCGGCAGACAGTTTTTACTGCGAACTGATCACGCAGCCTTGAAGTGGTTACTGCAATTCAAGAACCCCGAAGGTCAAGTAGCTCGATGGATTGAACAGCTTCAGGAGTATGACTTCAAGACGGAACACCGCAGCGGAAATATGCATGGGAACGCTGACGCACTCTCACGAAGGCCGTGTTCGGAAGACTGCAAACATTGTGTTAAGCAGGAATCTAATGAAGTAACATTAAAGCTAACGAGAACAAGTCCTTTGGGTCTCTGGGAGAATGATGCTATGAGGGAGGCTCAAGAAAGAGATGACGACCTTCGGCACATCATCACATGGAAGAAACGGGGTGAAGTAAAACCAATCTGGAGTGAGGTTGCACCCACTGGCGCTGTCACTAAGGCGTACTGGGCGCAATGGGACAGTCTGATACTTCAAAACGGAATACTCTACCGGAAATGGGAGAAGACTAACGGTAGAGAGTTCCATCTTCAGATAATTGTCCCTAGAGCGAGAGTACCAGATATTCTCCGTGAAGTACATGATGGCGTATCAGGAGGTCATCTAGGTGTCAAGAGGACTTTAACAAAAGTGCGAGAACGATTCTACTGGTTGCATTGTCGAGATGATGTACAGGATTGGTGCCGCAAATGTACTACTTGCGCTGCTGTAAAAGGACCACAGACCAGGAGCCGTGGGAAGCTGCGGCTTTATAACGTCGGTGCACCGTGGGAACGAATTGCAGTTGACGTAGCTGGGCCATTTCCTGTAACGGAATCGGGGAACAAGTATTTTATGGTCGTCATTGACTACTTCACCAAATGGCCCGAAGTGTTCGCCATACCAAACCAAGAAGCTACAACAGTCGCTTCTAAGCTAGTCGAAGAAGTGATATGTCGCTTTGGTGTGCCTCTAGAAATCCATTCTGATCAGGGCAGGAACTTCGAATCGCAAGTGTTCCAGGAAGTGTGCAGAATTTTGGGCATGCATAAGACGAGGACCACCGCGTACCATCCACAGTCCGATGGAATGGTTGAGAGATTTAACCAGACCCTTGAGAGGCATTTGGCGAAATTGGTAGACGACAAACAAAAGGATTGGGACAAGTATATACCACTCTTCCTTCTGTCGTACCGAACCGCCGAGCATGAGAGCATAAAAGCTACCCCGGCGTATGTCAATTACGGTAGAGAACTACGAATACCAGTAGACCTATTGACAGGAGGGTCACCGGAGGGACCCGAGACCGTACAAGACTATGTCAGCAACTTAAGGGAAAAAATGCGCTACATACACGCCTTGGTCCGGGAAAATGGGTTACAGTCAAGCGAGATCATGAAAACCAGATATGACCGGAAATCGAACACGAGAGGCTTCGAAGAAGGGTCACTAGTGTGGCTGCATAACCCAACCCGCCGGAAAGGGAAATCTCCAAAGTTGCAGACCAAGTGGGACGGTCCATACAAAGTGGTTACCCGAATGAATGATGTGACTTATAGAATTCAAAAGCAACCAAGAGGGACATTCAAAGTGGTACACATAGACCGTCTGGCGCGTTACCATGGCAGTAACAACGATGCTCGGGACGAGCATCTCTAAGAGGGGAGTAGTGTTACGTGTACACGAATTAAAGGAGCTTGCGCCATCTAGCGGGGAGCGAAGGAACCACGTTGTGTGCTGTACAAACCACTTTGTTACAAAGACAACGTGAAACATCCACTGAATACTAGATGGCGCTAGAGGACATATAGGTGAATGAACTCAGGATCGAGTACACGCACGAAGGTTCTAGAACTGTCTGGGTTTAGGCTCGGCCCGGTATAAAAAGGCCGATTGAGGCCGAGCGGAGTCAGTTCAGTTTGAGTTAACGACGAAGCGACTTCGAAGTGAATACTAGTGATCAAGAAGTGATACCAGCGGAAACCTACGACATTGGCTACGACCTCGGACATTGTTAGTGCTTACTGTGTGTACCTAGTGATTAGTGTTTGTACTTAGTGCGTAGTGTTGTACCTAGTGCTTGTGTCGGACCTAGTGCTAGTGAATAAAGTCTCTAAAAGAGTCAGAAGGTCTTTCTCTCCAAATCGTTCGAACCCTAACACGCAACAATATAGTTCCGGGAGCTGGGAGTTTTTTATTGGGAATTTCCTCTTCTTTCAGAATCTTTTTTTGAAATTTCTTAAATATTAACAGTTTATGAAATATTGGCAAAAAACGAAAGCCATTTTTCTCCTTTTTTAATTGTTTGTAACTTGTGCATTTTTTTAATGTACTAAATACACGCTTTTAGAACATTTTTCTAGGCGTCATTCCGGATCCAATAAGCTATCACACATAATTTTAAGAGCAGTATCTTTATTTTCGACCATTTTCAACTTGTCGACTAAACTATAATAACTTAACTACTCTACGCGGTATGGAACACGCTTGGCGAGTCTCTGCACTGTGATCGGCAGAGCGGGAAAAAATTTTTATAATAAAAAATATTTTTTATATTTCGTAATATTTATTTGTACCGTTGGTCCCGACCATAATCCCAAAATCCCGACTTTTTGAAAATTTGTCCAGACATTTTAGTCTTCCCATCTGGCAACCCTATGCCCAACAGTGGGATATTACAGGCTGAATCGTGAAGTTTAATAAAATCTAACTTTAAGGGCAAAATCAAATTAAATACAACATTATTCAAATAGGCTTCAAAACATCTTCGATTCGTCATTTTACAAATTAAATTTTTTAAGTGATTATTACATTTAAAATTTTAATTTGTAAAATATCGATTCGAAAGTGCTCTTGGGGCCTATTTGATTAAAGTTCTTTTTGATTTTGATTTCTTTATTTCAAAGACCTACTTCCTGTGTGTTGTTGATTAGTTTCGATTAAAGTTAGCGTCTTACTATTGGCTTATATAAACTTTTGCAACGATACAATTGCAAGCTTAAATAACTTTACAAAAGTACTGTACACAAAAATAAACCTGACGCAGTTGCTTGTAATACAGGTACCTATATATTTTGAGTTTGATTATTATAAAATTTTGTATGTTTTTCCTTTTTCCTTCTCCTACATGGGGAAGAGGCCTATGGCCAACAGTGGGATATTACAGGCTGAATCGTAATATGGAATTTTGTATATATCTAATATCTATATACTACAGTAACCACTCAATAGTATATTACTAATGCACAAAAAATAAAATGTGTAATGATGAGTAAAGGAAGACAATATAAAGAATTAATCTCAATTTCATTTAAAAGAAATATGTACTTATATTTTCTCATTCAAACTAATGTGATTTTATTATTTATTTGATAAAATTACTCTCCAAATTTTATTCTCTTAAAACCACTGTAATATGTAGGTCGGAAATACGTAGTTATATTTAAATGTACAAAAAACATAAACGTGTTTCCGAACTTCATGGTTAAAATCATTAACCATCTGGCCACATGTAGTTAACTCGTATACAGGTATTATTTATGAAATATCACAGAAAAAATATTTTACAATGAAATGGAAATGAAAATTACATTATAAATTAGGTAATACTAGAGTGAATAAATTAAACTTACCGACTAAAACTGCAAATAGAATAAATAATCCACAAAATAAACTTCGAGAGGGCTTCATTTTTAAATAAAGTGTACACTTTCACTGAAAAACACTTATTAAAATACACTATGTTTTATGTTATTTAGGAGTTTACTACAGCTAACATTAAAAACTGTCTAATATATTCATTTTTCTATAATTCACATATCAAAATATACCCGCTAACAAAGCATTGTTTTTATTTCAAATACGTCAAAACGATCGCTTAGAAATGGCACCGAACTTGATATTTCCCGCGCATCGGGCACTCACGTTCGAAAGTCAAACGTCTACTGCGCTCGTTACCGTCCATTCAGGTGCATGTAAACGGCACTATCACTCGACCGATTTGAACGGTCATTAATTGATAACTATATTCATTAATGGAACGACTTCTTAAATCGATTGGGTTGTAAAATAATTTACACATTGCCTATCGATGTGTGTGTGATTTTATTTCGTGATAGAGATTGGAAATCAGTGTGCCAATAACATTGAACTCTTTAACCAGTTTTTATTTTATTTTTTCTCTTTATGTCCAATTCCTTTAGAATCAGATATTGCCTGTAAATTAAGTAAATATGGATCGACACATATCATATTTAAATTAAAAAGTAAATTTAACAGTGTAAATAAAATTAGCACATTTTCCTTATAAGACAGTTGTTACGTGATAAATTTGTTTCGGGCCATAGACTACTATTTAATACTAGTTTCGGGCTAATGCTTTTATACTTCATTGTCATCTAACGCTTTCTCGGAAAACCCTAAAGAAAAAAGAGGGGTCGTAGAATTACTGAGAGGGTGTACAAGGAATAAGAAAATTATAATAACAACTAAGGAAATCTCAAATACTCAGATCTTCAATCCTCACTTGAGGGTACTTGTGGTTATTTCTTTAAGAGCACTTTTCGATATTTTTAACTGCAGTAAAACTACAAAGACAAATATAAATAATGTCTATTATTTGAGCTGTAAAACATTTTACTGGAATTATACAATTTTACAGTGCTTGCAAGTTGCACGATGCACCTGTTAACTTAGGGAACCTATTATAATTTAATATTGAGCTAGGGCTCAACGTAAAACACAGGTAATGACCAGTCAGGTTGTTTCAGCGAATACCTGTGTAAGATCGGACGTGAAGCTACAACTATGGCGTAGATCAGGATACTGCGCACTGCGCAGCACACGCTAGAGTCGTGTCTGGCTTATGGGGCTTTACACGCTACGATAAATTGTAACAATTTATTGAACGATTTATCCCTCCAAAAAATCGAAAGAGTAGAGCACTGTTCACTCCAACTCCAATCCCTATAAATCGCTACAATCTCCTGTTTACACACAACGATAAATTGTAACAATCTGATTGTTACGATAAATTGCTACAACTTATCGTTAAGTGTAAAGCCCGCTTTAGTACACTGACGCCCGATTTCCCAAAGGCTGATGAACGCAAAAATTAAATAATCATCTGTCAAATAGTCCGGGTTCCCAAGTACTTTTTTTTCACTTGATTACTATCAAGCTAATTTTCCGGGAGTAGTTTCATTTTGATGAGAAGAACAAAAATTTCCTCTACGAAAATTCTCGATTGTGGTAGCTAACAGAGGTAGCAGGGGATAGAGCAGCAGTGAGCGTAGGACCGACGACGACAAGGCTACGAGTCGTAAGGTCATCAAAAATTGATTTTTTTTTCTGTTTTTTTCTTTTTCTTTTAGTTACTTAATATTTATATAATTAAATAGTAACATTGTCCTACAAATCTCGTGGTACGTTATCCCGGTCCTACGCTCAGTGCTGCTCTATCGCCTGCTACCTCTGTTAGCTACCACAATCGAGAGTTTTCGTAGAGGAAATTTTTGTTCGTCTCATCAAATGAAGCTACTCCCGGAAAATTAGCTTGATAGTAATCAAGTGAAAAAAATATACTAGGGAGCCCGGACTATTCGACAGATGATTAATTAATTTTTGCGTTGATCAGTCTTTGGGAAACCGGGCGTGAGCGTCAGATCGTAGTCCGAGAGATCGGGCAAGATCTTTCCCTGCGAACAGTTGTATCAGCGATGCTTCTCAAGGAATCAGCGTGGATAGCTATGATCTCATTTTATGATACTGTCATGTCCCAGAGGAGACGGGGGATTAGAGGGATCGGGAGAGGTACCCAATTTATTACCTTTTTTTTTACGTGGGGAAAATCCATCGTGGACGCGCGTCCGGCGCGGAGGCACCAGAGGGTTATGTCAGACTCCTACTGACCAAAAACCATCCACGTGTGAGCAGACCTCCGCCTGAGTGGGGCGAGATGGGGTCGCGTTAGCAGTCTCCACCCCGCCCCGGCGGCTGGCCCGAATGTAAACATCCGGGCCCCGGCACCTAGAGAGGCGGCACCCACAAGACCATCCCTCTCGACGAAGCGTGGGATCTCAAGCCAGCCGAAGATCCCCCGACCCCCAGCCGACCACCCCACTTAAGAGACGCTCAACCGGACCAGTCTACCGTCTGCAGAATGGGGACACATGTCCAGGAGCGTCCACCCTCCAAGCCAGGCAGGTCTGACCTCCAACGGCTGGCATCACGGCGTTGGGGGTCAGGCCCGCCCGACATCCAACGCCGGATCGCATCGAACAACCGAGCAAAGCTCCAGGGAGCCCAGCGCGAGCCGGCAACTACCCCACGGGTCTGCCGGACTGCACCAACAACCGAGCTAAAAGCTCCAGGGAGCCAGCACAGCCCGGCCCTCACACATCACGTCTGCCGGATTGCACCAGCAACCGAGCAAAGCTCCAGGGAGCCAGCACAACCCGGCCAGCAAACCGCGCTTTCGCGCTACAGGGCGAGCAAGCGAACCCACCCACCCCATCCCTCTAGTGCGCTCACGGGTCGAGCAGTACCCGGAGCGCACCCCGCGAGTCAGTCGTTAGCCGCGACGAGCAGCAGTACCGCGACTGCGATACTGCTGCCCGTCTCGTTGCCCAGGGTGCACCACGAGGAGGTGACCGACATGCACCCCACCCAATTTATATTACCTACCTCAATCTTACAGAAGATTAAATCCAAGTAGTACTGCTTTTAAATAGTGTTGTTCCTGTGGTGAGTAAGATAGCTAGATCCCTTGAAGACGCTAACTTGACAGCAGAAGTAGGTTCGGTAATGCGCTTTTATGCTGTTAGTGTTGGAGATATCTATAAACTGTAACTATCAACAGACATAAAGTAGGTATACGGTAACTGGAATAAAAAATATGTAAACCCTATACTGATTTATGCATTAATCAAGTAGGTAACGGTAACTATAAATACAAGTATAATTAATTATCATTACTACGTTTATTTTACAATTTATTTAAGTCGTAAAGAAGCCTATAAAAATGGCTTTATTATTCTCACTAAAAGTAAATGGAATCAAGTTTATTTACAAAAGTTAATAGCGGATGTTTCCTTCCTGGAAATGAATCTAATATCTGATTTCACTTTTAAAACAGCGTTTAATGTTTATTAACGCTCTTATTGTTAATCTAAGCCGACATTAGTAACTTTGTACCTAGACATAATTGTTCTTATTGGGTAACATAATTTGAAGTGAAATGGAATTTATGTCGTGTTTTGTTTTATGAACTTTATTGTCAACATGCTATTGTGTAGTTATAATTTTCATTTTACATATTATCTAACTACAGTCTTCGGAATTTTTTTTGTGAATAGACGTTTGTTATTCTCAAACGCAAAATAGTAATTATACATATACGCAAAATATTAATAATAGACGCAATATATATGCAATATATATGGATATAAAGATATGTAGATAGAGATTCAATACCTACCACAAATAATAATTTAAAAAATGATACACGATAATAATTGTATATATAAGTTTAAATTATTGCAGTTATACCTACTTCTTTTAAAATGATGAGAGTAAATTATCACAAAAACCGACACCCTGAAGTTAGCTAGTCAACAAAGAAGAAGTTAGGAACGTGAAGGTAGCTAGCCAATGAATGCGCACGCACATCGTCACAAAAAACCGACACCCTGAAGTTAGCTACTTAACGAAGAAAAAATTAGCAACGTGAAGTTAGCTAGCCAATTAATGATATACGCACTTATAACTTCTTATATACGTGCGTACATAAGTACACACATAATTTTTTATACGATTCATCCTGTAACATCCAACTGCTAGGCAAAAGCCTATGTTTCCATGTAAAAGAAGGATTGGAGTTTAATCCGCTTCGCTTCGTTGAAACGCTGCTCCACTACGGTTTGGTGGATAAATTTCACACAACATCCAGACCCACGGCAATCATCTGTAGGTATGGCCAATACAAATGTTTGTCATATGCGGGGATCGAACCCGCAACCGCCAGCGCAACAGCCACAAACCGCTGCTGTGACCGTTGCGCCAACGCGTCGTTTCTATTACATACTAGCTGCTGCCCCCGTCGTCGTCTGCGTGCGTTCACTGCTCGTTCCCCGTAGGTGATAGCGTGATAATATGTAGCCTATATTCTGACCCGACTTCTTAATAATATTCGTGCCAAATTTGAAGTAAATCCATGCACTACTTTTTGAGTTTATCCCGGACATACATTGACTTTCCTATCATTTTATTATATGTATAGATTTGTAAAATAAATGTTTTGGGATTGTATGTCTCATATGGTGAAGAGACCTCCCAGTAATCGTATGCTTAAAACTGACTCAAGAATAGTCCACATCATTGAGGTAGGTCACAGCAGAAAAATATCTTGCTCTTTTTTTATAGAAGAGGGGGCAAACGGACAGTTGGCTCACCTGGTGGTATGTGAAATCAACATCCATAAACAATTAAACAACCGCTACATCAGAGGATTAGCGGGTGCGTTGCCGGCCTTTCAAGTGGGAGTATGCTCGTTTTTTAAAGGGTGCTTGCTGCTTTGCTCGAAATTAATACAGCTAAATAATACCTACTACTCTCGAGTAGTGTTGTGTTTTTGTGATGAGTAATAGCCAGAGCTCCTGGGGAGGGTAAGGAGTTATAGTCGGTAACTCGTTTGCATTAAAGGCGTCTATACATATGCCACGTATGGCGGACCATACCCTTGTTTGCTGCCTCTTTAGTATAAAAAACAATACAAATTAAAATGTTAAGGTTGCGTATCTAATAAATTGTGAGAATATTATCTAGTAGGCTATTTCGCTATTAGCTATTAGTAGGTACCTACATAATATATTATCTGTATGAACATATAAAGGGCGTTTTCTTTAAAGTGACTGCAGGTCATTCGACTCTGGTAGGTAGGAAAGTAAAACACTCTACAGGAGCAGGATTGGGCATGACGACAGTATCAAAAATTCGTCAATTTAATGATTTTAGGGGAACACTCATATTTAAAAATTCAAAATACCTACTGGTTTAGTTTTATGTAATTTAATAAGATTATTATTTATACTTTATTGTATCTACATCACAACTACAAATATCATTTACAGACTGTGAAGTACAATGGGCGGACTTATGGCTATTTAGCCATTTCTTCCAGACAACCCGAATTTCTCCCAGACAACCCGATATAATAAGATTATTGTGATTTTCAATAAAATAAAACAGTAAATTACTGCAATCGGCCATTTTGATTGAAACACAAATTACAGCGCACGACGTCACAACATAACTTAGTACGTCAGGCGCGCTCCAAAGAGTAAAGTAAAAAGTAAGGCCCACGCCCCACATTATTCTGTGACGTCCATGGACTTAATATAGGTATTAAGTCCATAGTGACGTCAAGCCGACGCCATGACACCTGCAGCCGTTTTGCCGCTCTCATTGAAAACATATTAGAAAAATAGTTTTAAAATTCGTTAAACTTAAGTTTATTACCGAAATATAGGTATTTTTGTAAATAGTAAATGTGTACCCACATTATGGAAGAGGTTTTCAAAATCTTTCGTCATGCCCAAAATCAGTGTCTGCGTTCTGCCCTTGTTAACTAAACAATACTTTATGTACGTGGTGTTTAAACTACATTAAGTTACTATTACTAGCGTAGGTACGTTAATAATAATTATTCAATTTTAAACCATTATAAGCTTATTTATAAGCTTATTTTCTATACTTCTTTTAGAACACCATTAAACATACTTAATTGTGTTTGCTCGCAAAGGAAAAAAAAACCGACTTCAATTACATCTACTTACAATAATAATAATAATAATAATAACAACTTTATTGCACACAATGACATACATTTATAAATATAAAACTTACAAGTAATACAACGTAAGTAGACGAAAAAATAGTCAAGTAAATACGCGTTATCAAAGATTACTCAAAAAGTTGTAAACAGATCTCGATGAAATTTAAATGTGACCACATAATAAACATCACCTTTCGATTAAATCAAAAATCATCAAAACCGGTACACCCAGTAAAAAGTTATGCGGTATAATACAACGTAGGTCAACGAAAAAATAGTCAAGTAAAAACGCATTATAATATATCATTACAAAGTACTTATTAGATCTTAAATAAATTTAAATGGGACCAAATGATACGCACCACCTTTCGATAATTTTTCTTTATCGAAATCGGTTTTTTCTACAGTAAAATAAGTACATAAAAAATACAATCGAATTGAGAACCTCCTCCTTTTTTGGAAGTCGGTTAAAAATCGAATGAAGTGTTTAAACTAGGATGAGCATTGGTAGGCAACTTTAACACTGAACTGATACTTAAGGATGAATAAATAAGCATCCATACCATACCAAATATAAATTTTTAAAATAGTTTGTACTTGTAATAATGTTGTACCTAATCGGAATTTTTACGATTTAAAATCATTCACTCGTTAATGACGTTAATGCCATCTATTTTTCGTATCGGTAAATAGAAATTACGACAAAAATGTACTTTTATTGTAAGAGTATAGATGGCAGTAACATGTTATATTAGATAATATTATATCAATGTGAAATAAGTTTGCGTTTGTGTACGTCAAAACGTGGTCAAAACATATATATATTATTAGGTATATAATTTTAACACATAAACTATTTTGAACATTACATTATAAAAACTCTACGCATACGACGATAGATGGCGTTATCGATGCCAAAGAGATCAAAACCATGGAGCATAGAAAAACCGTATACACACGTATACATGTACTTGACATGTACAGACTCGGGTACAGCGTATACTTCATCCTAGGTTGGATATAAGTTCCTTGGTACTAAAACGTAGTGGTTATATACTCTTTGCTTGGTACAGAGAAACTCTACGCTCCAAGTGGGGAAGTGTCACTGTCAGATTAGTCGCACAGATTAAAATAAATACCTACGTTTACGTTTATTTTTTCATACGCCAATATTAGTAAACGGAAATACAGAATAATAATACTTTCGGTGCAGTAAAGTTTTTAAACTCATACTTTCTAAAAAATGGCTAGCATATTTAATTAAACATTACCAAACGACAATTGTAATTTAATTTAGTGTGAATATCAGTTTTATCGTTTATATTGACGCCATCTTCAGTTGGATAGTATAGGAATTGTTCGCCAATCGCAGTTCATACGTCGCTGGCAGTGAACGGAACGAAGTGCCGTCGCCCGTCGTATAGATCGGTGGCTGGCCGTCGGGCTGAAAATAGTGAACGAAGTATGAGTTTTCGAAATATGTTCGAATAAAAAGTGAACAGTGAGTGACTGTCATCGAGCAAGATGGTTGATGACGTGAAAGATATAACGGAAAAAGCTGAAAGTAAAGGTATTATGTGCATTTAAAATCGATACGTGCCGTTTTAGTGTGAAATGTGATCGAAATCGCCTAACCCTAAACCGCGTCGTGGCCCCACGTCGTGGGTTCGTGCACAGCTTTCGAGAACGTCCGCAGTGGGTTGTGGCCGACGCAGTCCGATGTTTTGTTTTTCATCTACAATTGAACGTCTTTTGACGTCGTGGTATGTTCTAAATTTAGAGAAGTTCTAGCAGACGGTGAGAAGTGCGCAGGAATGTACAATAAGCGATGGACCACCGGACCTTTTGTCATTTGGTAGTCGGTGGTACAGTTTTGCCGAATTTCTTGCATAGTTACCGTTATATCGTGCGATTCTTTAGCATTTTGGCAAAGTAGCTATTTGCAAAGTGAATTGCAAATATTGTAACAGTCTGCCATATGATGTTTCTTGAGTCATGACATTATCAATTTATACTCTGACGTAAGTACCTAATTTTGCATGTATGTGCATTAATTTTCGAGAGCATAGCACACGTACGAAACACTGCAACCAGCTCACTTTCTACTTATCTTATCAAGTTTTCATGCGCAAATTATTCTGCTTAAAACATGACTATATAAATGAAAATAGCGAATTATAAATGGTATTTGATAAGGATAGGATGGAAAAAACATCTGTTTGGTTCATTGCTGATATACAATAATCAACACACAAGTTTATGAGATTCATATAAATACACCTTTGTAGGTTATCAATTTGACCTTGTATTTCAAATATAAAATTTCAATGATAAATATGCCCAATTTTACTTAAAAATGGGTGTAAGAAGCTTATCATAACTGTTCATGAAATTGATAAAATGTAGACAAAACTCGTGTCAAACTAAAATCATATAATACATACACAGATAGATTGTTTTTTATGAAGTTAGTTAGCAAGTGGTCTTGTAAGATCATCTGATCATGTTAAAATGAACCTCTTAACGTCACCTTGTTGCATGATGTCATATAGGTAAATCTGTAAAGTTACCAGAAATAGAATTTTTTGTCTATCTTCCATGAGTTTCTCTACTTATATATTTGCAAGCTCTCGCTTATTTTAAATATTCTTACCTGTTTTCAAATCAGGATTTATAACTTGTAGCGTGATTCACAAAAAATTAAAGGGGTAATAGATATTGTGTCTCGTAGTAAATAGTGTCTAAGTTTCTTTTAAAATAAATAAGAAACGTAAAAAACAAATTCAATAAATAATTATCTCATATCCAATGACCCCCACTAAGATGTTATGCTGTGTTGGGGGTCTGGAAACAAATGCCTATGTTTGTGGAGAAGTTTTGTCCACCGAAAAGGGAGGATCCTCCAACCAGACGGGTGTTGTGTCTGGCGGGCTACTGCCCCGACGGTTGTTGTCGGGTTCTTGTATATATAGTTCATTCTCTGAAAACTTCGATAGCGCGATTTAGAATCTTCAGTTCGTTTGTGGCTCGATAGATGTCGCCACATCACTCCCCTCCGAGACCGGAGGTCGATAGCGGTTTTTGAGTCGTCCATGCTCATCTTGTGATGCTTGCCGGGCCAGTGGAATGTTCCAGTGAGTCGGAACCAGATGCCGCATAGTTCACGGTGAGTCGGAACTGTCTGCGGTGATGCCCCAGTGAGTCGGGGTGATGCTGCATATTCTCCAGTGAGTCGGAGTGGTGCAGTGCAGCGTACTGGCTGGCTGCTGCGTCGACCAGGAGAGAGGTGCGTCTCTGCTTGCTGACCGGCCGAAGTGCAGTGTGCTGTGCCAAAGTCGCTGAGAAGGCTGTGGGTGATGACCAGGCATGCGCGTCCGCTGCATGCTGGTGGTCAGGATACCCGTAGTAGCCGTGGATGCTGGCTGGCTGTAGGACTCGCTGCTCGAAAGCTTGAGGAAGTGATGATGACGTCACGATGTAGATTGACGAAGGCTGCGCTGATGTTCATGCTCGGGGTCACCAGTTTAGGGGGATGTTCGTCCACATTCGCCTAAACTGGTGACCCCGAGATGTTGTCGGGTTCTTGTATATATAGTTCATTCTCTGAAAACTTCGATAGCGCGATTTAGAATCTTCAGTTCGTTTGTGGCTCGATAGATGTCGCCACATGTTTATGATAAACATCTGTTTCAACCGAACGTTAAATTTCATTTTAATTTGATTATTTTCTATTAGAACTATTAAATAATGATATTTGCTGATATATCCAGTAAGATGTATTTTAGAATTATATTTTTTTAATAAATCTATTAAATCTTCTTCTTCTATTTAATAAAAATGAATGTTGTTAAGCGCATAACTCGAGAATGGCTCAATCAATTCGCCTAATTTATTTTTTGTATGCTCCTTAAGGCCCATGGAAGGTATAAGGACCAAAAAATAAAATTAAATTAAAAAACAAAAATTGCGTTGACAATAGTAAAAACTATTGAACGAAGTCTGTCCGGGCAGCTAGTTTCTATATATTAATACTTGACATTTTTCTTCAGAATAAGCCTACAATTATATCTGATGTCTAATGATCTATCTGATAATTGAAGGATATTCCGTTGGTTATATTTTTGAAGTTTATCCAGAACTGTAAGTAATCTAGTACAACTCCAAATAACGCCTTGTTTGTTAGTATTAGTATTTTATAACGGTCTAGCTGTGCCCTGCGGATTCACACGCGTTAATTTGTAAAAAAAAAGCTTATAGCCTTCCTCCATAAATGGACTTTCTAACACTGAAAGAATTTTTCAAATCAAACCAGTAGTTCCTAAGGTTAGCGCATTCAAACAAACAAACTCTTCAGCTTTATAATATTAGTATAGATTTGATTGCCACTGAATTTTATTTATTACAATATCAAAATAATCATATAATATCAATCATACCGATGATTGTAAATTAAATAAATAAATAAGTGAATACCCCACAGTTAGCAGCACCCAATATGATTTAATTTTGTGTCGGTGGTTCGGAAACACTGCAAACGAGCATAAAGAAATCATCTGCATGACCCATACAAATGTTGTTTATTTAAAAAAAATGTTTTCATACGAGATAAATATAATTCCATTTCTGTCTTAAATCGTAATAGTGACTAGTTTTTCTTCCGTGGGTTTGCCTACGTGAATCACATGATTTTAGGTGTTCCATTTTATCCCGTTAAATATATTGCCTATCTCAGTGATAACATAGCATTCTCTCGGTGAAAGTATTTTATGAAATCAATTCAGTAGTTTACAGTTACATAACTTACAAAAAAAAAAAACAAGTATTATATTTTTCCTCTGTAATATTAGTATTGATAAATATTCTTATCATAATTATTTTTTATTATCCATTTTATTATTGTTGTTGATAAAAATCACCTCAATCAAGCACAATAGTTTTTAATTGTTCAAAGGGCATTTATCGTGAATCATGGATTGTGTTGGTAAAATTATATTTATAAATATGCTTTGAATAAACCATCTGTTTTAGTTTGAAAAAGAATATTAAATTTCAATACTTTTTAGGTAAATTAGTATTAATGGGTATTATAACAATCGATAATGGTTGTCTAGGACTGCCTACCCGGGTGTCCTGGATATCACCCGTAAATGGGTTACCCTGCGATATAAAAAAAAATTGCTAATGGTTATAGCATAATATTTTAAAATCTAAAAACCTTTAACTAGACTTTCTCAAGTCTTAAGCAGTCTTTTGCAATTTTATAAGAAATAATAATTTTTTTTTTTTAAATAATTTAATAGAATTTCGGTATAAATTAATTTTATTTGTGTGTGTGTATAGCTAGCTTAATGACTATCACAATGTCTGGAACCAAAATTGACTGCAAACAAAAAAGCAGTAATTTTTTCTTTCTAGAATCTCAAGTATTAATAAACCATTAATGATAACTAACTATTAAAATAGGTGCAAGTATTGCAGTTATAAACACTTCTAGTTGTTTTATTGCATCACTTAACAATGTAATACCTATACCCCATCCGGCGACTAATGATCTTTTTGACACTTCAAGAAATTTTGACATTAGTGACTGCCTCGCACGTTATTTATTCGATTCGAAATAATAATCGATTTTATTTAAGAAGAACTTTCAATCGATTGAATTAAATACATTTAGTTTAAAAATATTATTCATTTATGCGTTTATTAGTTTTATTAATTATAAATGAAATACATAAATAATAAATTAAATGAATTAACAGAGTTATTGCTCTTTATTCTTGGTTTGCAATTAAATTTCAAGATTTCGACTTAATTCCTTGCAAGTAATCAATCTTGGGGTCATAGATACTATTTTTATTTCCTTTTTTGCATTAAATTTATAGAAACAATAATCACATGACGTAAAATTATTTTTTTGATATGATCGATTTATTATCGATTTATTATTTCATGAACTGTTTCATAGTCTGTGGTTGTTTGTTATGCACAGGGTACTTCACTAAATCAATCAAATCGTCAATAAAGTATGACATTACTGTAAAATTTTTAGTACGTTATTCCGGGAAAAAAAACTGTAATTTATAGGCGTGAGCTGTCAAAATTGATTGATTTTGATTGAATTGATTAGAGTACTTCTACAAAAACCCCTTTACGTTTAAACTAACTCGACTCATTAGTTGTTAATATAAATTATTTGATTGATCAAAGAAACAACATTAGCATATTTAGAAATTTAAAAAGTAATTGAAAAAAACATTCTTGCATGTCACCAATACCACTTAGGTTAGATAGCATTTAAACTAAATATTTAAGATGTTTGCAATTCCTTTTTTGAATTTTTTGTATTTTGGTATCTGCAAATATCAAGACAAACATAGTTTATATGTGGTTTATATCCTATTTTAAATCCTTAAAGTAGATTAAGTAGTACCCATTAAATTCTTATAAAATAGTAGGGAATATAATGGGAGCTGCGAGGTGGATTAAAACTATTCGAAAACGGGATATTTACCATGTTTATCATTTTCGCTTTGCGGAGCTCGATATTTCGACATTAACCGTGAATGTCTTGTTCACGAGACTGATAAATATCCTGTAATATATCCTATAAAATAGTTTTAGTAATAGAAGTAACCATGTTAATCTAAAATCTTATGTGGTGGATTAAGCTCTGATTCTTCTATTACATTGCATTATTACAGGCTGAAGCGTGAGCGTGGAGTGAAAATGGTTAATTCTTATTAAGAATGAATAAATAATAAGTTTTATTAAACCAAATTCTACACTGTTAATTTATAATGAAACTTTACTTAAAAAATGTTTGACGATGATAATTTGTAGGTATTTAAGGTATTTAAAATTCAGTGTCACATACAATACCTACATGTATTATGTATATTATATTAATATAAAATCTTACACACCCATACAAGAATGCCTTGTGTAAAAATATTAGTATGAGTCAACCTGTGTAGGAGAATTACTGAATTTATGTGCTTTGTATCACTTGAATGTCTTTAACTTATTAATTTTATCTTAAAGGTGTTTAACATTACATTCGAACTGACGTTTTGAAGCTACCTAAATAAGTTTTATTAAAGGGCTCAATACAAGGATTTCAAAAATGTATATTATGATTATTATTACCGTAATAATAATAAAGAAATACAATAAGAAAGTTTAAAAAATGTTGACTTTGCTCTTTCCGTTTTTACGCAGGCGGGTTTTTGTTTTCTTTTAATTATATTACTTGTTGAGAGAATTTATGTAAATAACGTACAGAAGGTATCAAAATAAGTAAAGGTATTTATCATTATATCATATCTTCTCATTCTAGGATTTTGTTCAATGTTATCTAGTTTTATGATAAAACTATAGTCTAAACTCTAAAGTCTACTAAGAAGTCTCTATAAAAAAGTTTAAAGTAACATGATAACAATTTGTGTGTGTGGTGCGCCAAAAGAAGTTTTCACTTCAAAAATTTTTATTTAACTTTTTTAGGTAGATCATATTATCAAAGATCAGAATCTTAAACTTCTTAATGTATACATTTGTATATCTATAGGTATATAGGATATATTTTTTATAAATCCTTCTTCTGCAGTAGACCTTGACATCAAAATGTTTGAAGTTACTATTGTGTTACTGTTGATGAGTCAGCTACTTAAAAATTTATAAACACAATTGATTTGGTCTAAATGTATCATTCGGTAAAAGTACTTGGTTACAAAATATGTTATTTTATGTGGGTCCTTCAGAATTTCAATAAGAAATTTTTGTCCTTGAGTAAATGTGTTTATTTAATGGTCCGTAAACATTTTATAGTAATTTTATTTTCGAAATAATCGATACTAAAATGAAGCTGTTTGTTTGTTTGTTTGAATGCAGTAATCTCAGGCACTACTGCTCCGATTTGAAAAATTCTTTCAGTTTTAGATAGCCCATTTATCGGGGAAGGCTATATGCTATATATCATCACGCTAAGACCAATAGGAGCGGAGTCCACGCGGAAGAAGTCGCGCGCCAGAAGCTAGTATAGTTATAAAAGTACATTGTTTTATTATAAGGGTGCATTTAGACCAAACAAACAAAGAGCTAGAGCTAGAACAAGAGCATTCTTTCTTGATCTTCGAACACTCGTATTCATATAAATAACAACGAAAGAATGCTCTACGCCTGTTTACACTAAAAGAATTTGATAAGAATTTGATGTAGTGGGGATAGAATGAGCATTCGCTCGTCTGATGTAAATCGACCATAATGAAAATGTCAAATATTAAGTTTTTTTTTCGAATTTTTATTTTAATTTTATAGATAACAATGAAACTGCTATACCTATAATGCTAATTGATTTGGATAACGCCGAGCTAATAGAAAGGTGAATATCCTATAGAAAAAAACAATGAAAGAAGCGAAAATTCAAAAGGTTGTTGAACTTGCAAGGTCATTTGTCTCGGCGAAAAATGCAGTCTTCTCAATCGATGTGACTTACATTCTCCTGTATAATTTGTTTTAAAGATGTTATTTAATGTATAACCCTTCTTTCATTCGCATTTCCGTTGAGGATTTTGCCCAGTTGTGGCAAATTCAGACCGTTTCAGTTAATTAATGTAGCTCAGTAGCCTAGGTGATAAATATTTTAGATGAGTTAAGACGAAAAAATATTTCGCTGCCTTTCATGAGAGCATATCTAAACATTTCAATTAATCCGGGCTTTCAAAACATATATTTAATCTGTGACACTTTATGTGCTGTGTGGCTACGGCAATCTAGAATTTAGCCGCCCCCTCTCTTCCCGTGGGTGTCGTAAGAGGCGACTAAGGGATAACAAAGTTTCACTACACCATGGAACGATTGAAGCCGACCGATGGCGGGATAGCCATCCTACAGCTGGCTTTTTTAATAGACAGACTGAAGACGGGCAGCAGCGTCTTTGGTGCGACGAGGTCACCGGTCTGCGGTCACCAACCCGCCTGCCCAGCGTGGTGACTATGGGCAAAAACCCTTATGAGTTCGCGGCAGAGATTTCGGCCCTCAGTTCCCGGCAGCCCCACTATTCCCAGCTAAGATTGCCGGTGTAGGCTGGATGACGATTGCGGAAAACCGCGATGTCTGGCGCGAGCTTGGGGAGGCCTATGTCCAGCAGTGGACTGCAATAGGCTGATATTTGATTTGATTGATTGATGTACTTTATTAATAAATAAAAAATCTCATCTTTCGATCTGGTTAAAAGTATCCTGTCCTTTTTAGAATTTGACTTATAAGTCATCTTGTAATGGTTAACATGCGTTTTAGAGTAGTAACTCTACTAGTTTGCTCGCACTTTCGTCCATGAAGAAAAATCGATCACGATCGATCATGATTCAGCCTGTAATATTCCACTGTTTGGCATAGCCCTCTTTCCCATGTAGGAGAAGGATTGGTTCTTACTATATTTATTCCTCTCGCCACAAAAATAACCTAACCTTAGATTATCTAGTTGTTACGTTTTGCTCTGTGCGATGATTATCATTTCAAAAATAGTTCGTATATTATTGAACTTTTTTTTTTAATTTAGGTAATATGTTTTACTCATTGACGATAGTATTATCGTCGGCAGTAAAGTAATAGGTTCTTGAATAGTCATCCATTGATAATTCAAGTATTTTATTTTTTTCACTTTGAATTACAGTACCTACTTACAGTATTTCCCTTAGATAATTATTATTAAGTAGTCAAAAGTGAAATTAAAAATTTAGAATCGGCAAAGCGCTTGTAATTCTCCTGACGTTGCAGGTTTTCATAGGCTATAGTTTTCGCTTACCATCAATCGTAGCAAAGGTTCGATGCCGTCCTAGTAGTAAAAAAAATTGGTAAATAAATCTAATCAGATTTAAACAACAAATATCTTTGTAATATCTATTTGCAGGCTATGAAACATCACGGTATGACCCATAGATATAACACTAAACGTGACTAAATCGACCGTATATTCCATTCTTAAATAATTTTTTTCCGGTCTCTTAAAGAAGACTAGTAGGTATATGATTTTATTATGTTCAGCTAATTTTATAACATGCCTTTTATAGCGGCTCGTTGACCTTTGAATGGATCAATAGGTGGGATGATATGGCGATATTTATAACGTTTATTAGTAAGGTTATATTAATAACTATAGTTTTAACTTGGCCATCTTGACTCTTGAACAAGCGCCGTTGATTTTATTTGTTTTTCTTTTTTAATATCTCTCTGAATAGGCTTGAAAGAAATTCTAGATGAGATTGAAAGAGCAGCGTTGCTGCGTTGCCTCTTTCTTTCGTAATGTTTAAATATTCTTTTCTCCAACTGTCGGACATCAAAATTATGAAAATAAACAGTATACGATACGTGCGATTTTCTCTTATCAATGAGTTTATTAAGTTTGCTAGATCGGTAAACGTGCTGTTTTTTTTTCCTCTGCTATTCTGCTAATCTAACATAACTTTCCTTAGTAATGAGACGCGAATGTAACGCTATTTTATCTACAATACGAGTAGCTCCTATAATTATTCGTGTATAAAAAAAAACTGTTTTTATTGTATCAATTAAAAAAGTGAAATGTTCAAATTTTTTTTCAAATTAACGCGTGTGAAATCGCGGGGCAAAGCTAGTTTTTTAGGGTTCCGTACCCAAAGGGTAAAAACGGGACCCTATTACTAAGACTTCGCTGTCCGTCCGTCCGTCTGTCACCAGGCTGTATCTCAAGAACGGCGATAGCTAGACAGGTGAAATTTTCTGTTGCCGCTATAACAACAAATACTAAAAACAAAATAAAATAAATATTTAAAGGGGGCCATAATTATTTATTAGTCTCCAACGCCATCTATTAGAAATTAGGAAAACTTCGTCGATAGACTAATAATAGTTTTCTAATAGCGGCATAGATGGCATCACAATTAAATAAATATTTTACAGAAAATTTACTTATATTTAGTTTAGTCAATGGTACGGAACCCTTCGTGCGCGAGTCCGACTCGCACTTGGCCGATTTTTCATATTTTATCCAGCGAGTTTTATTGATATTTCAAGATTTTTTATGTGTTAGTGTCGGTTTAGAATGTATAGACTCCGCGAGAGTCTAAAGTTATTGTTTTAAAAAAAAATATCGTTCATTTTCGCGGTTGAGCTAGAATTGAAATAGATAGTAGTTTATCCGAGATAGCGGAGGTCCTTTCGATCTTATTTGCTGTAGTATTATGTATTAATGATGAAGTAATACTCATCACATACAGCGCTATAGGTAATCAAAACTTGTTCTAGTCTTGTTTTAATTTTGAGCATCAATTTAAAATTTAGTCAATGACTTACGGTTAATGTCTTAATCAGTCAATCAATTAATGTAGTACTTACTTATTTTTTTTTTGTTTTTACTTATTTATTTGTTAAATTTGTATTCTGTTGTCTTATTAACCGACTTCAAAAAAGGAGGAGGTTTCTCAATTCGACCGTATATTTTTTTTTTTTTTATGTATGTTCGGGCATAACTTCGTCGTTTATAAACCGATTTTGATAATTCTTTTTTTGTTGGAAAGGAGATATCCCAACTTAGGTACCATGATAAGGAAACCAGGATCTGATGATGGGATCCCAGAGAAATCGAGGGGAACCCTCGAAAATTGTAGTGACGACTAGTGCGTTTTATCACTTTTTCCTTAACTACTATAAAGCACTACTATTTAATGAAGGTCTGGAGTCGATCTGATGATGGAGTCGAAAGACAGTTGAGGGAAATCTTCAACTATTTACAGCAATCACCTGCTGTTTGAGCTTCATTCATTTCTATTGATGAGAACTTTGCACCCATATGAGTTACAAGTGCCATTACAGGTCTGATGATGGAGCCCATAAATAGTCGAGGGAAATCTTCAACTATTTACAGCAATCACCTGCTGTTTGAGCTTCATTCATTGCTATTGATGAGAACTTTGCACCCATATGAGTTAAAAGTGCCATTACAGGTCTGATGATGGAGCCCATAAATAGTCGAGGGAAATCTTCAACTATTTACAGCAATCACCTGCTGTTTGAGCTTCATTCATTTCTATTGATGAGAACTTTGCACCCATATGAGTTAAAAGTGCCATTACAATTTACAGGTCTGATGATGGAGCCCATAAATAGTCGAGGGAATTCCTCAATAATTTACAGCAGTTACTTTTGGTTGTTTGACGACCGCTTTGATATAATGGTGCATGTGCCGTGTCGGCGGCGCCTAAACACCGACGGTCGCGGGTTTGATTCCCGCTCGGAGTGTATATTTATGTTTATACAAATATTTATTTTCGGTCTGTAGGTTTCGGTTCGGTCCCGGAGAACACGCTAGGCTGTCAGTCCCGGTTGTATATCACGAACACCTAATAGCGATCTTTACTCATATATAGTAGGTACTTATGACGACGCGTTAGCGCAGCGGTCACAGCACTGGCTGTTGCGCTGGCGGTCGCGGTATCGATCCCCGCTCACGACGGACATTTGTATTGGCCATATAGATGTTTTTCGTGGTCTGGGCGTTTGTGTTTGTGTGTTGTGTATGTTTCCGGACTCCCGACACAGGAGAAAACCCTACTGAGGGCCGTTGAGTGTGAAGCGTTTATTCATTGTTTATTATAGTAAGGAATATATCCGCCAAACCACAGTAGAGCAGCGTGGTGGATTAAGCTCTGATCCTTCTCTTACATGAAGAAAGAGGCCCATGCCCAGGAGTAGGATATTACAGGCTGAAGCGTTTTATTTTGTTGGGCTTACTTAATACTGCCGAGAAGCATCCTAATTAGGTCTACACATCACTAAAAATTGTAAAATAAAATAATTTTTAACAAAAACAAAAACCGACTTCAAACAGGAAACTAAAAAGTAACAAATAAATTTACTTAGCACAAAGTAATTCTTATTTTGATTTAGTTAATCAGAAATTATAAAATAAATATTTTATAATTTTGAAGTCGGTGCCAAGTAAAACAATAACTAGGTATATTTAGGTATTATCAATTTTTCTCACCCCTCAAGCTAATATTGGCAGGTAATTATTACGGAATATCTATCCTGTAGTACCTAATTAATTATCTTCTTATAATAGTATTCGGAGACCGCGCACGGCATAAAGTTCACAAATTCGGTGAATATCTGTGGTGGATATAGTACTGAAGGCACCGACTTCAAAGTTATAAAATATTTATTTTATAATTTCTGATTAACTAAATCAAAATAAGAATTACTTTGTGCTAAGTAAATTTATTTGTTACTTTTTAGTTTCCTGTTTGAAGTCGGTTTTTGTTTTTGTTAAAAATTATTTTATAAATCATACAATAACCTAACCTGACATAATATAGTACTTATTTTAAAAGTTATTATTCTAAGGATTTGCAGCAAATTGTCTTCGTCTTTTTGACTATTTTAAACATTGTTTGAAGACGCACAATTGTTACAGGTTTTTATTTATTGCAACAAAAATGTTTGCCAATTATCTAAATATTTGTCTAATATATATCCACTCATTCATTCATGAATTCATTCCTTCCTTTATTTGGATTAATGCTTTTAAATAGTGCTGAAATAGCAGGAATGATTTCGCCAAAGTCACGTACATCTGAGATGTCTAATCAGTCTGAAATGCTTAATCCATCACTAGCAATATCCGATTCATTTGCCTACCTACGTCTAGAATAATTCTAAACTCATTTTTACCTCAGACAGAGCAATGACTGCTTGTAAATTTGAAATTTTATGAAAACGACTGCCTCGTTTAGTAACGACCTTGTGGTTATTATTGACAGTATTTCATTTGAAAATCAACTTTATCGCACCGTAATAGAGTTAGTAAAAAATATTAGGTATAAGATTGGGTATTATAAAAAACATTTGTCACCTTGCCTTAAGAATAAAATTCGTGTAGGCATGATATAGCTGCTTAAGTCAGCCTCTTACGTCTTTGAGCTATATAAACATGTTTTACTAACAAATTTATTATTCGATTTATCTAGGAAGGCTATAGGCTATATATCATCACGCTAAGACCAATAGGAGCGGAGTCCACGCCGACGAAGTCGAGCGCAGAAGCTAGTATCTGAATAAAACAGGTTTTCATAATTAAAATAACATTTAAACGTAGACTTAAGAGCGTGCATAAGGCGAGCAAAAAATCAGATTTCATCCGCGCGCCCGATGAAACAAAATATACACAAAGCCTCGTGTCAGAGTGCGATAGACGATATAGTTTTGAGCGCATTACGAATGTAAAAAACGACAAATATGTTATTTTGTATATAATTCCGAAACTAAAAGTAATTACATTAAATGCCTTGGCATAGCCTTTACTCATATTTAAATGTAATTAATTATCAAATTTTTGTCTTAATGGTCATAACCATATCGAGTATAAATAGAAAAAATATAAAAATTAGAGGTTACTTCGTGATTATATTTTATCGAGGAAATTTCCTTATTTTATGTTTTTGATATGGGTCAACCCTTGCAAATATCACGTAGTTTGTCATATATTTTTATTTTAAGATTTGGTCTGGAACTTTTCATGTCAAAACAAATCGAAGATGGTAATTTTGCATTATGCGCACTCTTAAGCCCGTATAAAAGAACTAACTCTTCAGCAATAAATGGAACCTTTTTTAAAATATGGCGTTCTCCAACGCTAACTCTTAGGTATGTGAGTGTTTAGGAAATCTTATACGGATGGGGAAATGTTGTGCTGAATATTGATTATATGTCAGTACGCGAATTCGTGTATTGAATATCTTAGGGAGGCTTTCCAGAATGGTGTACAGATTTCAGATCGATTTTTGTGAGTCATTGTAGAATGGAAATGAATCATTCATTTTTATGTAACATTTATAAAATAATGTGGTAATGACCAATAACATATTCGTGACTGAAAATCAATTCGGTTCGTGTTCGTATTTCATAATAGAATTGTACTCTTACCTTTACCACTAAAACATTTTTATTTAGGTCTAGATAAACAACAGGAATTAATTTTCCATGTTCACAGGGTCGACGTCGCCTCTATGAGAAGCTAATTACAAAATGTAACCCATATTTAGTCCGGAGAGCTTAAAAGAAAATAACAACTCTAATGCTGGAATTTTTGTGAAATGATTTCCAAACCTATTTCATTATTTTTGGTCAATGCTTGTCAGCTCAAATGTACTATATATTGTCGAGATAAGATAATTTCAAATATTTAACCCAATCTTTGCCAAGAAATGAAATAGGTTAAGTGAATGCAGTCGACCGATAGGATGGCTAACGTTATTAGCCTATACACACATATTCCATCTCGTTTATTATTTTATTTGTTGATGTTTAGTTGTATATCGAATATTATATAATTATGTTAAGTTCTTATTCTGTGAGGTTATCTTCAGAATGGGGTTACAAAAATCATTAGCTGATAAAAGTAAGATAAACCGTTGAAGATTTCTGTGGAATGAGTAGTAAATGTATCTATACCTCTGCAGTATTAATCACGTAGGTAGTTATTTATCTCGTACAAAGTCATCATAAAATTAAATATTTATCTACCTATCTGTATTTGTTAAGCTTTCATTTTTGTAGTTTCGTTAGATAATTGAAATAAATTTGTAATGATCAGAAAGATAACTTCTTATTTTTTTTTAAACGTTTTATTGATACATGCTGTCGAAGAACATAAATTGCCCTTAATTACACTGAAATGTAACCAGTAGTACATCTTGATCAATTAGACATTGATGAGAGTAGAGTTTTGATGAAGTTTATGATGATGTTTTTGTTTTAGCTCGTTTTATATCGATCTTCTTGAATGAATGTGCTTCTTGAAACAAGTGCCTTTCGCTCAAAACCTAAAATTAAAAAAAAACATTAGTAGTAATTTTAAAGCAATATTTTTCAGTATTATAAAGAGAAGAAAGTTTAAGATTCTTAAAACTCGTATTTCCTTCAATGACATTACGACGATCCCAAATTTATCAGGCCGTGAAATGAATTCTTATTTTCTAAAGTCAGATTAGTTATCTCTATTTGGTAGATTTGGTGCCTATCAGCTGCATGTTCTCTTCGGATTTGAAAATAGATTTAGATTACTACTTTATTCTCTTTAACTAGCTTCTGCTTGCGACTTCGTCCGCGTGAAATAGGAACAACTTTGTCATAGGTATATGATTTTTTGAAACTATCTGTTTACGCAGCGCACGCAGCGGAAGCTCGCAAAAGGAAAAAAATACCCCGATTTTGAAACATTCTTCATTAGTGCTCCGCTCCTATTATTCTTATGATATAGGTAGGTATATGTATAACCTATAGCCTTCCTCGATAAATGGGCTATCTACCTAATAGTAAAATATTGTTTTTAAATCGAACCTGTAGTCCCTGAGATTAGCGCGATCAAACAAACAAACTGCAGCTTTATAATATTAGTATAGATATTTCATCCGAAGATAATTAAGTATGGATATGGATGCACAAATTTATCTTTGCTGTTTATATTTCTGGGTAACAAATTTATTTTTAAGATACTTAAATGATCGGAACTTAATTAGAAAAGAGTATTGCTCAATGCAGTACGAAGTAAATTTCAAGAAATCGAGTCCACATTTTCAAAGCTAGACAATTTTTTGCTACATTTTGTAGCGATACTTTTTATTCGCTAAAGTCGGACGACAAAAAAAAATGCAGTACTAGGAAAGTCGATCCGTGTCGTGTGCCGGTGATTAATATTCATGATCGAAATTTAAAAGGCATTCGCTTCAATAGATTTTTGTGAATCGTCAAAGATTTTTTGTTTAAGACGTCCTATTGAGTCTTTGTCGATCGAAAATGACAGGTGTGCAAATCGATTTTAATTTATTTTGTCCATAAGAAATAACGCATCGGCCTTGTAAACGAATACATTCGTGAGTCAATAAAAATATTAATTACTCAAAGTAATCGAGACACTGTTGTCTTCGAAATTGTTCTACTTCCTAATATCGATTACTTTGTATCGGCAAACGGTATACAAAATTACAATTTTTTTTTATCCGAATAGAATGATTGAAGGTTGACTTTGAAGAAGACTAGTTGAAGATTGTTGTCTAAACATTTTATGTATTAAGCTTAAATCACAAATACGTACACCGAATTAATAAATAAATAAATACAAAAGTGATAAAACAATTAAAAATCTAACAAATGTAGTTATTGCTAAACACGATCTCCTACAGACAACCTATGTCTAAAGAACATGAAGAGAGTAAAGCGGAAAAGATAGTTCTTTTGCGACTAAGAACTTGGTCACCATCAAACTCTTAAGTTAAACAAGTCTTAGTAAACTGTTGGCCCACTTAGCTACCATTAGATCGTAAACATTCCTTCCTCGTGACCCCCACATTGTTCTCAAACTGTATAATCAATATCTATTGATCCACTATTCAATAAATGTACTGCATTCCTGTACTAGTAATGACGAAGGCATTCAGCTGCTGTCACAGTGTCTCAGCTGATGTCTAGCATCGCAGGTGTTGAACAAATGAACAGGTTTGGTCTGAGTAATATAGCGGTTTTTATTACAGTAGTTTAATGAAGGCAAGGAGACCAATATTTTGCTGAATTGAAATTAGGTGCTCAATTACGACGACTATAGACTATAGAGATATTAGACGTAGGTATCTAATTATGCTAAGACACATGCACCTAGTCCGAAACATTATAGATTTGTCCTAAAGTTAATGATCCTAAGTTAGAATGAAATATTGATTCTTTCCTCAATTAAATTAATTGTTAAAACTATAAAATCTATTGACTTCCATCTATTTTATCATTATAGCACTTTTATAATAAAACCGGCCATTAATACAAAAATTTCTGTAATTGGTATCAACACAATTTCTTTTAAATGTATGACAATGAAACAATTCGTGTAGTTTTGTTGTTTAAATTATTTTTAATTTGTTGTTTTTTTTTTTTGTTTTTTTTATGTACTTCGTTACCTGCGAAGAAACTACAGTTCAGTTTAAAAATACAATTTCTCTTTTACATATAGGTAATGTTCTTCTTTTTTAGTATTAATGGATTTCAATGTTCCTATGTGTTGTTGAGGTGTCTTCCTTTAATAATTTATGTCATACTAGCTTATGCGCGCGACTTCGTCGGCGTGGACTCCGCTCCTATTGGTCTTAGCGTGATGATATTTAGCCTATAGCCTTCCTCGATAAATGGGCTATCTAACACTGAAAGAATTTTTCAAATCGGACCAGTAGATCCTGAGATTAGCGCGTTCAAACAAACAAACTAACAATCAAACAAACAAACTCTTCAGCTTTATTATATTAGTATAGATTAATTAAGCATTTCTAATTCTAATACGAATGTAGGTGGATCAATGTCGATGCGATGTGACCTTTATATGTATATATAAGGCATGGTGTAGGCGTACGTGTTAGGAAATAATTGGGTCAAAATAGTAGCACGACGGTTATTGAATAAACTCTGTGTGTAAAATATAATATTGAATTATTTAAAACTGCTACCTACACGTACACATTCTTGTATCCATGCTAATTTTTCTATTATTTTCAATTCACTGATATTTTTGTCTAATTTTAAAAGTGTTAATGGATATTAAAATTGATCATTAATTTCATTAATAGGTATTGCATAAAGATGTACATACGTATACTATAGAAAATCTCAAGATTACTAAGATTAAACCTTATTTTGCTGACTATTAGTTCTAAATTCCAAATTCGCATTTGCAGACAATATTTGCACTGTAGCTTACAAGTTATGCTATCCTGGTCACGTCAGTTCTATTTCAGAGTGACTGAGTGACAGCAAGAAATGTAAAGGCTAGTCAAAATGTTTAACTTGCCTTCCGTCAATTACTTTGAGATGGACTATAAACGAATTGTATTGTTTCTCCGCTCCGATACTAATTGAGCTTTTTATTACCACTTTCGCTTACATGCCGAGCGTCAGTAACGTATCTGACGGTTAACGTTTTAATATCCGTTTTTTTAAATCAGTAATAGTGATGTGGCGATTTCGTAGTTGAATATTTTCAAAGAGCAAAAAAATCTGAAAAATTTTTCGACGACTCAATATGAGGTAGCATTATTGTTTCTGTTTACTTGTTCAGAATGTAATTATTTGCTTTTACATCTAAATCGTCGTGATATACATACATATACATATATGTAACAAAGTACAACGTCAAGTTAAAAGTCATTAAAAGAATTAGCAAAGGATCTTAATAGAAGAATAATAAGACATGATTGCCTACGCGATATACAGTTGTACACATATCTAAATCTGTTATTGTTCAGTAGATGTGGAATAAACAAAAAGAAAATGTAAATATATAATATTTAAATAAACATGTACAAGTAACGTGTATATGTATGTAGGTGCCAATCCTTATTAGCTTAACTTTTTATTTGCTTAACTTTACAACGTTAAGAAAAAAAATGTAATAATACAACTAACATAGTAAGTATACAAGAAATATTGTTTACTATCCAAATTGAGTCACTTGTTACTTGAATAGAGAATTGTTATTATTATGTTAAAGAAAACTAAAAAATGATATTAAAAGATTTACATTTTTACACCCATACAAAAGTACCAAACAAAATATTCAATTAAAAATAAAAATAAACTAACATAAATTGCGACAGACAACATTGTCGCTAAAAAAGCAATTTCTTCCCGTTTGGGCAGAGGCAATTATTTATTTTAAGATATTTTTAAACTTGAATACTCTTTGGAAGATTTTATCGAAAGTTAAACTGAGTGTCGTTAAAGTTACGTAAAGCGAGTCGATTAGCAGAACATTATCGAAGCACATCACTACGGACCACCGAAACTAAATTTATAATGACTGTTATAAAATCAACTGAATGGGAGAATGGAAACGTCTGCATTGCTCCAGTTTTCATCTTAAACGTAATTTATATTTATAGTTTCATTCTGCATTTACTTAATTTATCTTTTGGTAACTTTTTGTATAAATTAGAAAAAGATTACCGTTATTTTTTAAGTATTTTGTAAATTTCCATGATGTGTAGACTACGTCGAAGTCTGAAATCAAAAATAAACCGTTAGAATTTTAAAAGATTTGGAAGTTCAAATATCTTAAAGAACTTTTTAATCATATAGAAAATCAGTTCTTTAAAATATTTAATGTATTTTGGTAATTTTCTTTCATTTGACGCACTAAAAAAGCCTATATGACTTTAAAGAATGCCAAATATGCCTAGACTTAATGAAAAAGTGTCTAGTCTTTTTGGAAACGAGCCAAAGTAAATAGCTTAGAAAAAAATTAGAAGAATCTCTCAGTAACGTTCTTAAAATACTTCAAATAGTAAACACATTTGCATTTTTGCATTTTTTCACTTACAAATATATGCATCTACACTCCATAACGTCTTTCATAGGCCACTGAACCTTCATGTAATAGTACGTAACATCGTATAATAATGAAGAGCTAGTATTATGGAAAGAATATTGCAGTACACTAACTATAATTATGATGTTGGAATCGATTATTCAATACAAGCATTGATGATACAAGGATTGAAAAGAGTAACTGCGATGTTTCTTGCCGATTCTTCTCTGCAGAATCTACATTCCGAATCGGCGGTAGCTTTACTTTTAAAATCTAATTGATCACTTTAAAATTTAATTTTTTAAATAAATATAAAAAAATAAATAATTTGTAAAATGACTATTCGAAAGTGCTCTTGGGCTATTTGAATAAAGTAATTTTTGATTTTGATGGTGCAAAGAGGTTTTGTAAAATGAGGTTCATCATGTTGTTCATTTGTTACTTTGTCTTTGAGTTAATGTTACAAAATCTATAATTTAATGTTTGCATATTTTTGATTTGATTCTTCAGCCTGTAATACCTTAGCCTACTTCACCGTGTGGGAGAAGGATTGAAGTATTAGTAACTTGAAATTTTAGTATTCAAATTTTTACTCCAGATTTGGGTACCTAACATTCGTTATTTTTTTTTTTGGAAAATCGAATCTGCAATTTTATTTAAAAGATTTGACGATTCGAACGATAATAATTGTTTTGGATTTATAATTTATGGTTGCGTAACCTGATGCTACCCACAACGTTTTCTGCATTTCATTAATAGACTCCATTCAAGCCTCTTTTCGCGATTCAAAGTGCTTTATGTCATTTCTCAAGGTGTATTCTAACCCAATACCACATTGTCCCTTGGTTTAGGCGCGACAGTGTAACAGACAGAGTTACTTTGCATTTGTGTTATACATATAGTATGGACCAATAATGTAGTATGTAAGTAACGTCAAATGAGACGGTTTTTAATTCGGCGGTATTCTTTGTTAGTTTCCTCGTAAACTTTCTGGTTTTCATGATTTGGTGACTTTTTATTCGAAAGCTGGTGCTGTCTTGTGGTCCCACTTAAATTTTGACTACTTACGCTAATAATGTGCTCTTTTTATTACTTAGCGATGGAAATTGAAATCGTGTTTTTTTAAGTGAAACTTCTTTAGGCGCATGAGGGGTAAAATTTGAGAGTCCGGTAACGCGGCAGCGTCAGGAACGGGCAATACTTGGATGGGTGATCGCCTGAGAACACCGCGTGACGTTGGCTTTTTGATTTCTTTTTCAATTAGTTTTTTTTTTGTATTTTTATTTCGTTTTAAATTAAGTAGTTTGCCAAAGAAGTTTCACTTCTGACATGGGTACTTTGTACGCATGGAATTTTTTATTTGATAACATATACCTACAATTTTATATTTTTTTTACTGTAGAGGCCCTAGACCGAGCAAGATTGGCGCGCGAACGTCGCGAGGCCGAGCAAAGGAAACGGCTAGATGAGCTGAGAGCACACGCGGCTGCTGCGCAAGCGCAACGAGAGAAGAGAGACGAGGACCGACGCCGCAGGCAGGCCGAACAGCGCGCCAAGGACGATGACAGGCGACTTCAGGTAAGACTAGTCCCTTCGAAGACTAAATAGCGTAGTTAGTAGCATAGTTATCTATGCAGGTCAGTGCTGCCTTGCCAGTTAAAGCCAGTTAATTATAAAAGTTGGAATCTGATAAAATTGAGATCAAAGTTTTTGATTTGTTTGAATATTTTAAAATTGTAATCTATACTAATAAATAAAATAGGAGTGTCTGTTTTTAATATTAAAATAAACGCTTTTTACTAAATGCGTATGGATGTATATTGTATACACGGTACATATACCAAAATAACATTTTTTACAATTTTTGTCTGTCTGTTTGTTCCGACTAATTTCTGAAACAGCTGGACCGATTTTGACGGGACTTTCACTGGCAGATAGCTGATGTAATAAGGAGTAACTTAGGCTACTTTTATTTAAGTTTTTTTTATTTATTACAAGTCTGCGAACTGAAAAATAACTTTTTTGTTTAATTCCACGCGGACGAAGTCGCGGGCACAGCAGCTAGTTATAAAATATACGTGTATGTTGTGTCATCAAAATTTTGACGATTTTGAAGCTTGGTAGAATACGTTGTCGTATTTGTGCCATCATTTTTTTTTTAATAACTCATATTAATTTTATTTTATCTTTACCTACTTTTTCTCAAAAACCATGAACATTTTACATCGAAAGGGGTACCTATGTTAAATATAAAGTCTATGTTGATAGTATTATTAGACTATTATTTTGGTACTTAAAACCTAAAAAATATAAACGACTTAAAAGAAAAAAATTGCGTGCGTGCAAAGTACACATGTCACAAGTGAAACTTCTTTGGCAAACTAATTTAAAAAAAAAAAAAACCAATTTAAAATACAAAAAAAACTGATTGAAAAAAAAAACAAAGCCAACGTCACGCGGTGTTCCCAGGCAGTCACCCATCCAAGTACTGACCGTCCCTGATGCTGCCGCGTTACCGGTCGCTCAGACTTTACCCCTCATGCGCCTAAAGTAGTTTCACTTCAAAAAAAAATTATAAAAAAATAAATCATTACTTCTTATTGCTTTTTACGACCCTTGGTGTGAACCCTTGGTGACCCTTTACGGCTTGGTTGTGTGACCCGAGGTGCGACAGTCATTTATCGATGAGACAATAGACAATTCAAGTAAATGAATGAATTTAAATATAAACATTAAATATAAGTCTGCTGCTATGACGTCGGCGGCTGGTAGATAATAACAAACTGTAGAAAAATCTGTCGTGAGTAATTACATCATTCGTCTATTGTTAGAACGGAAATCAGACAAATATCTATATAACAATACTTTTACATAACATTTATTCGAGATGTAAGTATAGTAAAAAAATATATATCAAAACTAGCATTAGATAACTTTTACAGGATTATTGTAGGTACTTTATATAATTATTGTGTTTGCTAGCAAACAAAAAAAAAACCGACTTCAATTACATCGATAAGTAATACAACGTAAGTAGGCGAAAAAAATTAACAAACGCACTAGTCGCAACTACGATTTTAGAGGGTTCACCTTGATTTCTCTGGGATTCCATCATCAGATCCTGGTTTCCTTATCATGGTACCAAATTTGGGATATCTCCTTTCCAACAAAAAAAGAATTATCAAAATCGGTTCATATACAACGAAGTTATCCCCGAACATACATAAAAAATATATATACATCTACGGTCGAATTGAGTAACCTCCTCCTTTTTTGAAGTCGGTTAAAAATGTTCACAATTCTTGAAATCTTAAAAATATAAGTAAATTGTCTCATAATGTGAGTAAATTTAAAAAAAGAAGTAGGTACGTTAATTAGTCTTGACCTTTGAACGGTTTAATCTTGAAACGGCAGCAAAGGCTTTTCATATCACAGATTACTTGAGACCTAATTTTATCTTAAATCGCTTCAACTTAAGTACTAGATGACACTTTAAATTTCATAAAGAAGATTGAGATATTTGTTTTGGATTCCAAGCTTATAGATAAGACAACAGTTAGTAAAAATATCAAGTTAGCAGAAAAATAAAAATTAAGGCAATAACTAAGTCAGCCGTTATTGTGATATCTATGCATTTTAATTGAGGCATGCCCCTCAATAGAACGGGGTAAAAAATACAAACGAAGACACTTAGAAATATCTCTGACGCCGCTGGATTGCGATTGGCTGTTGCGCGGGCGGTTGCGGGTTTGATCCCCGCACACGACAGCATTTGTATTGGCTATACAGTGGTCTGGGTGTTTGTGCAGTCGTTGTGGGTCTCCCCACCGTGCCTCAGAGAGCACGTTAAGCCGTCGGTCCCGGTTGCTGTCATGTACACCTGATAGCGATCGTTACTCATAGTAAGGAATATATCCGCCAACCCGCATTGGAGCAGCGTGGCGGATTAAGCTCCGATCCATCTCCTACATGGGGAAGAGGCCTATGCCCAACAGTGAGATATTACAGGCTGACTCGTGATCGAATCGTGAAGAAATATCTCATAACCTTGAGCAGCACGATTGGGGGAGTGCCTTAAAGAAGATCACAACCAAATAACTTATCTCAAGTAGAATTGCTTTAATATAGAGTAATGTACCCAGATATCTTAGGGTTGCACTGTGTTGGCAGTGGGCTTATGCCTACCTTATGGTCGCCAACGCACTTCTAATGCTACGACATAATACTACAGGCGTCAATATTACTACTACCATAACGGTTTACTATCAGGCGATATCTTAGGGTTGCACTGTGTTGGCAGTGGGCTTATGCCTACCTTATGGTCGACAACGCACTTCTAATGCTACGACATAATACTACAGGCGTCAATATTACTACTACCATAACGGTTTACTCTCAGGCGATATCTTAGGGTTGCACTGTGTTGGCAGTGGGCTTATGCCTACCTTATGGTCGACAACGCACTTCTAATGCTACGACATAATACTACAGGCGTCAATATTACTACTACCATAACGGTTTACTATCAGGCGGATAATATAGAAAAAAATACTCGCAGCTGCAATTTGTGTACATGACATACACACACAAAAAAAAACTTAGTATTAAAGAAGAGGTCTAAAGGAAGAGCCAGTTATATTAATCTTTAACAGTTAGTCACAGTTCATCGATCAAATAATATCGTAATATGAACCAAGGTAAAACAAGCCTTCCATGAATTACAAATCACTTTAATCTCATCATGTTCACAGACAGTATACCGTACAACTAAATACGCAACGTAGCTACATAAGACACTTTCTCCACTCTAGTAAATAATGTTTGCGTACGATGGTGAAAATTAGAAAATTGGAAAGCGAAATATATTAAATGTGCAATATTTGTATTTTCGTCTATTGGTCAATTTCTGATAATAAGATCACAACGAAATAATACTGTTTTTAAACAGTGTTGTGTTCATGTTGGTGAGTAAGGTGACCAGAGCTCCTGGGGGGAATTGGGGATGGGCTCGGCAACGCGCTTGCGATTCTTCTGGTGTTGCAGACGCCTATGAGCTACGTTAATCGCTTACCATCAGGTGAGCCGTACGCTTGTTTGCTGACGTTGTTATATATCTAAAAAAATGCAAATGTTCGATCAAAAACGTAATTTGGTACTGACTTTATAACCTAATATTTAGAACTCTGAAGTTACCCAAACATTCACCAAAACGTATGACAAACATAAAAGTTAGAACCTTAATAGAAACACGAATTTTTATAAAACAAAGGCATCAATAATTTCTTACCACTTCACTAGATATAGAGATTAATGCAGGCCCTTTACCTCAGGTTCAACCGTCTGGTTAGCAACCACCCACTCGGTTATTCCACTGCCAAACCACAATGATTTGTATCGCTAAGTTCCGATGTAAACCACTGCAGTCCAATTACAGATGTAGGAAACATAATAAATTTACCCAATTGGTATAAAAGAAATAGTTGTTTTATGCAACTTTTGATTTTTAAATCAAAAGGCAAATGTAATTATTCATCATCAACTAAGAAATTTTCTGGACATTTTTGCTGCTAAACTCCGATCTTATAAAACTTACTGGCTAGCACTAGTTGGTATATAATTTCGAAAAAATGAAAAGATTATCCGAAATTTAATAAATATTTCTTTGAAAGATTTGGATGGTCTACTAAATATCATTGATGTAGAAAGTCCTCAACAAGGTTTACTGTTGTGTTATACAATTATAAAACCAGTAACAACTGGAATATACTGAGATATGATTGCAACGCAAGATCAGAGGTCAACCACGGTCGTTGAATGGTATTCTCGGTAGATTGCCGATAACCAAGATATTTTCTGACACACCTTTAGAATTTAATCCTTTCTTGCCGCACTTAAATCCCTTGAATATGCATTGTCTTTAACGTAATTAGAATTTATGGCTTAAGCTGTATTGTTAGTATAGATTCTGTAATATAGTAACTAGTTACTTAATTTAATTTCTCTTTTTTTTTTTTGTTTTCGGCTAAGTAGGGGTTTTTAACACGCTTTTATTAGCTTGACCTGTATGTATGTAACGGAATCTTTGAACTTCATTTTCACCTACTTCTAGGAGTCTGATTAACTTGGAAATTTGCACAGGGGTCAAGGGCCGATGACAATACAATAATCTCATAACTTTATGTTAAAGTCAACACGCTTTTATTAGCTTGAACCTTTTTAGTTCGATTGCTATTAAAGCGTGTTTTTTTAGTTTTATTTATTATTATTTTAAACTATAATTTATTGCAGTCCCGTTTTACAATATTGGAGTATCTTAAGTAGGTATTTTTATTTGGTGGTAAAAGTATTTTTCTAAATGTCGGTTTTATTTAAACGAGATTACATTAGAAAATTTTTGATTGTGAGAATCATTACTACAATTCCAAGTTTATCGAACCCTCAAACTTTTTTTCCATTTCCTTGTCGTTAACATTTACTCAACTTTTATCAATATTTGTCTCAAATGTAAACATGTCTTAGATCGCGTATGCTGTGATAAAATCGATAAAGATGACATATTTTTTTATTTTTTTTTTCAAAATAATTTTGTTTACGAACTGTCTGACACCTAATATGAGCTGCGCTCTACTAGAATACGGACATGCTGGTCACAGTAAAAAAAAACTTTCAAAACTGCCTTGGTCATACCTATTAGAATTATATACTTATACTGTACATACTATATCATCAACTAGCTTCTGCGCGCGACTTGTCGGCGTGGACTCCGCTCCTATTGGTCTTAGCGTGATGATACATAACCTATAGCCTTCCTCGATAAATGGGCTATCTAACACTGAAAGATTTTTTCAAATCGGCCCAGTAGTTCCAGAGATTACCGCGTTCAAACAAACAAACAACCAAACAAACAAACAAACTCTTCAGCTTTATATATTAGTATAGATAAAGGCAGGAAATATTTTCTTTCACAATAGGTACTTAAAAAGAAAATAAATATAAATTGTAGTTAGAATACAAATGCATATTATATTATTTAAAAATGTTTTGTGAAACAACGAAAGAAAGAATCATTTAAAATAAAAAAAAAAACACGTGTATAAATTACTAAAAAAACCAGTCTAGTAATACTAGTAAAGGACGCTAAAATTATTTACATAAAATTTTATTATTCATTGAAAATTAAATATTTCCAAAGATAATGTCCGACTTTGAAGACATTACTGTATACGGTGCAATTTTATTTTATCAGTACGTTCGCTGACTTGGTTTAACTTTCTTTTTATTTTGTAGCGTTTAACCGTATTATTTCGATCTTTTTAGTTGACTAAAAAACTTTACATTTTAACCTTCTGAACCTTCCGTTAACTTCTAATTTCGTTCAATAAGGTCGCTCTTTTAAAAAAAAGAAGGGTTTGACGTTATCTAGCGCGCTCTTTTTACTTCAAGTTCTATATTATGGATTCTGAAATTCTTGAAGATGTAAACTGGAATTATCTCGATTTATGTATTATTCATGCAATACCGTCTTTAGATTCTTATCTATTCAACCATATGTTACTTATTTCTTAAATAAAACAATTTAAACTTTATTAAAAATCATTCTTCTTAAAAATTACCGTGCTATTTATATTTCAAATCGAATGTCTTGTATAAACTCATACGTGTAATTTAAATGTTTTTCTAATAATTCGACCCAGCCTACGTTAACATTACATAACCGCGTCCTTGCCTGATGATGTCATAACTACTCTCGCGCGCTTTGAATGGCCGGACGTCAGCCGTACGTATTTTCCTACGTATAAACACCATAATTGACATAGTAAATTTCGGAATGTTGGAAAATAATTTACTTTTTCTTTTCAATTCCTACTAAACTTTACAATCAAAATATTTTTTATTTCATCAGTTTAAAATATTTTTTTATTTCATCCACTCAAGTTCAAAACATTTTTTTGACTTGTAGACTTAATGTTAAAACTGTTTTTTTTTTTCTTCTTTTTCAAATATTAATTCGTTATTTAAATTTAATTTAAAAAAAATGTTTGACCCAAGTAGAAAAACTTAAAAAATATTATAGGTACGTGTTTTTTTTAAGTTATGCCTATTATTTAATTATTTCAATTATCAACCTTGTTAGATCAAAAAATAAAACTGAAAAATTCCAGTTTTCAAGTTAAATGACCAAGTGTTGGCTTGCTTCCAGTGCCTCGTTTAATGTCAAGCGTCAACCTCAATTTTTTCTTGTTCATAATTAGTTTTTTCACTTTCTCAGATTTGGCTCGAGGTTTATTTTGTTCTTATTTTAAATTTACTTATTTAACTACTACTTCCAAAAAGAGGAGGAGATTTTGATTATATTTTTTGTGTTACCTAATTACTTTTACAGTCGTTATTATGTTGTATTTATATACTATCCCTAATTATGCGTATTTAAAGTCGTTTTTTTTTCTTCAAAACAAACTTTTATTTCGTATTAAGTAAATATAGGTATATTTTTTTTATTTACTTTTTTTTTTTTTGAAGTCAATGGACATTGTGTACGATCATTCAACGATGATATGAGTCGGTTTTGTTTGACGGGAATACTGTTGATAAAGTACCGGGTGACCGGGTCATGTCTTATATAACGCAGTCTGCCAATTATGAGGTCAGACTGACGAGCGTCGTATGCAGGGATATAATGCCGCAATTTCTGCGCACATTATCTCTTGCAATTCGTCACGCTAATTTACAACGCTTATTTACAATTACAAACGTTTTATGTATCTCTACAATAGAAAACAAAGACAGCTATAATGAATTTGCGTCTTTATACAGACAGACGTTTTTGAGTGGCTCTAACGCAGTTGGCAGTTACCCTGCTTTCTGCTCCAGGTTTGTGGGTTTTATTCGCCGTCTGTGTGTAATATATATTTATTTATATATAAAATACATTAGATATAAAATACATGCATGTCAGACCGTTGCTACCTAAAACAGACGACAGTGTGTGTGTGTTCGACATAATTTTTTTTTAATAATGAAACAACTTTTTCGGATTTCATCGCGGTTTATTAAGTTTTTTAGATGCCCGACGTTTCGGATACTTTACAGCAACCATGGTCACGGGAGGACGTGTCCGAAAAAGTTGTTTCATTATAATGGGTGAAAGTTGCGTAAACATTAGAAAACATTTTTTTTATAATAATAAAAAAAAATATATAAATTAATATAATGGCTCAAGTTTAATGGATAACGTGTTGTAACACGGTAACGTTATCCGTGCCTTGTTAATCATAAACAAATAACGTGAGACAGGAAGTATTTGTCAACAAAAAGTCGATTCATTTACAAGGAAATCAGTGATAATGACGCTACATCATTACTTCATTATAACACTAGTATTATTAAAGTCACATACTCGTAGATAGCCGCAGAACTGGTACTGAATATTTCAGTTCATTATAAGGCGACTCTAGTATTTCAAGCACGCGTAAGTATTAATGGCCCGGTACAGAAATACTCAGCGCTCGTAGTGCATCAAAAATATTTAAAATTAACTCCTGCCGCGTTAGGCTGATACCTGGAAATTTGCGGGCAGCGGGGCGGCAGCGCCGGTGGCGCGGGAGCGGCCGGATCTTATGCGTACAATCAAATGGACCGACCCTCGAAAACAGCGGCGTGGCAGCGGCGCGGTGGCGGACAACGAGCGGTGACTCCAGTCAAGCGGTGACCACCCGCGCGTCAGCATTGCAGTGTTGTTGTGTGAGCGCAACGGCAATATTATAATACGCGAGCGACAAAGACAAAAGATGAGGGGTTTTGAGAACGGGCCGTCGTTGCCCGCGCCGCTCCCGCTCCGCCGCCGCTGCTGCCCCTGCCGCCCGCAAATTTCCAGGCATCACACTTAAGGAGTCGTGACAGAAATAGGCAACTTCCTTCAGGATCGAACGCATTTCTCGCGTCGTGTATTATAAGTCGGTCTACACAGATAGATCGTTTTTCTTAACTACTTCGGACTGGAAAAGGAGGACATATCCTGTTTCGGTTGGAATATTTTTCTTTTGAGTGTTTTATAATTATAACTAATTATAAGTAAACTAGCTGACCCAGCAAACGTTTTGCCATATATGTTATTAACCCCCCTTAATCCTCCCATTATGACTTGGGGTGTTAAAAATACCTAGATGTTGGCCGATTTTCAGACCTACCCGATATGCACACAAATTTTCATAAAAATCGGTCCAGCCGTTTCGGAGCAGTATGTTAACTAACATTGTGACACGAGAATTTTATATATAAGATATAGGTAAGTGTCCCAAAGAAGCATCATACAAATATGACTATGAATTCTGTATTTAATATACGACAGTATTTCTTATTTAAATAAGATCAAAATTCAATTGTTTGTTACGACGGTAGTCCTTACAAAGATTTTCAATTTCTCCTATTAGTTCCGTTTTTGATTACACTTGATGATCACAAAACCTTGTAACAAACCTTTTTATATATTTTATTCAAAAAAATAAGCTATTTACCCACTTAATTTTTCTGATTATATTTTTATATAGATCACGTTTAGAAATTACTTTAAAAATGTTCAGTCATAAAGTTAATAAAATTAACCACTTGTATTTTCTGAGTAGTGAAAGTAACGAAAACGAATGAATCGCCACTTCTTTCGCGTACCATATCAATTTGTAGCGTTTTTTATTTTACACATTTTTTACCGTCTCTAATTCATTTAATTGACTGACCATTTTCTCAATTGCAAACGACCCTGCTTTCTGGTTCTAGGTTGTGAGTTTGATCCTCATTCCCAGTCCGAGTGTCATAAAGTAAATTACGTGCAGTCATGCGTTTACCAAAAAAATAATAATATGGTACGTAGTACAGGTAACTTTTGAATAAAATACAGGCATTCATTTGCCAACCTTAGGGACTTTCGACCGTTTCGACACTTTAAAAAAACCTTGCGGAAAACTTACATTTAAAAATATATATATCATTTATTTCTATAATCTTTGTTACAATTTATCACCGAGTCTTCCCAGTAAGTTGTCAAAGACACTTGTATTTGTAATGATTCGCTACTTCCCTTCCGGATGACTAACGCCCGGTTTCCCATAGGCTGATCAACGCAAAAATTAACTAATCATCTGTCAAACAGTCCGGGCTCCCTAGTACATTTTTTTTTCACCGGGATAACGTAACACGCAATTTGTAGGACAATATTACTATTAAATTATATAAATATTAACTAACTAAAAGAAAAAAAAATCAGAAAAAAATCAATTTTTGATGACCTTACGACTCGTCGCCTTGTCGTCGTCGGTCCTACGCTCACTGCTGCCCCTGCTACCTCTGTTAGCCACCACAATCGAGTTTTCGTCGATAGTTATTAGTTACATTTAAAATTTAAACTTTAACATTCAATCTCCATTTATTACTTTAACGTAACTGAATAACAGTTTGGCGTCTTTTCTATTATTAGATATTATAAATATACATTAAAAAACAATGTATACAATAGCAAATCTTAAATTTGTGGACAGAAAACTTGGCACGACCGTCTTACTTTGTTTACAGTATTACATTTAAAATTAAGTCATATTGTTGCACAAATATTTCACTCGAGTGCATTCTGGGTCTTATATGCTTGTTTTGTGTCACTCGTAACTATATTGTTTATTGCGCTAAACGATTTAGGAAATTATAGTAACAAAAGGAGTTGGCAAGGGCGAACTTTAGTCAACCCATGTTAGCGGTAATACTTAGTACATATATGATGTCACCGAGGGGCAAAGTAGAGAAGATAGAGAATGCGTACTGAGCAATAATTCCTTTTATCTCTAGAAAACATCAGATTAAGTGATTGATCTAATGCAGCGTCAACCAGCCGTGTGTGTGTGGCATTTATATGGTTTTAAAATGGTTCTCAGTTTTGCGTTTTCCTTAAATCATTTGACTTTAAGAGTTTAGGACAGCAATTTTATTATTATAAACTAGATGACCCGGTGAACTTCGTATCACCTACGTATATTTGTGAAAAATATACACAAAACATAAGATTTTAGATTAACATAGTTACTTCTATTACGAAAATTATTCTAAAACGGGATATTTACCATGTTTATTATTTTCGCTTAGCGGAGCTCGATATTTCGACATTGACTGCGAATGTCTTGACGAGACTCAGTGTCATGATAATTTTCGTAATACACAAAACACTTTCTGTACGCACCTACAAATATTTGACAACTCCTTGAATTTCCCCGCTAGGAACATTTTCTATGGGAAAATTAAATCGTCGTTTTTAGTATTTTCCGTTACATATTATTTATGTTTCTCCCCGTTTGAACCTTCCCTGAACTTCCACAAACATTTCAAGATCAAAATTAGCCAAATTGGCCCAGACATTCTCGAGTTTTAGCGAGACTAACGAACAGCAATTGATTTTTTTATATATAATAGATGCGTAAATGTGTACAGAAGTTTGTTACTCTTTTACGTGAATCTTAAGTGTGAATGCTTGTTTAAGGAAAAGCTAAATAATTTGAAACGTCTCGGTTTCTCCCGTATAAATAAACGTTGAATTAATATCCTATCCGTTTTAAAGTTATTCGTAAACACTAATGAGTACTTTAATGCTAACTCGTTTGTAAATAGTCTAGTCTGATGTTTCTTGTATATTATAAGTAATTATTTAAATCGAATGCGAAATACCGTTGCGTTCAAGCTATAGTTTGAATTGCAAAGCATTTCAATCCAGTACAGGTTTTCTTTGCTCACTTATTCAGCCCAAGTTATTGTATGCACATAGAAATAAAATTACTACGTCTTTGTATTAAATCGCTATCTTTACGTAATGTGTGGTAAATAACCGTAATAATAAAAATAATAATAAAACTAAAATACATGATTGCGAAATTGTATGTCTGTTTGTTTTGTAACTTTTTTCAAAGTAATAAATTGTCACAGATTCGTAGATTCTACGATACCATGTATTTATGATATCATAATATCTTTAATATGTTTTTTTTTCTCGTAATTTACTTAAACCAAATGCTTGCAAAGTTGTTAACATCTTTGTTAACTTTCAAAATTTAATTTTTTCCAATAAGTAGTACACTACGTAACTCTTAAATATATCAACATTACTTGCATTTAAAATAAACTATAAACTTTATACAGTTTTAACGAAATAATTATAATGCTTGTCGAAGACGTGCGCTGAAGCTAGTCCTTTAAGTAAGACCACCCATATGGAGTATTTATAATTTGAACTTTGATGCAGAAGTTTTATTTTGAACACGTGTGAACACTCTCTGTGATTCTAACAATGTCTTATTTATCTCTACCAAATTCAACTCCATTAATCATTTGTATTTTATTTATGTAATATTAGTTCTAGTATTGTAATGATAGATTCTCACTCAATGGCGCCTATTTGATGACATTGAAATCAGAATGAGAAGGATTAACAAATATACAACACAGACACACGCACAAGCTAAGACCACAACAAACATCTCAAATATACCTATACCACGTGGTCTGTGACCTATACTCATTAATTTTATCACACAAAGGTCGAATCGAATACGCAACCATTAATGTAAGAGACAGTTGTGACCACTGAGTCAATCCCTTGTCTCTTTATAGTATGTGTTCTAATATTATAAAGAAAAAGATTAAATTTTTGTGTGTTTGTAAATAAGATTTAAAAAGCTTCGGAAGAGTTATGACTAGTGACATAGGCTAAATTTTAACGGAAGAAAATGAAACAGCCAAAACGTAATCAACGTAGGCAGTAAACAACGTAGCAGAAAGATAGTACCTAAATGATTTAAATATATGTATATGATTTAAACGTATTCAAAAATAATTCATAGCGTAACAATTGACAATGCAAAGAAAATATCTTACTACGTACTAGTACTTCATGCTCCTCTCACACAGCGATAAAAAGACCGAACGACGCCGAGGTTGTAAAAAACTAAAATATACCGCAACAAAACATCCGAAATAGTTTTAATACTTTTTACATCACTTCTAGGATTGTTGAGATTCAACCGTTGAACGTTTGTCAATGATTGATTGATTGATTGATTTCACGGCCGGGTGCTGTTTGTATGCGTGAGTAATTAATAAGAGCACATAGCTATCGTCTAGACAATGAAAGTAGTTCCGCTAGGAATTCCTAGGGTTTTTTTTTTTCAATTTGAAATCGTTTCTATTATTATTCGTTGTATAACTACATTTTTTATGGTTTTTATGTATGTTAGGATTATTGTAATGGAATTTACGGCCATGTTTTGAAATATACTGTCTGAAATTCGGAAGTTGTGCTAGGTCCATAATACGGTATTGAGATTTTGAATAGTTTGCACAGGTTGCACTAAGATGTATCATACTTTCATTTCATTTATTTTCCTTTTCATCGGTTAAAAGTCTTAAATCTGCACGATATAATAAATAATAATAATTAGTAGTAAAAAGTCCTATATTTTAGGTTTAATAGCACAAAAATAAATAAAACGAATAAAAAACGAAACAGTAAAAAATAACAATAATAAACTCATTAATTATTGTATTACATATATTAAACTAATACACAGTAACTATATGTGACGAGTATAGTGAAAGCAAACTCAATTGAATTATTTACTGTGTAGTAAACATTTTTGTCTTACTATCATCGTTTTAATCGAGAGTAATTCAATCAACCGATTTTCACTTTTAACCATTTAATAATTGTACTAGCATTATTTCCATTGTTATTTACAGGTGGAGGAGCGGAAACGTGCAATATGGGAAGCGTCGATATCCCGCCGCGAAGCGTTGCTACAACGCGAACGCGATCGCACCGAACGTCTGGAACGAGCGCGAGCCGCTCGCTCGGCGCCCAGACCCGCGTTCGCGTTCGGTTCCTCTACGCCAAGGCTGCTAGAGCCCGTCGACTCGGCTGGATTCTTTTGGGCCGCGCGCAGGTATGGACGCTGCTTTACGATGCCATTTTTTTTTTTAAATTTTAACTAGGGTTTTCGAATAGTGAATATAATCGAAAAATGCTACATGATGTAAAATCTACAAAAAGACGATTTTTCGGGAAATCGAATCGTTTTAATATTTTTCGATTTGGTTTTTCTAATTCTTACTTAGATGTTTTGTAGGGCTAAGTAATGTTACGCTTTTTAACTTCTTTCTTTTTTATGTAAAAGATGAGATAGAATAGTACTGCTTGATTTTGAATAGTAAAAGGATTTTACGGACAGCTTGGATTATTTTATTTGAAAATAAGCTATGCTTCGCTTTTTTAAAGGTACCCCCAATAATTCGGGTGTCGGTTCCGTTATAGTGTGTAACCCGACTTTTTTTTTCATTCACTAATTTTGTTTGTTTTTTTTCTACCACCAGTACCAACCCCATAGATCAGATGAACTTTTTTGAATCACTGTAAGCAGTTTTATCTTTTTTTTATTGTTATTTTTACTTTGAATTAATTTAACTAATATATTTCTTTGCATCTTATATATTGTATGGTAGCTAGCCTATTATGTAGATTAAAAATAAATTAGAATGTGTTTGCACGTTTTGCATGTTGTAGTGACAGATAATATAATCTATTACGATTATGTGTGTAAAAAAAGTAGTTTGACAAATTAGTAGTTAGGTAAAGAAATTATAGTAAATATGTACATATAGTTATGACCTAAATACTATTAAAAAATTTAACAAATATTATTTAATATTTTTATATTATACAGTAAGTACGATAAATATCTATATAATTAAAAATGAATCTCCCTAACGTATGTACGCGTACGATTTCTAAACGATAACACCTTATTTTCGGTTTGTTATCGTCAGGACAAAGCTTGTATAAGAGAAAACTATAGCATAAAAAATCTATTATATACATGAACGGTGGTACGATGTTCGCTGCATCAGCTAGTATGCTATTTATAATATACTAGCTTCTGCGCGCGACTTCGTCGGCGTGGACTCCGCTCCTATTGGTCTTAGCGTGATGAGACATAGCCTATAGCCTTCCTCGATAAATGGGCTATCTAACACTGAAAGAATTTTTCAAATCGGCCCATTAGTTCCAGAGATTACCGCGTTCAAACAAACAAACAAACAAACAAACAACCAAACAAACTCTTCAGCTTTATATATTAGTATAGATATAAAAAAAATGTTTTTTTTTTAAATTATAAACGAACCCGTAGCACAAAACGAGTATTTCACCCGGACACAGTAGAAAGTACTTGCGGTAAATCTGAAAATGTTTAAATAAATACTTTTTAAGTACCCATTAGCTTATTTTACGTTCATTGTAGCTTAAGTTTATTATTTATACGGTTTCGTTTGATTTTCTACCTTATTCCATACTCTTTAAGATACATTTTTGAAATTTTCCAAGTAATGTAAAGTTAGCGTATTTGTGTACCGCTTTTCCCGGACATAAATGGACAGAGTAATGTTTTATGTAAAATAATTATTTGTTATCTATTTAAAACTAAAAATAAGTCCATTAAATATCTTTTTTTAAACGATTTTCAAAAAAAAGGTGGAGGTTCTCAAATCGATTGTATTGTTTTATGTATGTTACCTCAGAACTTTTGACTGGGTAGATCGATTTTGATTTTAAAAAATTAATCGAAAGGTGGTGCGTGCCGTGTGGTCCAATTTAAATTTAATTGAGATCGGACTAGTACTATTCGAGTTAAATCTAGTAATACGTATTTACTTGACAATTTTTTCGTCGATCTACGTTACCGATTTTGGTGATTCTTGTTTTAATCGAAAGATGATGCTTGTCCCGTTGTCCCATTTAAATTTGTTCGAGATCTAATGACTACTTTTTAAAGTAATCTTTGATAATGCGTATTTACTTGACAATGTTTTCGTCTACCTACGACCACGGTAAACATAACATGTATGGCCAATACAAATGTTTGTCATGTGCGAGGATCGAACGCGCAACCGCCAGCACAACAGCCACAAACCAGTGCTGTGACCGTTGCGCCAACGCGTCGTCACCGAGTCCTTAAAAATGTTATAATAGAGAAATAACGTTCGTCATTGAATAAGAATTAAAATTTTGATTAAAAATATATCAATAAAATAATTCCCCATATAAAATTTCCTAAGTTTTGTAATCAAACGATTGCCGTAATCTTATCGTTTTCAAGAATTATATGGTTTTTATTGCTATATACAGTGACGATTCGCTTTTTATATGTTTTTGTATTGATATACCTATAAAGTAACGATTTTTTTAAATATTATATCATAATTTATTATCTTTGTCTATAACGTTGTAGCTAATATCCGCGTCTATGGTCCTGTTACACCATCTATGGATTGGTCAGGAAACTGTAGACTGAAAAATGAAAATGTACAAAATAATATACCAAATTAAAATTATCAAAACATTATATATAGAAGGGCTAAGTTTGTTAACCTCAATACACAACCTTCCTATAAACATAACACCCAAAACCCATTGTGTCAATAAAACAATGGAATCATTTTGACATGACAATTTTAACAATAACATCATTGCGGTTTTGCATAACAACGAAAAACGTTTTATTCACAATATTTCTGGTACAAATTTCCAATTGTAGTTGCGTATCCGAATTTCTTTTTATATAAATACTAGCGGACCCGGCAGACCTTGTCCTACCCGGAAAACAGCTACCAAATTTGATTGCTTACATACCGATAGCAGCGCCACCTACCGGTACAATTGATATAAAAACTACCCTATCTCCCAAGTTGGGCCAAATTACGGATGCTTACATAAATTTATATAAATTGGTTCAGTAGTTTCGGAGCTACATACTGATAGCAGCGCCACCTACCTGGTCCAATTGAGATAAAAAGTATCCTATGTCCGTTTCCTGGTTCTAAGCTACCTCCCCACCAATTTTCAGCCAAATCGGTTCAGCCGTTCTTGAGTTATAAATAGTGTAACTACCACGACTTTCTTTTATATAATTACTAGCTTCTGCGCGCGACTTCGTCGGCATGGACTCCGCTCCTATTGGCCTTAGCGTGATGATATATAGCCTATAGCCTTCCTCGATAAATGGGCTATCTAACACTGAAAGAATTTTTCAAATCGGACCAGTAGATCCTGAGATTAGCGCGTTCAAACAAACAAACAAACAAATTCTTCAGCTTTATTATATTAGTATAGATATAGATACTAGATAGATAGTCACGTGAAAAAGCATGTATTTTTTTTATTTCGCGTTTATAATATATTAGTCTAAGATCCGAACTAGACGTGATCTTCACCCATATGCTTAATGGATAAAAATTAAATAATTATCTTCTTTAGTATGTTGAAAATAAATCGCGAAAAAGTTGGCTGGGAAATTCCTGGCTAGGCTATATTATATTCGTTAAAAACTGTATTTACATTTTGCATTTATATTAAAAGTTATCTACATATATAATTATTATTTGCAACTATTTACTGTAAAATATATTTTAGTAATGTACATAGTATGAAAATCTATCACAGTATATACAACTACTGTTACAAGGTATCAATGAAAAAATATAAATATATATATATATCAGTAAAATACATACTTGTATATCTGTAGATATTAACTTAGAATTAACTTGTATATACTATATCTGTACCTTAAATAATGTATTAATTTTAAATATGTGAATGTTATGTAGAATGTGAATGTCCGCAGAATGTACCAAACTAACAAGTCACAACATTAATATGGTACAAAATAAATTAAAAACTCTTGACATTTCATTCTCTACTTTAATATTTATATCTTTTTTGTCAATCTAAATTCTTAATTTCCACTCTATATTCTTTTTTTTTTGTGCCATAAGTTTGAAAAACCCATGCTTGAGACCAAAAAATTTTGCAAAATTGTGCAGAACTAACCAAAAAGAAATTCACTTCTTTTTCTGATAAATAATATTAAAAGAATGCCTCATTGATACGCAAAACTAACCCATAAAACTTCAAATATTTCATACAAATATTATAAATTATTATTTATAAATTTCCAGGGCGGCATCAACAACAAATGTGATGTTCGCGTCTGCGCCGCTCACGAGACGCGCGTCCGCACTTCAGCTAGACACGTCCGATACTGACAATAAAGGTAACAAAAAATATCGCTGTCTCTTTCTAACTCTTACTATTAATACTTACTATGCTCTTGTGTTCTTTCTCTTTCTTCCTTTCGATACTAGGGCCGGTTTCACCGATTGTGGATTAAGTTTATACTGTAAACAAGTTAGGAATAGACTATACTCAATTAATCTGTGCTTCGGAGAGCACGTTAAGCTGTCGGTTCCGGTTGTTATCATAGACAACTTATTTTTTATTTTTATTTTATACAACTAGGTCGGCAAACAAGCGTACGGCTCACCTGATGGTAAGCGATTACCGTAGCTTATAGACGCCTGCAACACCAGAAACATTGCAAACGCGTTGCCGACCCTATTCCCAATCCCCCAGGAGCTCTGGTCACCTTACTCACCGAAAGGGACACAATACTGCTTGAAAACAGTATTACTTAGCTGTGATCTTCTGTAAGGTCGAGGTACTACCCCAGTCGGGCTGCTCCATATTTTGAGCAGGAAATTTCCTGCTGTACCCTACCTCAGTTGTAAAGCGACTTATAGCGACCGTTACTCATATTTGGGTATATACCCGACAATCCCCAGTGGAGCGCAGCGTGGTAGATTAAGCTACGATACTTCTCCTACATGGAGAAAGAGCCACTTACCCAGCAGTAGGATTTTACAGGCTGAATCAATTATTCAAATTACGACTTTTAGATAATAAATAATATCTCGTAAATTATGTGGTATTTAATTATGAAAAACCTCTGTGTGGTTTTATGAAACGACGGTAAAAGTGAAACTTTTTAAATATTCTTTGCACGCCATCTATGTTTCAATAGGTAACTTACATCAGCTGTATGTTGTCATTAGTGTCTTAGTTCTAGGAAATGATAAGTGATGGCCGACCATCAAGCGACATGCAGCACGCACACAAAAAGTTTTAGACGATGTAATAAAAGTTTCACGTTAAAAATTATATATCATATTATATATCAAAAACTTGTCTGTTGAATACCGTCGTTCACCAAGTAGCGTTGTCCACAACCGGTGAAACATCCTGACAATATATTACTGTCTCTTTCTATCTCGTAGTTTTTCTTCTTTGATTAGCGCTCTAGTTTTGAAAAGCGCTTTGGGGCTTTATGCTTAAATAATATGGAGCTAGGTACCTATATAGTATATTATGTATGTTACGAAAGAATTATTTAAGTTATAATGTTTTATAAAGACAAAATGTGTTTTGTTGGTAGAGTTACGTGTGTTTTGATAAAAACCCAAGACTTTAGCCACAATTTTTATATATTTTTTTGAGCTGTTAGGATATAATTTTTTTTCAAGAATACAGAAAATATACGAGTGCAGAAATTTCAAATATAAATTTTATTATGATATGATATGAGGAAATAATTTATTATGCAATTCGTATAAATAGTGTCTATGAATGGTGTTTTTATTATTATTAGTATTTTATAAGTCTAAACTAAAAGTATAATTCTTTCTATTACGCCGCAAAGGAATCATGTTCACAAGTTTATGTAAGTAACTATCTATAATATTAATATTGCTTGGTCGCGTATCTATTATGAATAAATGACGACTTTTTGTTTTCTGATTTTTTTGTTAAGTTTTTATGTAATGGTACATACACATACATACTGAATGATAAAATTAGAAATATGAGATTTTTTTTTTACAAATATCTTTATTACCAATTGACTTAATAAGTTTACTAGACTAACGTTTAACTATTTGAAACGATGTTCCTATTAAAAGAAGGGTTTGAGTCAAATCTCAAAACTTAGTTGAGTTCGCAACTTTAAATGAAATAATTAATTAACTTTTAATATTTATATATCTCTGAGTTTATCTATAACGATTGTAAAACAAATATGACAAATCTATTAAACATAAATGTTAAACATATGTAACATTTACCCAATTATGTCAAGGATGCAATTGGAATTTGGAACGCAGTAACATCGTCTTTGTTATCCTCTCTCACGTTGAAGTTCAAATCTGAACGAACATATAATTAGAAAAAAATAATAATTAGCAAGGAAATACTATACTGGTATTATTTCTAAAGAATACGGAATTGAGGAAAAAATCTCAGTACCTAAGTCCAATGACAACCTTGTGTGTCAAGAATTAATAAGACGAATAAGGTAATGCACGCCGTTCCAACAGTTGATAAAGGCCTTAAATTCCATTACGTGTTACGTCACGCTTGTACAGCTATAATAATTAAATACTAAGCAATTCTAGAAGTTTTATTATGTTTGAACTATTAGCGAAGTATAATGTTTGCTTAGTAATATTAAAAAACGAATGAGTAATAAAATAGTTCTACCAGTACCGTGTTTGGTTTTGTTTGATTTGAAGACTAAAAGTAGTCGTGATTTGATTTTTAAGGAACATAATATATGTACATTTTTCAATAAAATTTGTTTGATTTCGTGTTGTTAAATATTGATTTTATAAAATATTACAAAAGAAATATCAAATGTCCTCAAAATCTGCTATACCGCCTACTTTGAAACTTCCTTGTACGTCAAAAGATGAATATAGCAGAATCATTGAAGCCCACGTTTTAATGCATTTATGTTCTGTTATTTTATTTGTTTTTCAAATGAATTTTTTTTTTTACTAATCATTATGTCATTGAAACCTTATCCGTGTTTAATGTCATATACTTTGTACCTGTATAAGACTCTTATCTATACCTCATCTGGTTTTGTCAAGCAAGATTATGATCAGGCAATGCTTTTTTTTTAAATTGAGAATACACAAAACAGTCGATGTAATATTTATCAAATTTTACTATGTCTGTCTTCGCCTAAATCGACAATTCCGTCTAGAACTATTTAATAAACCATTCGGGCAAATTTTGTGCATATAATTATGTTAAAGTTTATCTAAATCTCTCTACTTAGAACTCTGTCCGTACCCTCGAAACTAGACCAAAAATAAAAAAATAATAAAGTACTAAATTTTACCCAGCATTACTAAACTGAGCATAAAAACGGCTTGTAGAGAAATTCATGCCAACTGATGTGATCGTCAGTAGCTCGACCAATTAAGTTTTGTGTGACATTAAAAATTTAAGATTTATTAAAATCCCCCATTTAGGAATCCCCTTCCATACCCTACCCTCGATACGAGAAGAAGACCTAAAAATATGCCACTCCAAAATTTTATCAAATTAAACTGAGCATAAAAACGCTTGCAGAACCCGATCGTTCCCCCAACCCGCGTGGTCTCCGTCCAAACATAGTAAACCCAAAAAGACCCTCAATTTTATCCAACTATCCTTCTCTAATATGGCTAAAGAGACCTATGCCCAGCAGTGGAATTTTACATTGGGGTAATCGTATACTAAACTGAGCATAAATACCCCTTAAAGACAAACCCTACTGTTCCCCCAACAAGTGTGGCCTCCGTCCAAACGTAGTAAACCCAAAACGATCGCTATGGATATCCCAAATATTATCCAACTGTACTAAACCAAGCGTAAATCCCCTTGCAGACGAACCCGACCGTTCCCCCCAACCCGTGTGGTCGTCAGTGGCCCGCCGCCGGACCGACCTGGTCCCCACGCTCCCCGCGCGACCAGGTAGGGCCTACTCCATGACGAGACTGGACAAGCTGCCCTCCCAGCGCCCGATACACTCCGCGTCGCCTTCCATGCATCACCTCAACAACATACGACGTACGTATTACCCTGACTTACTGCCGTCATGGGGTAAAAGGCACTAATTATTCACTAATTTTGTAAAATTTGACGTCAGTACATTTCTTTTTATGATTACAATTCAAATGACAATAAACCTGCTTGGTCTAAGATCCGAACGCGAATTCGCGATTAATTTTTTTGATGTACTAAATTAAATGTGAAATGTCTCTAGTTCGGATGTCCTCTATCTATTAAACCAATGCTAATATTGTAAAGTCATGTGGTTAGTACGAATAAATACAAAAATTTAAAGTAAATTACGTAAGATTTCGATATTTAAAGGTTACTGCCTTTTACCAAAGGACGGCAGCGTAGAATCAGCACGGTTTGGACAAATGTTTTGTGGATCGGAATAAAATTTTCTTTGTGTGATTTGTGGTTGATTTTGCGTGGAAGTTTTGGCGTGTGATAATGTATTTTAGAAGAATGAAAAAAAAATTAGTTTTATAGATTGAAAAAAATAATAATTAAAAATCCTAACCTCGAGTGTTAAATATTCAACTACGTTCTTTGTATCCGTGATTAATTAACTATGGATTAAAGTATTGAAAGAAATTCTAGACTATATGACCTGTATAAACAGTATTTAAGATTTTATATGTTTGCCTTTAAATCTAATCAAAACTTTTATCATTACTGTTTGATCCCGCTAGTTTGAAATTGAGCTGTGCGTATTTTATGAGTGTGAGAGTGTTTGAATGTATATAAAAATATATAATTTTGTATTTATAATAATTGTTATTTTTATTAAGCTTATATACTGTGCTGGTTCTACCAATTTATCTCAAGCTTTCGGGTGCGGCTTACGCCGGTGGCTCTTCGCTCGACAGTGATTAACTTGGGCTTTTAGCTTTTAAGGGTGCTTTCTCCTTCACTTGTCAGGTCATTTTAGTTGCACTATCATTTCACTTAATTAAACATCGGCATAATTATATTTAAATATAAATTTCGATTTAAGAGATGCATATTGAGTAAGCATAGAGTAAATTGTTAAAAATCAAGCAATTTTAAGAATATGCCTTTTTTACCGATTTTTTTTTTTTTTTTTTGTTGTTTCCAATATTCTGATGTAAAGACCCAATGTCTTACTTAGTTTTCATATGCAAAATTTTATCAAACTTTCTGCTATAATAAAAAATTGAGGTTACCTGAAACTAGAATAGATGTTCAAATATTTTAATTTTAATTATGCATTTCAACAAATAGAAAAGTCACATGCAACCTAGATTTGAGACATTGTAAAAGGAGTACTAATATCACGTTTTAAAGTACAAAATCGCTTGCAATATATTTGAGTTGACAAAGCCTTTATCTTAATGTCTTTGTGTGACCGCTATTATCTGATTTACATATGCTAATATTTATTTAATATATTGTGCGCTAATTTGAATTTTTTGTAAATCATTCCAATAAATTTTTCTGAATACCCTCCCTTTTAAGAATTAAATCGCTTTTATTTTTTAGTTTTGTAATATTTATTTGCTTAAAGATGTTATAAAGGTAAATAATAATAAATTTTATCGCATTAGAAATCTTTTTAATGATTTATTTTCCATAGTTCCATATTTCATGTCATTAGTTGATTCACTTTTCCTACTCTTTTGAAACCTTCCCTTTCTTCTCTGTGGGATTTGTTTAAATTTCAAGAATCTCGGGACAACAGGTAACTGTCATTTTTTTTTTAAATTTACAACAATGTCACAATAATATGGTATTGTACTAATGTTATTATTTTTAACCGACTTTACAAAAAAGGCAGTTCTCAATCTGCTTGTATTTTTCTGTGTTAGTTATAGAACCAATAGTCCAATTTTGTTTTTTTTTTATCACGTACTTTCAATTTGGCGGTAAAATATCAACCTTCAGGTTGAAAAACGGAGTGAAATTTCTGATATGGTCGATTTTTTTTTCTTTCAAAGTCCATTTCGAGTTGGTTCTTCATTTTTTTTCTGTTATTCCATTTCTACCGTCTTATTGTGACATTTGACTTTCTCTCACCATCTCTATGGTTGTGGATCTGCTGACTCAAGGTAAAGTGGGACTCTTTCTTTAAAATAATATTGTGATTAAAATGTTTTGTCTGAAATATACTTAATTTATATTTATTGTAAAAAAAAGCTTCTATGATGTGTATTAAAATCGCTAACGTCACTGCGAAATGCAAAATCACGGCTATACTAATAAATTTACCTTGTTTTTACAAATGAGAATAAATAAATTATTGTTAATTTTAACTTCATGTACAACTATTATAAATTTGTTACTTAAAATATATTGTAATTTTTTATACGTATGAAACTAATTATGTGCTTTGCATTGTCTACAGTCAACACACACACACACACACACATACACACTGACACACACACACACACAAATACATACACACACACGCGCGCGCACATTTACAATTCCCATTAACTATCATTAGCTAAATAACATTACCTGTCAATGTATACCCCAAAAATAACACACGAAACTCAAAGAGCTTAAAACAAGTACATTTCACACTAACCGTGTTAATACACTCTCAAGCTACCGTACCTAACCGTTTGCTAACACACCCGTCAATGTGCAGAGCCCCGGTCCGGCGAGACGACCCCCGGCTCCCGGCCCGGCTCCGCGATGTCCAACTCGGTTGTACGGCGAGCCTCGTCCGCGCCCCGCAAGCCGCGCCCCGCCTCTATTGCCGGTACGGGTGTTAACACTCCCCGAGGTAAATTGGACTTTAATACGTAGGACGTTGGGTTGTTTTTCACGGCGACACGTACGTAGCGACTAACGACATTACGAGCTCGACAACGACATTATTCGGACACTTGATGATTCAAATCGTTTTAGTACGTAGGCGTATACTTAAGCATACACTACGTGCCTTAATGAGTTGAATTATCTTTACTTAACATGAAGTTATTTTTAAATCTCGTGCTGCAATATATATTATACTAGCCGACCCGTGCCCACTTCGTTGGGCGTTATAATCCATTTCACATAAGAAGGGTACGGTGAAATTTGATATCTTCCAATACACTCTCCACTATTTTCAGCAAATCAGATAAATACAAATGTTTTAAAATCACCAATTAATTTCTAAGGCAAATAATAATGCTTGATTAGATTGAATTGTTGACACGGCACGTCAGAGGGCGCAGGTTCAAATCCTGCTGATTTAAAATTTTTATATATTTTTATCTTTTTCCTTTTATCTTGTCACTCCTGAATATTGTAGCTTTCTGTTAGCGAAAGAATTTTCATGATCGGATCAGTATTTGCGAAGATTACCCCGTATATACAAACAAAGTTATAAACTTTACATCTTTATAATATTAGTATAGATAGATATTTATAAATTACTTGCAAATTTATTTATTTATTTTGTTTAGTGAATTTCAATTTTAAAAAGAGCTCTTGATATATTCAATGTATTGTGGAATAGAGAAGACCCCAAGGAGATTGATCAGAGTGGTCAAAGCTACACATTCCTAGCAAATAATCGCAATTTATATTGGCAATCTGTACTAGTAACGCCATCTATCGTTACGACATATAGTCATTTGTTATGACAGTTTTGTTTATGAGAGACAGTATGGGATTTGGATTTAACTGAAAATGAAGTAGTGTTTTAAGAATTGTGTCTGTTGTCTGTCGCTGTTGTTGTTTTTGATTTTTCAATGGTTTGTGGGTAGTTATTAAAATTGATTAATACATTTGACTAACATGGTGTCAATAACTCATTATTATTTATTTAGTGCAGAGTTATTATAATATTTGTATTTTTTAATTATAGAAAATAAATATAAATTATCTATCTCCCAATTAGATGTGTGATTTACTTCTTGCCATTTTATATTTAGCATTGCGATAATAGTATGCAAGCTTGCTACAGTGCCTTAATTAACTTAGTTATTAATCTAATACATAACATTTATAATTTTACTAGCTTCTGCGCGCGACTTCGTCGGCGTGGACTCCGCTCCTATTGGTCTTAGCGTGATGATATATAGCCTATAGCCTTCCTCGATAAATGAGCTATCTAACACTGAAAGAATTTTTCAAATCGGACCAGTAGATCCTGAGATTAGCGCGTTCAAACAAACAAACAAACAAACAAACAATCAAACAAACTCTTCAGCTTTATTATATTAGTATAGATTAAACTTATTTTAATTATTAACTTGTTGCTTCCTAATTTCCAGCGCCATCTAGTTAGTTTACAATGCAATTGCAGTAATAGCGCTAAAAGTTTAAACTTTTACGTATGTTTAATTTACTGTTACGATTTTTATTTTATTTAAGTCTATATACTAAATAGCTTTCTACTCGACTAAAGTATACCTATCCCTAGCAATTAAAGAATATAAAACATGAAACGATACCTACGTATAAAAAAATGGACAATGAGACTAGAGGTCGTCCATTAAATACGTTCGCACATAAAGAAGAGGGGAGTCAGTGTAAGGGATCTAAGAAAATAGTCCACAGTTCTTTGTTTTTTTTTTCATAACTTTATTTTTTCATGACAATAGAATATCATCACTTAGAAGCCTATTTACTGTTAAATACACATGTATTTTTTATGTAAATTACATTTTCGAATTTAAAAAAAATCTAAAGGGAGGGTTTAGGCTGTTGTGACGTATTATTTTTTAGAGGTTATTAGTGGTAAAATTTTGCGAGACGTATTTTATGGATTGCTTCCAATATGTTTAAAATGTTAGTTAGGTAATATGTTTTTGCTTCGGTGTCGGGTGTATGTATCGTTGAACCCCACTGCCCGTAGTCACTACTGTAGTAGTAGAGAGTTAGAGACTAGAGGCAGTGCTTGCGCTCCATGAGTCCCGTTGCAGGCGCGGACACGGGCGCCAGCAGCGCCGCCACCACGCCGTCGGTGTCGCGCGACGCCAGCACCGTCGTCATCCGCGCCGCCTCCACGCCGCGCCGCCCGCGCCCGCTCTCGCTGCACGCGCCCGCCAGGCCCGGTCGGTGACCGCACACACGCACACACACACTCCAACACACATGCACTCACACACACACCAACACACGCATTCAAACACATCAACACACACGTACTCACACACACAAATGCACATGCCCACACATACACATGCCCACACACCCACACACATACTCATGCTCACACATACACACACGCGCACGCACACACACACACACACACACACACACAGAGAGAGAGATACATACACACACAAAATCATACATACATACGCTCCAACACACATGCACGCACACACACACGCGCAAACACGCACTCGCAAGCGTACCTAACTAACATACTTCAACAACGTTGCCCAATCGACGTCTGACATCACATAGTTCGAAGCTGTACATTTATCAAAACACACTGACATATTCCTACATTTACACGAATTTAATTATTTGTAATTGCGTAAAATATTTAAATGTATATAATAATAGTTTTAATTTGTATTATTCGTAACAGCTGGCCCGCTCGGTCCGGGTGAAGGCAAGCCGCCTCTTCACAGAAAGCCAAAGCCATCCAAAGATCACGATAAGGTGTGTTCACTTCTTGATATGTTTGAATGTGTTAATAATACTGTATTGTTCCGTAATATTCTTTAAATAACCTACTACCGGGCAAATGTATTCTACTTTCACCGACAGGGTGAAACAGAGATATTTTTTATTTATATTTTTATTATATTAATTATAATGACAACACCGATTCAGTCTGTAGCGCTGACGATCGCATATCACCTAAAAAAAGTGTGCCTAGAAAGTACACATGTCAGAAGTGAAACTTCTTTGGCAAACTAATTGAAAAAATAAATAATTAAAACTAATTGAAAACTAAGGTGAAGTGGGACACGAGGCGGGTGACGCCTGTGCCGGACGAAGTAGGCGGTATCCTAATTAAAAACAAAAACGTCACCGTCCCATCAAAACGCGTTGCCATTGCTATTGCCATAAAAATTTTACTCTCATGCGCCTAAAGAATTTTCACTTCAAAAATGTTTGTTGTAGTCATGTAAACAAAATGTAGTATTTTCGTGCTCATAATACAAGATTTTTTCCTACTAAGTACATAGAAATTTTTAGTATTGTATGATTGACAGTAGTAGTGTATTTTAATTCTTATATAATGCTATAATATTTAGTTTTAATAAATTACTTTAATTTTAATTTTTTTTTGAAGTCACAACAATAGACAAATAATCTTATGTATATATGTATATGTTTAAAATATTTCCAGTCGGCAAAGTCGCTGTCCGCGTCTCCCGGTCGAGCGTTGTCGCCCTCTCCGGCCAAGGAGAGTAGTGTGGAAAAAGAGACTAAAGCGAGACAGAAAGACACCATGGATGAGGTATGTATGACATTACTATTAAATCAGACATTTTTGCAATAAAATTCGTGTATTTTAGCCGAAGCCTAAAATGATGCCTCGTAAAAAAAATTGTATGTTAATTTTAAGTTGAGTGGATTTGTCTCTTAAAAATTAAATAAATGGATAAGTGAAATGTCATGTCAATGTCATAAAATATATTTTATATAGACGATAATGTGCTATGAAATAAAAATATTTTAGAATATTGTACCACAGCTTTCAGATAAGAGTCAAGTCAGCGCAATAGAGGTGACGCAGAAGTTAGAAGCCCTACAAATTGGGGAAGCCAAGGTAATATTTTTTTATATATTTATAACAATAACTCAAAAATCGTGTTCACTAGAGAGTGTTTGACTTGAATTAAAAAATAAAAATCCATGTTTCTTTAAACTACTTAAATATTGGCTCGATTAAAATTGATCGATAGGTTTATTTTGTACTCAGTAAAGTGAAGGTTTATTTAAATACGAAAATAATCTTACAGCAAATAATCGAAGTGAAAGAAAGCGTAGTAAATACCCAAGAAACGACTAACGAACAAAAGGTACAACAGAACACAGAAGAGAAACCAATAGACGTACAGAAGCCAGAGAAAGAGGAAAAAAGAGAGAAGGAGAAAGAAGAGAAGAGAGAGAAGGAGAGAGAAGAGAAGAGAGAGAAGGAGGAGAGGAAAGAACCCTCACAGGAGAAGACTGAAGAAAATGAAATGACTGGTGAGTGAATCTCGCTTTTAAATGTGTATGATTAGTTTGCATAACATTATAGTTGTAAATATATAACATATTTCAATACAGATGTAAATATTTTTTTGGTTATAATTGTTAACAAATATTACACATGTTAGTGGTTCAGCCATAACCGTCCAGAGAGTATATCAGTAATGAGATGTTTGGTCAATTACCGAGCATTTAGGTGTTGCTCAGCAAAACAACATCGCAAACGCATGGCGCCGCGCTAAATAAATTTGGCCAACGCCGTGCATTTTGCTTCAGCACATATTTTCAACATGTCTTTAATCGGTTGCGCTCATTAACATTCATAACATTAACATAAATAACCTTTAAATTTAATAAACATTTTGAACCTAATGTAATATTTAAACATAAAGGCTCAGGAATCAGGCATCCTACATTGTGGTCCTTCGAGCCGGATCATGAGAATTAAAAATTTAAAAGTAAAAATTTATTTTTACTTTACAATCAGTACTCACTCCTATCAGAGTTATTATTATATAACATTTAATTACATAGCATCATAGTGCTGTTTTTGTTGGGTGCTTCAACGAAAATTAGACTTATAAAAGAAAGAATTAGACTAGCCCATTGGCATAGTTCATAGTAGCCTGCTTTCTGCTCCAAGTCATATAAGTGTAAAGTTCAAAACTATAATGTTTTTGTATATATTTTAGCATCGATGACAAGTCGTCGTATAACGACAGAGGAAGAGGCAAAGGCCGCACTTGCTGAAAGGCGACGTCGCGCAAGAGAGGAACTTGAGAGGCAGGCCGAGCTCGAGAGGCAGAGGTGAGTGGCTTGTAGGTAGTGTATGGGGTAGGCACGGACGGATGTGATGGAAATAGCCTTATTTAGCACTAAAATAATAATAGTGAATAAAAAACTGCCCCTACTAGGATTTACTTCTGTGTCGGGGCCCGAAAACATATTGTGTGTGTTTCCGGACAAGGTCAAACACTCAGACCACAATAAATATCTTAATGGTACAAATATAATTATATCGTGTGCGGGATCGAACCCGTAAACGCTAGCGCAACAGCCATAGGCCAGTGCTCTAACCGTTGCGCTAACGTGTAAATAATAATAATGGATAGCCTCCACATTAATGGGCGTCGATTTAAGAAATTTTGGGGGGAGAGGGCTGAGGGGGGGAGCTGGTTATCCCCTGGTACCACTCCCACCCCCCAGCAACCCCATGGCTATGAAGATATTACGGTTAAAGTTTTGAGGTTAGGATTGTTTAAAGCAGAGGCGGCTCGTCCTAAAGAGCGCTTGGTGCGGTGCACTCCCACTCCAAATATAGGATTTAAAATTACACAGGTAATTTTAAATACATGCATATGGATGTATACGGTATATGTACCAAAATAACATTTTTTACAATTTTTGTCTGTCTGTCTGTTTGTTCCGGCTAATCTCTAAAACGGCTGGATCAATTTTGACCGGACTTTCACTGGCAGATAGCTGATGTAATAAGGAGTAACTTAGGTTACTGCTAAATTCGACGCGGACAAAGTTGCGGACACAGCTAGCAGATAATAAAAAAATATTTCTTTCTAGACTGCAGCGTGAGGCAGAAGAAGAAGCGGAAAGACAGCGTCAAGAAGAAGAGAGACAGAGACGCGAGGAGGAGGAGGCGAGAGAGCTCGCCGCTCTACAGAGGAGGATGGAGGAGGAAAAGCTAAAGAAGGCGATCGAGGTAGGGAAGAGAGAGAAGGATTAGAATAGAATGAGGATACGGGAGGTGTAGTGGAGATGCAGCTAATTTTTGTATATTCAGTATATTAAAAGTTTAAAAGATATTGAAAATTACTTTTTTAAATATATACAAATATAAATAAGGTTCGATATCGTCGCCACATCGCCTGCGTTTTTATCGTTGTTTTTATAATATCTGTGTGGTGGTCGCAGGCGCAGCAGCAGCTCGAGCGCGAGGAGGCGGAGCGGCGCGCGAGAGAGGAGGAGGAGCGGGCGGCGCGCGCGCGGGAGGACGAGGAGCGGCGGCGGGTGGCGGAGGGGCTGGAGCTGGCGCGGCGGCGGGAGGCGGAGCGCGAGGAGCGCGAGCGGCTGGCGCGCAAGCAGCGCGTGGAGGCCATCATGGCGCGCACGCGCCTCAAGAAGGTACCGTGCTGAACGTTGTAACAAACAAACAAACAGTAGGGGCTGGAGCTGGCGCGGCGGCGGGAGGCGGAGCGCGAGGAGCGCGAGCGGCTGGCGCGCAAGCAGCGCGTGGAGGCCATCATGGCGCGCACGCGCCTCAAGAAGGTACCGTGCTGAACGTTGTAACAAACAAACAAACAGGAGGGGCTGGAGCTGGCGCGGCGGCGGGAGGCGGAGCGCGAGGAGCGCGAGCGGCTGGCGCGCAAGCAGCGCGTGGAGGCCATCATGGCGCGCACGCGCCTCAAGAAGGTACCGTGCTGAACGTTGTAACAAACAAACAAACAGTAGGGGCTGGAGCTGGCGCGGCGGCGGGAGGCGGAGCGCGAGGAGCGCGAGCGGCTGGCGCGCAAGCAGCGCGTGGAGGCCATCATGGCGCGCACGCGCCTCAAGAAGGTACCGTGCTGAACGTTGTAACAAACAAACAAACAGGAGGGGCTGGAGCTGGCGCGGCGGCGGGAGGCGGAGCGCGAGGAGCGCGAGCGGCTGGCGCGCAAGCAGCGCGTGGAGGCCATCATGGCGCGCACGCGCCTCAAGAAGGTACCGTGCTGAACGTTGTAACAAACAAACAAACAGTAGGGGCTGGAGCTGGCGCGGCGGCGGGAGGCGGAGCGCGAGGAGCGCGAGCGGCTGGCGCGCAAGCAGCGCGTGGAGGCCATCATGGCGCGCACGCGCCTCAAGAAGGTACCGTGCTGAACGTTGTAACAAACAAACAAACAGTAGGGGCTGGAGCTGGCGCGGCGGCGGGAGGCGGAGCGCGAGGAGCGCGAGCGGCTGGCGCGCAAGCAGCGCGTGGAGGCCATCATGGCGCGCACGCGCCTCAAGAAGGTACCGTGCTGAACGTTGTAACAAACAAACAAACAGTAGGGGCTGGAGCTGGCGCGGCGGCGGGAGGCGGAGCGCGAGGAGCGCGAGCGGCTGGCGCGCAAGCAGCGCGTGGAGGCCATCATGGCGCGCACGCGCCTCAAGAAGGTACCGTGCTGAACGTTGTAACAAACAAACAGTAGGGGCTGGAGCTGGCGCGGCGGCGGGAGGCGGAGCGCGAGGAGCGCGAGCGGCTGGCGCGCAAGCAGCGCGTGGAGGCCATCATGGCGCGCACGCGCCTCAAGAAGGTACCGTGCTGAACGTTGTAACAAACAAACAAACAGTAGGGGCTGGAGCTGGCGCGGCGGCGGGAGGCGGAGCGCGAGGAGCGCGAGCGGCTGGCGCGCAAGCAGCGCGTGGAGGCCATCATGGCGCGCACGCGCCTCAAGAAGGTACCGTGCTGAACGTTGTAACAAACAAACAAACAGTAGGGGCTGGAGCTGGCGCGGCGGCGGGAGGCGGAGCGCGAGGAGCGCGAGCGGCTGGCGCGCAAGCAGCGCGTGGAGGCCATCATGGCGCGCACGCGCCTCAAGAAGGTACCGTGCTGAACGTTGTAACAAACAAACAAACAGTAGGGGCTGGAGCTGGCGCGGCGGCGGGAGGCGGAGCGCGAGGAGCGCGAGCGGCTGGCGCGCAAGCAGCGCGTGGAGGCCATCATGGCGCGCACGCGCCTCAAGAAGGTACCGTGCTGAACGTTGTAACAAACAAACAAACAGTAGGGGCTGGAGCTGGCGCGGCGGCGGGAGGCGGAGCGCGAGGAGCGCGAGCGGCTGGCGCGCAAGCAGCGCGTGGAGGCCATCATGGCGCGCACGCGCCTCAAGAAGGTACCGTGCTGAACGTTGTAACAAACAAACAAACAGTAGGGGCTGGAGCTGGCGCGGCGGCGGGAGGCGGAGCGCGAGGAGCGCGAGCGGCTGGCGCGCAAGCAGCGCGTGGAGGCCATCATGGCGCGCACGCGCCTCAAGAAGGTACCGTGCTGAACGTTGTAACAAACAAACAAACAGTAGGGGCTGGAGCTGGCGCGGCGGCGGGAGGCGGAGCGCGAGGAGCGCGAGCGGCTGGCGCGCAAGCAGCGCGTGGAGGCCATCATGGCGCGCACGCGCCTCAAGAAGGTACCGTGCTGAACGTTGTAACAAACAAACAAACAGTAGGGGCTGGAGCTGGCGCGGCGGCGGGAGGCGGAGCGCGAGGAGCGCGAGCGGCTGGCGCGCAAGCAGCGCGTGGAGGCCATCATGGCGCGCACGCGCCTCAAGAAGGTACCGTGCTGAACGTTGTAACAAACAAACAAACAGTAGGGGCTGGAGCTGGCGCGGCGGCGGGAGGCGGAGCGCGAGGAGCGCGAGCGGCTGGCGCGCAAGCAGCGCGTGGAGGCCATCATGGCGCGCACGCGCCTCAAGAAGGTACCGTGCTGAACGTTGCTATACTGCGGTCGCGAAATAGAAAGAAAAACGTACACCGACCCCTCATCTTTTGTCTTTGTCGCTCGCGTATAAACATATTGCGGTTGCGCTTACACAATACAGGGTCACTTCACCTGTGTGAGCGCAACCGCAATATGTTTATACGCGAGCGACAAAAGACAAAAGATGACAGGTCGGTGTACGAATTTCTTTCTATTCCGTGACTGCAGTATAACAGTACGCTTAATGCTGTCGTGAGAGTTTTCCAAATTTAAATCTGTGTTGGATTGTTCCAATTTTGAATTGTAAGAAAAAGGCCGTCGTAAGAAAGTATGGAGTGTTCTAAATTTAAATTGAAACTAATGTTCCATTTTCAAATTAAAAAGTTTTTCGAATTGAACCCGATGTTCCAATTTCGAATTGTAAACGAATGCCATAAAGCTATCATGACGCTTCGCGTCACGAGAAAGTACACTTGTGTTCCTTATTTAAATTTTACCTAGATATTATAGAAATTACGCTTCAGGCTGTAATATCCCTCTGTTGGGCATAGCCCGGCATAGGCCTCTTCCCCATGTTAGGAGAATGATCAGTACTTAATCATCATTAGTGTTGGTGGATATATTCCCGACTATGAGTTACGATCGCTATCAGGCGTGCATGATAACATCCGGGACCGACGGCTTAACGTGCTCTCCGAGGCACGGTGGATAGACACACAAGGACTGTACAAACACCCAGACCACGGCAAATATCTGTATGGCCAATACAAATGTTTGTCATATGCGGGGATCGTACCCGCAACCGCCAGTGCTACAGCCACAAACCAGTACTGTGACCGTTGCGCCAACGTGACGCGCGTCGGTATAGAAATTAGAAGGATATAAAAGTGTTTAGGTAGGTGTACGACATGACGACATTTCTTTTTATTAATAAAAATTATTATTAAAAATAATGTCATAACGTCTCATTCTTGGTGATTTTCGCTAACGAACGAACGATGGAAGTATATCAAAACCGTCCAAGTACACCCTAGGTTTGAAAAGAGATCTCCAAAGCTTGAAGTATTGTAATGAATTTCTTTTTTTTTTTTTTTTCTAGTACACACCTCCAGTATAATATTTACAAATTCTCCAGTATAATATTGATTTTTCATAATTATTATACCTAAATAAAGATCGTTCTGAACTAATAGAACATTCTACCTAACTATTTAGGATGTATTAAATATGGCATATCAAATACAAGATAATAACTTTTAAAAAGAACGCCTATTAGATTATTTGCTTTTATGTCTATACATAATAATAGTTAAAACTTAACACTATGTTAATTACAGCAAGCTGAAGAAGACAAGAAGCAACAGGAAATGAAAACGCAACAAAATCAATCAACCGTTGAGACCAACAACACGTCAACAGAAAACTCAGCAAATAACACACAGGACAACATGGCTACCCAAGAAGATTCAACAGTAACAATTGCTACACAAGATAGCTCAGCAGTTGTTTCACAAGAAAGTGTAGCACCCGTAGAAAACTTCCAAAATTCATTTAACACTGTTGAGAGTCCAAATGTGACCCAAGTAAATAGTTCCAATCAAGATAGTGCAGTAACAAACGATGAACAAGACAGTGCAGTTGTAGATAGTTCAGCAGTTGTAAATTCAACACCTGCAGAAAATTCAACACCTGTAGAAAGTTCAGCAGTTGTGAGTTCAGCACCTGTAGAAAGTACAGCAGTCGAAACTGTGTCCGATAACAGTAATGGAAATGTAGAGACTGGAGATTTGTTAGAGCTTGCCGTTAGTCAGGTTGGTTTAAATTATATTGTTTTTATAAGGATTTAAAGATTTTTGATTATACGCTATACTTTTAAGTATTATCCTAATTTTACTGACTTTTGTGAAAAAAAAATTTTTTTTTTTTCCATTATCTAGAGCTTCTATATTGGAAATTCAATGCCTCAGACACTTGGATGTACCTTTTTAAAAAATCGAACGATAAATTCTCATGAAATGCGTTTTAAAAAACGATTCGAGACATACATAGACTACATTTTGAAAATATCTTCTTTCTTATAAAAAAAAACTTAAAATGTGTTTTTTATGTTCACCACACAGCCGGATGCGCCAAAAGAGACGCAAGCGCCAGTCACCAACAACGGCAACGTGACTGCCGACCTGCTGGGCCTTGTCCAGCAACATGAGGTAATCTACTGGATACTTTCTTATTTAAATAATGGAATAATCATTGCGGTATCTAGCGCTGATATAATCTCTTCTCTCCTTCTCTTCATCTCCGTGGAATAGGACCAATTCTATCATACATGATTTGTGCGAAACTTTAACCGTTTATGCAGCGGAAGCTCTCAAAAGGAAAAAAAACCCGATTTTGAAACATTCTTCATTAGTGCTACGCTCCTATTGGTCTTAGCATGATGATATATTCACTCTACCCTTTCACATACACATATTCACTTCTACCCTCGCTTTCGTGCCGAGCGTACGCACTAAACCACTCTCCGCAAGTTTTAATTTGTTTTCGATGAAAAAAGTGAACAACTAAATTTAAAAATTATCGCAATAACTAGCCAAACGCATTAGTTCTTGCAATCAATAATCAAACGACAAATAAACAATATACTCCACTCGTAAATACAAAATATTTATATCCGTGCAGTGTTTTTGAACAAAAGTGCAGTGAATAGTGTGTGTTGAGTACGTTGAACTCGGTGGGTCCTTGACCTTGCGTGATTTCCGACCTTGAGTGTGAATATAAACTCAAACATCACTGTACAAACCTGAACACCTATTTCAACAGATTCGCTAACACGCTCCGTGGTCTAGCGGTCGGACGTTGCATTACGCTCACGCTCGATAGTGCCCGAGTTCAAATCTCTCACCTCGGACTTTTTTCTCAAATATATATTATTCAAATTTTTCTTTCTAAAAATTGTTTGTTGATTATATTAAAAATGAAGGAATGTGCTGCTTGCCCAAACAATTTAAAAGATGTTCCTCTTATGGATTGCTCACGCTGCAAGGCAAAATATCATCATTCGTGTATCAACTTGACTATCAAAGACTATAATACGATGTCCAAAGAGTATAGAACAAAATGGATATGCGTAACGTGTAGGAGTAAAGAACCCAAAGGTAAAGACAACACAAACACGCCTATACGTGGTAACCCGGCGACATCACCACAGTACGAGTACGTCACCCAGCGCAGCAAAGGTCGCAGCGCTGCCGACTGTACGTGCCTATCGGCTGGCAGCGTACGAGACATCATCCGTGAAGAACTACAAGCTATATTTAATAGCCAGATACATCCACAGTTGCTCGAAGTCCGAAACGCGGTATCGTCTTTTGAAGCGTCAGTGGCTAAATTCAACGAGGATCTTGACAAAATCAAAGCAGATCAAGCAACCCGCGACACTGAAATCGATAAACTCAAATCCGATATGGAGTCATTGCGCGCTCTGAATCAGTCACTGACATCACGAGTAACTCAGATGGATCAACAGTCACGCTCATCCAATATCGAAATCCAGTGTGTGCCCGAAAATAAGCAAGAAAATTTGATAAACACTGTAGTACAATTGGGTAAAATTGTTAAATGCCCCGTAACTGAGTCGCAGATCTTATATTGCTCTCGATTGGCCAAGATGAATAGCTCGAGTCCACGTCCGCGATCTATATTAGTTAAGTTTGCTAGCCCACGACTGCGTGACGAGTTTATTGCTGCTACAAGTAGATTCAATAGAAACAATAAGGACGATAAATTAAACACGGGACATTTGGGTATCGGCGCGGAAAAAAAGAGCGCAGTATATGTCGTTGAAAATCTTTCCCCGGATAATAAGAGTCTTCATGCTGCCGCACGGGCTAAAGCTAGAGAGCTAAAATATAAATTTGTCTGGGTATGTGACGGAAGAATCTATATGAGGAAAGACGAGCAATCGAATTATGTCCACGTCAAAAGTATAGACCTGTTAAATCGTTTGTCATAAATACGCTAAATTTGCTATTATTGTTACTTGAGGGCACTCTTACTTGCTACTACCAAAATGTTAGAATTTGAATTTTGAAAATTTCAATATATTTATCAATGATATTGGCAAGTGTTTTATGAACTCAAAATTTTACATGTACGCTGATGATTTAAAATTCTTTAGGAAAGTTGATTCAGTTGAAGATGCGCTTTTGCTGCATAAGGATCTGGATAGCCTCGTCTCATGGTGCAGGTTGAATGGTATGAGCTTAAATTCTGAGAAATGTTTTGTGATACGATTTACCAGAAAAATGAACGCACTTATGAGATCGTACTGCATTAATGAGGTACCGCTTAAGGAGGTTGATCACATAAGAGACTTGGGTGTCACTCTTGATAGTAAAATTCGGTTCAATTTGCACATTGACGAAATTACCACAAAAGCTTTTAAAATGTTAGGATTCACTTTACGCGCATGTAAGGAATTGAAAAACCCGAATACCAAAATTGCAATATATACTGCACTGGTTCGTAGCGGCTTGGAGTACTGTAGCGTTGTCTGGAACCCGTATTATGACATATACAACAAGCGTGTGGAGAGTGTGCAGAAGCGATTTCTGTGGCATCTGTCTTATAGTTGCAATCTATCGAAAACCTGCCCGAGTTATGACGATCGCTTGCAACACTTTCATATGGAACCGCTTCTCCGCCGCAGAAAGCTGCTGGACGCTGTGTTTCTGTATAAACTGATTAACGGTCAAATTGATGCTCCCGCTCTCCTTTCTCATCTAGATATATCCATTCCCAGTAGATTGCCTAGACACAAGAAGTACACACCATTTACCGAAAGATGCTCACAATCAAATCTGGGGAGATATTATGCCCCCCTCAACAGAATATTGAGAACCTACAATAGTGTCCATAACTCACATAAAAGGAGTGAGGAGCAAAATGATGTTTCTAGCTCATCAGCCAAACAGTGTAATTCAACCACACTAGACATTTTCTCTAACACCTTAACTCAATTCAAAGAATTGCTGTCCCTGACATTAAAATAAGAGTGCTTGCAAGCGGTGCATTATTGATTCTGTATTGTTCTTTTTAATTTTTAATGTTTTAATTTTTAGTATTTTAATTTTTGATGTGTTAATTTTTAATGTTTTAATTTTTTTTAATGTTTTAATTTTTAATATTTCAAGATTTTTAATTGATTAATTTGTAATTATTATTATTATTTTAGATCATGTTAGTTGTAATTTTGCTTTGGTTCATACTTGTTTTATATATTTATGAATTTTCAATGTTTTTATTCCTTGTTTTAGTCTGATAGTGGTTTATCATTTTTTAGCATTTTTAGCAATTTTTGATGATCCAAGCGTTATTTGAATTGACATTCCGTTTGATAATTAATTACTTTTATATTAATAGGTAATTTGCTATTATTATTATTATTATTTACTTTTAATTTCAGACCAGATATAATATATTATTGTTGGTAATTGTTTTTTGAAAATTGTGTCCTATTTAGTAATTGTCTCTAGTAGAATTTTTGTATTGTTAATTTATTACTGTTTTTACTTTTAATCATAATTATATTTAGTATAATAATAAATTGTTCGCTCAAGTGCATGCGGTTTGCGCCTGTAATTGAGGATACACTTTGCCAAATAACTGTGCTTGCCTCTTAACATTTGTATTAGTGTATTTCTTGTTGGTGCAACAAATAAATAAATAAATAAATAAATATATAGCCTATAGCCTTCCTCGATAAATGGGCTATCTAACACTGAGAGGGATTTTTCACATCGGACCAGTAGGTCCTGAGATTAGCGCGTTCAAACAAACAAACAAATAATGAAACAAACAAACTCTTCAGCTTTATTATATTAGTATAGATTTTAATAATTATTAATATTGTCAGCTTACAATCTATCTATAGCAAATTAGCAAATCAACCGCTGAAACAAATTAAGACTGATTTTTTGAAGCTGTCCCAATGACCTCTCGTTGTAAATAAAATAATAATATAATGTTAATAACTAGCTGCCCGGACAGACTTCGTTCTGTCTGTATGTTTTTTTTTTTTTTTTTGTATAAAAACCTTCCGTGGTATTTAAGGAACATACAAAAAAATTTAGCCAAATCGGTCGAGCCATTTTCCAGTTATGAACAAATTCGCCTTTTAATTGAATTATCACTATATAATAAATGCTTTTACCATCAACAGACAAAGGACAAACAAGACGAGCAGCCCAAGCAGATAGACAATCCAACGTTGGACGCCAACAACGGCAACGTTGGCCGTATATCAGCCAACTTCATACAGTCCGAGCGACGAGACGACTTCGCCTCACACAACGGACACAAACACACACACCCGCTGACACTACAGAACGCCATCTAGACATGTGTCAGACACTGTCACGTGACGTCACGTCTAGGTACAGCCAACTGATTTTTTTTATATACAACTAGTTCGGCAAACAAGCGTACGGCTCACCTGATGGTAAGCGATTACCGTAGCTTATAGACGCCTGCAACACCAGAAACATTGCAAGCACGTTGCCGAACCTACCCTCGATCCCCCAGGAGCTCTGGTCACCACAGGAACACAACACTGCTTTCAAGCACTGTTATTTAGCTCCAGATTTTGAGCAGAATATTTTCTACTGTCTATGTTAAATCAAAATCAAATAACATTTTTCAAATAGCACTTCGAATCGCACCTTTGACTCATAATTTTACAAATTAAAATTTTACTTATCGTTATAAGTAAAGCTACCTCCGATTCGGAATATGCCTGCAGAGAAGAACCGGCTAAAAACTGCAGTTACTCTTTTTAAAATAAAAACTGTATTTTAATATAAAATTAGTAATATCTAGCATGAAATATAGCGTTAGTAAAATCCACACCTATTAGCTTTAGCTATTAATTGGTGTAAACACCAATACAAACTTTTTTTTTTTTTCAGGGTTAGTGTCCCTTGTGCATATTGACTACAACAACAGCGGGAAATGAGTGTAGCACTTACGGTTGTTAGGGTTCTTTGAGTGTATATTGGCTAGGCGAGCCACCTGAGTCAGGTGTAGCGACTGTTAGCAATGATGTTAGTTTTCTTTGTCCGTATTGGCTAGGCGACTAGACTAGACTTGTGACGTCATAATACATTATTATTATAGAAAATAGAAATTACTACTGGTACAGTCGATCTAATATACAAAAATCTCGTGTCACATTGTTTTTATTACAGATCTATTCCGAAACGGCTTGACCGATTTTTATGATATTTTTGTGTACTTGTTTGGTCTGAGAATAGGTCGAGGGCTATTTTTTATATCCCAAGTTGATATGGCAGAACAACATTTTCTGGGTCAGTTTACGTTAAATATAAATATTCTATGTGTTAATGATTTATGATTGAAACAATTAAAGCCTATGAACACATATTAATGAAATTAAACACTTAGCGTAGTTGTTGTGTATTTGTGAAAGTAGTGTACTGTGACGTCACAAAATGTATTCTGATCTCTGTGCGTATGTTATACGACTTGTTACAAATACTATAAATTTTAAATGCTGATAAATTTTTAAAGTTATAGACCTTGCTCTTTTTATTTAATGAGGTTATTTTAAATTTCGCTTCATATTTGTGTAAATAATATCGGCACTAAATGAGCTCTTCACGAAATCATTCCGCTAATATGAAATTAAGAATTCTTATATTCGATAGTAAGATAGGGATAGGTTTCCAAGGTGCCTTTACGTTTTAATTTATAAAAAAGGTGCTAAAAAATTAATAAATTAATGAAATTTAATTTCATCAATGTTAAAGTACAAAATTGAAAAAAATAAATACTGTAATGCACAATAGTTAGGTCGAGTGGTTCGTTCTAGCCAATATGTAAGTCAAAGAATAGTTTGTATGTATATATTCACACAGATGCTATCTCTTTCGCACGTTCAAGTTAGTAAGGGATAGCAATACTTTTGACAGTTCAAGATTAATCTGTCGATTTGTTGTCTGTGTTGAATATAACTAATGTTGGCACATGATAAAAATAGTTATTATTATTAATTATTGCATTTAAATCGCAAATCCACGATTCTATTGAGAATTAATGAAAAATATATCTAGGCTTTTTTTGCTAATTTTAAGCGAAGAATTAATAAAAAATGGGTCATAATCGTCGTCTGACGTTCCTTGTAGGACAGGTTTAATGTTTAAAAAAAATGTTACTTTGCTTTTTTAATTACGAGTTGTGACAGATGAATGCAGATTTTAGTGTTTTTAGTAAAAAAAAAAAAATGTTACAGATTTTTTCTAATCTAATAATCAGGTGAAATTTTTTGATAAAATATGGTATCTTTATAAAAGTTTCTTATAGTGCAAAAATATGAAACCGATATTCAGTTTATTATTTATATTAATAAAAAAAAATTAATCATCTGTCAGTTTCTAAGATATTAATTAACCAACACAGATAAAATAAAAAACTAAATAACGATCGTTCGGTGTATAGGTTGTGTATAGCGACACTGGTGTGCAGTGTTACAATATTTAATATAAGTTCTATTTATTGTGATGTTTTTTATTATTAATAATAGATAATTCGGCTTTGCGTATCGTAGCCGTTAGCCGTTATTAAAATACATTTCTTTTTTTAATTATTATTTCACGGAATAATGACATATGGTAACACAGAAATTAATAATTTGTCCAAATTGATGATGAAAAAGCTACCTTCGTATTTTTTAAATATACTGTCAAATATTATTGAGAATTTTTTGTAGCTTAAATATAATGTAACGTATTAATTTGTTTTTCTCGATAAAATGATACGCTATGGTGCGAGGAAGACAGACATATGATACTTAGCGTGGGTGCGAGAGAGATAGATATATACATTTAGATATAATATGTAATTGCTTTTATATTCTCTATAATATCAATTTTATTTTCATAATAATAAAGTAATCAATTTCACTTAAAGATCGACAAATCTGTATGAGAAATTAAAATGCGCTAAATGTCAAATGTCTGAAACCTATTTAAAAAATAAATAAAACGCTAGCTATACCTAAGAAAAAAATAATAATCTGTGTAATTATAATCATAACGAACTGAGTCACTGGGATACATATGTCATTGCTTACGATTATCATATAGCGACCGAACAGCTTTGATATTAGACAAATGATTTTGATCCTCCATTTAACTATATTTATATTAACAAATCTTGGTACTTTTTCTCGTGTATATTATTTGGAGGTCAAAAATAACGATACGAACTTACGACGCAAAATATTAATAACAATAATTAACTGTAGGTTATTTAAAAAAATGCATAAACAATTTTTTGTAATATAAGTAGTTAGCTTTCAAAATATAATCTTAGTCTGTTTACAATTTGCCCTTTTTTCGTTGTCGAACAATATTTTTTTGTATGTTTCTAATTTCCGAAATTGATCACATCATTATAGCCTTAGAATTTAGGCTAGAATGGTATAAACAATAATAATACCCTATTTATACCACGTTCGTTGAACCAAAACATTCTGTAATTCCTATTAATCGATTTAGTTGTTATAACAAATTATAATTAATACTGGGATTCGTTTTCCCTTTTATTGTATATTCCATTTTTTATTATCCTTATATTATCGATGGACTGAAGTAGAAATGGCGTACGCTTGATTTGACGTTTGATGTAAACTGAGAAAAATTTCCAAAATTGTCTAGTTAGTGTTTCCAATTTGTCCATTTAGATATGTTTATGAAATATTTTTCGTCAATGTAATTATGAATAAAATGCATAATAATTTATTTAGTTCAATAATTTGTTTTTTGTACGCCTCAATCAGATAGTGTACTCTCTCGCTTCTGTAGATAACGATATACAATTTTTGCTAATCGTCCATTTTGTAACATTAAATAAAAATCATGTAGTCCAAACTGCGACGGCCTTAACTTTACGCTATTATTTCTTATAAACGTTTAATTTTGTATAAAAGTTGTTTTTTAAATGCGTGATACGGTGCCATTTTGAGCGTTCGTTAGTACGACAAGTACCATTAGGTTATCTGTATATCGCCCAAACAAAGTAACGACCGAAAATTTTAAAGTTATTTTATTCGATGTTGATTTGGCTTAGAGCGTTACCAATTCTTGTATTTTTTTATTATAATACTATTGTCATGTATTTCGTTGCTTGTATGGGCGATATTGTTACTTATATCTTACATATCCGTTTTGTAAACAAGTGGAGTGGAGTCCGTGGAGTAAATGTCAAAATGGCGGCGTGTCACGCTTTCGCGCGTTTGCGGCTGTCATTTAAACGTATGTATTTATATCACTCGAGATATGGCTTCTATATACGTTCTATTCTTTATTATGTTAGCAAACGATGGATTTATAAGGAGAAAGTTTTAATAAAAAATATTATGAAATTATGTTTGTGTTTTTTGTTACAATCCCTTCCTTTTTTCATTCTTTATTTTTTATTCAGATGAAAATTTACAAGAATTACTAATATTTAGCCAATATAAGATATTATTGTTTATACCACTATGATGTAGTGGTGCTTGTGCCGTGTCGGTGCATACACACCGGCGGTTTGTGGGTTCGATTCCTGCTTGGGATGGATATTTGTATTTACAAATATTTCTGACCGCTTTGGTTGTCATTCCTTGTGGGTCTCCCCACCTTGCCTCGGAGAGCACGTGTCGGTCCCGGTAATTATAAATACCTGATAAGGATCGTTACTCATAGTAGGGTATATCCCCTACCCCCCCACCCTATTAATATAACCCACAGTGGAGCAGCGTGGTGAATTAAGCTCCAATCCTTTAACATGGAGAAAGAAGCCTATATTTCCAGCTGTGGGAATCGTATTTTTTTTACACACGATCGCTTGTTCCTAAGGTAAGCAATTTAATGCTTGTATTATAGGTAACAACCGATATAACTATATTTTTTTAATCTATATTTGGTGAGTAACGGGTATTTAGTCCATCCACCTGATAATAAACGGTTAGGTACTAATTACTATAGTCTACGTTTGTAGTGGACGACTGCAACACAAGAGTCGACCGCCGCTGACAATACAGCCCATCCTCAAAAGCTTTGGCTACCTTACCGCAAGACCAACACTATTTAAAAGCATTATTGTACTATTTGGCTATACCTACTTCTACAAATTTAATTGCAAGGCATCAAAACTCCAAAGTTGCCTTCTTTTACAGTTAATAGAGTATAATTTACATTAATATTATAAAGCTAAAGAATTTGTTTGTTTGTTTAAAGACTAGAATAGAAATATTATTTCTGTGTTTGTGTTGTTTACCTACAGCTTGTATAGTCCATTTACCGATGATGGCTGTATTATATTTTAGTACGTTTTTTTTTCTCAAATTAACGTGGGTGAAATCGCCGGGCACAGCTAGTATTTGAATAAAATTATAGTAATTAAGAAATAAAACAAATTTAAAATATTGACAACTGCCTTTATTTTTATACTCTGTATTTTTTTCTCTGTAGACATTTCGCCAGCCTTAGCAAAACGTTTGCGGACAATATTAACATCGAGATACAGAACTAAACTAATGATTATAATACATTTTACAGTGAAGCGTTTTAATTATTTATAATTTTAATACTGCTAGAAATAAAATATTAATTTTATTACAATTTTTTATGTTCATAAATATAATTCAGTCTACTGACTACAGCTGTCAAAACATATGTGGTATTTAAATGCGGATATGACGTCACTATGAAAGTTTAATGCTAGTATTAATTGACGATGTTTTCTTTAGTCTTACTAATCTGCATCGACAATATCCGTTTAATTATATAATCTTATATAAACCACTGTATCTCTGTTCGCATTTAGGATCGTCAGCCATTGAATTATAATTATTATGAATCATATATGCTTTATGAAATCAGTAAAATGAGTTATATTTCAGAACACAATACATGGTTACATAAAACATGAAAAAGTAAGATAAAAAATAACGATAAAACTTAACGATTTTAAAGATGAAAAACGTTTTAATTTAATCCATAGACTATATAATGTTTATAACAAATATAATAACAGTTAAATTAAGTACAAATATGTAAATATTTCATTTAATAACTTGAAAAAAATTCTACTTAATCCATGACTATTTTTCTATATCTCCTTGGTTTTTGTTGCCTGTTCACAGAATTTACATACTTTTGTTACAAATATTTTTGGCAATGACTACAAAATATGTATAAAATAAAGTAATTTTATATTAAATAGGTAGGTAACTAGGTATTATTAATTTTTTTTACCGACTAAGCGAAGATTAAAAATTATATTCTCCATTAAAATTACATATAATACTGATTATAAATATTTTATTAGGGACTAAACTTTAGAAACTGTCCAACGCTATGATAAGCCTTATATAACGTTACGGGAGAGAGAATATACGCAATTATAACGATATGTTTTATTTGACTAGTCTTTGAGATAAATGAATGGCTCTGGCTTCGGAGATTTAGTTTGGCATCGGCATGTCGCTGGTCTCTTCTGAATCTGGAAAGGAATTATGTCTCTTTAATTTAAATTATACAAATGAAACAATATTCAGCTCTACCCGTTCTCTACAATGCTCTACAGACTCTGTACTGCTACTTATTTTCTGATAGTTTCAATTTGTTCTTGATGTGGATACTAAAGATTTTTAATGATTTGTCAATGTTATTTAATTCTTTTCTACATAGAAATAAAATATCTAATATTTGTGTTTTTTTTTCGTAATATTATTTTCACTAAGAATAAAATGTTTGCATTATAAGTCTGCATATATTTCAATTTTCAGTAAACATTTTGTTAGGTAACTGTTAGAAACGTAACTAATTATATTTCCAAAAACCTTTCTCATAATATACGAGGTACCCAATTTTTTACCTTCTTTGCTAAATAATTAACTATATAATCCTTGAAACCTAACCGAAAAGACCGTTTTTAGTTTGAATCATTAACTATGTTTAACCAACACAAATATTTAAAGACACGCACCTAAAACGCCTTCATCGTTCGCCCACTTTTTGCCGCGCATCCCCACAAAACCCGCCTGCATCCTTCTCTTAGGCCAAGGTCCGTTCAGCAAAAACTTAATCTCCTGAGCCCCGCTGTTTTTCAAATCTTTTTTACCACGGACACCGACGAATTTGCCACGAAACGACACGTCATACGGTCTTTTGTTCGACACAGACTTCTTCCCACGTACGCCGAAAAATTTGTGCATGTGAGCCCGTTTTTCTACCTCGTTAGTCATGTTCGAATCATCTGAAGCATCGATTGATTCAGTTGACACCTCGTTGTTTAAGTTTGATCTCAGTTTTTGTATGTACTCGTTGATGAACTCATTCAAAATTGGGTATTCCGGTACATTGGTATTTTGGTCGGTCGAATAATCAATCTGCCCGAACAAGGAGCCCGTATGTTTTGGAATGTATTCGTAACCTTCCGGAAAGACCATGAGCTCTGGGTACATATACTCTTTCTTGCCTCTCATACCAACAAAACCCATTGGAGCGCGTTTAAAATCGGCTTCGGTTAAATCGTAGTTTTTCTTCCCTTTAACCCCGACGAAGAATTGGGGCTTTCTGTTGTAGATTTCATTGTCTCCATATTCGTAGTACTTTTTGCCGCGCATTCCAATGAACCCTTGCGGCACGCGTTTGACCACTTCCTGCGCGGTGACCACGTACACCAGCTGAAGTGTGAGTAGCAACACATAAGGTTTCGTGACGCCCATTTTTGTATTTTCAGATCTGAAAAAATAAATTTTAAATTGTTAATTGCGAAGTAATATATTTCTTTTCGATACATACAAGTTTCCACAAAGTTATTAGACTATGAAAACTATGCAAATGTTAATACGACCTAACAAATTGTTCTACTATATATCTCACATTCAGCCTGTAACATCCCACTGCTGGGCATAGACCTCTTTCTCCATGTAGGAGAAGGATTGGAGCTTAATCCACCACGCTGCTCCAATGCGGGTTGGCAGATATGTTCCCTACTATGAGTAACGATCGCTATCAGGTGTACTTGATACCATATATATACCAGGACCGACGGCTTAATGTGCTCTCCGAGGCACGTTGGGGAGACCCACAGGGTCAGACATCCAAATCGAAAAGAAATATTTGTACAAAAATACAAATATCCATTCCGAGCAGGAATCGAACCCGCAAACCGTCGATGTTTTGGGCGACTACTCGCACCACTACACCAGAGCGGGTTGTCTACTATTACCTACTATTGGAAAAGTTTATACGACCTACGTATTACACAATATTTTTAATCACTACCACGTCATAATGAAATACTCATTAAATATTTTGTCTTATCTGTCTATAAATCTCCTAACTAAGAAACGTAACTCTCCTACAAGCTATATCTCTGTTAATATGAGGTGTAAGTTTTATTCCCCAGTATATTTGCTAGTCATGAAATATCGCAAGTAACGTGAGCGAGCGTCACGTACAAATCCCGGGAGCAACATAAGTAAACACCTATTGTCGTCAAATGTGTTTAATAAAGCTACCGTCATTTGGGTTCCATTTTATCATAGAAACAGCGTTACTTGACTGACTTGAAAAATAGGAGGAGGTTATGTGTTTGAGTCGTGTTTTAAATAGAACTAGCTTCTGTTCGCGACTTCGTCCGCGTGGAATAGGAACAATTTTATCATACACTAGCAACCCGCCCCGGCTTCGCACGGGTGCAATGCTGGTACTAAATACTGTACGCGCTACATGTACCGATTTATATAGCACTAGCCGACCTGTGCCCACTTCGTTGAATTGATATCAAATTACTGTAAAAATCTTTTAACGCTTACGATTACAACGATTACAGTAATTTGATTTCAAGTTTTTTAAATTTAACTAATAGAATAATAACGAATTTTTAAAAGAAGTATACTTTGGTAAACGTCGCGTCGTGAACACAGTCGTTGGGCGCGCCATCCGCTGCTATTTTACATCGATGTTTATTTAGTTGGTACCCACAGTTCGTCAAGAGATGGCGCGATTTGTAACACCTACTATTATTTTCACTGAATTTTATGTTCAATTACAATAAAATATAGCCTATATCACTCCTGAATAGTGTAGCTTTCTGTGAGTGAAAGAATTTTCATGATCGGATGAGTATTTGCAAAGATTACCCCGTATATACAAACAAAGTTATAAACTTTACCTCTTTATAATATTCTTTATTCTATATTTTATAATATTATTAATATTCTTTCGAAACTTTAACTGTATATGCAGCGCACGCAGCGGAAGCTCTCAAAATACCCCGATTTTGAAACATTCTTCATTGGGGCTCCGCTTCTATTGATCTTAGCGTGATGATATATACTCTATAGCCTTCCTCGATAAATGGGCTATCTAACAATGAAATAATTTTTGACATCGAAACAAACAAACAAACTCTTCAGCTTTATAATATTAGTATAGATGAGTGGGATGTTATTACCAGTTATTACATATATATACAGGGTGGGGATTATAATACAACGATAACTTGGACAGCGTATATGTAATGACATTCCAAGCCCACATACAAAAAATCAATAAAATACATCCAGTAGTTTAGTCACAAATTATGATTTTTCATTTTTTAAAATTACTACGTATGTATTATACTAAAGACCTGACCTACCCTAAAACCGGCGGTTAACGACTCAAGGACAGCTATTATTATTTTTAAAATCATAGATTAAGAAATGGATATGGCATCGACTGCCACAAAAAGGTACAATTTTTAATCATTGCCATTTAGTGACAGTTCGCAGACCAAATATTATTATAATAACTAATGTTTAAAAAAAAATAACTTATTCAGTATCGGCTACTGATCAGTTCTGCATATTTAAAAAAAATTGATGGTTTGAGAAAATTTAAATCAAATAGTTTTTTATTCAATTTAATTTTAAATGCGTAACAATTTATTTTAATTTACTTTTCTAACTTACTATTTTTTATTCAATCAAAATAATGAAGTTTTGTAGGTACAAGCACAAAGCACTTCCATGCGATTATGCCGCGTTTCTACGCAAGGTCACGCGCGATCACCGCGCGATGACGCGTGTAACAGGTCAGTGATCCTGTAGTTACAAAAATGATGTTATAAAATTTTATTAAATTAAATTGAATTAGTTTGTATGAAAAAATCTTTTTTTTTTTTTATTTTGATGTTAGGACTTATCTGATGGTTTTGAAATACTTCTTTATACTAGTACTAACGGTGTTTTCAATTATCGTTCTATTGTCTTCCCCACTCTGTATATATATATATATATATATTACCTTTGGTATACTTAGTTATATACTTAATTATTTAAGAATCTATGATGAGGACCTAAAGGGAAAGTATAGTCGTAGGTCATTGTCTTAAGCTAGTACACGTCGCTTTACTGGAATAGTGATTGTTATCTAAAATTAACTAATATATTCAAGAAAGTATTTAAAACTATTTATGTTGGTACTTTTATTGGAATCTAAATTGAAAATTTTAAATTTTACGCTATGTATGTCGAATATATAATAAATAAACAAATCGCTATTGGTTAAATGATTGAGAGATGATTTGAAATTAATTTCGACCGAACTATGTCGATTCATATGTTTAGATTTAGGATTTAAAAAAAAAGTGTGTGTGTCAGCTCCGACGCACGACTGGAGTTTACTTCTTCAGATCGACTGTCTAAATAGGCACAAAAAGGCTTAAAGGCTAAATGGTATATAAACGAATCAAATAACGCCATCCATCGATGGCATTATTAGAAAACGTCGTAACCTATACCGTCGTAAACGTCGTAGGCCTTAGCCGCTACTGTCGTAAACGTCGTAGCAGATAGACAGCGCACAAAAACGTAACGAGGTCTTTCGTTCAACAGATTTTACACTTCAGTTTTTTTTATACCGGGGGCCTTATATGAAAATCGATTCTTAAGGAGTAAACTCCAAAAACATATATTATGTAAGTCAATTCGAAACATCTAGAGACTAGACTTTAATTCCGCAGTGATCTGTTATATGTGAAATATTAAATCATCCCTATGGCGTGACGTCATCGCCACAGGGCTTGAAACTGCATACACAACTAACAAGGCGAGACAAAAGGTGCATGCGTCCAGCAATGTTTTGTCAACGATATAAACATTTCTATATAATTCTAGGCGAAACTTTCACAATGAAAACTAGATTCAAAGTATTCAAATTTAAAACGTAATTATAATGTAAAATTTATACATTTCATAAATTTTGTTTAAACATAGCAATGGCGGGATTTAAAGTTTAAAAAAGCAAAGCAATAATTTTTAAGCCTGTCGCTACTGGTTGCTCCTGGTTGTCACTGCTTGCTACTAAAGCCATCTGACGCATGATGGCACATAACACATAAATTTGTGATATATTTTTCGTTGTCACCATCAATCTCTTCATTGCCGATATTCTATTCGCAAAATGTAAATCTAAAGATATGTATAAGAATCAAACAATTATAGCCATTATACCACTAAGTTTTCTTTCAAATTTAGGTTAACCTATTTGATTTTGTGGCTCTAGGTCGAAAAATCATAGAACGATGTATAATATGTATAATATGTAATTAATGATATATAAGATTTAACGACAATTTCAAATTTAGTAGCAAATTAAAATTTAGAAAGAAAACAGTGTAAGCCACAATTAAACAGCTTGAAGAGTCAAGGTGAGACATTAAAAATGTCCAAAGCTAAGATCACGCAACAAGGGTGTCATCATGAGGATGTGAGACAGTACATAATATGTTTTTAGACATGAGTGACAGAGATAGAAAAACCCTTAATGAGCATGCACAATTTCAAACTGTTTGTTGAGAAATGTACAAGTAGCTCCAATTTTACCACAAAAAAAATTATGGAGTTTGTAGAAATTTTGCTACTTTCTATTATTTTTAATCGTAGGTTGCCTTAAAGAAAGGGCCATTTGGGAAAAGACTTTTGGACATCAGTTTACGATCTTAATTCGTATATTGTTCGTATATTGTTGTCAATTATGTACATTCCTTCAAAAGTGTAACAACACTTTTATCGTACAAGATGAATTCTTTCTAGTTTTTTCTCTTATCTTGGCATTGGCTGCGCAAATAATTTGATTTTACGAATCGTAAATAATGTCTTATCATAATTGAAGAATTTCTGGTTAAGTATAAAACAAAAATGTTTACGTGACATTTGAATACCAAACGCAACAAGTTGGACAGGAACAAGATTCTGTTAACACAAGTTATTTTGTTACAATCCTGTCACAATGATAGATCAAAGGTCAATCGCTAAATTTCATAATTGTTGTTTTTGACAAAACTGGCAAAGTACTAATTGAGTTGTGTCATAATAATGTCATAACAGGGTTGTGATTTATTTTTGAAGGCATACCAGCCAGTAAAGTATTTTTAGAAGAAAATAGACACAAGACAACCCTTTTGACGTTCTTATTTCTATTAAAAAAATAAATAAAGAATGGAATTTTATATGCTTTTATTTATATGACGACGACTATCCTCCCGTGTCTATCGACAATGTCAGCGAAATATCGAGAATGTTAGAATAATCAGAGTATACTCTGTAGAGTCAATAGTGACCGTGGTAGCTCACAAACATATATTGTTGAATTGCGTGCTACGATACATTCACTGTGTAGTAAAATTGTAAAATTTAGGTACACTATCAACATTTGCAACATATCTACAAATACAATTAATACCTATATCAGTCAGTCAGTCAATTCAGCCCATTACAGTCCACTGCTGGACAACAGAGTTTTTCAGGCCTTCCCAAGTTCGCGCCAGACATTCCAGTTTTCCGCAATCCTCATCCAGCCTACACCGGCACCGGTCTTTTTTATATCGGTTTATCTCAAAGATAGGATTAGAAATACCTATATATCGACCACGAAATATCCAGATACCGTTAACATTTGTATTAATCTTGGGACCTACTATTTATATCAGACTTCGACATTAACACAACAGCAAATATGCCACAGTTTAGTCTCCGTTGTCTGTCCCCTATGAGATATTTGGCGCTCGCTTAGACGTACTGAAACATTTAGTGCTAAGAATATTATTGCTCTTTGGCAATACAGGATCTCGTTAATAATAATAGCGCTATAGTAGCATCTTATTTTAATGTATTGTGGTAACATGGTATGTTTATTTACAGCTTGTAAAAATTGTAGTAGTTGCGTGTCTAGTGTGTAGGGTTTAGCATGTACATAATTATTATTGTATGTGACAAATTTATATAACTAGTTGTCGCTCAGTAGTCGAAGTTCAACCATAAATAATTTAAATTCTGTTGTCTGTCTGTGTGTCTGTTGTCAAAGAGTTTACTTCTATAATAATACACAAAAGAATGTATGTATATGCGTGTGTGTGTGTGTAAAATACGAAATTTCATACTCCTCCGTCCGCGCAATTTTCGTAAAAAGGGGTACAACGTTTTTGCTTTAAGTATTAATATATAGATAATTAAAAAACGCCTCAAACTAATATACAATATATATATTTATTACTCCCAGACTCAGACGGGAATCGAACAAAACAAACTGCGTCAACGGACTAGTCTATACTAATATTATAAAGAGGTAAAGTTTATAACTTTGTTTGTATATACGGGGTAATCTTCGCAAATACTGATCCGATCATGAAAATTCTTTCGCTAACAGAAAGCTACACTATTCAGGAGTGACAAGATAAAAGGAAAAAGATAAAAATATATAAAGATTTTAAATCAGCAGGATTTGAACATGCGCCCTCTGACGTGCCGTGTCAACAATTCAATCTAATCAAGCATTATTATTTGCCTTAGAAATTAATTGGTGATTTTAAAACATTTATATTTATCTGATTTGCTGAAAATAGTGAGAGTGTATTGGAACATATCAAATTTCACCGTACCCTTCTTATGTGAAATGGATTATAACGCCCAACGAAGTGGGCACGGGTCGGCTAGTCGTTAAATAAACTTATAAATTACATACGAAGGCAATACAAGACACTTTTTACATTTGAGCCTTCTTCAATCTTCTTTATCTAGCGAAAAAAAAAACACAGCGTAAATAAAATACAAATGTACCCTGTGTATATTGGACTCGTATTTAAAACACTTTTTATAACATTCACAACACCAAACAGTTGATTCACGATCACATTCGCTTCACCCAAGTCCGAACACTCAATTGTAATATGAATCTTCGCTGCACTAAAAACTTTTAACGTTGTAAAAGAAACAACATTTTTAGCGTTCCCGTTAAAAGTAAAATCCCAAGTGTGTGGGGTAACGGGAAATTTATTTACACCGAATTCTGCACTCCATTACGGACTAAGTGCTGTGCGATATATTGCATTCGTTGAACCGTCCAGCGAACGATGCTTTACAAATTATAGTCTGATAGGTTGCCGCTCGACGTTTATCTATATTAGAACAAATAATTGAATAGTTTGTCTCTTGTTTCTCGACGTTATTCTGACGTTTGTCTATATTAGAACGAACAATTTTGTTGGTTCTCAAAAAAAGGACTACCTAATTTACATCTACAGTTAAAAAAATAACTTAAATGTGAATCACATGACAGATTTTGAAAATAAAAATTGCGTGCGTACAAAGTACACATTTCAGAAGTGAAACTTCTTTGGTAAACGAATTAAAAAAAAACTAATTAAACAAAACGAATTTAAAATAGACAAAAGTAATTGAAAAAAAACAGAAATCCAACTTCACGCGGTGTTCCCAGGCTGTCACCCATCCAAGTACGTACTGACCGTCCCTGACGTTGCCGCGTTAGCAGTCGCTCAAATTTTACCCCTCATGCGCCTACAGAAGTTTCACTTCAAAAATAATCATAAAATAAATACAACCAGTAAAGTTTATGAGGTAGGTACGTACAAAACATGAAAAAAAAATACAATCGGTTATCATACTTTGTTATGCATTCAAGTTATCTACTAACTATTATTATTATTATATGAAGACTGTATAAAAAAAGAAAATCTTTGACTAAGTAATCCCTCCGAAATTCACAGTACAATTGTCAAGTATAAATTCACATGTATAAATTAACATAGATGACCCTCAAGGGAGTGATTACTATTCGATGGCGAATGTTCAACTAACATGTGTTACCATAACCTTAATATTAATAACCAGCGTGATGGACTCATTTACTTAGTCTACTCGACAAGTTGAAAATGATCGAAAATAGAGATCCTACTGCTCTTAAAATTATGTGTGATAGCTCATTGGATCCGGAATGACGCCTATAAAAATGTTGTAAAAGCGTACCTATATTAGTACATAAGAAATTTCAAAAGTTTTAACTGAGGTAGGGCACAGCAGGGAATTTCCTGCTCAAAATATGGAGCAGCCCGACTGGGGTAGTACCTCGACCTTACAGAAGACCACAGCTAAATAATACTGTTTTCAAGCAGTATTGTGTTCCCTTCTTCCCCACTCTGGTCACCTTGCTCACCAACGTGAGCAAGGTGACCAGAGCTCCTGGGGGGGATTGGGGATAGGGTCGGCATCGCGCTTGCGATGCTTCTGGTGTTGCAGGCGTCTATAGGCTACGGTCTTACCATCAGGTGAGCCGTATGCTTGTTTGCCAACCTAGCTACATAAAAAAAAAAACCAATATTTCATAAACCATTAATATTTAGGAAATTTCCAACAAAGAATCTGAATGACGAGGAAATTTCCAATTAAAAACTTAAAGCTCCCGGAACTCTATCTCTATTATTTATAATTTTAATTTAATGCTGAAAATGGGTCTCCGCGTGACATTTTTAGGTTGCGCGCGCGGCGTCAAAAACGGGTACGACACATTGATTAATTTATTTAAGGTATTGAATATATTTTTTTAATTTGAAAAAATTATCGTGTATTTTGAACACTATAAATACTTAATTCCCGCTAGAAATTTTACTTAAAGTTAATTTTTCAACAAGTTATAAGATTGATAACTAACAAAATTTTCTCGAAATTCCGTCTCAATTGTAAATGAAACAAAAAATGCTTAAACAATTGTCGTAAAAAATTTTCGCTTCGTAGAGCCTTTTTTATACACATAATTAACAAGATCACGCAATTTTTTATTCCGGATCCAACGAGCTATTGCCTATTACACATAATTTTAAGAGCAGTATCTCTATTTTCGACCATTTTCAACTTGTCGACTAGACTAACTCACATTTATCAAAAAAAGATTCTATGCTAAGGCAGACGTTTATCCAGAAGTAGGTAATTACATTTTAAGAATTTAACTAAATTAAGAAATAAAAGGTACATTGAAAGATATTATTATGACGACGCGTTGGGTCAGCGCTCACAGCAGTGGCCGTTGCGCTGGCGGTCTCGGGTTCGATTCCCGCTCACGACAGACATTTGTATCGGCCATATAGATGTTAGTCGTGGACTGGGCGTTTGTGCTTGTGTATTGTGTGTTTCCGGACCCGCGACACAGGTGAAAATCCGAGGGCCGTTGAGTATGAAGCGTTTATTTAAAAAAAATAAAAATGTTTCACATTAAAACCTTCGTTGTAAGATAAGCAGCAAACGCTTAATCTAAGATTTTTTAATGTCACGGTTAACAAAGCGTCTGTAACATCGCCAAAGCATCGGTATATCCCATAAAAGTAAAAGTATAAACACTTAATCTACTAGATCAGATTAAGACTATATCTTATACTATTAAACGAGCAATTCTTGTATATATATATATTTTCTGAATCTCGGAATCGGCTCCAACGATTTTCGTGAAATTTAGTATGCAGGGGATTTCGGGGGCGAAAAATTGATCTAGCTAGGATTCATTTAAAAAAATGTCGTTTTATCCCTGTTTTTAGGCAATGAAAAAATATCATTAGAATACGAAGCTTACTTTCAACATTATTATTATAGCTGTAATAGCGTAATTAGAAAAGCGACGGATTTCAAATCGTTTTGACCCGGGTTCGAATCTCAGTCTCCAGATTACTTTTTTTCTTTTTTTTTTTAATTTCACTCGTGATTTATTATTTAAATAAAATTAAAATATAAAAATACCGAAAAAAAAAACAAAAAATAAAATAAAAATACCGAGCTGGGCTCGGTCACCCAGGTACTAATTATATATATTACATACAAAGACAAGAAATTGATAATTATAATTAAATCAATAATTAATTATACTAGTAATAAAAACTTTTAAACGTACGTATAACTTTTCAGTTAAATATCCATATGTAAAACTAGGGCCTCATTACAAAATTCGAGTGTACGTACTTCACGAACCGCCTGAGGAGTACACGCTCGTATGGAGTTACAAGTTAATACGGGAAAGGCGAATTTTTTTATATATTTTTTATTACGTTTTTCCGAGCTGCACCCTCGCTTACTAGAATGTGACTAATTATAATCATTCAAAATGAAAACTGAATGGTTAGTCTAGATAAATTAATATTTTTAAGATTGATTGTTTGCTGAATAATTTTACGTCAAACTGTAGGTAGATAGTTGCTTAACAAATAAAGAAAATTAGTATAAAATAATTGTACAATTTTTAGATTTCTAACAGCTAAAAATACGTTAGAAAAATAAAGTTCACATCAATTTACCTTTAAGAATATCGCAGGCATAGAAAACAAACAAATATGAATTTATAAATAAACATGTCTCAAAAAAGTACCAAAATCAAATCGTTAGTTAAAAAGCTACAAACAGAGATATCAAAGGTACAAATCAAACGGTCGCCATCGTTTATTGCGTATTTAATAACTACGCAAACGGATAGGTCTTTTGATCATATTCCACTAAATTAAATAAGAGACATATTTGCCTTATCAAATACACTCATATAATTAATAATGCTCTCGAAATATATAAGACAAATTATACATCGTCAATATTCGCAACACGCGGAGCCCTAATGAAAAACAACAAATGTTGCCTCAGTGTCATGTTATGTTAGTGCGTCATAATCTTATGATATTCGTATGTCAAGTGACATGTGTTGTGATATATTTTAGACAATAATGTTTTACCATAAAATATGGTCTTGAAATTTTCATTAACATTGTAATCTCAATCATAAATGCAGTTATTTTTTGTATGGCTTAAACTAGCTCTTGCCCAAAATGTTTAAAACAACTTTTTATTTTTATTTTGAGCAAAAACAATGCTCAAGATCGCATAATAAAATTATGTTCTACACGAAAAAAAAAAAAAAATTTAATTTTGATACAAAAATGTTATTTTTTTAAATTTATATTTATTAAAAAGATATACAAAATAGACACATAAAATATTTTTAGTATAAATCAAAGGAAAATAAATTTTAGATTTGACGTTTGTATTAATCGAAAATATATGAATATCAAAAATATGTATGTATTTCATAAACATTTAGGAATAAGATTTTAGCTGGAATTTGTAAACTAATCTAGTTATTCCTATAACTTAAAAATAATACTCAATTAATAAAAAAAAAGTAAAACTAAAAGACCTCATATCAACTCAGAAAATAAAAAAGTACGTGTAAGCCACAAAATAACCATATACCTAATTAAGGTCTTATCCTCACTGACAACGCAATTACAGGAGACATCTTTCTTGCTGCTAATAGCTGGCTAAATTAGCTGATTAGTCGGTTTCAAGCCTCTTTCTTGCAGCTAATACCTAGCTAAATTAACTGATTTCAAGCCAGAAGCAGTGAAAGCAACCGCAATATATGATTCTTATACAATCTCAGTCATTTATTTTCAAGATTATATCAGAGAGCGACTTGCCGCTTACTTAACGGAATGGTTTAACTTTTAATATTTTGTATCGAGTTAAAATCTTTAGGGAATATGATAGGGAATCGATTCGAAATTGATGGGTATTTTTAAATTTCCAATGCGAAAGGGTCATTATAATATACTGTCATTCTAGATGTTATCGTACTCATTGTTGGCTTAAGGCAGTGGTTCTTAACCTTTAAGTGATGTGGGTACCGTTTATAAATAAAAATGAGAATAAAAATGCATGTTTTGCCACGAACCACCAATTATTTTTGGGTAAAATCTGGGGTACATAGTTATTTATAGTTATTAACAGTAGGTGTACTTAGTGGCAGTCTTGTGGAATCATTTACTCACAACGCTTTCGCGGACAATTTTGGGTGCTCCCACTGACCACTGGTTAAGAACCTCTGCTCTAGGGAATGAAGGGGACGTTCCCCATAACTCATGGTTTTTCTTTATAAATACTTCAATTTATTTCTTAAACAAGTCATGTTTTAAACTTCATTTTATGAGACGAACTTCTATGATATTCCCTTCTATGTCTCTAGGCTTAGGATATTGCATGCTAACCTTACCATCCGTCCCCACGTACCAAGAACTAAAATATAATATTTTTAACATTCTTATTTTATTTTCATTATATTTCTTTTAATGAATAAATTAAGAGTATACATATATATTCTTAGTTTATTTTTTGACAATAATATGGAATCGTGTGTAGAATAATGTGTTACATATACTTCGTAAATAATTAAATAAATAAATTTATATACATATATCCATTATTTATTATTCATCTGCTTTATTATTAAATTAAGTATGGGAGTAGAGGAAGACGTCAAGAAAAAATTAACTTCAATTTTTATTAATGTAGGAAAGCTTTGTGTTCGTTCAATCTTAGAGGGCAACGTACGCACAGCCGTACAACCTGTTAGGTGAATGACTTTTTGTAGATAAGTTATGTTACATTTTCCGTATAAAACAATTTACTTGATAGTAAAATACCTCTGTATACTTGCTTAGACCTCTCCAAGACCAGAAGTTATTTTTGGTGTTTAAACACACATGCTCAAAGTTGCTCAGCGGGCGATGGAGCGAGCAATGCTTGGTATTTCCCTACGTGATAGAGTTAGAAATGCGGAGATCCGTAGGAGAACTAAGGTAACCTACATTGCTCTAAGGATCGCAACGCTGAAGTGGCAATGGGCAGGACACATAGCTCGAAGAACCGTTGGCAGGCCTCGCACGAGGGGGACCGACGATCTGGTCCGGGTCGCGAGAAGCCGCTGGATGCGTGCTGCGCAGGACCGATCGTCGTGGAAAGCATTGGAGAGGCTTATGCCCAGCGGTGGGCATCCGTGAGCTGATATGATGATGATAATAAAATACAAATATAATAAAATACGTGATCGCGAAATATCAGAACGCGAATAAGTCGAGGACAATATCTACATTTCCAAATGTATGAACAAAGTACGTGATCATACTTGCGTAAGCTGATTGCCAACCAAATAGTAACGTTCTGAAGAGCTTGCGTTTATAGCAAAAGAAAATAATGTTATCTTTGAGTAACAGTGGCGATAGATCCTAAAGTACAATCTTATAAACCATAAACTATTTAATGCAAATTATAATCCTGGAAGTGGGAATCGAAAGCTTAATAAAATTAATTTTAATGGATACCAGAATTACAGTTAATAAAATACAATAGTTTTCATAACAATAAAAATGTATGTACTTTTCAATCCATTAACTTTCTAGTGTTGGTGTAAGAGACGCTTTTACGAGGAAATAACAATAATCACTTGACAAGTACTGCTTGCGGTTCATAGATGTATTTCTTTGTATGAGTATTGCTAAGCTGCATTTAATGCTTGTAAATGTTCATATGCCTTTATTATTATATTTTATAACCCAAAGTAATGTCCTATGATGAGTATGGTAACCACAGCTCTTGTCAAGGGTTGCGAGTAAGGTCGGCAACGCGCTTGAGACGTGATGATGCAGGTGTCTATAAGCTACGGTAACCGCTCATCATCAAGTAGACCTTGCGTTTTTATTGTCACTCTAGTTACAGGTACATAAAATACGTGTTTCCGTAAGATGCTTTCTTAGGTAATCGGTGCTATGAAACAAAGCGCTACATCATATGACGTAATTAAACAATACGTGACGAATGTCCAATCCTATTAACTGAACGACTTAGGAAAGCTTAAAATTATATCGTCTGATTTTTGACAAGATAAAATTTTTCATCGTATCTCTTCAAGCGTCATATATTAGTATATTTGAAGCTCTATTTGTTGCAATACTTCGTCGTACTATAATTTTATAAATTGAAATCTTAATTAAATATCGCAGTCCAGCTGGACATAGGCCTCCCCAAACATCCCGGTTTTTCACAATCCTCATCAAGCCACCACCGTAGATAAATAATTAAATGTAATGTTAACAATTTATAAGTAAAACAACATTTTAAATACCTCCTATTATTAGCAGACATATTTTTTTCAGGATTTTGTCCCATAAAAATATTCGTTTCACTACAATGCTTTCCTCACATGCTTGAGTATAGATACTCTTTACTGCTTTCGATATTCATAAAAAAATATAAAAAGTACATTAATTTTAAAGCATTTATTAAGAAACACCATTGAATTCTAAATTGTTTCTATTGAATATCGCTTTTAACATTACATGTATGGTCGGCTGCACGTATCTCCTAATTGGTTTTCCGTCCCTATTCCTTGACACGCTACAAAGGAATCGATATATATATAAGTATATAAAAAAAGTGTTGCGCTTCAAAAGCCGTTTGGCACGAGTTAATTGAAGACGTCTCAGAGAATCTTTGTGATAAATAAATTGGCGTCTTTTTGGCGTTATTATTTCTTATTTCACGATCATTATATTGTAAACGAATTTTAATGTGATCCTTTTCGAGTTATCGCTGTGTGTAAATTGATATGCTTATTATAAAATCATTTCGAATATATGTAATTTATAATTTTTATCTGTTGTCCTATGTGTGCGATGAACGCGAAAACGCTAATTGACGAATCGCGACACAAAAATAATAGTCATTACAATTGCATGTGCAAAAAAATGTAATAATTCAAAAATTGCATGCGTACAAAGCACACATGTCAGAAGTGAAACTTCTTTGGCAAACTAATTTAAAAAAAAAAACTAATCGTTAACGCTGCAACTTACAATTATTTAGTTTTTTTTTTTGTTACAATTCAATATAATAAGTTGAAGCATCTCCAGAACTGGTTTTATTTGTGCTCCTGGTTGTCTTGGACAAGGTTTTGGGAATTAATCATCCAAGAACTGACCGTCATGACGCTGCCGCGATACCGGTCGCTCAAATTTTACCCCTCATACGCCTAAAGAAGTTTCACTTCAATAATTTGTTTTACGTTAAAATCATTTATTTTAAAAAAAATATTGTTTATAACATCTCAAGAAAACAATAGAATTCATTTAACATTTTTAATATGAGACAGTTATATTAAATACTGTCACTTCACAATATCTGTTTGTTAATGTAGAAAAATTCTTGTAAATCTCAACTGTTAACCTGACTTAAAAAATGTTTATTGAAGTATATTTTATTTAAGAGTTCCCGGTTGCGAGGACAAGTCGATACAGCGCTGGTCCTAAGGGAATACCAGTCAAATACTTATTGATGCATCTACATCAATGTATTTCATAAAAATGTAGTTGGAAATATTTTTTTATTATTTCTTTTTCTGAGCAATAAATAATTCATTCAAATGAACAAATTGTCTTATGAATGAATGAATATTGTAATTTTGTCTGTTACTCGATAAAATGTATTCTATAAACGACATAAATATGAATTTATTAAATAGCTCCTTGTGTGAGTAATTTGCTACACAGTCATGTCAGTGTGTGTGGGATGAAATTTTATTTTATTAAAAATATTATTCTACATTTTCATATACCCGTATCATCATCTAATATCACTTATGAGCACTTCAATGTTATTGCAATTTTTCACTGCAATATCATTAAATTTTGTAATATTAAGTTTCAACCTACGTTGCTTAAAATATCGTTACCTAATTAATTTTATTCTACTTATTTTATAACCACATTAAACATTTACTTTCCGGTCCCAGTAGAGGGATTAATCTATTGGTTTATTAATTATTTTCGAAAATAAACGTAGTATAACCTACCTATAGACATAAATGTAAAGTAGAAAATGCGTAACGTTACGTACGCGTAGTAAAGATCGTAGTAGAAACGTAAATCGTAGTAGACGCGTAGAAAACGCGATTGCGCGATTTGATTCTTTTTTTTTAATTTATTTTTACATTAATAATATTACATTAATAATACATTAATGATAATTGATATATATTTCTAAACAGCTTAAGTAAAATATGTAAAATATTCGAATATAAATTTTAGATACTTCGAAGCACAAAATAAATCTGTGCCGAGCGAGTTCTATATAAATTCGTCAATATTTCACGACTATATGAGTCTCTTTATTACATAAACAATGCTTTTTTTAAATTATTAGGTACATGATATTAAAAGTATATACGAGTATGTACATGATTATTACTAAGTGTGTCTAATTATTGTGTTTCTATTACATACTTACAATTATTTAATTATTTTTGTACATCAAACCTCAACAAACCAACCGGTATTTTTCCAATGTATTTCAAATAGTTGTACACAAAATTCCACAAATCAATATCAGATTATAGAAAGTATATTTACACAAACACCTCAACTAAATTGTGATAAAGATTGTCAAAACCATATCCCATTATCGTTTTAGTTTTACGAGCGTGATCGTGAAAATTAACACCATATCTGTTATCAGTACATTTACGATAATAGTTCTAGTATCTTTAATAACTTGACAAATAGACCCTTCGAATGATTTACACACACTAATTGAGTTGAGTCATTTGACAATTAGGTATTTAACTAGATAACCTGCGTGGTTTTACCTGTTGATATTTTAAGGTCATCAGACTTTTAGACGTGATATATGCCATTCGAAGTTAATCAGTTTTCTAAATAAGGAAAAAGTCCATTGGAATCGGAGGTATTATTGTCAGTTATATATTTGGTATTTTTGCTTTTTTTAGAATAATTTCACGCCCATAATAATTAGGTAGGTATTACTAGGTATATAGCTATGGACGATTTTATGTATTCTAACTATTTAAAAAATGTAATCATTCATCATCATCATCACTTCAGGCTATCGCAGTACACTGCTGGATATAGGTCTCGCCAAGTTTGTATCAGATATCCCGGTTTTCCGTAAAAACTGTAAACCTCAAACAAAATCAGTATTTTTTAATTATTTGTTATCAAGGTAGGGTGCTACAGAAAATATTTTACCCACAATCTGAAGCAGCCTAACTGGTAAATTACCTCAATCATACTTAAGCTTTCATTTTACAGCCAAATAATACTGCTTTCAAGTAATGTGGTGTTCCTGGGGTGAGTTGCCCAGAACTCCTGGGTATGCGCTGCGTTGATATAAGTACCTTATGTTATTATAGGTATCAATAATTATAACAATATTCTCTTTATTGTAGGTACATAAAAATAAAACGCACTAATCTATATATGTATCTATAAATGAATGTTTGTCTGTATGAATTGTCTTTATAGAATCGTAAACTATGCATTTGATAATGTCATGATCTTCAGCAAAGTGTTGAGCATGAGCCCACAAAGATTTCTGAGTTGACAAAAAGCGCGCGTTGCTACGTCAGTGGTACAGCTAGTTAAACAATAAAAGATATGCGTATAAAAGGCAATCTTATCACTAACAGAGCGATTTCTTCCAGACAACCTTGTATTGACTACTTAAATTTATTATATTGTTTTATAATGACAGCAGCGATTGTTTTGAGGTCATTAAACATGTTGACAAAGAGTCTGAACAATTAAAATAGCAATAAAACGACACGACAACAACTCCAAGATTAACGCAATCAGGGTTTATGTTAAGTGCAAACTATAAAGTGTTCATTTATATAACTATGATGAGAGTTTTACTATACACAAATATAAAATAAAATAACAAAAAAAAAATTAAAAATGTTGAACGTAAAGAAATTGACGATTAAACATTAATACATCAATTAAAAAAGTTATGTGGTACCACTTGTGTACATACAGTTAGTCAGTCAGTTAAATCAGCCTATTTGCACTTGAGGAGGCCCATGTTCAGCAGTGTACATACACTTGTATAAAAAATACTTTAAATTAACATGATATTTTCACTTTGAAGCGTATTGAAAATTAGTGATTACGTGGCTTTTCTTTCAGGATTAAGAAGTGAAGCCGAAACATATCATTCGTTGTGATAAGGAAAACCAAATAATAAATTTATACTGTTCATATTGCACTTACATATTTTAAAACGAAAAAGCTACTCTTTGAACGTTTAAGTTTCTGTTGTTGTAATATTTGTTTTAATATAGCTCGTTGGCGCAGTTTGTAGTGACCCTGCTTTCTGCTCCGGGGGTTGTGGGTTCGATTCCCACCCCGAGTCTGGGTGTAATATACATATTCATTTATATATTTATATATGTATTATTTATAAGAATGTTTATCGAAAAATAAATATATATGTAGCTATACCAGTCGGCTGTTACCTATAACACAAGCATTAAGTCGCTTACTTTAGGAACAGACGACCGTGTGTGTGTTGTGTAGATATTTATTTATTATTATTTATTTATTTATTCACTATTTATGTGTACCTATATTTATTAATAAAAATATTTCGCTATAAGAGTCAGTCAGTAGGAACAGACGACTTCGCACTATACTAGCATATATATAAAAATATAAGGATTTATAATTTAACACATGTAAAATCTACGTTTTAATCGATAATCACACCTTCAATCATCACGGTTTCCGGACCATTAGGATAAGAGACAGAGCTCGCTACAGAGGTGACACTGAAAAATGTTCCCCATTGAATTTGAACACGAACATATATCGAAGTGTGTACGATGTGCGATTGTACGCTTCGGTGACCAGACCGCTGGACTTAAATGAAAAAAATTGGTGATAGATGCGTTAAGAATAAATAGGAATATTTTGGACAGTTTGTGCTAATCGTTCTGTATGTCAAAATTATTTTTTTTATGATAGCGGTTAAACTTAAATGGAGATGAGGAAATATTTTACAAGAATTTAAATTAATATTCGTGTTGTCAATAAATACAATTGAAAAGAAGGTTCGTTTAAAATAATATATTTAAAATTATTTGTAAATAAAAACTTGTGTTGTAAACATACCGTAACGTGACTTGTTAATTTAACGTTATAAAGTTTTATATGAATGTATAAATGGTTGAGTAGATTGATTACTTTATTCTTTTATGTAATAGAAGATATTATATTTGTGAAGAAGTGGATTGTAGAGATATTATGGCAATACAATAAAGTAAGAATTATCGATTGACCGATTCAGCCTTTTGCTGCTGCAGCTAAGCATAGACCTCTTTCTCCATATAGGAGAAGGGTCAGATCTTAATCCACTAGGTTTCTCCACTGCGGGTTCGCGGATACATAACCTTTTATGAGTAAAGATCGTTATCAGTTGTCTATGATAGCAACCGGGACAGACTGATAAACATGCTCTTCGAGGCACGGGGGAGACTGACCAAAAATATCCATCCCGAGCGGGAATCGAACCCGCAATCGCCGGTGTGTGAGCACTCACACTTCACTCATTACTACACCAAAGCGACAAGTGAAGTAAAAAATGAAATTACTATGAAAACCTACGAGAATGTATCTAATAATATTACGGTAGAGGAGCGCTACGAACTTGCTACACTGTCGCTACGACGCTACAAACTGCTACGTTAGAAATTAACAAAAACGTCTAACTAACGTCATACTTGTGGTGTTAGCAAATAAGTCAGTTCTACACCTGATATTAAGTGCACTTGATACTAAGTATCAAGCATGATCAAATTCCAACCATCTTCCCCTCTCCCCCAAGCACTTTTTTTGTATGTGCCTTAAGGCCCACAAAAGGTTTTAATACTAAAAAATTGCGTGCGTACAAAGTACACAGATCAGAAGTGAAACTTCTTTGGCAAACTAGTTTAAAAAAACAAAAAGCCAACGTCACGCGGTGTTCCCAGACGGTCACCCATCTAAATACTGACCGTCAACACGCTGCCACATTACCGGTCGCTCAAATTTTACCCCTCATGCGCCTTGAAGTTTCAATTCAAAAAAAAATTCAAAAAAGGAATTCAATTTTTTACTATTAACTATTGACAGAACGAAGTATGTCCGGCACCTAGTAATGAAAATAGTTTGAAATATCGTAAGAAAATAAAACTTAATAAAATTCTATACAAACATGACAATTTAACACGTGATATTACTATTTTATTATTAATATTAACTAGCCGACCCGTGCCCACTTCGTTGCGCATTAATTATTTATAATAATTACTTCTAACGACGATATCTCAAAAACTATTCATCTGATTGATATAGTGTAAAGGGCAATTTTAATCTTCATTAAATTCTTAAGCTAACTAACATATTTATTTGGATAGGGATTAATACTGAACTAAAGACAATAGCTTTGAAAATAACGTAATGTTTTTAATTACATTTGAACATAAAAGTGGTTATTGTAAGTCAACCGTAAGAGATAGAGATATGCTGTCGCGGACTTTTTTGTAGCATTTTTATAGATTTTGAATTCGCTAGTACATTACTTAACTATATCTTTGCTAGTTTACGCGGCGTTCGCGAGGAAAGGTCCCCGTTGGCGAGATTTTTTGCGACCTCTTCAACATTTATCGCCGTATTTCTGCGAATTTACATAAAAGCATAATAAATTATATACCTAAACCTTCCTCAAGAATCACTCTTTCTATTGTTGAAAACCGTATAAAAATCCGTTCTGTAGTTTTCGAGTTTATCGCGTTCAGACAGACAGGAGGACAGACAGGAGGACAGAAAGACGCGGCCGGGGGACTTATTTTTATAATAAGTATAGCTATAGACTATTGACGGAACGAAGTATGTCCGGCACCTAGTAATGAAAATAGTTTGAAATATCGTAAGAAAATAAAACTTAATAAAATTCTATACAAACATGACAATTTAACACGTGAAAATCACCTCGTTCACACATGAATATTCATCCAAATTACCTTGTATGAACTTGGATGACAAAAAGTTATGACAGCTTAAAGTTTCCTAATGTGGTAAGTTTTTAATAAAATTACTTTTAAACAAAAGAGTTTGTATAATCGTCTTTTCGGAGGTCCTGAGGTTTACTTTATAATATTGGTCTCGGGGATATTATAATACTTTGAGGTCCTTTAAACATTTGTATAAGTAGAAGTATTAGAAATAAATTGTGTTTGAACACTTGATATACTTTTTGAGAAATGTGTACTTTTAATGCTTGCGTGTCGCAGTTTCGATTTTTGTATGGATTTTTCGATATTTATATAAGTTCTGTTGTAAGTGTTGTGTGTGTAATGGTCTAAGATCCGAGAAGGTAAATCTTCCCTCATCTGTTAATTAGATGAAACAATTTTTTATAGGCTTATTTAAATATTGTGAGTTTATAAAAACAACCTCTGCCACCATAAGCCTGCTGCAAATTTTTTTTTTTTTTTAGCTTTTCCCTTTCATGTTAATTACATGTAGTAAGCTAAAACCGTTAATATTTTTCATTATATACCTGACTGTAGTAGGCAGCCATCTCTATGATTGCTACACTTATCTGCAGCCAGGTCAGTAACCTCAGTCAGAGTAACCTGGCTGCAGGTAAGTATAGCAATCATAGAGATGGGTGCCTACTATAGTCAGGTATATAATGTAAAATATTGACGGTTTTAGCTTACTACGTGTAATTAACATGAGAGGGAAAAGATTTATTAGAAGAAATTTTTTTTTTTTAAGTGTTATTATTTGCAGCAGGCTTATGGTGGCAGAGGTTGTTTTTATAAATTCACAATATTGAAATCAGCCTATAAAAAATTGTTTCATCTTATTAACAGATGAGGGAAGATTTTGTTATATTCCGGATCTTAGACCATAAGATGGCCTGAGCTCTTGGGAGAAGGCCAGAGGTAGCGTCGGCAACGCGCTTGCAATGCTTCTGGTGTTGCAGGCATCTATAAGTAATTACTATAACCGCTTACCAAAAGGTGGGCCATACGCTTATTTGCCGCCACCCTAGTCCTATTAAAAAAAACCTAGAGATATACTATGTCGTGTTTTTGGTATCTTTACATAGGATTAATTATTATTAAATAATTTGTTGCACAATTTTTTTTTGATTGCGTCATTAACATTTTATCTGTAATTATACAATATATATTTTTAATTAAACATAAAATATAATGTTTTTATTTTTTTATTTATTAGATTTAAATGTTATTGATAAAATTATTAGTATAGTTGTCATTTTAATAATAGTTTTTCTTATTTCTGATAACTAAAATGTTATTTTTAAGTCGGTGAGCGGTCGGCAGCTTATCTTATTAAGACGGCTGAGATTACATTCGCCAGTCCATTAAAATTAACAAATCTTTGCTTGATTTTTTTTTCGTTTCTATTTAAAATACAAAATTTAGATCAAAATTTAGTTTTTATAATATATCGTTGTATAATTAATACATTTATGTTTGAATCTATAATACATATATAATATAAATTCTGGTTTGGAATGATTGCTTTTGTTGTGAAAATGTCTACCTCTCCATATAAGAACTAGTGCCGAAATTATGTATTATATCATGGAGGTTAGCTAATCATCCCTAATACAGATTATAATTACTAATAATCTATAATATAGAATGTTCAGTCAGAACTTTTTTTTTGTTACAAAAATTTATTGAAATAAAACTTATTAAAATTATTATAATTAATAATTTATACAGCTAAAGAATTTTGCGTGTAAAATAAAATCTGAGACATATTATAATTATGGATTTCATTACAATTTGTTGAAATAAATTATATTAAATTATATTTTGTAAAAAAGCAAATTCTTTTTTTAAGATGGATGACAAGGTTAACAAAGTTAATAACGCTTATTTAGAATTTAAAATTATTCTTCTGTTCAAAGTAGCTTAATAAGGATTATTTTGTACTAGCTTCTGCGCGCGACTTTGTCGGCGTGGACTCCGCTCCTGTTGGTCTTAGCGTGATGATATATAGCCTATAGCCTTCCTCGATAAATGGGCTATCTAACACTGAAAGAATTTTTCAAATCGGACCAGTAGATCCTGAGATTAGCGCGTTCAAAAAAACAAACAAACAAACACTTCAGCTTTATTATATTAGTATAGATTTTTCATTTATGCAAAGTAACGTAAATAAACTGTGCAATTTACTTATTTTTTTATTTTCTCTTACTACGTACAATAAATTATCAAATAAGGAGCCTATTTGGCTAATAAGTTATCTTAAATCAATATAAGGGTCAAAACACAAACTATATCGTAGAGTTATGGTTTAAGCATAGACCGTCTACTACGTGACCAATGCTACCCCAAGGACGATAAGAAAATATCATACTGAATTTAACGTTTTACGTATTATGATCACTTTTAATATTTATCAGTTACCACGTACTAAGGGACGCCGCGTTGGCGCAGCGGTCACAGCACTGGATTGCGATTGGCTGTTGCGCGGGTTGTTGCGGGTTCGATTCCCGCACACGACAAAATTTGTATTGGCCATACAGATGTTTGTCGTGGTCTGGGTGTTTGTGCAGTCCTTGTGGGTCTCTCCACCGTGCCACAGAGAGCACGTTAAGCCGTCAGTCCCGGTTGTCATCATGTACACCTGATAGCGATCGTTACCTAATCATGGTAGGGAATATATCCTCCAACCCACATTGAAGCAGCGTGGTGGATTAAGCTCCGATCCTTCTCCTACATGGGGAAGAGGCCTATGCCCAACAGTGGGATATTACAGGCTGAATCGTGGTCGTGATGTACTAATCGGGCCTGTTCCACCGGTTACCGTTAAATCTACCTGATGGAAATTTGCGGTATCAAACGGATAAAATTTTAGAGTACATTTTACCGTACCTCAAAAAGAAAAAACGGAACCCTTATAGGATCACTTTGTTGTCCGTCTGTCTGTCAAGGCCCTTTTTCTCAGGAACGCGTGGAGGTATCAAGCTGAAATTCATATCAAATACTCAGGTCTACTTGTCCCTTGGAGCTGTGAAGAAATAAAACTTCTAAGCCAACGCAATCAAAAGATACAGCCGTTTATGCTGCAAATTTTCGACACTCGCAAGGGAATCAAAACTTACAGGGTTCTTCCCGTGGACTCAGAATCTTGAAATTTGATACGAAGCAACGTCTTATAGCACAACAAAAAGGGAAAATTGTGAAAAGCATAAATTATTCGTTACATTATACTTATAATAAAAATATTTTTAATAATTTTTGTACGGAGCCCTCGTTGCGCGAGTCCGACTCGCACTTAGCTCGTTTGTTCTTTTTCACCGTGGAATTCCAGTTTAATTATGGAATGTTTTTAACCGCTACATGAGAGTATGAGGTTGATGTATTAGTGCAGAATACTTAAACATTTTTGAAGTGTACTCTATACCTAATAGATATTAATACCTATAACTAAATCTATATTTTTTTTTGTGTTTTATCTGTCTGTATGTTAAACAGTCTGTCCGTTTGTTTGTCTTTTTTGTATCTTACCACACACTGAAACACACACTTTTCTTCACTTGCAGAACAACCTTTTCAAAGTCAGCTATAAAATCTTGATATTTGTTAATAAACGCATACAGTTGTCCCAAGCTCGGTAAGTCAACAGTGACATGTAAAGCTATAATTATTGTACGTCAAACCTTATCCTATCGATTTTGTACATATGAACGCACGAACCAACATAATTATGTACTTTAAAATAAATTTTCATACATGCTTAAAATATTAAATTATAATTATATAACTGTATTTGACATCATTTGATATCATTTAACAGATAATAAATTAGTAATTACGATTTTCTTCAAGAAATAGTTTGAACTTTTTAGATTTCAATTAATTTACTCGTTTTTTTTTTTGCATCAATCAATTACATATTTTAAATATTTTTAATCGAACTTGAAGTAGATAAATTATTTTATAATTAATATAAAAAGTGATGCGTTTATAAAAAAGAAACACGACGCTTCAAAAAATTAAAAATTATCGGCATAGGAGATAGTCTCGACGGAATTCGATTTTAAGTTTTTAGTAATACCATACCTTTGCCAATATTTTTACTAAGCTTATTTAAAACTTACTCAAAATATTTTACACAATTCATTGTAACTATTAGCGTAGTATGTAAAATTACTTAAAATGCTTACTTACATAACGAGAACGATTTTGTTCGGAAGAGTGCAGCTATATAACAAGCTATAGTTGATATTAAGGAATTCACATTTCTCTATCATCAAGATATTTAAGCGTAAACTCCAGGAATATGTATAATGTAACGTATTAAAAAATATTGAGGGCTATTGAATTTTTGCCCATAGAAACTCTGGTAACCTTACAAATTGTCAAAATATGGTCTTAATTGTAACTCCAAGTTTCCGACTGCACAAAGTACCTATACTTTTCTCCTTTGCGGCTTATGGTATTCGCATGTATAATAAAACCACACAAACGACTTTGCAACTATATCAATATAAATTTAAGGTGTTTTTATCATTCGGTGCAGGATTACATAGACGATAAAGATGTTTAGACCCAGTGACGCTGTTTTTCATGAAAGATATTATATACTAAATTTTGTACTAAAACCCAGTTTACATATTATTTTTAAAAGAGTAACTACGGACGATCACGATCACGATTCAGCCTGTAATATCCCACTGTTGGGCATAGGCCTCTTCCCCATGTAGGAGAAGGATTCCCCATGTAGGGAAGGAGTAACTACGTAGCTTCTTGCCAATTCTTCTCTGCAGAATCTACATTCCAAATCGGTGATAGCTTCACTTTTAATCGTAAATTTTTTATTTTTTAAAACGACAATTCGGAAGTGCTTTGAAAGCCCATTTGAATAAAGTTATTTTGATTTGTTTTGACTCACCACAGAAACACAACACTGCTTTAAAACAGTATTATTCAGCTGTAATCTTCTGTAAGGTCGAATTACTTCCCCAATCGGGCTGCTACAGATTTTGAGCACGATATTTCCTGCTGTGTACTACCACAGTTTAAAATTTGTGTATATACAGAGTTTCTTATAAATTCAGAATAAGATTGCTTAAAAATTGTCAGCCGAGAAATCAAAATTTGAACAAAAAATTTAATTATTATAATATATATTTTGTTTAAATATAAAACATGCACTATATATGTATCTTATTAACCCAATTATAAATGTCCTTTATTAACCCTTTTCACTGTCCATGTTCGTTTAACACATGAGAATAAATTTTAAAACATTAACTTTTAAAGTAGGTAATATAAGTAATTTTTTTTGTAGATTTTGACTGCTATTTTGTAGGGAAAGATTTAATTCGGTTTTCATACTATCTAGTTCAACTTTTCCAAAAAAACTGTCTTATTTGCTAAAAAAAAATCCGTTTTGTGACATTAGGCTTGGACCATTGTCCGTATGCCCTTTCGGTACTACGGACTGTATTGAATTTAATTGATTAAGCCTATAACACGCCAGTGCTGGGCATAGGCCTCTTTCTCCATATAAGAGAAGTGTCAGAATTTAATCCATCACACTGCTCCACTGTGATTAAAATTAGTGACTGGATTACGTCCGTTATTTTCCAACTAATATTTTAATTTGTTAGTCAAAAAAATGTTTAAGTAAATAAATAAATATTAAATCAAAATTGGGTTTTCTGGAAGAAATCGCTAAATAGCCATAAGTCCGCCGATTGTACTTCACAGTCTGTAACTGTCTTTAAATGTGTTTAGTGTTTAAAATGTAGTTGTGGTGTACAATAAAGTATAAAAAAATAAAATAAATAAATACTAATATGTAAAGCTGAAGAGTTTGTTTGTTTGTTTGTTTGAACCCGGTAATCTCTGGAACTACTGGGCCGATTTGAAAAATTCTTTCAGTGTTAGATAGCCCATTTATCGAGGAAGGCTATAGGCTATGTGTCATCACGCTAAGACCAATAGGAGCGGAGTCCACGCCGACGAAGTCGCGCGCAGAAGCTAGTGAATAATAAATCTGGTATCGTTGAAAGCCATTGAGCAATAATTTCAACACGCCGCAATCTAGATAAACAATGAATGTTGTAATTAAATCAGCGAGTAAGATTCAAAACAAGGAGATATTACCTTTTTACCGCTGTTTGACGGCTCGTCGTAAAACGATAAATATTTCGTCGAGATCGCGGCGAAACATAAAGTAACCGTAAAACAAGTTGCCTTAACACGTTTTATTTCATTTTATCGTTTGTAAGGGCGCGGTTGCGGTGATGAGTTTCTACTTCGTTTTAATTATCTTTAAAATCGTTTGTGTATTTTATTTATTTACTAGGAGCCCCGGCTTTGCACGGTTTCAAAAACGATTAGTGTCCCTCTAATATATTATGCATGTATTCTACATATAAACTTTCCTCTGGAATCACAATATTTACTAAAGAAAACCGCATCAATATACCTCGCGTAGTTTTAAAGATCTAAGCTTAAAGACAGCGGGAAGCGACTTTGCTTTATACTATGTAATGATTATAATCTAATGACTCGCCCCAGCTTCGTATTGGGAGTACATAGTGTTATTTACTAGGAACTCCCACCGAAGTCCCAGAACACCCGTTCGATCCAGTCAACTGTCATCTTATGATTAGGTATATCACAAGACAATCCACTCGGTTTTACTCTTGAATGCTTAAATTATCAGCTGTCACCAGCCTTAATAAATAAATAGATATTCAAATTAAAAAAAATAGTTCAGTCCGCTAGATTCTGAGATAAGCATCTTCAAATGAACAAGCGCTTTTAATAAATGCTTAAAAAAATTATATATATTTATTTACTTATTATTAATCCTTCTCAATGAAACATAATTACTAAGGGACTGGTGAATAGCTAATAACGTATAAGAAAAATAAAATTTAAAATAAACTGATCAGTGTGAAACAAGCGCTATGAAGCAACTTAATTCTTATACGATTTTACAGCATTTAACCGTCTGCCCACCGCTCTGCTTAGAGTTATTACACCCAGTTCCGTTTAGTGTAATTGTTGAGATGAAATTGTATGTGTTTTACACGCTGTTAAATAAATAAAATATTATTAAGAAGTGCATACATTGCAAGTGTAATTTAAGTAATTTTCGTTGACACAACCAATTTTCGAGTTTTAGTTAACCGCCAGTGGCAACGAAAACAGCTTAGTTTAGTGTTGTTTAATTTTGTTGCTATATTTTTTTGGAGTTTATCGGAGTTTACTCCTTAAGAATAGATTTTTATATAAGGCCACCGGTATGAAAAAAAATGAGGAGTAATATCTACTAAACGAAAGACCTCGATATCTCGACATCGATATGATATGTATTTTAAAGTTAATAATTTTTTGTTTTAACAGTTTACTTTTACAAGTTTTCCGGTCGCTGAATCAAGAGAGTCGTTTGATCAGCACAGCGCTATAATATAATCAAACTAGCTGACCCCGCAAACGTTGTTTTGCCATATATGTCATTAACCCCCGCAACCCCCTCTTGTGGGTGGAATTTCGTAAAATCCGTTCTTAGCTGACCTCTACTTGGAGAAAGGAATATTCCTACCAAATTTCAAGTCTCTATACCTTATGGTTCCAGAGATATCGTGATGAGTCAATATATGGGTGGAAATCTCTTTTATATATAGATTGGTAGTTCAAAATAATGAAGCTTTTGAAAATATATTATATATTTTTATCATTGCATTTTTTAAAGTTATAAATAAAAACCAAAAAGTCTAACAAGTCATGTCCTAGTACTACTTCAATATAAAATTAAATTAATTTAGACATGATTTGTATCAAAACAATCTGTAAATATTTATTTCTTAAGTTGTGACTTGTAAATATGTATAATGTTTAAATAAACTATTGTATTATTTAAAAAAAAAAACTTTATTTTCGTTTCCTAACAACGATCTTAGGAAATTTAACAAAGATATAAGACGGTGTCTACTCATAATAAAAAGTTTTTTTTTTTTTTCAGATTAGCGTATAAGAATATCTCCCACAAGATGTAAATCAAAAAGGATGTAATCAATAAGTTCAATTAAAAACAATACAGCAGCCACATAACCATACCATCCCGGTTACGTGGAATAAATTTTATTAGATACATAAGTCCACTAAAACTTTCCTAACTTAAAGTTAATTTTACAAGGGTCTAAGACAAGTTTCACTTATATTTACGAGTTAAGAACGACCTTAAAGAAGTAGTCATGGTTCGTTTGATACGGAAAGGGTACCAAGCTTATTTGTATATTATGTAGAATCATTTTGAACTAACTACGCCATGCGGTTTCGCCCGCGTAATATCAAATTCCATAGGAATGTTGGGATGAAAGTAGCCTATGTGATATTCTAGATTTCCAGCTATCTACGTAGAATGAGAGCTTAATCCGCAACGCTGCTCCACTGCTGATTTACTATGACTAACGATCGCAATCAGGTATTTATGATAACAATCAGTACCGATGGCTTAACGTGCTCTACGAGGCATGCTGGGGAGCCCCACAAGGACAGACATCCAAACCGTTGTTGTGTTGATCCAAAACGTTTTAGGCGACTTCACACACCAGTACACTAGAGCGGTACTTGCTTTATAACAAACTTGTAATAAATACAAAAATAATAGTAACTTTGTTACAGTTACAAATCGTTCCAAATTTCTCGCAACCACACACGTTTCAACTCCGTGTTGTTTTTTCTCGAACAAAAACATGAAAATGCAAATCGAGAATTTACTCCTCAGAAATGTTTGGTCGATTCTAAATTTAAAAAAAAATCCTTATTTTCACGACTTTTGAAGACGAATATCTTTTTAAAATTTCCGGATTTTTTTTTTGTTCAATTTTTAATCGAAACAGATTCTAGTCGGATATAAAACTAATATTTATGTCTAAGTTTTTTGGAACGAAGTTCTGGGACAAATAATGACAATGCGGAGGGGAGGGGTAGCCGGCAAAAACAAGGGTAGCGAGAATGCGTGGAGTAAGATTTTTATTTATATATTATACTAGCTGATCCGGCGAACTTCGTACCGCCTAACAGTCGATTGGTATTAAAGTTCAAATTGACTTTTAAGTATTATTACGAATCTTTTGTATGGGAATATAGAAAAGTGTTGTTTTTAGAATTGTTCAGGCATCTTTTTAAATTTTTCTCTTCGTAATAACAATCCTCGTACTTTAAGGAATATTATAAAAAAAGAATTAAGAAAATCGGTTCAGCCACTCTCGAGATTTGCGCTTAGCAACACATTTAGCGATTCATTTTTATATATATAGAGATATGTTCACTGTAGGTACAGTATCTAATGTATAGTCTACGTGATGACTGTTATTACTATTTATGAATTATTGTGAATAAAATAAAAATGTTAAGAGAATTTTGTAAAGTAGTTTTTCATTTTTACCGATAAAAAAATCGTATGAAAAATTTAAATTTAAACCCGAATAATTATTTTCTTTTTACCTCGACTAGAACTTGAAATTAATATTTATATAATAAGGAACTTCGTCCCTATCTGGTGCCCCACGTCACCATTTTTTTATTTTAGTTTATCTTTTTTGAGAAAATACAAAAGTAATACCGTGTTGCACTAAGCAAGAATAAAAATGAATGTAATTACACTCTCAGTAAACCAATTTCATCTTACTAAAACTTTACGGCTAATCAAAATTTGAAATGGCGTTTACCCGCAGTCAAACGTTTGTATACTAGTTAACAACGCCACGTACGTTTCGACATATTGTATGGATTGAACAGCATCCAACACTTGCGTTCACAGTTCCAATGAGTAGGCTCTGAACACTTTTGCTTTACATTCACATTTGGCATATGCTTCGAACAGATTAAATAAAAAAGTATATGTTTTTAATTATGAATAATTCTTATTTATATTAAACGAGAATGCCGTAAATACATATTATTATTTAACTTTTGTTAAATTTTTCTTTTTAAACGACTTTAAAAAAGGGGGAATCCATTTTTATGATTATTTCTTTAATCGAAATGTGGAATGTGGTGCTCGTTATGTTGTTCTATTTATATTTAATCGAAATATGAGTTGTTTTTCCAGTTATTCGTAATGATGTGTGTTTACTATATTTCGAGTAGGTACATGCCTACGATGAAATATTTGTTAATGTTTCTGAAGTTGGTTTTTTTCGTTTGCGAGCCAACAATTATTATTACATAGTAAAACAATAAAAATTGGTTTGCTAGTTGGAATATAATAATAATCTAAATAATTATGTCGGTAACATTTACTCTATTATACTAATTTTTGTTTTTGTATTATTTTCTATTAATATTTTATATTATATATTGTTACACAATTGACCATCGAAATACAAAAGTTATTTCTTATTCCTCTACGATTCATATATTATTCGAACAGTTACAATCAGAACAAACATGCAATAATAACAGTTGAAATGAAACTTTGGTAAGTTATTCGTGTTCCGAACCGAAGAAATTAGTATGCCTTGCTGGGTACACTGGTGATTGAGTTTCGGTGATGCACTTTAAACTTGCAAACTGTTATAACATACTGAACAAAGAATTGATTGTTTTGGTTCAGACAGGAGTAATTTGGTAGCAATCAAAGTTTAATCTATATAATGGTCTAAGATTCGGGATATAACAAAATATTCCCTCATCTGTTAATTAGATGAAACAATTTTTTATAGGCTGATTTCAATATTGTGAATTTATAAAAACAACCTCTGCAACCATAAGCCTGCTGCAAATAATAATACTTAAAAAAAATTTTTTTTTATCTTTTCCCTCTCATGTTAATTACATGTAGTAAGCTAAAACCGTTAATATTTTACATTATATACCTGACTATAGTAGGCACCCATCTCTATGATTGCTTTACTTACCTGCAGCCAGGCTACTGCTGACTGAGGTTACTGACCTTGACTTAAAAAAAATTTGCAGCAGGCAAAGGTTATGTTATTATGGTGGCAGAGGTTGTTTTTATAAATTCACAATATTGAAATAAGCCTATAAAAATTGTTTCATCTAATTAACAGATGAGGGCAGATTTAGCTTCTCGGATCTTAGACCATAACTAATGGTGACAACATGTGAGTCGTATACTTTAATTGAATAAACAAAAAAAAAGTAAATAAATTTTAATATAACTTTTCATTAACAAATCTTTTAACAGATTTTTATACCACTGGGACAGAAAATAAGTTTACGGTCCGCCTGATCAGGTACGGAGTATTGTATTGTCAGGTAGGATTATTACAAGCTTGTTGTCTAGTCTCCTTTCCTACCTCTACCTTTCCTACCACAAGAACACAACACTATCTACTTGATAGTAATAGATATTGTTTGGTAAAATTAAGATACCTCCCTAGCTGGACTGAGCCTGATTTTCAGCAAGATATTTCCTACCGCAATTATAATTTTAATATTCATTAAATTTCTTTTTAATGTATGAAAAATTTCATGTAATATTTTCATAAATTACAAGGCAATTAAACCGATTTTGTTGAATACAATTTAATTATCAATCGAGTGATGGAACTCCTTGTAGGTTAATAAAATTTGTACCCCTTATTAAATCAATTTGCGAGTGTGCACTGAGCGTTGTACGAAAAGTTGGAAAACAAAAGCCGTCAGGATTGATACCCGATACATGTGAATCGAGACATTTTAAAAGCATTTAAACGTCTTCGCCGTCACCGAAGCGATTTAATCTATACTAATAAATGGTCAGCCGGTTTTTTTGCTCGTCTTTATTTAGAACTATCCATACCAAATTTTTCAAAACAAAAAAAAAATTAGCCGAACTCAAGCCTGTCTTTCGCAAATTGGAAAAATAAACGTTATGAATATGGAAAGATAAAATGAATATTCTAATGATAACTTTATCTATTCCTTTGAGACTAAACGCGCATCACAAAACCACTTTGCTTAAAAAGAGCATGTACAATTCGCTTTAAGAGCTTAATATATATATGAATATCTTACCTATATAATTCGCAGATATAATTGTGACAAACTGTAACAAAGTTAGTACAATTAAAATTATTCCAAGCTTTGTTACCGCGAATATTTCAAGTGCATTCCGGTGACTGCAAGCGATAATTATGAGCTGAAAGCGCTTTAGGATGTATTTCTCATTTTATTCTCTGCATCTAAATTGTCGTCAAAGTCGTTTAGTTATTGAAATTAAAATGTATTTTTAACTATAAGTAATGATTAAGTACGAAAAAAAGTAAAAATTTTAAATGTTATAAAGACTTTTATAGAAATAATTCAAAATTCTTGTTTTTAAAATAAATTTCACTTACTGTTTAATTAGAACTTGTTCCTTGTTCTAAGTTAATTATTGTTTGAATTTCCGAATTTAATAGTTTTCCTTTTGTGTCGGAAAAGCGAGTCCTCGACAATTACTAAAATAAAACTTATTGTGCTCTGTATGAACAGAAAGGTGATTTTCCAATAAAGAAACGAAAAATAATGTTTAATGATTCTATTGACATAAAATAAATTTAATATAGAATTGTCCTACATTCCTGAATCAAAAGCAAGGGCGGATCCAGCTTTGGCACCACGGGGGGGTCACATAGTCGTGGTCAAGTCACAAGAGGCTATAATCTAATTTTGATAATGATAGATACAGGTAAAAAGTACCTACTTTTTACCATTTTATTAATCTATGTAAGTACTGTACTTAAAAATATCTATATTGTGACAAAAATCTTGTTTAAAAATTTGAATTAGTGGTCCACCTAGTTCCTGAACCTAGCCAGGGGGGGTCATGACCCCATAAGCGCCCCCCCCGGATCCGCCCTTGACCAAAAGACAAAATATTCTGAAATAAGTGCTAATTTCAAATTGAAATCTCGATGTATACATCCGATTAATGAATACATACAGTGGATTTTTAAAAATATTGTAACGAAAACAATACTTTTAGCCTAGTTCTTGAGTTAAACCGTGACCTGTGTAACTGAATCGAAATAACATATTAACAAACTGCAATATATTATGACATTTGTTTTAGAAGTTACTAGGGACCGGCTCCGGCTTCGCACGGGTGCAATGCTGATACTAAATATAAAATATAAAATAAATATTTGCAATCTAAGCGCAAAAAATGTGTTTATTTACGACATCACATTAGAAAACTTTAAAACTATCAGTGTTCCTCTAATATATTATGCATGTATTATACATATAAACCTTCCTCTGGAATCACTCTATTTACTAAAGAAAACCGCATCAAAATCCGTTGCGTAGTTTTAAAGGTCTAAGCATATATACAGACAGACAGACAGCGGTAAGAGACTTTGATTTATAATATGTAGGTAGTGATAGTGATTAGGCTAAGTTAACTTAGAACGCCTTTCTTAAGTTTAGACTATGAATAGATCCGCCAAATATAAATAGTCTACAGTCTATGTAATAGGTTAGTTACACTGCGATCTTTTATAACTTCAGACAGAAGATTATTGAAATTGAATCTGAACTATAGTTTACAAATAATATAATTAATAGCGAACTATTTGGCAAGTCCAGCGATAATCTGAAACAGGTGGTCTAATTAATTAATGGCTAGATTAAGTTTGGACTTGAATCGTTTGATTTGCTTCAAATAATTATAAATATTGGCCTCAAAAGGAGTTAACTTAATAATCAATAAGAGGCCTACGAGTAACTTTACTGAATTACTATATAAAGTATCTGACGCAATCTGTTATTTTTTCTATTTTAAAGCTGATGAATAGGAGATATTTATTTAAAAATAATAATCTATATGTATAAAAATCAATTGCTGTTCGTTAGTCTCGCTAAAACTCAAGAATGGCTGGGCCAATTTGGCTAATTTTCATCTTGAAATGTTTGTGGAAGTTCAGGAAAGGTTTAAACGGTGAGAAACATAAATAATATTATGTAACGGTATGACGGGTGTTCCTAGCGGGGATTTTAATGTCTTTTGTCAAAAACGTTGTCAATCGGTTGTCAAATATTTATAGGTGCGTTCAGAAAGTGTTTTTAGTGTATATTTTTCACAAATATACGTAGGTGATACGAAGTTCACCGGACCATCTTATTGCAATCTGAATTTATTTACGTTAAAACATCATCTAAATCTCCAATAAATATAACGTACCTAATTTTAAATATAATTTTTTGTAGTTATTTCGTTAAGATATTGTTCACGTAAATAAGAATTCACTACATTAATTTTTCCACCTCATTTTGTCTCCTCTTGATGGATTACCAGATTGTCTTGCTTAATGCCCAATATACCATTTTAAATTTGAGCACCATTTCTTTGGTATTTTTCTATAGTAAGAATAATTTATTTCAACTAACTTTATGTCTATACTAATATTGTAAAGCTGAAAAGTTTGTTATTTAACGCCATTGTCCATTTACCGACTAAGGATATTATAGGCTATTTCACATTTTAATACGTTTTTATGTTCCAAATTAAAATATTAATTATATATATATTTTTAACATTAAAATTTCACTTCACCTTTTTTGTGAAAACGATAAATAAATTAAAGTTAAACAAAATTCATCTTATTTTTAACAAAATGTTTGATGCAGATCAGAATCGATATATTATGTATTAAAATATTACGTAATCTCACTTTTAGGTTTATTTGTTTTTGTACAAAATTTTTATGCAAGATATAATCGCTTATAAGTGAAATTATATGTATTTTCAAACATAAGGAAAGGTAATTATTGTGTTACATTCACGCGTAATTTTGTTAGTACATAGTTCATATCCTAAATCCGTAATAATATTATAAATGTGAATGTAAGTTTGTTTGTTACGCTTTCACGAGAAAACTAGGATACTTTTTTATTTAAAAAAATCAATGCGAGCGAAGCCGCGGATAAAAGTTAGTAATAAATAAACCGTAAGTAATAGAATTTATTTTTTTCACTCGAATTAAAATCAAATTTGCGACTGAGCACCGCTAGAAAAAAATAATCCTTTTTTAAGACTAAAAACCTCTACAGCAAAAGCATAAAAGAATGTCAACGAGTAGAATCGCTCCGAAGATCCTCAATAATGCTAACAAATAGTTAATTTACATCAGAAGTACCATTGAGTGAACTCAACGAGCCGAGGTGAAAGAATAGTAACCACATAGAAACGGTTTAGTCTTGCGATAGTTTGAAATTATGTTTGCTTAAAATAGCAATATATATTTTCACTTTTGAAGGGTTTCCTTGTTCTGTTATGTAATTAACCAACATATTGTTGAAATTACTAATCTATACTTATTAATATTATAAAAGTTTTTAACTTTGTTTATTTGTAGGGGGTAATCTTCGCAAATACTGATCCGATCATAAATTTTTTTTCACTAACAGAAAGCTACACTATTCAGGAGTGACATAAGCTATATTTTATTGTTATTGAACAAAAAAATTAGTGAATAATTGTGTTTGCTCGCAAACGAAAAAAAACCGACTTCAATTACATCGACAAGTAATATACAACGTAATAAGACGAAAAAATAGTCCAGTAAATACGCGCTATTAAAAGATTACTCAAAAAGTTGTAATCAGTTTTCGATCTAAATTAAACAAGACTACAAGACAAGTATTAGCTTTCGATTAAAGTAAGAATCATCGAAATCGGTACACCGAGTAAAAAGTTATGCGGTATAATATAACGTAGGTCGACGAAAAAGTAGTCACGTAAATACGCATTATTAGATATAACTCTGAAAGTACTTGTCAGATCTCAATTAAATTATAATGGGACCACATGACACGCAACACCTTTCAATCAAAACAAAATTGATCGAAATCGGTAAACCCAGTCAAAAGTTCTGAGCTAACATACATGAAAAAAAACATACGTGTCGAATTGAGAACCTCCTCCTTTTTGGAAGTCGGTTAAAAAGAATAATAGTATATGTAAATCAAGTCGGAGAAATGCGGGCGAGATGAAAACTTTACTACGAGTATAATATTTGCATCACAAAAATAACCAACGAAGTGGGCACGGGTTGGCTAGTTTTGTATCTTTTCATTGACAGGCGCAGTTGTTAGTGACCTTTCTGTCTCCCTCAGAGTGGTTGATTTAATTCTTGCCTCGAGTTCTCAGAACTCGATTTGACTGTATTTGAAAGAAAGAAAGAAAGAAAAATATATTTATTGTTCACAATAATAATAATAAAATATATGTATATATATATATATATATATATATATATATATATATATATATATATATATATATATATATATTTTGAAGTAAAACTTCTTAAGAATCGTTGTTGGCGCAGGAATCACAGCACTGGCTGTTGCGCTACCGGTCGCGGGTTCGATCCCTGCACATGGCAGACATTTGTATTGACACAAGAGTAAATCCTAGTAGGAACCGTTGAGTGTGCGGCGCTTATTTATTACTAGCTGTGCCCCGCGCTTTCACTCGCGTTAATTTGAAAAAAAAATAGCCTATAGCCTCTCTCGATGAATGGGCTATCTAGCACTGAAATAATTTTTTTAAATCGGACCAGTACTTTCTGAGATTAGCGCGTTCCAACAAACAGACAAACAAACAAACAAACTCTTCAGCTTTATAAAATTAGTATAGATAGTATAGATTATTAACTACCTACGTTGTATTACATGTCAATGTTAATTGAAGTCGGTTTTTTAACTTACACAGAGCAAATTACTACATTAATTGAACATTATTTAAAAATTTACAAGTTAAACGTAGTACTTAAAGCAATTTCTATAAAGTTTAGTTAGTTGTGCAACAAGCCGTTTAGCGGGAAAATTCCCAGCGAAGTTATTTTTTCGACCATTATTATTACGTGTATTAAATTTTCGTACGCTCTCGCGGTACACGCGGTTAAGTTACAAAAAAAATTTAGAGTGCAAAATACTTACTTTCTTAACCGGTTATAACCGGTTTAAAAATTTAAGTTGAATGTTAAGTGCGGAAAACGTTTATGTGATAATTTAAAAAAGAGTCGACAGCGATTAAATGGAATTACGTTAAATGGTTCAGTTTTTTCATAATTACTTAATCATAATATTTAAGTGTGAGTTTTAATTTTACAGTTATAGCTCTTTATTTATTTATTTATTAAACTTTATTACACAACACAGAAAAAAAATAAAAAAAACAACATAACAACACTTCGAGATAACAGGTTGCGCAAAAGGCGGACTTAAGGCCGTACAGCCTTATCTACCAGTCAACCTTAAGGCGTAAAGAAAGTAAAAAGTAAGTGTTAAGGTAGGACTAAACAACAGTAAAAAACAAATTAAACATAATTATGCATAAAAGTACAGAGATATACCTATATATATACATATATACATACTACAAACAAGATATAAAAAATACGTCTATACAAAAGTAAACACACGAAGAAATGTCATGACATGAAACTCTTTAGTTGTGTGAATAGTTTTACAACGATGGCTTTTTTAAATGTGTGAATTTATGTAAGCGTGTTATGTTCCAATAAGTAAAGGTCTTATACGAAAAAAAAATTTTTTTTAAACGATAATTAAAATAAATAAATATGTACATGTGCACACATGAATCAATATTTCTTTGATCACGGCATGACTTGAGACCAACAGTGTCGATTTAATTCATCTTTCTTTCGAAGTTTCCTAATACTTTATAAAAAGTTTTTAAAGAACGAAAAATTAAGAAAATTATATAAGAAATTTAATAATCATTTAAAGTAACGGATCTGGAGTAACTGGGAGATACTGGGGAAGTACCTCGCCTCGACCTTACAGAAGATCATACACACAGACACACAGCTAAATAATATTGCTTTCAAGTACTGTTGACGAAACATTTTTAGTATACATAAACGCTACTTACAACGTGTATGGAGTACTAGAATCTGCTACGAAATAGTGTAGCAGCTACGAAACGATGTAGCTGATTTTATCTGCTACGTACCAATATCGTTACTTGTGCTACGGACTGTAATACTGTATTATATTTTTATTATTTATTGCAGTTTTACTTGCATTTAACTTTTTAAAGAAAAATATAGAATAGAATAGAATAGAATCACGTTTATTCAGGACATTACACAAATTGCAGACACTTTTTACACAAAAAAAAAATAAAAAAATAAAAAATAGCTAAATAGAAATAACAATATATAATAGACGAACAAACTAGAAATATTATAATAAATGTTATATTCAAATAATACCGCCTGCAGCTAAGTGTTGTGCCCCAAAAAGAGCTTATATAAGCTTGTTAATTGGCATATTTAAGCATCACAATTGGTTGTTCATATATCTCCATCATTAATAAGATTTAAATTAATGAGTATTAATGATAATATATTCTTAATAATTTGTTTGAATAACAGTTTTTTAATAAAGAATAATAACAATGATCATATTACGCTTTCCTTAACTCTAGCAGTTAAAATCTTGTAAGCATGAAATTTCAAAGGTGAAACTGCGTTGAATATTGAGTACAACACACATTTCAAGTAAATAACCCAACCAAATTGTGAACGTTTATAAATCGAGTCAGAGGTTAATCACGTCGGAAAGTAAGATTTAGGATTGATATCATCAGTCATCATCATCATCAGTTCAGCCTATTGCAGTCCACTGCTGGACATAGGCCTCCCCAAGTTCGCGCCAGACATCCCGGTTTTCCGCAATCCTCATCCAGCCTACACCGGCAATCTTACGTAGATCGTCAGTCCAACGGGCCGGAGGACGTCCCACACTGCGTTTGCCAAGACGCGGTCTCCACTCCAGGACACGTCTGCTCCAACGGCTATCGGTTTTACGTTTTAACCTACTTCCATTTTAACCTACTTCAAAAAAGGAAAAGGTTCTCAATTCGACAGTATTTCTTTACTGCTGTTATATTAATTTCTTATATCACAGCTTTTTACTGTTTGGACCGATTTTGATGATTCCTTTTTGAATCGAAAGCAAGTTCTTGTTATCTCGACCCATTTAAATTGATCGAGATCTGATAAATAGTTTTTGATCTATTCCTAATGATGCGTGTGTATTTGACTATTTTTATCGACTAACTACATTTATGATATTCTCATTAAGACATATAAAAGAGAGATATCAGGTAATCTATACTAATATATAAAGCTGAAGAGTTTGCTTGTTTGTTTGTTTGTTTGTTTGAACGCGGTAATCTCTGGAACTACTGGGCCGATTTGAAAAATTCTTTCAGTGTTAGATAGCCCATTTATCGAGGAAGGCTATAGGCTATGTATCATCACGCTAAGACCAATAGGAGCGGAGTCCACGCCGACGAAGTCGCGCGCAGAAGCTAGTATGTACTAAAGCATGTGGATCAAAACCAAAGGTTGGTTGAATCTACCGCGTCACCGTTTAGTGTTATTAATATTATTTAAAAATAGTGAAAAATCAATTGAGGGTTAAAGAAAAGATTTCGATGAAATTTGCAAATTTCTAAAACAATGCTAATCTTCAAAACTCTTGTATCTCAACTGAAAGGTTGTGACAAACATTGGAATCACATAAACGTATGCAGTTTTTCTCATATGGATGTTCGGCCTTTATTAAAGTTATTTTATTTATCATATGACTAGCAGCTCGCCCCGGCTTCGCTCGGGTAAAAGAATTATAAATTTAACACAAACACCCATTTATTAAATTAAAAAAAATTAAAACCCTTTTTATAGCTAAACCGTTATAGATAGATATACACCCTCGCGAACTTTGTAGATCTTTTTTAGTCCTATAATTCAGTCGCACATCATTTTGTCTTATCTTTAACTATTTAAGTAGCGCACGCGAAGGAAAGAAATATTTCAGACGATTTTTTACACCTTGGTGAACAGAGCCCGTTTTTTTTGCACATGTCTAAGTTTTTAAGAAATAAAATATAGCCTATATTACTTCCTAATAACGTAGCTTTCTATTAGTGAAAAAATTATTAAAATCGGTCCAGTACTTTTGGAGCCTATTCAATACAAACAAACAAACAAACAAAAAATCTTTCCTCTTTATAATATTAGTGTAGATAATTTAATATACAGAAGAATACATATGTAGCATCAGATATGAACATGCTAGAAGTAAATGTACATAACCACTAACATTCAAAGTTAATTGACTCGAGTAATTATAAATTACATTAAGATGCTATAACAAGCTATAAATAATTCGAACATTGCTCCGTCTTTCGAAGTTTAATAATACGTTGTGGCCCACAAGTTTGATCCTCCGAGGCCTGGATGATCACTGGCTGCCGACTTATAGTTGTTTCAGGATAATTAATTAAGCCCGCGATATGTATCTTAGTTTAATGTATTTTTTAAAGTTTTAATTAAATTATTGTTTTTAAGTGTATAATTATAAGTTTTAAAAAAACTTGTATAAATTCGCCTTGTTACGACTTTGTTTTAAACATGGCTATGGTCCGCCTTATTGTGAGCTTTTATAATGGGCTATAGCCCCCTTAACACCAGGAGTAACACACCTACCCTCGCTGTCATTATAGCGTATTCCCAAAATCCCTAGCTACTTTATTAAAGGAACACAACGGTGTTTAAAAGCAGTATTATTTATTTATTCATTTATTTATTTATTTATACTTTATTGTACACCAGAAAAATATTAAAATACAAATAATAAGGATAATTACAGACAGTGAAGTACAATGGGCGGACTTATGGCTATTTAGCCATTTCTTCCAGTCAACCCAAACATAAGAAGGAAACTTATTAACTAAATAGCGGGTAGGCGGTGTAGATGTAAAATAAACTTGCACTGCACTTGCACTATTATTTGACTGTGATCTTCTGTAAGTTACGCTACTCCATATTTTGAACAAGTTACGACGAGTCGAGTGTCTACGACAACTAAAATTTTATGAAATGAACATAATATTTTTATTTCGTTATTTTAAATGAATACGATAAACAAATATTTTTAAAGTTTTCATCGTAACATCAGTTCCTACTAGACAAATTTTAATCACCGAATTATATTCAAGACTAGTCTAAACAAGTCCTTATAACAACCTAGTATGAAATAGGTCAGAAGGTCAAAAAAGCTTGGCTTGTTTGTCAAGAGCAGCGAGCGGTGCAAATCATTGTATAATTAGAAGAAAAAAACTATAAATAGCACGCTACTTTAGACATTTTACAATTCCTCTTAAACATTAAACTTTTGCAGTTCTATAATTAATTAATATTGGTACGGTATTTGAGCGCTGACTTTCAACTTTACTTTAACTTTTTTTTTTTTATATATGCATAGATATTTAATCACTTTTTTACATTTATTTTTATTTTTATTGAAGTGATACTACTTTTAGCGCATTAAGAAAAAATAATGAAAGTAATTTTTTAAATGACTATTTTTTCGACTATTACATTTGAATTACTTTTCGATGTAGATTCCAAACAATTGTTTTCGAATACTAGCAAATACAATAATTGTATTGTATGCCGGTCTTTGCAATTGTGAAAGCAATTGTGAAATTTGTTTTTTTGTGTGTACGGATACACTTCTAGGGGTTGTCAAATGTTTACCAATCGGATAAAGTAATCTCAGGTAAAACCACAGGTACACTACAAAGATAAATAAGTATATTTTTTGTATCTGAGTTAATTTCTAAATAAGTATTTTTATTGGTTAGTGTATTTTCTTTTTGTTCGAGCATGTATGCTTAGGTCCCAAGTAAATATTACAATCTGTTTATGAATTTTAGAGATATACAACAAAATTCATCGACAGTTGTTAACATAAAGAAAATCCAAAGGAAGTTTAATTTTGTTACTGCTATATTAGTTACTGTTTAAAGTTATCGTATTTACAACATAATATTTGTATGTTTGTATTCCAAAAAGATTTAAAAAAAACTTAAAAATAAATAATTTTATGTATAAGAAATTTTCTGATCACTATAATTTAGCTTAATAAGAAAAAATTTATTAATTTGCATTCAGCACTAAGGCTTAACAAGACAGCGCTGGAAAAGATTATATGTGAGCGGGCAAAAACTTTTTAATATAGCTATCACATATACATATATATCTACATACCTATTATAAAATAAATAACTATATCGAAAGCTACAAAAGAAATTCATTAATTATGACAGAATTACAACAATGTGCAAATGAAAGAATCAGCTAGTTCTCTATTTAATACATTTTAAATTTACTAAAAATTCCTAATATATAGTATGTAAAATACAGGTAAACAGCAAGAGATGGCTAGTTTTCTATTTAATAGAAATATGAAATCAAAATCGAAAATAACTCTATTTAAACATGCTTCCAAAGCACATTCGAATCGTCATTCTAAAAATTAAAATTTTAATTATCGTTAAAAGTGAAACCGATTCAGAATGTACGAGGAGATTCTGTAGAGAAGAAACGGCAAGAAATTCCGCAGGTACTCTTAAAAAAAACTATGTTTTGATATAAAATTGGTACATAGAAATCAACCCGAACCAAACCCATTTAACTGAGAGGACATTCTCAATAAAGATATGAACTGGCCGCACGTATCCCATTTTTGTTGGAAATCACTAATGTCCCAGTATAATCTCGGATCACGTCCCGAATCCCGCGGGATTCGTTTGTGTACGATTTAGTGCCTTGTATACTTTAATACAGTTTGTATTTCTGGTTGTATGGACTTAATCGAATTAGTATTTTAAGCTTTCGGTTGTGTATTTTAGTGTATACTGATAATGTAAGGTCATAGAGTATGATTGTGTTTAATATACTTACTGTAAAAAAATTAATTATCTCCCATTCAAAACTACTCTAAATGCTTATGCTATATATCAGGGGTTCCCAACCTTCTCTTGATCAGGGACCACTTTTATGTTATTCTTGTTAGCAGGGACCTCTGTGAAGGGATAATAAAAATAAAGTGAAATAATCAAACCGAAACTTTAATTAAAAATTCAAAAGCTAGTTACATAAAAACAAATAATAATATTTTTGGATAAACTTCTGTTTTGTTTTTCTATGACATAAACTTTTTTTAATGTGATTTCTTAGCTTGCATTTTTTTACGAGTTCGGCTACCCTAGAACTAATATTGTTACTCAAAGCTACGCGCAAATCATCACTAACTTTTAAACGATTCCTCACCTTGTTTTTAATTACCAGTAAAGCAGAAAATCCTTGTCCACACAAATACGTTATCGAGAAAACCATAAAATAGCGCAAGGCGATTTCTCGAAGTTAAGAATAGGAAATTGCCTTTTTACACCAAAACGACTCAAGGGAATCCGACTCAAAAGCATCCATGCAGTTTCTGTCATTTTGTAATTCAATGAGTTCTTTCTGGATTCCTTCACTAACTTCACCAGCGTCCGTGCTAAAAAGGTTACGTATCAGTTCGAACTACAGTTACGAAGGGTTAGAAATCATTAGCGGACCATATTTTAGCTTCTAGGGACTACTGGTGGTCCAAGGACCACTGGTTCGGAACCCCTGCTATATATACCAGTGGCCGCGGTTGAAATACGACCATAATTAAAATTTATATTGAAGAAAACCAAAAAATAATGAAAATAAAGAAACTTTTTTAAAAATTTCAATTTTACTACAAACTGACAATCAATAACATAGTAAATCTGCGTGTGTGTGTGTCAAATACATGGTAGTGTGTGTAATGTTTTTTTTTTATTGATTTAATATGTTTTTATGCATAATTAAAAAAAATATTAGCATTCTGCACTCCTCTATATAAACTACTAGCTTCTGCGCGCGACTTCGTCGGCGTAGACTCCGCTTCTATTGGTCTCAGGGTTGTGATATATAGCCTATAGCCTTCCTCGATAAATGGGCTATCTAACACTGAAAGAATTTTAAAAATCGGACCAGTAGTTTCAGAGATTAACGCGTTCAAACAAAGAAACAAACAACTAAACAAACTCATCAGCTTTATAATATTTGTACGAAATTTCATACTCCTCCGTCCGCGCAATTTTCGTAAAAAGGGGTACAAAGTTTTTGCTTCACGTATTAATATATAGATAAAAATTTCGTGTCACGATGTATGTGGTCGATAAACTCCGAAACTACCGAACCAATTTTTATCAAAATTTGTAAGCATCTGTAATTTGGTCCAACACGGTATATATAGGGTATAGGGTAGTTTTTATCTCAATTGGACCCGGTAGGTGGCACTGCTATCGGTATATAAGCAATCAAATTTGGTACTTATTTTCCGGGCAGGACGACGTCTGCCGGGTCCGCTAGTCACTATAAAAATACACTTGATCGTTCTTTGTCATGTATTTACTATTTCCATAAAAAAGGAATCGTTATAAAATAATCCAATAGAAAAAGCTTACAGCGAAAGAATAGCTTAATAAAAATACAATAAATTATATTTTGTGTAATTAATAATTTATGCAAACGGCTTTCGAGGTTTTCGTTAATGAAATTGATTAGAGAATGAAATTATCTGTATTGTTTCATTAATTTTATATTTTAGTATAATTTTGCTGACCCCGCCGTAATGCATGACAGTTGCAAATATTTTTTTTTTTCGAACAATATATGTATGTTCTGCAATCAGTGTTGATAACTAAACGAAGTATTTTAATGTATTAATAGATATTTATTTTTATCTAATCTGGTATCAATTAAAAATAATAACAACTTTGTGTTGCCTTGTTTTTTTTTTCTATAAAAAATAGCCTACCCTCCATACCCACAGCTCTATACTACATTGTATTTGACACAATAATCCAGGGGGGAACTGGGGATGGGATCGGCAACGCGCTTGCCATGCTTCTGGTGTTCCAGACGTTAAGCTATAGTACGGAATCCCTAGTAAGTATTTTTCACCTGATTAGTAACAAGCTAATTTTCTGGGAGTAGCTTCATTTTGATGAGACGAACAAAAAGTTCCTCTTCGAAAACTCTCGATTGTGGTAGATAATAGAGTTAGCAGGGGATAGAGCAGCAGTGAGCGTAGGACCGGGATAACGTACCACGCAATTTGTAGGACAATATTACTATTAAATTACATAAATATTAACTAACTAAAAGAAAAAAAATAGACAAAAAAATCAATTTTTGATGACCTTACGAGGTCATCACGTTGATGACTTCGTAAGGTCATCAAAAATTATTACTAACCAGCTGATTTTTTTTACAAAATTAACGTTTTACAATAATATTCGAGTATATATACAAAACAAGTTATAAACAAGGTATACATATAAAGTGTTGAGCGATCTTAATATAATTTATTCAATCGGTAAGCGATGAATGTTATTGTTACTATAGAGGCTGTATCCCTGACATTTGTTACTCATTGGTATGCTTCAAAAGCTTATTAACTTGTGTTTACATAATCTTGTTTGGTATCTTAAAGTAATTGTTTTACTCGTATATATGTTCTGTATGTGCCTGAACATGTACGGTATAATTTGTGATAGATTACTTGCTTGATAAACGTTATTTATTTAGAAGTAGATGCCCCGGTGAACTTCGTATCACCTACATATATTTGTGAAAAATATACACAAAACACTTTTGAACGCACCTTATATTTGACAACGTTTTTGACAAAAGACAGTAAATTTCCCCGCTAGGAACATTTTGTATGGGAAAAATGAAATCGTTTTTTCCGTTACATATTATTTATGTTTCTCACCGTTTCCCTGAACTTCCACAAACATTTCAAGATCAAAATCAGCTAAATCGGTCAAGCCATTCTCGAGTTTTAGCGAGATTAACGTACAGCAATTGATTTTTATATATACATATAAAGATAGATTAAACAACTTTTTCGGATTTTATCGCAGTTTATTAAGTTTTTTTAAATGCCCGACTTTTTACCCGACTTTCAAAAAAGGAAGAGGTTCTCAATTTGATTGAATTTTTTTCCATGTATGTTACTTCAGAACTTTTGACTGGTTGGACTGAATTCGATGATTTTTTTTAATCGAAAGGTGTTACGTACTAACTGAGGTAGGGCACAGCAGGAAATTTCCTGCTCAAAATATGGAGCAGCCTGACTGGGGTAGTACCTCGACCTTACAGAAGACCACAGCTAAATAATACTGTTTTCAAGCAGTATTGTGTTCCTGTTGGTGAGTAAGGTGACCAGAGCTCCTGGGGGGGGGATTGGGGATAGGGTCGGCAACGCGCTTGCGATGCTTCTGGTGTTGCAGGCGTCTATAGGCTACGGTCTTACCATCAGGTGAGCCGTACGCTTGTTTGCCAACCTAGTTTCATAAAAAAAAAAAAACGTGTCATTTGGTCCTATTTAAATTTATTTGAGATCTAAAAAGTCCTTTTCGAGTTATAATTAATAATGCGTATTTACTTGACTACTTTTTTCGTCGACCTACGTTATATTAAACCGTATAACTTTTTACTGGGTTTACCGATTTTGATGATTCTTACTTAAATCGACAGCTAATGTTTGTCATGTAGTCTCATTTAAATTTGAACGAGATCTGATACGTATTTTTTGAATAATCTTTGACAACGCGTATTTACTTGACTATTTTTTCGTCTACTTATGTTGTATTACTACTTCGTTTACGAGCTAACACAATTACTGAATACTTTACAGCATCCCCATGGTTGTTCACGATGGGTGCTCCCGAAAACTTAATAAACCGCGATAAAATCCGAAAAGTTGTCTCATAATGACTGAAATTCGCGTAAACATTAGAAAACAATAAATAATAATTAGTATCTATGTTTTAATTATTTTTTTTGTCTCTTATTTGTCTTTCTTTAATCTATGCTATGGTCTATTATATTATAAATAATTAAAAAAAGTTGTATTAAAGACATAAATATTTTCTCATTATAATGACTGAAATTCACGTAAACATCAGAAAAGGATAAATAATTAGAATATTTTAATTCTTTTTTTTTTCTTTTCTTTACCTTTCTTTAATCTATGCTATGGTCTATTATATTATACATAATTAAAAAAGTTGTATTAAAGACATAAATATCTTGTTATGTTTATAATGAACGTGGCAATAAATCGATGCAGTGAATCAACTATTTCCTACTCCGACTGCGGTTAATTGAAGTATGATGTTGCGATTTGAGTATGACGAGTCTATATCCTGTCTTAATATTCATGCGAAGTAACTAAGTTTATGAGACTCTAGACGTAAATCTTTTAATTGATTCATTATAATTTCTTATTGTGCTGTGTGGTTACGGCACTAAAAAATGTAGCCACCCCCTCTCTTCCCGTGGGTGTCGTAAGAGGCGACTAAGGTATAACACAGTTCCACTACCACCTTGGAACTTAAAAAGCCGACGGATGGCGGGATAACCATCCATGCTGGCTTTGAAATACACAGGCCAAAGACGGGCAGCAGCGTCTTCGGTGCGACAAAGCCAGCCCTGCGGTCACCAACCCGCCTGCCCAGCGTGGTGACTATGGGCAAAACACATGAGTTCGCGTCATAATGTCGGGCGCAAACTTGTGGAGGCCTATGTCCAACAGTGGACTGTGATAGGCTGTAGTGGTGGTAGTGGTAGTGGAATTTCTCATTAAGGGCGAGACCAGACGAGCGTAATTTTGTCAGTTGTGTGTCGCGTAATTTCGGTCGCAGAAATTTTGCCCAGCAGAAATTCTGTTGGGCTGCCAGACGAGCGTAATTTTGTGAGTTGTGAGTTTCCCTAGCAAAATACTTTACCTGACTGATTATGCGTGTGATTCGGCGCACAACTCATTTTCCGTCGCCGTGTGGCACGAACTGGCCGAATGTATGAAACCGATCAGATCAGATCTGATTACAACTTTTGAGTAATCTTTAATAGCGCGTATTTACTTGACTATTTTTTCGTCTTATTACGTTGTATTACTTGTCGATGTAATTAAAGTCGTTTTTTTTTTTTCGTTTGCGAGCAAACACAATCATTTCCTTTTTATTTGGTTGGGCGTGTAGTATAGGTATGTTGTATACCTTATAAGCTTTATATTTAATCATGAAATTGTCATTGGGTCAGTAATAAACATGCAGTTCCGCTTTGAACACGTCTTTTAATTTAACGCTCCTTGTTTTGTTGACCCGGAAGAAATCCCTAACGGATGCCTCCAGCCCGGGGGAAGCTGGGGGGTATGTCCGATTTGCTTAGTCTAAAACCTCTGGGGTGTTCCTTCACTCGCCTGGGGCGGAATTACGGGGATGCTTGGCGCTTCCGCGATCCCGCCGGCGTTGCCCAACTAGGGTAATTTAACGCTCCTCGGTCCTATCCGTACAAAAAAATTGAGAAAGGGTTGACTAGAAAATTCCTGGCCAGGCTATAATTCATTCAAAATTGAAAAAAATATTTTAATTTGCACCGATGAATCTATACTAATATATAAAGCTGAAGAGTTTTTTTTGTTTGTTTGTTTGAACACGGTAATCTCTGGAACTAGGCCGATTTGAAAAATTATTTCAGTGTTAGATAGCCCATTTATCGAGGAAGGCTATAGGCTATGTGTCATCACGCTAAGACCAATAGGAGCGGAGTCCACGCCGACGAAGTCGCGCGTAGAAGCTAGTTGAAAGAATAAATTTAATACCAACCGACAGTATGTAGCCTGTATAAATGCAAACGTTGGGTTGTCTATCATTTTCCTGGCAACTTGTGGGTGGCAGTTATAAGCAAGTATATTAATATGTATTGATACTAGTTACTTTCACCCACATGTTTAAATGAATCTTACATCAAAGTGAGCGCTGTTTCATTGCGAATTAAATAAATATCTACAACATTGAACATACACACACGGTCGTCTGTTCCTAAGGTAAGTTAACTTGGGCTTCATTTACAGAGACGCTGGGTGTCGTGCGTAGCCTGTGGCGTGGCGGAACGCACTAAATTCAAATGTAGGGCGTTGTATGAGTGCGTTTACGGAGAAGCGATTTTACACGCGTTCATTTTCATACATTATGACACACGCGCGACGCTACGCCACACGCTACGCGAAACGCCCCGCGTCTCCGTAAATGAGGCTCTAAGGATGTAACGTAACTAAAGCTTGTGTTATAGTTAAATATTTTTTTAATAAATATACATAGAAATAATACATATATAAATATATAAATATTAAATACAAATATTACAGCTAGACTCAAGCGTTAATCGAACCCGCAACCCGCGGAACAGGAATCAGAAACACTACAAACTGCGACAACGAGCTAGTTGAGTGGCGGTGTAATATAGCCTGGCCAGGAATTTTTCAGCCAAAGCTTTCGCGATTTATTTTTAACCTACTAAAGTAAATATAAATTACTTTAAATCCATTAAGCAGATGTGTGAATATCGTGTCTAGTTCGGATCTTAGACAAGTATAAAATATCAAAATATCTAATAATGTTTCAAAGAAAATATAAATTACTAGATGGCCCGGTGAACTTCGTATAACCTACGTATATTTGTGAAAAATATACACAAAACACTTTCTGAACGCACCTATAAATAGTTGACAACGAATTTACAACGTTTTTGACAAAAGACATTAAATTTCCCCGCTAGGAACATTTTGTATTGGAAAATTAAATCGTCATTTTTAGTATTTTTCCGTAACATATTATTTATGTTTTAAGCCTTCCATGTACTTCCACAATCATTTCAAGATCAAAATTAGCTTAATCGGTCAAGCTATTCTCGAGTATTAGCGAGACTAACGAACAGCAATTGATTTATATATATATAGATAATGTTAAATGTGAAACAAATAAAAGTGAACGAAGATATATGTGACCTTTTCTTTGTAAACGTTTATCAACTGTTCAAAAGCAAAATAAGTTTATTCTTGACGAAGAAATAAGAAATAATGTTTATATAGTCTACAAGCTGCAAGTATAAATCATACAATCAATACGTATAATAAAAATGTTCATCATCAACATCATCAACGCAAATAGCACCCAAAACAATGATTGTTAGAATTTTTGTCTGTTTCAGAAACGGCTTATCCGATTTAGTTGTGGTTTTCACTAATATAGATATTGTTGTAAGATTCATTTAACATTTAGTGTTTGTTTCATGTTAATCGGTTCCACCGCCAGTACTTACAGAGAATTCGATATAATAATCGGTAGAAGAACGCTGAAGCATTTTCATTTAACACATACTTGACCAATTTTCTACCAGTTATTCCGCGACTAATATTTTTTACTTTTTACTTTTTACTAAAACTAATAGACAAAAAGCAAAAATAAATAAAATTCTATTTTAATTCAAAGTAATCAAACAAAAGTTATTTTATATGGAAATGAGTACAAACATAAAAAGTGTGTTTTAAGCTTTCAGGAGCGATAGAAAAACATTTTTGAATGATGAATAACAATGATCGCTATTTTGACAACAGTTTCGTTTTCCGTGTTTTCGTTGTAGATAAACCATTAAATTTTGATCCTTTTGTTAGAATTAATTTGACGTAAAGTGGGTGCTGGTATAAACTTTCAATTATCACGGAATGGTGGTCGCTTTACAAATAGTTTTAAACCGATATTTGAGTAGTGTTTTTATTTTTTTTTATTGAGACCGTCAAGTGAGAAACGTTTAAAGAAATAGTAACAATAGAAACGAGCTCTCAAAAAGAATAAAATAAAGAAGAAACAATGTATTCACATACATATCACATGCATAAATGGTGCTACAAAAACTATTCTAATGCGCGTCACATTTGCAACGGAAGTAAGTGTGACAGTATCGCGCGCGTCGGAAACTTAATTTAGATATTTTAAACGTAATTTTTTTGCAACATTAAAACGAAAAAATACACAAAGTTACACATATACACATGTCAGAAGTGAAACTTCTTTGGCAAACTAATTGTAATAACGAATTTAAAATACAGAAAAAACTAGGTGAAAAAAAGCGGTCACCCATCCAAGTACTGACCGTCATGACGCTGCCGCGTTACCGGTCCCTCAAATTTTACCCCTTATGCGCCTAAAGAAGTTTCACTTCAAAAATACATGATAATAGTACAAAAATGTGTCTGTCTATGGATGAGAATAAACTGAAAACTAGCAGTTTGGAAATATTACATGGTTGGATTAATTTTCCTACAGGGGCACAATCCACCATATTGTTTTTGTTTATTCACTTAGGGATTATGGAGATTTTCCGAAGTCAAAATAACGAATTTACATTGAGACGGCACGGCAGGAAATATCTTGATCCTACATCTGAAGCAGCCTTCTGGAAAAGTACACCAAACTTACAGATTACAGCCAAATAATAATCTTCAGAAGTCTCAGATTAGCTGTTTCTATACATCTTCTATACAAATAAATAAAATTGGAGTGTCTGTTTGTAATATTAAAATAACCGCTTTTTACTAAATGCATATGGATGTATACACGGTACATAATTATGTCAAAATAACATTTTTTACTATTTTTGTCTGTCCTGTCTGTTTGTTCCGGCTAATCTCTGAAATCGCTGGACCGATTTTGACGGGACTTTCCTATTAATACTCAATGCTTATAACTTCAAATGTGTACAGTATAAATGAAGTAAAATTAGCAAATAATTGTCAGCTAAACGAATCAACCGAGTGGTCCCGAAATTTCCCGAAGCTGACGTCTTTAATTACGTTTCGTTATTTTGGAAAATACGTGTCAGTCTTTATTACACGAATCTATACAAATAAATAAAATTAGAGTGTCTTTTTGTAATATTAAATTAACTGCTTTTTATTAAATGCATATGGACGTATACACGGTACATATGCCAAAATAACATTTTTTACAATTTTTGTCTGTCTGTCTGTCTGTTTGTTTCGGCTAATCTCTGAAACGGCTAGACCGATTTTGACGTGACGTTCACTGGCAGATAGCTGATGTAATAAGGAGTAACGTAGGCAACTTTTATTTTAGAAATTTATGTAATTTATAACTCTGCGAACTGAAAAATAACTTTTTGTTAAATTCCACGAGGACGAAGTCACGGGCACAGCTAGTAATGAATAAATATTAAATGAGATCTTAAATATTTAATTTTATATTAAAATAAGTTTTAGTTGGCTCTTCTGATAACTATTAATTGACAAATTAACAGTAAACATTTCGAGGGTAGTTTCTACTTGCAAGTATGAACTGTTTACCTGTTTAATAAAATTTCAATACGACCAAATTTTTTAAGATAGTGTTGTCGTTTTAATTATCATTACTTGTCATTTTATATTAAACTAGCTTCTGCGCGCGACTTCGTCGGCGTGGACTCCACTCCTATTGGTCTTAGCGTGATGATATATAGCCTATAGCCTTCCTCGATAAATGGGCTATCTAACACTGAAAGAATTTTTCAAATCGGTCCAGTAGATCCTGAGATTAGCGCGTTCAAACAAACAAACAAACAAACAAACAAACAAACAAACAAACAAACAAACAAACAAACAAACAAACAAACAAACAAACAAACAAACAAACAAACAATCAAACAAACAAACTCTTCAGCTTTATATATTAGTATAGATAAGCGTTAGCTCTTCTGAGAACTATTAATTGACAAATTAACAGTAAAAATTTCGAAGGTAGTTTCTACTTGCAAGTATACCTATGAATTGTTTGCCTGTCTAATAAAATTTCAATACGCCTAAATTTTTGACGATAGCGTTGCCGTTTTAATTATCATTACTTGTCATTTTATATTAAACTAGCTGACCCGGCGAACTTCGTACCGCCTACTACCGATACTAATATCAGTCAATTGCCTTCCCGGAACCCCTCCACTAACTCTTAAACTGTATGGTATGGTATTAAAGTTCAAATTGACTTTTAAGTATTATTACGAATCTTTTGTATGGGAAAATAGAAAAGTGTTGTTTTTAGACTTTTTCATGCAATTTTTAAAAAAATTCTCTCCGTAAGAACCATCCTCGTACTTCAAGAAATATATAAAAAAGAATTAGCGAAATCGGTTCAGCTGCTCTCGAGATTTGCGCCTAGCAACACATTCAGCGATTCATTTTTAACCGACTTCCAAAAAAGGAGGAGGTTCTCAATTCGACACGTATGTTTTTTTTATATATATAGAGACTAGCCGACCTGTGCTCACTTCGTTGGGCGTTAATTATTATTTTTGTGATGCAAATGTTATAGTAAAGTTTTCGTCTCGCTCACACATCTCCGACTTGATTTACATTAGGTACTATTATTTTTAACTGAATTTTTTGTTCAATAACAATAAAATATGGCCTATAATTATCACTCCTGAATAGTGTAATTCTGTTATAAATAGTGAAGGAATTTTCATGATCGGATCACTATTTGCGAAGATTACCCCCTACAAACAAACAAAGTTAAAAACTTTACCTCTTTATAATATTATATTATTAGTACAGATAAAGTTTTACAAAAATAAATTCCTATTGTTGTGGTTGGACACGAAATGTATTTTATAATGTATTTTTCAAATTGAGAATTCTAATTGGATTATTGTACCGTAGAGGGTTTTTAAAAAAGAAAAATTAAAAGTATTGCGCAGCTATTGGAAATTATTCATTAATAAGTTTAAACTCAATTAATATTATTTATTTGAACTTTACCTATTTGACAATTTGTAAGACCTTAATGTCCTTCGAGCCGGTCATAACTAATAATACTTACTTTAACAAAGTAAAACTAACTAATAAAATAGAATTTATAAAATAGAATAATAAAATATTTTTGACATTTGTTTAGAGAACTCTTCCAAAACAATTTTTGTTTTTGCTTTCAGTGAAAACTCAAAGAAAATAATACGTACATTAATTGTACGTCTTAAGTCTTCTATTATTTTCAATTTAAATAACTTTGTGGTAAGAGTAACATTTTCAATTACTTCTAGATATCTTTTGAGCGAGATTTATGGAAACTATCTGAACCCTTGCCAATCCATTAAAGTACAAAAAGAAGATATTCATCGGAGAATCCTTCAAAACCTTTGTCAACGAAAAGTTAGACTTTCAAGGAAAATTAGACTTCTTTTTTAATCTATAATTTTCTTTTAAAACTAAATTTAAAAAATATATTTTTATTCGAAAATTTAAAAATACGTCTTAATTTTTCTTTCAATTCTATTTTGTTTTAATTGTTCTTTTAATTTGTACAATTAATTCACACTTTTCCTGCATATTTATACATTAATTAAATTTACTAAATTAACTTTAGTTTTATATGGGAGACATGTAACCAATAAAGACTTAATTTTTTTCATATTACTTGTTTTAATACACTAATTAGTTTTTTTTAATTATGTAAATAAATTTAGATTTAACTGATCTTTGCATAATAATAAAGTTAACAGGCAATTGCCTTTACAAATTTGTTTTCATTCAGAATTGTAATTTTATTTACAAGTTATTATCATATTATCAAGATTTTAAATTGTATATTTGAAGTTAAGTAAACAATGTCGTTTCAACTATCTTTACTTTTAAAATTTGCTAAAATACTTATTGAAAATTCTTATTAACCACATTTTTAATGCAATAACTGAAAAATAAACAACTGAAATGGTATTTGATCAGTATGGTAAATATACTTTAGAGCTACGAGCATTATTAGATGGACATGTGTTATCAAAATCTAAACAAACTAAATATGGACAGCTATCCGTATATCCGTTTTAATAGATTGAAACGAATAACAATAACTAGAATTTTTTAAATAAACTATGGTACTTCTGCTCCTAGAAGTTATAGTGGGATATTTTATAGCCCATAGGTATATTTTCCACATTGAACAGTATTTTAAGGTGGACGATATTTAAATACCTCCAACAGTTACTTTTTAAATGTTTCATAGCTGAATGACAAATCCCGACAAACTGATTATTCAAAAAAAAAATGGAAATTTCCACAAACAATAATATTCAAATATTCTTTACATTCTAATCCTGAACCTTACATTAATCCTGAAATTAAAAAATCCTGGAATTTAATTTGAAAACAAAATTATTTTTGTTAAAAATATTTCTAAGGTAAACAATTGCTGGAAATAGTTAAAAAATACGACAGAACCTTAGTTGAATTAGTCATATTCATCTAGATTAGTCAAAATGTGTACAAATGGCTTACAGCTTTCGATTAATCACGATCGTCTTAAAATATCACAACCTTTCCTGCTAAATTGTTATTTATATAATTCAAATTAATCTTATAGTTCAAGCTTTACCATTTTATCTCACGTTTAATTTTTGGACTGCGCTATTGTTAAGAATAGGCGCAACCCTGTTGCTCAATTGCGAACTGATGAATTTTTTTTAAATTATTTATTTATTTACACTTTATTGTACACCAAACAAGAAACAAAATAAATAAGCAACATTAACAGCGATTATTAAAAAAAAAATGTACAAAAGGCGGCCTTATTGCTTGAAAGCAATCTCTTCCAGGCAACCTTAGGGTAAAGGAGATGATACATTGAAGGTGTAGGTGCACAGTTTATACTTTTTTATTATATTCAATAAATAGACATACATACATATATAGATAAATTATTTACATATACATACATACACACATACATACACATATACATAAACCTACATTAGTTCATACTACATAAATGAGAAATTAAAATAATTAGAAAACTGTTTTTTTTTTTTTATGAAGATCCACAGGTTACAAATAATCCCATTTGCCAATAGCTTTTGTTAAACATCATGCATTATAATTATGCTTATCTTACAAGTGACTTATTATTACTTAAGGTTACAGATCGATATTCCTTTAACTGCCTAGTGAAGCTAGGACGTGGTCCGACGCTGTTGCTATTTTTCTATTAATGATTTTAACCTAATATTAGTATCGAGTATGAACAACTATATTAGAGGAGTTGCAGGTGGTTGCAGATCTTCAGGAAAATGAAATCCTTTTACTCTTAATAATCCCTAAATTATACAGATCTGGGTAAATTTCACGAGATTATTCTACCACCTGCACAAAATATAATAATGCAAAAGATTTTTTCATATATATTCTTATCTCTGTCCTTTTCCCTTCATATCTATTGGGCAAGTAATATATTTTTTCTCTTATGTGGAAAAAGTGCAATATCTGGGACATATAATGCGTGGCGATAAGTTCAAATTGCTTCAACTAATAATACAGGGGAAGATACAGGGAAGGAGACCCCCTGGAAGAAGATGGACCTCTTGGCTTAAGAATCTCCGGATATGGTTCAGACAGAGTAATCGATCCTTATTCCGCGCAGTTGTGTGTAAGGTCTGAATAGCCAAACCCTTGTAGCTGATGGCTAACCTCCGGGAGGAGATGGCACGGTGTCAAGAAGAAAAAGTGGAACACCACATTTGATCACAATATTAGTAACAACTAAAACTTATAGCAGCATTATCAAACAAATCTATCTCTATAAATTTTCCTAATAAATATTAAGCCCTTATGTATTCTACATAAAAATCTAAATTTATCTTAAATAATTGCTCGGCTGCAATATTTGTTCAGTTAAAAATTTTCAAGCTACCGTCTACATTTCAATGCAAAGTAAGTCGGCGAACGTCTAACAAGTCCACATATGTACGTTGTAATATCAAACAATGACAAGGCACTATTGAAACACGCTTAAAATTTTCCTAATACGTTTATTTAAAGCTAAAGTTTTTTCGCAATTTCCGGCGTGGTCACATTTAGATACAATACTGTTCTGATAGTTTTAGCCAGTGCTGTGTCTGTTACGCAAACGTGTCATCGACATCATTAATGTTGGTCTAAGAGAATCATCATTTAATGTAAGAATAACAAAAAATAAAATATAATTTACATACAAAACTCATTTCAGTTTCCAAAAACAGCATAAACATCTATATCGTATATCTTTTTAATATAAAAATTTATCTCGAAACGGGATCACAGCGACCGAGGATCGCATCAGAATGCGTTAGAATAACCCGCAAACGTCCAACATATTCATGAGATCGCAAACTAAACATTCCTTTCGGTCGAAACGATCATATTCAGTTTGCATCGATTATGTAATGACAGTGAATTGTAAACATTTCAGAGTAGACATTATGTGTGAATAGATTTCCGGATTGGGTTCATATACTCCTATTATAATCTGTATATTAATACCTGAAGCAAAAACTTTGTACCTACCCCTCTTTATAAAAATTGCGCGGACGGAGGAGTATGAAATTTCGCACACTTATAGTTTATATAGAGAAGGAGTGCAGAAAGCTAATTTTTTTTTAAATTATGCCTAAAAAATAAATTAAATCGATAAAAAAAACATTACACACACTACCATCAATCATGTATTTGACACACATGCGTATATACTCTTTTGTTTATTATTACAGAAGTACCTATAGTTTTTGACGACAGAACCTTAAAAGAGTTCTATAATTTAAATTAATTATGGTCGAATTTCGACCACTGTGCGACCACTACCACTACCACCACTACAGCCTATCACAGTCCACTGCTGGACATAGGCCTCCACAAGTTCGGGCCCGACGTTATGACGCGAACTCATGTGTTTTGCCCATAGTCACCACGCTGGGCAGGCGGGTTGGTGACCGCAGGGCTGGCTTTGTCGCACCGAAGACGCTGCTGCCCGTCTTTGGCCTGTGTATTTCAAAGCCAGCATGGATGGTTATTCCGCCATCCGTCGGCTTTTTAAGTTCCAAGGTGGTAGTGGAACTGTGTTATCCCTTAGTCGCCTCTTACGACACCCACGGGAAGAGAGGGGGTGGCTACATTCTTTAGTGCCGTAGCCACACAGCAAGCCACCACTAGTAATCACTTAATATTGATTTCATTTTACGAGTATAACCTTTGTCTGTCTTGCTTTGTTGACCAAGTAATTGAAAAAACGGGACTCCAATTTGAGGTAAATTAGGAGATAAAGCAAATACATTTTAAGTTGATTACAAATAGTAACTATATTTCATCACTATTATTGTATTGTTACGAGTACACAAAAAAAGGAGCTTGCGCCATCTAGCGGGGAGCGAAGGAACCACGTTGTGTGCTGTACAAACCACTTTGTTACAAAGACAACGTGAAACATCCACTCAATACTAGATGGCGCTAGAGGACATATAGGTGAATGAACTCAGGATCGAGTACACGCAGGAACGTTCTAGAACTGTCTGGGTGTAGGCTCGGCCCGGTATAAAAAGGCCGATTGAGGCCGAGCGGAGCCAGTTCAGTTTGAGCTAACGACGAAGCGACTTCGAAGTGAAGACTAGAAGTGATACCAGCGGAAACCTACGACATTGGCTACGACCTCGGACATTGTTAGTGCTTAGCGAAGTGTACCTAGTGATCAGTGAGTGTACCTAGTACTTAGTGCTTGTATTTAGTGCGTAGTAGTTGTACCTAGTGCTTGTGTCGAACCTAGTGCTAGTGAATAAAGTCTCTGAAAGAGTCAGAAGGTCTTTCTCTCCAAATCGTTCGAACCCTAACACTCAACAACTGGTGTCGGAAGTGAGATTTGGAGATGCCATTGACTCCGAGAGAGAACCCCAGGGAGGGGGTCAGGACGAGGACACAACGAGCTGCGGATGCCACTGGGGGCCAAGCTCCGCCCACTGTGGGCCAAGCCCCGCCCACTGGCCCCGCCTACCAGGCCACGCCCACTGGCCACGCCCCTCAGGCCCCGCCCACTGGCCCCGCCCACCAGGCCCCGCCCACTGACCACGCCCCTCAGGCCCCGCCCACTTTGACTCAGGCTCCGCCCACTGGCTCCACCCACCTTGCCACGCCCACCGGACAGGCCACGCCCACCAGCGGCACCGTAGCTTCTACAGACCCTCAAGTGGCACTTCAATTAGGAAGTTTATTTGAATTAATTAAGGCAATGAAAGAGTCACAAGAGGCAATGAAAGAATCACAAGAGGCAATGAAAGAATCACAAAAGGCAATGCAAGAATCACAAGAACGTAAGCTAGGCGCTTTGCAAGAATCACAAGAGCACCAAAAAGACCTCCAAGAAAAAGCGCTTTTGGCTATAAAAGATGTTAGTGACACGGTGGGTAAGCTCCGAAAAGATGTCGACGAAGTGGAAGAACGAGTTACCGGGTTAGGATTGGATGTCGAAAATGTGAAAACCGGCCTCGTGGAACTACAGAAGAAAGTAGTGCGCCTTGAAACCACGGGAGTTGCGATGTCTAGTGGAACTACCGGAGTGGCGCAAGGACCAAGAGTGAAAGTGCCGCCATACGACGGCACTACTTCGTGGAACGCTTATCGTCAGCAATTCCAGACTGTTGCTACTGCCAACGGATGGACGGAAGAGCAATGCCTGACCGCTCTCACTGTTGCGCTTAGAGGGCAAGCTTTGTTTGTCTTGGAAGCACTGCCACATACAGGAAATGGGTTCCAAGACCTGATGGAGGCACTTGAATCCAGATACGGGGAGCGACACCTGGAGCACGTGTTCCGTGCCCAACTGCGTGACAGAGTCCAACGCTCAGGAGAAGGACTACAACAATGGGCGTTGGAAATTGAAAAACTTGTCAGGAAGGCACACCCAGGAGCCGACAGCAAGATGGTAGACACGAATATTGTTCAAGCATTTGTCGACGGAATCAAAGACCTGGAGGTCAGAGCTGCAGTGAGGCTTCGTCACCATAGCTCGCTAAAGGAAGCATTGGCGCATGCTTTGGAGGTCGAGGCGGTTCGCCATGACATACGGCAGACTCATAGGATCCGCGAGGTCTCTGAGGAAGTCAAGGAGGTTAAGGCTCCTACGAAGAAAAGATATGGAGTCATGTGCTACAAGTGTGGCGAGAGGGGCCATCTCCAGCTCGACTGCCCGCAGAAGGAGACCCATCTGGCAAGGATGAAAAGGATCGAGGATCAAATGGAAGAGCTGAAGAAGCAAGGGGCTTCGTCCCCTGCCCGGGATCAGGGAAACGAATAGAAGCCAGGACTAAGGGGCGAGTACTGGCTGACGCGGAGGAAGCCCCGATAACCGTTATCTCCCAGGCATGCAGCGGGAATAGTCTTGTGATTCAGGGGACCATTAACGGGACGGATTGCAAAATGACTCTAGACACAGGAGCCTCTAGAACAATAGTGAACCCAGATCTGGTAAAAGCCGCAAGGGGACACAAGAGGAGAATTAACTGTCGGCTTCTTACGGCCTCCGGTCAGCCAATACCCGTCCTGGGAGAAATGTCAGTAACGATGAATGTAGGGGGGTCCTCATACTCCCATGACGTTATCGTGGCTGAGATTATGGATGATTGCATCTTGGGTTTGGATTTCATGAAGAAACACAACTGCAGAATTTTGGGCATGCATAAGACGAGGACCACCGCGTACCATCCACAGTCCGATGGAATGGTTGAGAGATTTAACCAGACCCTTGAGAGACATTTGGCGAAATTGGTAGACGACAAACAAAAGGATTGGGACAAGTATATACCACTCTTCCTTCTGTCGTACCGAACCGCCGAGCATGAGAGCATAAAAGCTACCCCGGCGTATGTCAATTACGGTAGAGAACTACGAATACCAGTAGACCTATTGACAGGAGGGTCACCGGAGGGACCAGAGACCGTACAAGACTATGTCAGCAATTTAAGGGAAAAAATGCGCTACATACACGCCTTGGTCCGGGAAAATGGGTTACAGTCAAGCGAGAACATGAAAACCAGATATGACCGGAAATCGAACACAAGAGGCTTCGAGGAAGGGTCACTAGTGTGGCTGCATAACCCAACCCGCCGGAAAGGGAAATCTCCAAAGTTGCAGACCAAGTGGGACGGTCCATACAAAGTGGTTACCCGAATGAATGATGTGACTTATAGAATTCAAAAGCAACCAAGAGGGACATTCAAAGTGGTACACATAGACCGTCTGGCGCGTTACCATGGCAGTAACAACGATGCTCGGGACGAGCATCTCTAAGAGGGGAGTAGTGTTACGAGTACACAAAAAAGGAGCTTGCGCCATCTAGCGGGGAGCGAAGGAACCACGTTGTGTGCTGTACAAACCACTTTGTTACAAAGACAACGTGAAACATCCACTCAATACTAGATGGCGCTAGAGGACATATAGGTGAATGAACTCAGGATCGAGTACACGCAGGAACGTTCTAGAACTGTCTGGGTGTAGGCTCGGCCCGGTATAAAAAGGCCGATTGAGGCCGAGCGGAGCCAGTTCAGTTTGAGCTAACGACGAAGCGACTTCGAAGTGAAGACTAGAAGTGATACCAGCGGAAACCTACGACATTGGCTACGACCTCGGACATTGTTAGTGCTTAGCGAAGTGTACCTAGTGATCAGTGAGTGTACCTAGTACTTAGTGCTTGTATTTAGTGCGTAGTAGTTGTACCTAGTGCTTGTGTCGAACCTAGTGCTAGTGAATAAAGTCTCTGAAAGAGTCAGAAGGTCTTTCTCTCCAAATCGTTCGAACCCTAACACTCAACAGTATTTTATTTTTAACTTGTTGAACAATCGATTTTTACTTAGCGAATAATTATTAGCACAGCTATATGAGTGTCACACTGCCAATACAAAGTACAACTCAAACTAAAATCGACTAGAAATGACAATTGAATAGTACTTTATTACACCTATTTGAAATTAATTTTATTCTTCAACAGGCCAGTTAACGGCATTTAGGGCAATACAAAGTGATGTCTGCTTCAGGGTTATTGGTTCGTTTCTAGGTGTCGAGGTTCCATAATCGTATATATATATATATGTATTACATACAATAACTAAAAAATATATATTACGTTTAACCATTTGCTGTTATGTAAAATACAGGTAGGTATCAAGTTGCTTACCTTACGTCAAATATATATTTATATTTAACATTGAGAAGTCGAGGAGTAACATGATCTATATATTATATTATATTATACTTATATAAAAGAGATTTCCACCCATTGACTCATCACGATATCTCTGGAACGATAAGGCGTAGAGACTTGAAATTTGATAGGAATACCTATTCCTTTCGCCGAGTAGAGGTCAGCTAAGAACGGATTTTAAGAATTTCCACCCACAAGAGGGGTTGCGGGGGTGGCAAAACAACGTTTGCGGGGTCAGCTAGTTATTATATAATTTACCTCAATGCAGGTGAAAGTCTAGACTTATGTTGAATATAACAAAGTTTTCCAACTGAAAACAATCGAGGCGAGCTCAATTTAATAGTTCTAGAAGTCTAAATTGGACAACCTGTTAACTGCCTAAAACAACATTATGTAGAGATGTACTTCAGTACAATATTAATTAAAATTGTGGAGTTATTTCATAATTATGGAAAAAGATCTATTTATACATACTAGTAGTCGCCCAGTGGTCGAAATTCGACCATAATTAATTTAAATTATATGTTTGAACGTTATTAGGTAAGGTTCTGCTGTCAAAGACTATACCTACTTCTATAATAACAAACAAAAGAGTAGGTATATATGAGTGTGAATGTCAAATACATGGTAGTGTGTGTCATGTTTTTTTTTATGTGTCATCTTTATTTAATGTATTTATTATGCAAACTTTAAGAAAATACTAACATTCTGCACTCCTTCTCTACATAAACTATAAGTGTATGAATTTTCATACTCCTCCGTCCACGCAATTTTCGTGAAAAGGGGTAAGTACAAAGTTTTTGCTTCACGTATTCATATTGTATACATATAAATGAATTGTCGTATTGTATGTATGCGCATAGCTTCCGATAATACCATCAAATGGGCAATCCTTGTTTTTTTTTTTTTTGAAGTAAAACTTTTTTACGCACGCATGACTTGTGGGAGTAAGCTGGTAAATGCGTGACGAGAGCGTTGCGAAAAGTGTGATCGGGTGGGGCGAACGGAAGTTGAGAGGGAGATATAAGTTAGATGGAGCTTAAGAAGTTTTACTTCAGTCATGTGGTCTAAAGCAGTGTTCCGCAAACGGTGTACCGCGGCACACTGGTGTGCCGTGGACGTTACTTGGTGTGCCGCGGAAAAATAAGGTTATCTATAAAATTATTAAAATTATTTTAAGTAAATAAGAGCAAAAAAAATACTTAGGTGCACATATTCACACGAACGCACGAGCGAGTCGTTTTTGTTTCGTTCATCTTTGTGTTGTTTCGTTTGGCGCGGGAGCGGGCGGCGGGTTGCGTGACGCGGGGAACTCCCATCTCATGGCTTACGCCCTGTGCTTACGCCTCACGAATCAGTCAGTACAAGTGCGCCGTTTTAATTCGCAGCATGCTTTTGTTTCGTTGCTTATTGTTATGTTTAGTCGTGTAACAAGAGGCAGTGAAGTACTATTAATATTTGAGGAGCATACTTGGTTAGTGGTGGTTAATATAACGTCTATCGGTGAATAGTTTCAAAATTAAATTTAAAAAACACTTGTTGGATATGCAAATACACAGTTGATTATTATTGCTTTATGAAATGATACGTTTGGAAAATTTATGACTATATACCTATAATGTATGTATGTGTGTGGATATGTTTGCATCTTTTAAATGCACCAGGCATGTGCTCATCAATTTTGTGTTTCGAGTCTTGTATGTACAAATATTCTTATTTATTTTTTATGTATTTTATGTATGTGTATCAATTTTTAATATTTATTATTATTGTAGTTTTTTATTAATATGTTTTACATTGAACTGCTTTCCGCCTATCTCCTTACGGGTGACGCTGAAAATCGGCGTTGAAGAATCTTGATTCTCCAACAAATGCTGAGCGTCATCCATTTCAGTACTCCCATAAATGCATCGCTATGCAGATTGCCGCATTCTATCTTTCTTTTTTTAATTTTGTTTATTTTATTTTTTATTAATATTATTGTTTTATGTTGGTAGTTAGGTACCTGCTGTGTGGTTACGGCACTAAAGAATGTAGCCACCTCCTCTCTTCCCGTGGGTGTCGTAAGAGGCGACTAAGGGATAACACAGTTCCACTACCACCTTGGAACTAAAAAAGCCGACCGATGGCGGGATAACCATCCAACTGCTGGCTTTGAACTACACAGACCACAGACGGGCAGCAGCGTCTTCGGTGCGACGGCGCCAGCCCTGCGGTCACCAACCCGCCTGCCCAGCGTGGTGACTATGGGCAAAACACATGAGTTCACGCCATTTTGGCGCGAACTTGTGGAGGCCTATGTCCAGCAGTGTACGAAGAGAGGGGGAGGCTATATTCTTTGCCGTAGCCACACAGTACAAGTTGTGTGTGTATGTGTGAAAAATGAATATCCTTTGCTTTCTAAGCATGCTATTGCAATACTTTTGCCATTTGCAACGACTTATTTGTGTTAATTAGGATTTTCTACTCTTACCACAATAAAAACCAAGAAAAGAGAACGCCTCAGGACGATCGACGAAGAGATGAGAGCAGCTTTGTCAACGATTACTCCAAACTTAGACCGTCTATGCGCGATTAAACAGGCTCATGTTCCGCATTAAATACCATACATACATACATATAATCACGCCTCTTTCCGGTAGGGGTAGGCAGAGACCACTTCTTTCCACTTGCTACGACCCTTACATACTTGTTTCGCTTCATCAACTTTCATTATTCCTTTCATACATGCTCTTCGGTTCAGGGTAATCTTGACCTGGCCTTTTTTCAAGACGTCTCTGATCTGGTCTTGAAAAGTCCGCCTAGCCGGGCTAGCATGCGTACAACGAGATAATCTCTTGACGAGAGAAATAGATAATGTCTACATCGAGTATTTTCTCGATTACCCTAGCATGCGCACTACGAGAGACATAATTCTCTTTCGAAGACAAAACGGAACGGAAACGCCATGGTATACAAAAGATATTACAATAATATTTAAAATTTTAATATATTTCGTTTATCGTAGTCTTTCTAATATTGACAACGAGTAGTTTATCTTCTTAAAACGTCAAAATCACGTCAAAATTCGACAAAACTACGATAACTAAAATTTCTTGTTATCTCTTCAATTGTCGTGACGAGAAGAGTATCACGTGCACGCATGCTAGCTACTGTAGACATAAAGAGATAATACGAGAAAAGGGGTAGACAAACTTTGTCGTGGCGCGCATGCTAGCCCGGTAGGTCTACCCCTTCCAACACTTCCATTCACACTCGCCTTATACACTTTTTTCGTCAATCGTTCTTCATTCATTCTCTCGACATGGCCAAACCATCTCAGCATACCTTTCTCAATTTTTGTCACAACATCTTCTTTCAGACCACAACGTTTCCTTATCTCACTATTTTTTATCCTGTCACTCAGTTTAACTCCTATCATACTTCTTAACGCTCTCAACTCAACTGCATTTATTCTGCTTTCATGTTTCTTCTGCCATACCCAACTTTCACTTCCATACATGAGTGTCGGAACCAACACCCCCCTATGCACAGCCAAACGAGCCTTATTAGACACATTCCGACTGCTCATAAAATTAAATACCTTTTCTTCAATTTAAACTTTATGTTTGTTGATTAATAATAAATATTGTTTCGATGATTAATAAATAAGTGTTGATTTATGCAATTTAAATTTTACGTTTGTTGATTAATAATAAATATTGTTTCGATGATTAATAAATAAGTGTTGATTTATGCAATTTAAATTTTACGTTTGTTGATTAATAATAAATATTGTTTCGATGATTAATAAATAAATGTTGATTTATATTACTTTTAAAAAATGATTTTTATTAGTGGTGTACCTCCAAAAATTTACCTTTTCCTAGGTGTACCTTAAACACTAAAAGTTTGCGGAACACTGGTCTAAAGCACACTTGTTTTTTTTTCTGGACAACGTTTGTGTCTATTATATAAAAACTTAAAATAAAAATGATACATGGCGGAACGAAGTTCGCCGGCTCAGTTAGTATCTTGTGTATTACAAACAAGTTAAAAAGCATTAAAACAGCCTATGGGGTCATAAATAATTTATTTAACAGTAAAACCAGAAGCCTAAGAAAACATGGGAAGGTCGGTCGTGCGGACAGTTTTCGTATATATTTTATATGCAAATGTATCATAAACAATTTAAGGTTTATAAATTATAAATCAATAAAAAACGAGTGTGCTTTAGACAACACGACCGAATAATAAAAACGATTAATTTTAAATTATGAACTCAGAAGGACACTGGATATTATAATTATATATAGTTATTGCAGTTTCAAAATATCTTCTTCACAAATATTGTCTTACTTATAATTTGTTGTAGGAAATAATAATTGGAAGAGCACACTGGTTCAATGTGGCACAGGCTTTTGCCTATCACAGGAACCAGGGCACTCATTATTCTGTGTAAAATATTTTTTATGAATAAAGCATTATTATTATTATTATTAAATATTTTAAATGAAAACAGCAATTACTTTAACGAAAAATTTACTATTTGTGCAAATTATTAATTATTAAGTTTTCAGTCAGTCAGTTCAGTTCAGCCTATTGCAGCCCACTGCTGAACATAGGCCTCTCCAATTGCACGCTAGACATCCCGGTTTTCCGCAATCCTCATCCAGCCTACGCCGGTAATCTTACGTAGATCGTCGGTCCCGCCGCAGGGCCGAGCCGCCCCTGTGTGCTATGTGTGCGGCGCACACAGGCGCCAAGACAATAGGGGCGCCGCCATCGAAATTATTTTTGTTACACTTACTCAACAACATATTCTTTTTTTTCAACAATAAATATTTTTCAATAATACTTGATTGCTCTCCTGCGTTTCACACGTAGAGCTAATTAGTATTACAAAGTTGACCTAGCTTTCTGTCCAATTATCGATACAACTGGCGCTGGATGAACGTCCTTTATAATAGAAAAACTAGACAAAATTAATGTGGACGGGGCCATGTTAATGGATCAAATATGCGCGGTAACAATAATGGTCTTCAAAAAAGATTGCTGGATCTAAATCCTGGCGCTTTCTATGTACCATGCGCTAGCCATAGTTTAAATTTAATAGTAAACGACGCTGCCACTCTCAATCATCATACGACTGGGTTTTTTTTAGTAATGTATCACGATTCAGCCTGTAATATCCCACTGTTGGGCATAGGCCTCTTCCCCATGTAGGAGAAGGATCGGAGCTTAATCCATCACGCTGCTCCAATGCGGGTTGGCGGATATATTCCCTACTATGAGTAACGATCGCTATCAGGTGTACATGATAACAACGGGGACCGACGCACAGTGGGAGGAAACGATCAAAACTACGTGCAAGGCAGTAAATCTAATCCAAATGAAATAATTTTTTTTACAATACTCGTAATTATGTCTGCTTTCTTGTAGCACTGCGGAAATTCACTTTTTAGGGGTAGAAACCACCCCTATCAACCCCTAAACAGGCTAAACGACCAGATTCTAAGTAGTCAGAGTTCGATCAAGTACATATTTATAACCTCAACCCCGATACACCTTTTTCCCACATACCCTTACAACCTCATAAACTACCCCTAACAACCCCCAAACTACCCCTAACAACACCCAAACAGGCTAACACACCTAGCTCGTGAATTTAATCAACTACTTTTCTGTAAATAAATTGAGATTTCAACTACAGATAGGCTAACCCACCTTAACCCTCACATTCTTCGTTTCCACATACCCTTACAACCTCATAAACCACCATTAACAACCCCCAAGTAGGCTAACACACCTAGCTTAGGATAGAGCGAGTTTAATCAACTCTTTTCTGTAAGAAAATTGAGACAATTTAAGGGTTGATATGGGGTGGTTTCTACCCCTAAAAAGTGAATTTCCGCAGTTGTACAAGAAAGCGGACATAATTACGAGTATTGTAAAAAAAAATGATTTCATTTGGATTAGATTTACTCGCACGTAGTTTTGATCGTTTCCTCCCACTGTGCGACGGCTTAACGTGCTATCTATACTAATATAATAAAGCTGAAGAGTTTGTTTGTTTGATTGTTTGTTTGTTTGTTTGTTTGAACGCGCTAATCTCAGGATCTACTGGTCCGATTTGAAAAATCCTTTCAGTGTTAGATAGCCCATTTATCGAGGAAGGCTATAGGCTATATATCATCACGCTAAGACCAATAGGAGCGGAGTCCACGCCGACGAAGTCGCGCGCAGAAGCTAGTTAGAAAATATACGTATGAAAATAAAAATAAACCTATAACCAAAACATTCTTATTATTGTAATTGATAGGCTCTTTCAATCTCTATAAACTCGTAAACCTTTCAAAAAGTTACCCGTAAGGAGATTTGTGTTTGTGAAAAACTGCAGATTATACTGACAATGAGATTATACTAATACTCGTATAAGATTTTACTACGAGTAAAGGCATGTTTGGGTATTTTAATACTTCTTAGGTCGTATGAATGGATGTTAGTATCTCTTTTACGAAAAATCGCTTACTATCAGACCTCCTGGGGGGATTGGGGGTAGGGTGGGCAACGCGCTTACGATACTTCTGGTGTTGCAGGCGTCTATAGCAGGGTTTCTTAACCTGTGGTACATGGACCCCTAAGGGGTCCGTGTTATGAAAGCTGCGGGTCCACGGCAAGCCTACTTATGTTGTGAGTAAATATTTTTACTTTGCGCGTAATCAAAAACAACTTTTTTTTTATGTAACTAGGTTGGCAAACAAGCGTACGGCTCACCTGATGGTAAGACCCTAGCCCATAGACGCCTGCAACACCAGAAGCATCGCAAGCGCGTTGCCGACCCTATCCCCAATTCCCCCCCAGGAGCTCTGGTCACCTTACTCACCAACAGGAACACAATACTGCTTGAAAAAAGTATTATTTAGCTGTGGTCTTCTGTAAGGTCGAGGTACTAACCCAGTCGGGCTGCTCCATATTTTGAGCAGGAAATTTCCTGCTGTGCCCTACCTCAGTTAAACTCCTCAATTTGATATTCTAATCCAGCATAAGCAGCAGCAACCGTCACACTAGTTATTTATATGTAAAGTTTGATCGCAAACAATAAAAGGTGATTAAAGTAAAGCATCGTTGTGTTTTTTTTTCTTTTTTTTGGAAAGGGTCCGTGGACTCTTTGAAATTTTTAAAGGGGTCCATCACTAGAAAAGGGTTAAAAAACCCTGGTCTATAGGCTACGGTACCTAACTGCTTACCATCAGATGAGCCGTACGCTTGTTTGCCGACTTAGTGATATTAAAAAAAAACTATTACTCTTACGTTATGGATAAAATCACTTCAGCCTGTAATATCCCACTGCTGGGCATAGGCCTCTTTCACCATGTATGTTATTCTACTTAATTTTCATGCCATCATAAAATAAATAGATTATTATTATTAGAAAAAAATATCATAGTAAAATATCCCCTGCACCGGCATAGTTATTAAAAGTGTCATTAAATCTTTCCAAAGTCGTTTAACCCGAGGAAGTGATCACAATAAACGTGGAAAAGTTTTTCTAAGGTAAGGTCGCCTATCTCCATTGAAACGTTCATTGATAACAAGTTGTAACATGATTAAGTTATTAGTTCGTGTAACTTTTTTAATATACGTCTTAGCCTGCGGTTTTGCTTGTCTTTTTATTTGTGTAATAAAACAGAGTATCTACACTATTATTTAAAAACGAAAAAAAACCGACTTCAATTACATCGACAAGTAATACAACGTAATAAGACGAAAAAATAGTCAAGTAAATACGTGTTATTAAAGATTACTCAAAAAGTTGTAATCAGATCTCGATCTAATTTAAACAAGACTATAATTATGACAAGTATATATTAGCTTTCGATTAAAGTAAGAATCATCAAAATCGGTACACCGAGGACAAAAGTTATGCGGTATAATACAACGTAGGTCGACGAAAAATTAGTCAAGTAAATACGCATTATTCGATATAACTCTAAAATTACTTGTAAGATCTCAATCAAATCGAGAACCTCCTCCTTTTTTGGAAGTCGGTTAAAAAATAAAAACGATCGTATAGTTTATTCGAAAATATGTTAAAAAAATAACGAGTGTACTTTAGACCACACGACTGAAGTAAAACTTACGAAACATAACTCTCTATTTCTATCGTTACTAACTCATATCTCCCTCTCAGCTTGCGTTCGCCTCACTGATCACACTTTTTGTAACGCTCTCGCCACGCATTCACTAGCTTACTCCCCAAGTCAAGCGTTTCGTAACTTCAAAATTGTAAGTCAGATATGACACGCAACTGTTTGTAGTACGATTAATATGACATTTAAAAAATAAAACGTTCTAGTAAGTGAAAGTTTTTTAAGGCAGTTATTAAGTTCAAAATTTAATGAAAATTATGATGTAATGAATGTAGCAAAGATTTTCTTTGATTGACTTTTGGAGTAATATACTTTTTTAAATGGGTACTTAGTATGAAAATAGCTATGTATTCTGTACCTATGTATTGAAAAATGATAATTTTTCCGCAGAATACATTTTTATCTATTAACCCTAAAGACTGATAAATATTGCGCTATATTATGATGATGCTAATAAAACATAAAACAGCACACGTTGATTTCAATATGAATCCCTAAAGATAATTTTTAAATTATTTTGCCATAATGTATCCTGCAATATGACGGTTTCGTTATGATGATTTTCAGATACTCAAGTATCACTTTCTTCTATTCTTATTGTTATACTAAACGATCCGTGCAAACATTAATTTAAGGTCACAGCTTCTATCTTAGAAGACGTAGCTCCAATTTTATAGCCAATTTCAATTAATAGACTTCATATGTTTTCTTTTTTTTATATTATAGTAACACGTTTGATTAATCTCATATCCTTTATACTTTTTTTTTTTAAATTAAATCCACGGACTCTTGTGCCTTTGCCTTTTAACTTCAAAAAAGTAGTAGGTTCTCAATTCGACTGAATTTTTTTTATGTACCTATGTTACCTCAACTTTTTACTGGTTGTACCGATTTTGACAATTTTTTTTTAAATCGAAAGCTGGTGCTTCTTGTGGTATCATTTAAATTTGAACGAGCTGAATACGTATTTAATTGACTGTGTTATCGAAGTTGTATTAACTAGTAATGCTTGTCGATGAAATTGAAGTCGATTTTTTTTTTATTTGCGACCAAACACAATTATTATTTCACATTAATAACAAAACACAACAAACAAGGTTGTCTGGTAGAAATCGCTTACCTAGCGATAAGACCGCCTTTGTGCATAATATTATTTTGTAAGTTTTATTTTTTGTATACCTATGTATGTAAACTTGTATGCACAATAAAGTATATTTATCCTATTTATTTATCTTATTAATATTAATATCGTTAATATGAAGCTCTACCATTTAATTTGGAATACACATTTTGTTAAGAAGAATTGGCAAGAGATTCAACAGTTGGTTTTTAAAATATTTTAATGCATTATTCAAAATAAATCTTCTACATAACATAAAATAGAAAATAACCCTTCCTTGGCAGTCGGGTAACAAGCACCATATAGAAATAATTTTTCATAATATATGATATGAAAAAAATTAATTGGAACGTTTTCACATAAATTGTAAATAAAACTAAACCGGAACATGCTTATTATTACAATTCTTGTTATTTAAGTTTACAAAAAGATTGTATAACGTTTCAGCCTATATACATAGTTAGAACAAATATTAGATTGGTAATTTTTTTGATGTTTAATAAAGATAAAAAATTAACGTAGATTAATAATAATCATTTTCCTTTTCGTTTTTAAAAATAATCGACGTTTATAGCACATTAACTTCACAGGTTACCTACTATTAAAAGCGATAAAAATAAAAATATTGGTGTTATAAATTATTACACCAATATTTTATCATTAGGTATATTATAATATAATACACTTATTTTTTAAGTAGGTATACTTTGAGTTTTATAAAGAGATGACGTTTCCATTCCACTAGTGATTATTCAATATTCCTAAATAATTTAAAATACGTAAGTTTGAAAATATAATTAATTTAGATTGGACTTCAATTAAATTATCCTATTTTGCTAGTTAAAATTAATTCAATAAAATTTAAGTATTTACGCCTATTATTTTTTTAATATAAATTTAAATTTCGAATAATTTAAATAGCACGCTAAATTATAAAATATACGAAACATTTTTTATTAAAATACGCGTATCATTTATTGAAACAAATAAACAAAGCAAGATTCATAAAATCTCCGTTATTTTAAATATACATAAAATTAATCTAGCCTTACACTTACCTTGTAATTCAGGAATCGTCGACTTCAAATAATCATAACTAGATGTGAAGTTTTCAAAACGTTACCCACTGTTGCGCGCGGTAAAATTTTTCACAACTGATGCAAAGCCCGCGAAAACCACGCTACTTACGTCAAACGCCGACCAATAGGAAACAAGTTACGCCGACGTACACTGAAGATATGACTTTATTCCACCAATCACAAACGAAAACCACTTAAAATTTTTATTAGGTTAATCATGTTTCTTTTTAACGTTTTAGCAATAGCAATTGTTACAATTATTGTTATCATGAATAGTGTTTGATGTTTGATAAGCTTGTCATTTGTGATTTTATGTGGGATTTTTTGTGTGAGTGGTAGGTATAATAGACATGGTAATAAATGATTTGATTCGGTTTTTATATGTTTGTTTTATTTAACATTGAGCGGCTTTTAGGTGATATTTGATAATGGCTATAAACTTATATAACAAACTAGTTTCTGCGCGCGACTTCGTCGGCGTGGACTCCGCTCCTATTGGTCTCAGCGTGATGATACATAGCCTATAGCCTTCCTCGATAAATGGGCTATCTAACAGTGAAAAATTTTTTCAAATCGGCCCAGTAGTTCCAGAGATTACCGCGTTCAAACAAACAAAGAAACTCTTCAGCTTTATATATTAGTATAGATAAATCGGCCAAGTGCGAGTCGGACTCGCGCACGAAGGGTTCCGTACCATTGACTAAACTAAATATATATTTAAGTATTCTGTAAAATATTTATTTAATTGTGACGCCATCTATGATGCTATTAGAAAACTATTATTAGTCTATTGACGAAGTTTTCCTAATTTCTGATAGATGGCGTTTTAGACTAATAAAAAACAAATATAATTATCGCCCCCTTAAATGTTTATTTTATTTTGTTTTTAGTATTTGTTGTTATAGCGGCAACAGAAATACCTAATTTGTGAAAATTTCAACTGTCTAGCTATCGCCGTTCTTGAGATACAGCCTGGTGACAGACGGACGGACGGACGGACGGACAGACAGCGAAGTCTTAGTAATAGAGTCCCGTTTTTACCCTTTGGGTACGGAACACTAAAAATGAATATTTCTAATTTCTATATTAAGTATAACGTTATTTTGTATTTGTTTTACTTTTCTCGTCTTCTACAAAGGCCTCATAACGTCCTCTCCTCTTACTTCAAAATTGTTACCTTTTGAAAAACATGCAATTTATGAAAATCTGCAGTAAACGAATATTGTAATTCGTCACAGCTTTTTACCAAACGGCATGAGCATTCCTGCAGATGTGTACTGTGAAGAACTAAACACAATAATGGGGAAGCTCGCACGTCTCCAACCAGCTTTGGTCAATCGCTCGGCTCCGCTGCTCCTGCACGACAACGCGTGACTTCATACTGCACAGCAGACGGTCTCCAAGTTACAAGAGCTGGGGTTGGAAGTTCTCCGTCATCCACAGTACTCACCAGATTTTGCCCCTACAGACTTCCACTTTTTCCAGAATTTGGATAACTTTTTGGCGGGAAAAAAATTCAATACCCGAGAGGCAGTACAAAATGCCTTTGAAGAGTTTGTTGCCTCCCGTCCAGCAGAGTTTTTCAAGAAAGGCATGAATAAATCACTACTACGTTGGACAAAATGCATTGATTCCATGGGCAATTACTTTGAATAATAAAAATAAAAAATATAGAAAAAAGTGCGTTAACTTATTTCATCAAAAACAGCAATTTTATAGGTAAAAACCTATTATTTGTTTCGTTCATGCTGTAAATATTTGGGCATTTTTCCAAACTCACAATTTTGTTTTTGAAATATGAAATACTTATACCCTTTCTACGATAAAAATCAATAAATTGCTTATAACAAATTAAAATATGTTAATTGATTAAAAAATTGCTGTGTGGCTACGGCAGTAAGGAATATAGCCACCCTCTCTCTTCCCGTGGGTGTCGTAAGAGGCGACTAAAGGGTAACAAAGTTCCACTACCACCTTGGAACTTATAAAGCCGACCGATGGCGGGATAACCATCCAACTGCTGGCTTTGAAAAACACAGGCCGAAGACGGGCAGCAGCGTCTTCGGTGCGACAAAGCCAGCCCTGCGGTAACCAACCCGCCTGCCCAGCGTGGTGACTATGGGCAAAACACAAGAGTTCGCGCCATAATGTCTGGTGCGAACTTGGGGATGCCTATTTCCAGCACTAAAAAAAAACTTAAATAGCTGTAAGTTGCAGCGTTAACGATTAGCTTTTTTTTAATTAGTCGGCCAAAGAAGTTTCACTTCTGACATGTGTACCTCCACACCCTAAAGCGATAACCACGTCTACAAAAAGTATTTCAAAATTAATTTCTCTCGCCGTGCCCTATCATAGGAAACCCGAATGTTGGATTTGATTCCATTGTCAAGTAATCACTTAATTTTGCCTTTTTTAAAAAGCGATTACAATGTACACATGTCAGAAGTGAAACTTCTTTGGCAAACTAATTTAAAAAAAAAACTAATCGTTAACGCTGCAACTTACTATTATTTAAGTTTTTTTTTTGTTTTTTGTTCGAGGTTTAACAGGTGGTTTTTGTTCGAGGCTTACCACGTCTATGACTAGATGGCGCTAGTAAGTCGATTAAATTGCGCTGGCAAAATTATTTCTTGTTAGTGTAAGGCCGCCATACCAGTGGCGTAGCGTATGGGGGGCGGTGGGGGCGGCCCGCCCCGGGCGGCACTTTTTAGGGGGCGGCAAAATTTAACGATACTTAAATAATAAAAATATTTTGTAAATATTTGAAACATTATAAATTATTTTTATCGCAACTACAAATTCAAACCGATTGAAAGGAGCATGGTAATTACTTATTTTGTTTCAAAGTCGGGGAATCCCTTTTCTTTGAATGATATTTTGTAGCGACTGGCAATGTCTATATTTGTGGGAATTCCCGTTTTATGACTAATAATGTCATCAATACCAGACTGCAAGCTTTTATGAATTCCGAAATAGCTATCGAGCAAGCAGGATTTGTCAAGGGTCGAGGAACAAGAGAGCAGATACTAATTCTTATCATAGGGGAGCCCAAGCGGGGATTTCTGATGTGACTCCAGCGCATCAGTTTAATATGAGAGGAGAATCCTTGTACCCTGTTAGATACTTTTACCCAGTCTTGATCCCTCAAAAAAGTGGTGTGCGTTCAGAGCAGTCGGTCAGATTAGTAGCAAAAAAAATCGATCTACAAAACAAGTGGGGCGCGTCAGATTTGAACAAAATAAGTTAATTACATGCAGAAAACAAAATTACTTTAATAATCTGACGATTTGAACGTGACGTAAAAAATTAAGCGAGTCACAAAGTTGCAAAAATAATGTTTCCCTCGAAATATTCGAGCGCAGTTAATTTTTTTTTATTTTAAAGAAAATTACTTAAAAATTATAGAATTAATATATTCTACCGATTTCTCTATTCAAAATTATCAATAGAGTGTAATACGTACAACTACCGAATATTATGTATTTCCCGCTCCACGTCTCTCTTTAAATATGTACCTATATATATTTTTTCTGATGAGTTTTTTTTTAATTTTACATGAAAAAATTAACAATAAAAATAAAAAAATTGAAAAAAAATTGCATGCGGACAAAGTACACATGTCAGAAGTGAAACTTCTTTATCAAACTAATTAAAAAAAAACTAATTAAAGAAAAACGAATTTAAAATACAAAAAAAAAACTAATTGAAAAAAAAAGAAAAAGCCAACGTCACGCGGTGTTCCCGGGCGGTCACCCACCCAAGTACTGACTGTCCCTGACGCTGCCGCATTACCAGTCGCTCAAATTTTACGCGTCATTCGCCTGAAGAAGTTTCACATAAAAATTGTCTTATTAAGGGTTGGGTACCACTAGTATATCGAGTTGAAACGTCTGTATAAAAATCTGATGCGCTTGAGTATTTTGTTGCAACGATTTTTTTTTGCATTTTCAAAAATCAACTGGGTATTTTTGGTCACGTCCAAATCGTCAGTTTTTATAATAGGATACTTTTTAGGACTCAATTAACACTTCTCTTCAATTACTGCCACGCCAGTTTTTTTTAATGTCTATCTCTTTATACAACTTTCCACACCGTTTGTAAGTCTACAATAAGGTCTATATTTTGTATAGTCATATGCGCTATCAAAATCTGACGCGCTCGAGAATTTTTTTTAGCTCTTTTTTTACATTTTTGAAAATCCGTACACGCTCCCCCCACCACTAAAAGAGTAAACATCATATGAAGTTATTTTCTTTTAAGGATTTAATATTCACGATCCAATAGGTCTTCAAAAGGTGAGAGTGACTACACATTTAGCATTCTGGGCTCCCCTGAGACAAATAATCGAAAAGTCTAGAGTTTAACATCCCACTCTATATCGGTTTTGTCGACTTTCGTAAGGCCTTCGACACCGTGAAATGGCATATACTATGGGACGTACTCATTCAAATGGGAGTACCTATCCACATGGTTCGTCTCATACGCCGACTTTACGAGAATTGAACTGCGACTGTTAGAATAGACGACGTTGACTCGGTAAGTTTTCATACACCAGCTGGCGTTCGTCAGGGGTGCATGCTCTCTCCACTTCTGTTCAACATCTATACGGAGTGTGTTATGAGAATCGTTCTGGAACAAGGGGACAAGGGAATTTCAGTGGGAGGTAGAAAGATATCTAACTTAAGGTATGCCGATGATACTATACTCTTTTCTTACTCAAACAAAAGAGGACATGGAACACCTGCTGACACTTCTCGAGACAACAAGCCTCTTCTTCGGACTTACGCCGGTCAACAGAGACAAGACCAAGATGATGATAGTGGATCGAGCTGAACTAAGCCATCCTGACATCTCTATGATTGGCAACTGTGAGGTTGTTCAATCTTATGTGTACCTCGGTTCCACTATTACAAGCACCGGAGGACGCGAAGACGAGATTCGAAGGAGATGTGCTATTACACGATCTACCGTTGACAAGTTGAAAAGATTCTGGTGCAACCATAATATCACCAAAGCCACGAAAGTCCGCCTGATGAGAAGCTTAGTCTTCCCGATATTTTGTTTTATTTTTATTTTGTTAGACTCAAAGACCGACGCAAAATCGATGCACTCGAGATGTGGTGCTGGCGGCGGCTGCTGCGGATCCCTTGGGCAGCGTTTAGGACCAACATTTCGATCCTGAAGGAATTAAATATCAAGCAGAGATTATCGTCGACAAATGTTTCGGACACTTTGTTCGAAACGAACAATCCATGGCGCGACTCGTTGTCCAGGGGCAGGAAGAGGACAAGCGGTCACGCGGTCGATCACCTATGCGTTGGACAAACAGACCTCATCAAAGCTGCAACACAGATCTCCATAGTCCAGAGTTCTCGAGACGCTGAAAACCACATCAAGTGGAGGCGTATTGCGAGGGCTGCTTTAGCCAATAAATCGTCATCAACCACGACCACTCTGTCAAGAGTGAACGAATAAGGAGATAAACTAATAATAATCCGCGAGAATGACTTCTATTACATAAAGGATGCAAGGGACAGCTTTATCAGCTTTTTTGTTTAAAATATAACCTGTACAGTGTAAAATAATGATGACTGTTCTTGCCGAAAAGTTATCTATAATAATGTATTTAATGTATAGTATACACTAGCTTCTGCGCGCGACTTCGTCGGCGTGGACTCCGCTCCTATTGGTCTTAGCGTGATGATACATAGCCTATAGCCTTCCTCGATAAATGGGCTATCTAACACCGAAAGAATTTTTCAAATCGGACCAGTAGATCCTGAGATTAGCGCGTTCAAACAAACAAACAAACAAACAAACAATCAAACAAACTCTTTAGCTTTATTATATTAGTATAGATTAAATTGAAATACCTAAATAAGGGCGGCAAAATTTTCTTCCGCCCCGGGCGGCCGACAACCACGCTACGCCACTGCGCCATACATTAACCTCACGCGGTGTTCTCAGGCGGTCACCCATCCAAGTACTGAACGTCATGACGCTGGCGCGTTACCGGTCGCTCAAATTTCACCCCTCATGCGCCTAAAGAAGTTTCACTTCAATAAAAAATTTAAAGAAAATACTGACGCCAACACAATGTCCTGTATAAAATAAACAGTTAGTGTAAATAAACTTCAATATGCACCTACTTAGCTAATGCAACAGACGTCCTATTCGAAATAAAATCTCAGAAGCTGATATTATCATATTGGATTAAATTATAAGATTACTAGCTTCTGCGCGCGACTTCGTCCGCGTGGAATAGGACCAATTCTGTCATACATGATTTGTGCGAAACTTTAACCGTTTACGCAGAGGAAGCTCTCAAAAGGAAAAAAACCCAGATTTTGAAACATTCTTCATTGGTGCTACGCTCCTATTGGTCTTAGCGTGACGATATATAGCCTTATAGCCTTCCTCGATAAATGGGCTATCTAACACTGAAATAATTTTTCAAATCGGACCAGTAGATCTTAAGATTAGCGCGTTCAAACAAACAAACAATCAAACAAACAAACTCTTCAGCTTTATTATATTAGTATAGATTAAACTTTCTTCAAAATAGGTTCAAGGTATGTTAAGCTCCAATACCATCAGACCAAGTCAGGTCATAGGTAGGTTAAGCTCCAATACCATCAGACCAAGGCCCATACTCTAGCTTACAACCTTATATCGGTATAAAAAAATATTCTTCATCATCATCATCAGAAAAAGTTGTAGAAAACATTTCCAACCTGTTGTAGTAGACTTACTTAAAAATATTGTTGTAATATAACAATAGTTTTAAGTATTTAATTAGGTATTATTATGTAAATTAATTAATAAAAGACGCCGCGTTGGCGCAGCGGTTACAGCATTGGATTGCGAATGACTGTTGCGCGGGCGGTTGCGTGTTCGATCCCCGCACACGAAAACATTTGTATTGGCCATACAGATGTTTGCCGTGGTCTGGGTATTTGTGTAGTCCTTGTAGGTCTCCCCACCGTGCCTCGGAGAGCACGTTAAGCCGTCGGCCCCGGTTGTTATCATGGGCACCTGATAGCGATCGTTACTCATAGTAGGGGATATATTATCCGCCAACCCGCATTGGAGCAGCGTGGTGGATTAAGCTCCGATCCTTCTCCTACATGGGGAAGAGGCCTATGCCCAACAGTGGGATATTACAGGCTGAATCGTGATCGTGAATCGTGATGTAAATTAATTAGCCGTTTTACATTTGGCGTACGAAAATGCAGGGAAAATTTAATTATTTTCTAGTTAACTGTATAGAAATTTATTATAAAACTAGTTAACTGTATAGAAATTTAATTATAAAACTAGTTAACTGTATAGAAATTTATTATAAAACTAGTTAACTGTATAGAAATTTAATTATAAAACTAGTTAACTGTATAGAAATTCTACAAATTACAATTATAAAACGTCCCCGATCTCTAGTACTTCGTAACAAAGATTTGAAACTGATTGTGGGATTCAAATATATTGACTCGGGGTTAAACTTTAATCGTCTTTCTATTTGCTTAGAACACTCGTTGTACGAAGCGATTTTAAACGATTGCATCTAAATCTACTGTATCTTTATCAAAGTTTATAAATTATTGTAATTAATTATAAAAAATTATTCGACATATATTAAAGAAGAAAGAGAGGCCTATGCCAAGCCACAGCTTGGCATAGGCCTCTCCCACAGGATTGAATAGTAGTTGGTACTACCTAGTCGATTTGAATTAATTTCGGGGCTTGTTCAATGGTACGCTTTTTCCCATTTAGTCGCAATACAGAATCTCTGGGCAAAAAATGCACGTCTCTTGTCACCAGCACCAGTGGAAGGAGTAAAATTTTCGCACTAATAGTAGTGCGAAAATTCTACTGGTACCCCCAAGATCCAATTATTAAGAAATAACTGTCTTAACAAGGTCTTAAAGGCAGTTCATAAAAACTCCATGTTCTAGTAAAAGCTACTATTACAATGTACTCTGTGAGTAAAAGATATCAAAATACATATTATAGGTATATAGTATTATAGTATAGGTTGTTCGACACCAAACTACGATCCTTGATCCTAATTCAAATCGGGACTTCTATGCTTCTGTGTTATAGAACTTATAGATCACGATCCACGAGAAAAAAAAATACCTATTACCATAATCATTGAAAATTTTAAAATATAGAAGTACTTCACAATTAGGGTCATAGTGTCACCTCTTTTTTATTTTATAAAAGCCTTAGTACCCTCGGCATTCCGATACCTATTTTCTCTTAGTAGAGAGTGCAGTAAATTTCCATTACGGTAAATAGTAGTTAAAAGAACTTGTAACAGATGGCGCTAATGGCGTACTTTAAGAAAATATTATTATACTCTTAAGTTATTAATATTATTTTATTTAAAGTTTTGTTATTTCGAATTATTTCGTACTACAGTATTTCATTACTTTCTCACAGATCCTTCAAAGAATCCTTTTTTTATTTGTATTATTTTTAATTTGCCAAAGTATCAACTATCAAAGTTATAATTTTTTATCTGTGTCATATGTCGCCCACAAAACTCAAATGTCAAAACCGGCAGCGTTGTGTCATAGAGAATAGCGTTGTGTGTTTTACTTGTAAATTCTTGCTTTCATTTAAAACATTTGTTTTCAATTATATTGTAAATTCTCTATGTAAATTTGATTGAAGTTTTTTAAAGATTTAAATCAAATCTTCATATACTTATTCCCGAACCCACCGTCGTAAGGTAAGTTTTGCATCGTGTAAATAAACATTTAAAAGTTATTGTTTACTGTGTTAAAATATTAAGATTTTTGTGGACAAAGGAATTTTAAAAGCATGTATTTCGTATTACAATCATATGTTAAATCAAATACCAATAAAATAAACTACATTACTTTCAATCTTACTATGATTTGTGTTTACTGTGAACCCGCATCAAACGTTGACAAACCGTTGCAGAATGTCGAATGATAACGACGCACCACTGCCCGAAGGATGGGAGATGAGAACCAGCCGTTCAACGGGCATGACCTACTTTCTAAATATGTATACTAAGAAATCGCAGTGGGAGCGTCCCGAGGCCCCAGCTGACCCTGGTGATGTACGATGCAGCCACATTCTCGTTAAACACGCTGAGAGCAGACGACCATCGTCTTGGCGTGAAGAAACTATAACGCGAACCAAAGAAGAAGCTCTGGATCTACTCAAAAGTTATCGTAAACAAATTGTTTCAAACGATGCATCGTTCACCGATATTGCCATGAAGTATTCTGATTGTTCATCGGCTAAACGTGGAGGTGATTTGGGATTGTTTGGTCGGGGTCAAATGCAGCAAGCGTTTGAAGAGGAAGCCTTCAAATTGAAAGTCGGACAGCTAAGCAAGCCAATAGAGACGGAATCCGGTTACCATATCATATTAAGGACGGTTTAAGTTTATTATAATATTAAATATCTATTGGGTTTAATGTATAATATGGAATTGGATTTTAAAGGGTAGTTTTTGTTATTATCAATTTGATATTGGATAAAATATAGATATTTTCTGTTTGAGCAGTGCAGGAATAAACTGTAAATGTATGTATATTCTTGAAATTAATTTAAACAAATTGTATGTAATGTATTTCTAAAAACTCACAGTCAAAATATGACTTAAAAATTCTAAAACTATCATTACATAAAAGTAGGTTCGTTAGAATTTCTCGTTACTTTAGTATAGAGAAACTCCATAGAAAAGCTGTGAACTGTCCGCTACTACTACCTACAATGATATTGTCAATTATATAATGTTTAAACTTCATTATTATTAGCTTTAAGTGTCTTTCATATAAATTTCTGTATTTTATGAAGAAAAATAAATATATTCTGTAATAAGTTTGTACTTTATTAAAACGCTTAGCCTTTTATAATTCAAATATTAATTGTTTCATGCAATTAGTTTTAATCATTAATAGATTGCCCCTCGGCCTCGGAGAGCACGTTAAACCGTCGGTCCCGGTTGTTATCATGTACACCTGATAGCGATTGTTACTCATAGTAGGGAATATATTCGCCAACCCGCATTGGAGTAGCGTGGTGGATTAAGCTCTGATCCTTCTCCTACATGGGGAAATATGCCCAACAGTGGGATATTACAGGCTGAAGCGACAAATATTTTAAAAGATTGTAAAAAAATTGATAGCAAATAAATAAATATCTTTTACATATACACTTGATCGTCTGTTCCTATGATAAGCAACTTATTGCTTGTATCACAGGTAACAGCCGACTGATATAGCTACATATTTTTGTAGTATTTTTAGATAGGTCTAGGAAAAATAATTTCTTGTCAAATCAACGATAATTTAAAAAAAGGAAAATTAATGAAGAATTTCGTATCGTATTGTTTAACCTATCCTTTAAAAATTCCTTTGTCCATAAGTAGATAAATAAGTTTATTAACCACCATATTGTTTAATAATTTAATGAACAATAAATAACACATTAAGATATAGGTATGTATTCGACCTCTGATAAACAATTACAATTTTAAGCATTACATTTATAAAGGACAATTGACTAATACTTCAAATATCTGACTCCGTGCCAAGATGCCTACGACAAACCCAGCTTCTTTGTCGAAGACAACTTTCTCTAGAACATTTTAGCAGACTTGTTTCTCACATATGGCACTTACATAAAACCAATTATCATATAAATGCTTTGATCACGTTTCTTTGAGTATCGGAAAAAGTCATTAGTCATGGAGCTAGGTCGAAGTTATTACAGAGATTTGCTGTCATCCTGGTTTCGAACTAATACTATCGTGTCCAACGTGGAATCCTTAACGTCTTGAGATGCTGGTGTCCAGATCGGGCCAATGATTGGAGGTGATCTTTTCCCACCCCATGCACTGAACTTAACCTTCCTCTTACCGTCTTTTTTCAAATGAACATCCGAGTAGGGATGACCTAGCTTGAAGGTTTTAGGGATGTAGTCCATGAAGGTATTAAATGGCAAAGCATCTCGAAGTGTTCTTTCGTCAATTTTAGTGCTAAGGGCTAAAATTTTAATAGGATGTCGTTTGTCCAATGATGGTAGAAATTGGAATCCAGCTACATCCAATCTGTTGTTGTAAGGTGAGTAATTAGAGATTATCCGAGTAAGTTCTGGAACTGATGCAGAGAATATTATTTTTGATCCTTTACTTCCTGGTTTGTAAATCATCTGACCGCTTCGCTTCCCACCCCACGGGCTGAACCGAACGCGTTTTGGCATGCTTGGTTCTCGAATACCTAGCGACCTTTTCCAAGTCCAGTTATGTTCCGCAACATTGGTACTGGCTCTTTTGCCACCCCAAGGACTGAAACTACGTTTTTCCATCGAATTCGTCTCGCTTTTATCTGTTGAATTTCCTTCAGATCCTAAAGCGAACGGCTCTACTATAAATGGGCTCACCCCATCATCGTTGTGTAAATATATTGTTTTATCATTATCTATTGTGTTCGGCTGCCAACGTTTATCGACGAGGTCTTCTTTCGTCGAAGAATTTTCGTCAATCGTTCGTCTCTTACGTTGTGCATCAACAGAATCTTGTTCGTAAAGCTGACCGTGTTCAACTGGATCATCGTTTTGAAAAGACTCATAGTTGTTACTTGGTGAAGGCATGTTAAAATAGTTGTTGTAGGGTAGCGGTGGATAGTGGAGAGTTGAGTCTAGTGGGTCCATGATGGTTTCAGCGCCAGATCCTGCGCTATTTATATACTGTAGACTTGCTGTCCCGAACCACGAGAATGTGATGAATATCCAGTAGTAAGCCATTGTTCTGAAAGCAGAGAAAATTTGGATTATTAACTTATTTTACAATTGCTTACGAATCTTGGACTAATCTGTTATAAACTGGGGCAGCATAAACGAATTAGCTCTATGTAAGTAAAATATCGAATATCTAAATTTAACTGAATATAATCTTAAATACCTAGTTTGACCAAAAACTAAATTTACGGCATAAATAAAATCTATTATATTCTTGTTCGATTATGATTTACCGAGGTAGTGTAAAACAAATTAAACTAACACGATTCTCATTAGAATCATCGGGTCCAATTTAAAAAGATTTTCTTTTTTTTTTTGTTAAAATCTATTTGTTGAGGAAGATTATCCATAATGTCCATTCATACATAAAACTGTAAGTGAGGTAGGTATGGTACCTAATAAATAATAATCTCTTCTCTTCTCTATATATAAAAATGAATCGCTGAATGTGTTGCTAAGCGCAAATCTCGAGAGCAGCTGAACCGATTTCGCTAATTCTTTTTTTATAATATTCCTTGAAGTACGAGGATGGTTGTTACGGAGAGAAAAATTTAAAAAATTCCCTGAAAAAGTCTAAAAACAACACTTTTCTATATTCCCATACAAAAGATTCGTAATGATACTTTAAAGTCAATTTAAATTTTAATACCATACTATAAAGTTTAAGTGTTAGAGGAGGGGTTCCGGGAAGGATAAGTACTTATTAAAAAAAATTATAAAAAAATTTGAATCGACTGTTAGGCGGTACGAAGTTCGCCGGGTCAGCTAGTATAATATAATTTAATCATGTTAATAAAACTAAACAATTATGTTTTTCCCTTATTTATGTAATTTTAATTAAAGAATTATTAAAATTAATCAAGGATTAGGTACCTACCTACCTATAATTTTTCGTACATAAAAAGAATTCTTATTTTCGAAATGTAAAATTTTTATATTCAATTCCCTTTTCAAATGAAAATATCGTTATAGTTTATGATCTAATTGCAGGTAGGTAATATTTTAATAGATTTTCTGACGTTGGTGTGTACAAGTATTACCTAGACATACATTTACAATACTGATACAATAATATAATTGTACATTTTTTTATAAAAGATTGTTACATAGGATTTTACCAGAAACTTTTTAACTCTATCGCTCTCAAACAAAGTTTAAGTTCATCTGTTGTGTTCTTGAGTTTACCAAAGCCCTCGGGCCAGCAATTTTCTATCCGACTACGTTGATTTAATCAGCTACACTTTATAAGGAATATAAAGAATTATTTAAGCTTTAGCTAAAGACTATCATTTACATTGGTGTACCCAGAATTTTGTAAAGGTGGTGTAATCCCTAATATTTTTTTTAATATTATAAATGTGAATGTAAGTTTGTTTGTTACGCTTTCACGCGAAAACTACTTAAATGATCATCGTGAATCTTTGTACACATATTCTTGAAGGTATACGAAGTAATATAGGATACATTTTATAAAAAAAATCAATGCGAGCGATTTTTATATAGAGTAACTTCGGGTAATATGGCCTAGTCAGCCAATATGGCCTATATATATTTTTCCGAAATTGACGATACTAAACGGTACATGTATCCGTCATTTTATTGTGGCTTGTTCGACGAACGCTAGTGTCATTCCCATACATTTGTTAGTTTTCTAATAGCGTTATCGATTGTAGATTGTCAACTTGGCTAAGGGGGCTGATCATTAGTTGCCCACGAAACCCACGACTGTCTGCACTCAAACACAAATGTTTAAAAACAATCAATCAGTTCAGAAGCATTCTGGTTTGAGGCTTAGAAGAAACAGACTGTCCGTCCCTCTTTTCGGGATCTATTGTCTAAGCTTAACTCTATATCACCTTAAACTAATCGTTATAAAAGTCTGAGGTATACCTACATCGTCGTATCGAATACAATGAACATCATGTAAATAGTGCAAGCTATAGGTACCTGTAATCTAATATTTAAAAATTCTCGTGTCGCCGTTTTTGTCGCCAAACTCCTCTGAAACGGCTGAACCGATTTATATGAAATTTTGTGTGCATAACGCGTAGGTTTGAGAATCGGCCAACATCTATTTTTTATACCCCTAAGTTACAAAGGGGAGGGATTAAGGGGTTTAATAATATATATGGCAAAACAAAGTTTGCTGGGTCACCTATAGTGTGCTATAAGATTGAATTATAACTCAGTTCTTAACTAGTTCAGCCTATGTGGTTTTTTGATGCTAACTATTAACAAATATTATGTAAATTTTTTGTATGTAAAAAAAATAAAAATTAAAACGATCACGATTCAGCCTGTGATATCCCACTGTTGGGCATAGGCCTCTTCCCCATGTAGGGGAAGGACCGGAGCTTAATCCACCACGCTGCTTCAATGCGGGTTGGCGGATATATTCCCTACTATGAGTAACGATCGCTATCAGGTGTACATGATAACAACCTAGACCGACGGCTTAACGTGCTCTCCGAGGCACGGTGGGGAGACCCACAGGGACTCCACAAACACCCAGACCACGGCAAACATCTGTATGGCCAATACAAAAGTTGTCGTGTGCGGGAATCGAACCCGCAACCGCCCGCGCAACAGCCGATCGCAATCCAGTGCTGTGACCACTGCGCCAACGCGGCTTCTTAAAATGAAAAATCATTCTAAAATGTCTCGTGCATCACTGGGTATTCCCGCAGAGGGTTTTCTTGTAAAGAAACCTTTTAAAAGGTAATATAACCTAGTATTAACTGGTAAAAACACTTTTTCTATGAAAATTTCGTGGAAAATTGAACAGAATTTCTTTAAAACGGCGTCACATAAAGTGGATTTTTTACAAAAGAAAAAATCTGTGATTGTCTTTCAACTTTTTAAAGTAATTACGCCCTTAAATATTACATCATTAATGTAACTTTGAGTAGCCTTTTGCTTCTTGTGTCATTTCTTAAGCCAATTACTATAATACATATAGGTAAACATTTTTAAAATCAGAGTAGTAAATTCTGAATATACTGTTTAGCTTGTAATTATTTTAGAACATGCAGACATTATTATAATACTTAATTTATGTTTAGGCTAAGAAACCCAGTCAACAAAGAAATAGTAAAGTCTCATGTGAGTGTGCCAATAAATAGTCACGTACAAGAAGGTTATTGGCGCTTAAACGCTTCACACTCAACGGCCCCCAGTAGGATTTTCTCCTGTGTCGCGGTCCAGAAACACATACGATACACAAGCACAAACACCCAGACCACGACAAACATCTATATTGCCAATACACTTAGAGTATGAATTAAATTTTTTTAAATTTTTTTTACTCTAAGCCAATACAAATGTCTGTCTGTGAGCGGAGATTGAACCTGCGACCGCCAGCTCAACAGCCAGTGCTGTGACCGCTGCGCTAACGCGTTGTATTTAGACTATATATTACCACAGTGTGATAAAAACAACCATTAGGCTGTGCTATTACTTATATTTTTTTTATTTAAAAATTAACATCCACGGGCTCTAAAATTTTGATGGGACTTTCACTGGCAGATAGCTGACATAATAAGGAGAACCTTAGGCTACTTTTAATTTCGATTTTTTTTTATAACTGCGAACTGAACAATAACTTTTTTGTTAAATTCCACGCGGACAAAGTTGCGGTCACAGCAGCTAGTATTATATATTACTATTTTTGAACTTAGGAAAGCAACAAACAATTCTTAAATATCGATTTTATTCTTACGTTCCACGTTTTTGTTATCAGAAAAATTAAAACAAACGAGAGAAAAAAAATCTTAAAAGGAATCTTATTAAATTATTTATAGCTGTTAAACGGGCCATTGCTTCTCCATTAATTTCTATAAAACAATATTTTTTCTGTTTCCTTTGACGCTCCACGATTGTCCTACCTGCAAATATTGGTTTTGGTGCCATTTATTTTTAATGCTTCGAGTAATTTGTTTTCTAGATTTAAAAGTGTGATATAGAACGTTTAAATTACTATTGGCGCCTAGCCTTTATAATATTATAACTAGCAATACTACTAAACTACACTAAATAAGTATAATAATTATCACTTTACAAAATTACAATTTTTTTAACTAAAGAAGTAACAAATTTTTTAGTTGTTATCGCCGGTAGAGCAAGCAATAATCTATAAAATGATACATAATTTATGTTGAATAATTTGGAGGCTTTTTCTTAAAAGGGAAGCAAACGTCTTAAACCTTAATGATGTAATCTTATTGCTGTATACACAACTTTTTGAACTAAATGTGAAATATTTTAAGCGTAAATCCACCAGCCAAAACTGTTAAGTAGGTACCTACTGTCTAAAAATGTTTGTATAAAAAAAAACAAATTTTCAAAAACGAAATACCAAGTTTACTAGGTCAGCTAGTTCAAACTAAAAAAAATATCTGAGGATAAGCCACATGCAACAAACTCCAGGCTATATTATATGTATATGTATATATCAAACCTATTTCTACACCAGTATTAATTCAGATAACGCGTTGCTTGAACACAGATTGAATGCTGTGGTCGAATTAGAACCAAACCGCAGTTGGCAGCCAACCTGGCTGAAGGAAGTTTTAATATTGACGCTGGAAACTAAATATTTGTTCGGAAAACACATGCTTAACAACAAAGAATTGATATACACTTGCTACTGAAAAAATGAAAAATAAAACGAGTGTGCTTTCGACCACACGATTGAAGTAAAACTTCTTTAGTTCCATCTAACTTATATCTCCCTGTCAACTTTCGTTCGCCTTGCCCGATCACATTTTCGTAACGCTCTCGTCATGCATTCACCAGCTTACTCCCCAAGTCAAGCGTGTGTATAGAAGTTTTAGTTCAATAAGTTTGAAGCAACTTCGAACTCAAAATTATAATTTTTGATTTGTTTTTGCTCACAAGTTCTTAATAGATTATAATTTTTACTTTGAATATAGGTAGGTATTTGGTACATTCTATGTTATAATCGTATGTGTATAAATGATAATCGAAAATAACTTTATTCACATAGACCTAAAAAGCGCCTAGAATCGTCAACAACACAGTACTACAAATTAATTTTTTAATTATATTGTTAAAAGTGAAGCTACCGCCGTATATGTGTGTGATGCTTAGATGCCAGTTTACATGATATTTTTTATCTGTGTTCTACATCCTACTTATTTAATCCCTAGACAGATTATCTATATATATAAAAATCAATTGCTGTTCGTTAGTCTGTTGGTTGTCAAATATTTATTACGTGCGTTCAGAAATTGTTTTGTATATGTTTTTCACAAATATATGTAGGTGATACGAAGTTCACCGAGCCATTTAGTTTAAAATAAATTAAATAATTTATTCAATTTTCAATTCTCCGTTTAATGACCTCCAGTTATGTCAATTTGACAATTAATTCTTTTATGACTAAGATTACGACCGTTGCGTCACTGATACACACGTCAAAATTATTTACACATAGATACATAGAATCTACACACGTCAAAGATGATCAGAGGCTGGACAGCCAGCGGGTTTTTTAGTGGGTGGAAATCCCACACTACCAACCATCATCTTTCACGGCGGTGTCTTTGAAAGATTTTTTCCTCCTCACGCAAGAAAAAAAAGTCTGTGTCAGCTCCGAGCCTCCGACGCACAACTGTAGTTTATTCCTTCAGATCGACTGTCTAAACAGGCACAAAAAAGCTTACTAGTCTAAGAAAAAGATTAATACTATATCAAATGGTAAATAAACGAATCAAATAACGCCATATAGATCTTGATGGCGTTATTAAAAAACGTCGTCGTCTATCGGAACCCTATTGGCTTCCGATAGATGGCGTTACGAGAAACGTAACGAGGTCACTCGTTCAGTAGATTTTACTCCTCATATTTTTTCATACCGTATGAAAATCGATTTTTAAGGAGTAAACTCAAATAAGCTCCAAAAATGTCATATAATTTTATTGTAAACGATATATTTTTAGTTCAATGGTTTTAAGAAAAAAGGTTACATATTCTAACTTCTTCGTAGAAATATTGCTGAATTGATGAAGCCATTTTTTCTTTTTTTGGTTATACGTATCATAAATATGAAATTCGTGGATAAATTTTACTTATATTCAGAGATACCGTAGAAGTTCATAATTGGCTGTCTAAAATAAATACAAACGTTCCAACGTGAAAACGATGCAACAATTGTGAGCGACTAAATATATGTAATCATTTTATTTTTTCTTTATCTTCGTTTCTAAGGAAATTGATGTTACATTAAAATTTAAAGCGAGCTCAATTATCACATTCAAACATTGTACGGTACCTATATCAAAAAAAAATCTATATTTACTCAGAATGTGAATGTGTGTGAGTTTTATTTTTAAGTCTTAATTACATCAGCTCAATGCTTATAGGTAGGGATCCCTAGTACATTTTTTTCACCTGATCAGTATCAAGCTAATTTTTTGGGAGTGGGTACATTTTGATGAGGCGAACAAAAAATTCCTCTTCGAAAACTCTTCTTAGTTATATTATCTATTATATTATAACTTAAAAAAAATCAGAAAAAAAAAAAATTTCCTCGTAAGGTCATCAAAAATTATTACTAACCAGCTGATTTTTTTTTCTTTTAGTTAGTGATTATCTATATAATTTAAAAGTAATAATGTCCTACAAATTGAGTGGTACGTTATCCCGGTCCTACGCTCACTGCTGCTCTACCCCCTACTATCTCTGTTAGCTACCACAATCGAGAGTTTTCGAAGAGGAATTTTTTGTTCGCCTCATCAAAATGTAGCCACTCCCAAAAAATTAGCTTGATACTGATCAGGTGAAAAAAATGTACTAGGGATCCCTACCTATTATGTAATTAAGACTTAAAAATGAGGTGCCCTACCTCAGATATGGTCAGCTAACATTATTTTTCCTTCAAGATATTAGGTAAACTATAATAGGAAATTATTATTATTTTATATTTATTTACATATTTCAAGGTAGGTACCAGCTGACAAACATTCCACCGAGATACAGCCAGCTGACGTTAATTTTCATTCATAGTAGCATGTAAAATATCACCAGGTAAATTTTTAGTTGAGAGGAAATCATTGATCGTGGATTCTGGCGTTCCACAAGGATCGAATCTAGGTCCATTACTCATTTTGATGTTCATTAACGACCTCTTGAATAAGCTCAAGTGCGAATATGTCTGGCTTTAGAATATATATAATAGAATTTATTCTACTGATGATTGTATCGTTCTACAATCCGATATAGATATCTTGACTCGTAGGTGTGAAGAAAATAATATGAGCCTTACCATTGAAAAATGTCAAGTTATCACCTTTACAAAAAAAAAGGAATTTTGTCCTGTCGTCGTATATGATGCAGGGAGTTCAGTTGAATCGCGTAGATGTGGTGCGTGATCTAGGCGTGTGGTTTAACTCAAAACTTACCTTTAGAGTACATTACGACACAATAATCTCTTAAGCAAGGCGAATGATGGGATTTATATTTAGAATTTCGGAACCATTTAAATATACTCTTAGTATGATTACTTTGTATACTAGCTTGGTCAGGAGTTTGCTTGAATATAGTAGCGTGGTATGGTCACCGTTCTATGCAAATCATATTAATAGGATAGAAGCGATACAGAAACGGTTTGTACGAAGCCTTGCTTCAAAACTGGGGTTACGTTTATTTTGTTAATTAGGGTTATTTTTCCTTCAAGATATTAGGTAAACTATAATCTGACAAATTTTAAGGTGGGAGGAAATGACTAAAAAATTTTTTTTTCTCGATGTTTGGGAGGCTGCCACTGGGCAGTGGCACCACACCCATGGCGTGGCAGCTGACAAAGACAAAAATTCATTAAAAAAATCAATTCATGTTACGAAGTTTTGTTTGAGAGGAAATTGGTCATGTCACCCTGTCACTGGCTCCCGGGCCACTAGTCAATACCTTTTCAGACAAATAAAATGCTGTACATGACTTATTTTTCTTACTTCCTTCCTTATGAAATTGTATTCCTTTCAAGCTTCGACATCTTCAACCAAAAATAGTGATGTTATAATAAGTTTCAGTTGTTGGTAATTGACAAGTTCGCTACTGACTAGATATGGCTACCACTCTTAGCAGTGACTGCTAAGTGTATAATTGTATAATATCGTTTAGTACAGTGAGGGTGAGTGACGAAAGCTAAATTTCTTTCCTTTATGAAATTACTTGCTGTGCCCGCGACTTCGTCCGCGTCGAATTTAACAAAATATAAAATTAAAATATTTATTGTTCAGTTCGCGGCGATCAACTCAACGAAAGAACACTGACTCGCCGAGCTTCAAATGTTTCGCTGCTAATTACTTCTAAGGACGATATATCAAAAACTATTGCATCTGATTGATATAGTGTAAAGGAAAGAACATAAGAATTTAAACTATTTGAACGGCTCTACTGTAAAACGGCTGTCTTGCAGATATGACGTTATTCTACGGCACCGTCGTTCTATTGGATGAATTTAAGGTTAAATTAAATAATTTATAATAGACTAGCTTGTGCGCGCGACTTCGTCCCCGTGGAATAGGACCACCCGATTTTGAAACATTCTTCATTAGTGCTACGCTCCTATTGGTCTTAGCGTGATGATATATAGCCTATAGCCTTCCTCGATAAATGGGCTATCTAACACTGAAAGAATTTTTCAAATCGGTCCAGTAGATCCTGAGATTAGCGCGTTCAAACAAACAAACAAACAAACAATCAAACAAATAAACTCTTCAGCTTTATTATATTAGTATAGATAAAATAGGTATTTTATAAAAATAGATATTTTTGTGTGTTATTCATTATTACATAGTACGATTACTTGAAAACTAAAAGTTCAGTATTATAGTGATACTAGCTTCTGCGCGCGACTTCGTCGGCGTGGACTCCGCTCCTATTGGTCTTAGCGTGATGATATATAGCCTATAGCCTTCCTCGATAAATGGGCTATCTAACACTGAAAGAATTTTTCAAATCGGCCCAGTAGTTCCAGAGATTACTGCGTTCAAACAAACAAACAAACAAACAAACTCTTCAGCTTTATATATTAGTATAGATTATAAAGAATGATTTAATTTTGCTTTCTTTTATTATTATTAAAATAAAAAACGTAAATATTTTTGACATAATTAAATCGATGTGATATTGATATTATTTATAAAATTTACTTTTATAAAATACTAGCCGGCCCGTTCCCACTTCGTTGGGCGTTAATTATTTTTGTAATCTATATATATAAAAATCAATGCCACTTTTCGTTGTAATTTTATAACTCAAGAACGGGCTCACATATACAAACCAAATATTTAGGCTTTGATTGGACTATTTAGTAGATGGTTTATGTAAAGTTTGCACAAAATCGGTCGAGCGGTTCTTCATTTATTACATTTTTTAACAAAGGAGGATCATTTTGTTAATGGGGATTTTGCTGTCAAATTGAAACTTTTCTCAAGTGTGTTGTTATTATATGTCATTCATTTCTGTCATTTAAATTTAAAAATTATGAAGACAAAAAACCCAGGGATATAGTAGGTACATCACAAAAATAATTAACGCCCCAAAGAGTATATAACCACTACGTTTTATAACGCCCAACGAAGTGGGCACGGGACGGCTAGTACAAATATATAGTAGAGTTTTCACCTCGCTCGCACATCTTTGACTTGATTTACATATAGGTACTATTATTTTTCACTGAATTTTTAGTTCATTAACAATAAAATATAACCTATGTCACTCCTGAATAGTGTAGCTTTCTGTTAGTGAAAGAATTTTCATAATTGGATCAGTATTTGAGAAGATTACCCCCTACAAACAAACAAAGTTAAAAACTTTACCCCTTTATAATATTAGTATAGATATCTAGGATAATCTAATTCTACATTTAAAATCACGACACAATTAAAATATTATTTTTAAGCATAAAAAACTAAATATCCCTCCCAGTGTCACCCATGTTGTCATTTACAGCTACTATATATTTCAGTTGTTGCTTGCGGTATTTATGGGTAAAGTTACATACTAATTAATAAATATAAATTAAGCTCAGTTGAGTGATTTCGGAATTTAGAAAAAACAAAAAAAAATATCGTAATTTCCGTAGATGCATATATGCTGCACAATTTAATGTAGACTTTTAATCCATATAGTGTTGACTTTGTATACATTATATTTAAAAGACTAAAATACTTTACGAAACTGAAATAACATATAAATTATTTTAATAATATTATTCATGTATAATTTATTTACTGATGTATTTTCTAAAATTCGTTAATTCCATTTAAATATAATTTAAATGACAACTGAACCATATTTTTTGCCACCTTTTCGAATGCAAATTAATTTTTTTTTATCAATCACCGTAACATAATAATGTAACTTACCCGTTAATAATTACAGCATTCCTGTATCACACACGGTTAACTTTTTAAAATGTAATCGATTCAGCAATTGCACTGTAACGTTGTCTCGACGACGAGTCAAAATGTTATGATCTCCAGCGCTGTTATCCGCCCTTATATACAAAATGTTGTACCATTGTAGCGTCAGTGGAAACGGTACGTTTGTTTCAATGAATTTAATGGATGTCTTGAATCGTCTATCGTTAGGTATATAAAATAAACATTATTAAATTGAAATGTCTAAACAGAAGTCCGCTCATTGTAGTACACAAACTGTAGCTGAATTAATGTTTTGTGGTGTGCATTATAATATAAAATTAATTTATAAAAAAAATACAATCGAATTGAGAACCTCCTTTTTTTGGAAGTCGGTTAAAAACCAGTGTGCTTTAGCCTACACGACTAAGGTAAAACTTCTGCACTGTGTCTTAGATATAAGAAACTTAACCGGTTATGAGAGAAATAGAGAAAGAAAATGTGTTCTCGAACCCACCTCTTGCTCCGGTCGCCTCGCCCGATCACACTTTTCGTAACGCTCTCGTCACGCATTCACCAGCTTACTCTCCAAGTCAAGCGTGCGTAAAGAAGTTTTAGTTCAAAAATATAATAATATAGGTTCCCACTTAATCACGTGAGGATTGAAAGGGGGTTCAGAAAAATTTCACGAAATATTAAAAGGAGGGGGGGGGGCTATATCGAGATATATGAAACCGCAATTTCTGAACCAAGAAAGCAACCAACAAACACCCTGCAACCTTGATACCTGTAAAGTTTGTATCACGATGCCTAATTTTTCAAAATGTAATCAGATTACACCTGTATTTGCAGGTTGCTAAAAACTTCACGTGTTTAATGGTGATCCCTCACATAAAAGTGGTATTTATCTATATATTCATACGTGAAGCAAAAACTTTGTATCCCTTTTTACGAAAATTGCGTGAACGGAGGAGTATGAAATTTAGCACACTTAAGGCTTAATAGAGGAGGAGTGCAGAATGCTAATATTTTTTTTAATTGTGCATAAAAAACATTAAATCAATAAAAAAACACTACCACTACTACTTGACACATTAGGTACTATTTGACAGACACGCATATGTACTCTTTTGTTTATTATTATAGAAGTAGGTATAGTCTTTGACAACATAACCTTAATAATGTTCAAACTTTTGATTTAAATTTTATTTATTAGCCCAGTAACCGCAATCAAAAAAGTATGTTTGTAATGCAACGTACGGGACCTGGTATTTTTTTTGGAATATGTTCAAGGGTGTCCCCTGAATGTAAATCCAAGTTGGCGGGGCGGTGCCGGGCCCGCATCAGCCGCCATCTTGGAAAACGCGTTTTATCGAATATCGCAAGTTTGGAGCGCTATAATTAACAACCTATGCGGTAAACAAAGAAAAGTTTCAAATAAAAAAGATGGAAAATATTATTATCTACAATAATGATCTCTACATTTTTTGTCGTACGATGCGCGTATTCGATAAAACGCGTTTTCCAAGATGGCGGCTGATGCGGGCCGGGCACCGCCGCGCCAACTTGGATTTACATTCAGGGGGAAAAAAACCAGGGCCCGTACGTTGCAAAAAAAACCCCCGGCTACTGGGCTATATGGTTGAATTTCGACCACTAGGCCACCACTAGTTGATATGTTTAAAACAATCGAGTTTTCATTATGTAACTGTTCGTAATGTGTCTCTATATGTATATACTAAAAATAATAATAATTTTTTTTTAGTAAAACGGATATAGGCTTAGAGAATTTTGGTAATTTTAATTATATCTAACGTATAGTATGTATATTTAGACTGATTTCTAAACGTAAAATATGGGCTTCACGTTAACGTGATGAAATAAAATATTTTTTGTAAGATTTTCTGTTTAATATCATTTGACAGTTTCTAATACTTCATTTACCGTAATTAATTTTAATTCTTCAAAGACCTACATCTTAACTGAAAGGTCGCGGTTTCAATACGACCTAATACCCTAAAATAATACCTGAGAGTTTTTCTGTCGTCTGTAGATACAGAAATATATCGTAAGAATGAAGCTTCATTAGTCTTGTAATGAAATTAGTCATAGTAGTTCATTAGTCTTGTCACAGAATATCCCGAGAATGAATCTTCATGTCAAATTAAGTATTTAGCCACTGATCCGCAACGGAGCAGCATAGTGAATTAAACTCAATTCCTAATCTACATAAGCATAACTCAATCCTATTAAAATATTCATGCACTACTCCTGTACAAAAAATATATCGTCATCTTTATTGCAATACTAGCTTCTGCGCGCGACTTCGTCGGCGTGGACTCCGCTCCTATTTGTCTTAGCGAGATGATACATAGCCTATAGCCTTCCTCGATAAATGGGCTATCTAACACTGAAAGAATTTTTCAAATCGGCCCCGTAGTTCCAGAGATTACCGCGTTCAAACAAACAAACAAACAACCAAACAAACAAAGTCTTTAGCTTTATATATTAGTATAGATTGCGATAATTGCTTTGCTATCGCTACAAAAATGCTACCTGTTGAATTGCAAACGGCACTCGCCTGCACCGTGGGTCGCAACTCGCAATCCTTGTTTCGTTTCATATTCATTAGACTAGAATGGACCCATTTACGATCTTATGGGGTCCCCTTTATAATATAACCTATATAAAATTAAAATAGGACAGTCTTATACGTTGTGAATTGTCATTTAATATAAAATAATAAATCGACGAGATTACCTATAGTACGCGCAAAACTTTCGATAGTCTGCCCTGCTGAAAACTTCCTCAAAATACATATTAGTTGGGCTGAAAAGTTCGTATCGTTTCTATGAGATGGCGCCACTAGAACAAATTCATATCATTTTTAGTTAGTACCAACCTTCAGAAGAAACGTGTATAAATTTGACAGCTGTCTCATAATTAGTTCGTGAGATACAGCATTTCGAGTGAAGCAACTTTTGATATTTTGAAAAAACTGGAGAAAAAGGAATTTCGTGTTTTAATGAAACACTATTTTTTGATGAAAAAAAGTGTTGCTGATACCAAAAAGTGGCTTGATGAGTGATATCCGGACTCTGCGTCGGGCGAAGCAACTATTCGTAAGTGGTTTTCTAAATTCCGTAAAGGCCATATAAGCACCGAAGACGATGAACGCAGTGGACGTCTAAAAGAAGCTGTTACGGACGAAAACATCAAAAAAATCCACAAAATGATTTTGGAAGATCGTAAATTGAGGTTGATAACTATAGCTGACACTCTAAAGATATCAAAGGAACGTGTTGGACATATTGTTCATGAATATTTAGGTATGCGAAAGCTATGTGCAAAGTGGGTGCCGCACGAGCTCACAATCGACCAAAAACAAGAACGTGTCGATGCTTCAGAGCAATGTTTGGAGCTGTTCAACCGCAACGGAAGTGAATTTTTGCATCGATATGTGACAATCGATGAGACATGGATCCACCACTACACTCCGGTGTCCAGTCGGCAGTCATCTGAGTGGACTGCACGCGATGAAACGAATCCAAAGCGTGGAAAAACTCAACAGTCAGCCGGTAAGGTTATGGCGTCCGTATTTTGGGTGCACATGGAATAATTCTAATCGACTATCTTGGAAAGGGAAAAGCCATCAACAGGGACTATTATATAGCGTTATTGGAGCGTTTGAAGAACAAAATCGCGAAAAAACGGCCCCACTTGAAGAAGAAGAAAATGTTGTTTCATCAAGACAATGCGCCGTGTCACAAATCGATAAAAACGATGGCAAAATTGCATGAATTGGGCTTTGAATTGCTTCCGCATCCACCGTATTCTCCAGATTTGGCCCCCAGCGACTTTTTCCTGTTCTCAGATCTCAAGAGAATGCTCGCTGGAAAGAAATTTAAAGCCGATGAGGAAGTAATCGCCGAAACAGAGGCCTATTTTGAGGCTAAACACAAATCGTACTACAAAAATGGTATTGAAAAGTTGAAAGATCGCTATAATCGGTGTATCGCCCTCGATGGCAACTATGTTGAATAATAAAATCGAATTTTGGCAAAAAAATGTGTTTTTCTATAAAACGATACGAAATTTTCAGCCCAACTGTTAATTATTTTTTGTGATCGTTATTTCTAGGACCAAATTAGTATGTAAGAAAATTAAAAACAAATCTCCGGACCAATTATTTTAATATAAACTAGCCGACCCGTGCCCACTTCGTTGCGCATTAATTGTTTTTAATAATTACTTCTAACGACGATATCTCAAAAACTATTCATCTGATTGATATAGTGTAAAGGGCAATTTTAATCTGCATTAAATTCTTAAGCTAACTAATATATTTATTTGGATAAGGATTAATACTTAACTAATGAAAATAGCTTTGAAAATAACGTAATGTTTTTAATTAAAAATTTGAACAAAAAAGTGGTTATTGTAAGTCAACCGTAAGAGATAGAGATATGCTATCGCGGACTTTTTTGTAGCATTTTTATAGATTTTGAATTCGCTAGTACATTATTTTACTATATCTTTGCTAGTTTACGCGGCGTTCGCGAGGAAAGGTCCCCGTTGGCGAGATTTTTTGCGACCTCTTCAACATTTATCGCCGTATTTCTGCTAATTTACATAAAAGCATAATAAATTATATACATAAACCTTCCTCAAGAATCACGCTTTCTATTGTTGAAAACCGTGCAAAAATCCGTTTGGTAGTTTTCGAGTTTATCGCGTTCAGACAGACAGGAGGACAGACAGACGCGGCCGGTGGACTTATTTTTATAATATGTATAGATAGATAAAAAGATAAAATATATATATTTTTTAATTCTCTTTTCAACTAAGGTTTGTTAATATGTCAAATTTTTGTAATAATACAAGATTTTATTTCTGGTATACATTTCAAAATTATTGCCTTCACTATCTTCGTCTCAGCTTGCAAATGAATGAATTAGTTTTAATTTATTCTTTTTGGGGTGATTCGAAATAAGAGTAAATATTTCATTCGTAGGGCAAGAAAGAAAGAGACGAAATCACTTTAAATCTGCTTTAAAATGAATGAATGCTCGCTTTGCTTCAGCCTGTGATATCCAACTACTGGGCATAGGCCTCTTTGCCCATGTCGGAGAAGGATTAGAGCTTAATCCACCACTCTGCTCCAATGCGGGTTGGCGGATATATTCCCTACCATAGTAGGTTACTCATATGTAACGATCGCTATCAGGTGTACATGATAACAACAGGGACCGACGGCTTAACGTGCTCTCCAAGGCACGGTGGGGAGACCCACAAGGACTGCACAAACACTCAGATCACGGCAAACATCTGTATGGCCAATACACATGTTTTTCATGTGCGGGGATCGAACCTGCAACTGCCAGCGCAACAGCCACAAACCAGTGCTGTGACCATTGTAAGCTAAGTGCTGTAACGTATTTTCAATTTTTCACCGTATCGTAAGAAAACATGAAATTTTATCGATGTTTTTGTGTTGCTCGAAAACCAATCTGTAAAGCTTGAATCTAATAGACAGACCAAAAACACTTACTCTCTACTGTCTGTACCTACAGAATAAAAGTGTTAAAATTCCTAATTTTGTGAAAAAATTTCTCTCCAAGTACAATAGTTTGTCAACAGCAATGTTCGTGGAATCGACTATTGTTGAGATAAGCCCGGACATGCTTCGAGTGCCGTCTTTGACGGATGATGTCTAATTCTTCAAATCTGTAGGTATTATCTTAGTGTCATTCTTGCCTTCCAATGTTTTAGACATTTTAACTAGCAGATACTAACTACTGATATACATACGACGCCGCGTTGGCGCAGCGGTCACGGCATTGGATTGCGATTGGCTGTTGCGCGGACGGTTACGGGTTCGATCCCCGTACACGACAGTATTTGTATTGGCCATACAGATATTTGCCGTGATCTGGGTGTTTGTGCAGTCCCTGTGGGGCTCCCCACCGTGCCTCGGAGAGTATGTTAAGCTGTCGGTCCCGGTTGTTATCATGTACACCTGATAGCGATCGTTGCTCAAAGTAGGGAATGTATCCGCCAACCCGCATTGGAGCAGTGTGGTGGATTTTCTCCTACATGGAGAAAAGGCCTATGCCCAACAGTGGGATATTACAGGCTGAATCTTGATCGTAATCGTGATCGATACACATAGTTTGTATGAAGCGTTAATCTGTAATCTGAAAGACCTAATTCTAATTTTATACCTCCGTTAGTTACTGTGAAGCCACTTTTTAAGTATATTTTGTAAGATACATCAAACTCTAAGGAAGAGAATTAACTACTTTAAAAAGCGTTTTGACGATCAAAGCGAGCCAAATTAGTTGAAAAACTTTTCGTAATATTAAAACATATAATTGAAAGAATATTTTTATACTTTATTTTAACTGCTTTATTTAAAATTCCTTATTTATTCTATCTTGCAACAGTTTTTGCAACTTCTGACTTCACTACATATTTTATCACCGAGTACGTTATTTAATATACCTATGTCTAACCTATATAAAAGTAATTTTTGACATTTCCTAATTGATTTAAGAGAGTGCCTCGAAGCCGTTCGGGCGATAAGTGCGACAGTTATCAAGAAAAACACCTGGGCCCGGTTGATTGAATGAAAACATGCGCCGGCAACTTAACTGAATGGCTCGTTTTATCTGCCTAGCTGATAATCGGAATTAATTAAAAAATAATAAGAAGAATTTGTTAATATCTTTTACGTTTATGATTAGGTACATATCTTATGTTTTTTCTTTAGAATATTGAATTAATATAGTAATACTCGTATTGTTCCATGAACTGAATCAGCCTGTAAACGTCTCACTGCTGAACAAAGGCTTAGCAAAGCCGTAGCAGTGGCGTAGCGAGGTGGGGCAAAGGGAGGCATCATGCTCCGGGCGTTACTCACAAAGGGGCGAAACAAAATACTGCTGGATATTATATGGTTTTTGAATGCGGGCTGGGGCGCTAAAAAAGTATTGGGCCCCGGGCGCGAGTTAACGCTACGTCACTGAATCGCAGCGCAGATCAGAAAGTAGGGCTTGATGCGCTAACGGGACTGTCAACTTCTTTACTACCCCTAGGGTGACAAACAAGCGTACGGTCCATTTCATGGTAAGCGGTTATCACAGTCTATGGTCACCTGCACAACCAAGAGCACCTTGCTACGTTACTGAACCGCAGCGCAGATCAGAAAGTATATAGGGCTTGATGCGCTAACGGGACTGTCAACTTTTTTACTACCCCTAGGGTGACAAACAAGCATACGGTCCATTTCATGGTAAGCGGTTATCACAGTCTATGGACACCTGCACAACCAAGAGCACCTCGCTACGTTACTGAACCGCAGCGCAGATCAGAAAGTAGGGATGCGCTTACGGGACTGTCAACTTTTTTACTACCCCTAGGGTGACAAACAAGCGTACGGTCCATTTCATGGTAAGCGGTTATCACAGTCTATGGACACCTGCACAACCAAGAGCACCGCAGGCGCGTTGCCGACCTATCTCCTACCCACTCCAGAAGCTCTGGCCACCTTTCTCACCACAGCAACGCAACACACTTAAAAGCTGTATTATTCGGATGTGATCTTCCGGAAGGGTGAGGTACTTTCCCAGAAGGAAAATTTTTAAGTCAGAGTAAATAAATAAATAAAAATCTTATATATACACACACGGTCGTCTGTTCCCATGCTAAGCAACTTGTGTTACAGGTAACAGCCGACTAGCTAAATATTTTTTAATAAATATACATAGAAATAATACATATATATATAAATACACATATTACACCTAGACTCAGGCGGGAATCGAACCCTCAACCCGAGGAACAGAAAGCAGGGCCACTATAAACTGCGCCAACGGGCTAGTAGTACTATCGTATAACTTTAATACGTATGGGATGTGTTACAATAGAATAGGTACCAACAACCTAATTTCATGAATACGTAAACATTAGAAACAATGTCAATAATATCCTCAATTGATAGACAACTGTTTGTAAATCATTATTTGATTGACAAACATTTTTGGTAATTCAGACAAATATGGTATGTGCCATTAAATATGGCGTATTTTTAATTATTATATACGTTTACTTTCTACTTGATCACAGGATAGTCATTTACTATCATTGATCGTGTCCATAATTGTTTATTTTCATCCCCATTCATTAGAACTTTACTTCGGTTAAACTATTTATGTATACGTATAATATTGTTTTTGCAAGATTGCTTACATACCGATAGCAGCGCCACCTACCGGGTCCAATTGAGATAAAAAGTATCCTATGTCCGTTTCCTGGTTCTAAGCTACCTCCCTACCAATTTTCAGCTAAATCGGTTCAGCCGTTCTTGAGTTATAAATAGTGTAACTAACACGATTACACGACTTTCTTTTATATATATAATATATAGATGAATTATTACTAAAAAATATAGTTGTATTAGCTTTTCGGGTAGTAATTAATTATAAGTTAGACTTCTTTTTTTGTTAAAAATATATTTCTTAGTAGTACCTAATCATTGAATTGACAAACGCTGTAAATGTTTATAACCGACTTCCAAAAAGGAGGAGGTTCTCAATTCGACTGATATTATTTTGTATGTGATACCTCAGAACATTTTATTAAGTGGACCGATTTCGATGATTCTTGTTTTAATCAAAAGGTGCCCCATTAAAGTTTAATGGAGATCTGACTAGTAATTTTTGAATTGTATCTTATAATGTGACTACATAACATACGTATTAAGATAGAATCAATTAAAATCCTCTTGTCCTCATGAAATTAATAAATAGTATTTATAACGATTTTGTCAACTACATATTTTTCCTCAGTAAGCGAGCTTGACTATTCATGCTGTCATGAATACTAAACAATTTGTTATTGAAAATAAACCGTTGGGACTCTGAGAGTTTGTACAGCATCCATTTACGATTGAGCCTTGATACTATGATATTAAAAGCCGGCCTTTAATCCGTCAACAGAGGTTCTACGTAAAATGAAATGTAGACGATGGAGAGTACAATATGTGCTTATAGAATGTTAAAGTCTCTCGAATGCAATGAACAGGCTTGTAATATATAATAATACTAGCTGACCCCGCAAACGTTGTTTTGCCATATATGATATTAACCCCCGCAACCCCCCTCTTGTGGGTGGAATTTTGTAAAATCCGTTCTTAGCTGAGCTCTACTCGGCAAAAGAAATATTCCTACCAAAATTCAAGTCTCTACGCCTTATGGTTCCAGAAATATCGTGATGAGTCAATGGGTGGATATCTCTTTTATATATTATATAGATTATATTTTTAACCGACTTCCAAAAAAGGAGGAGGTTCTCAATTCGATTGTATTTTTGTTTCTTTTATCAGAACTTTTCAGAATGTTTCAGAAAGAAAGTTTCTGAAAGTTTCAGAACTTTCAGACTGGGTGGACCGATTTCATTTTTTGTTTTAATTGAAAGGTGTTGCGTGTCAGGTTCAGGTATTGGATGGCTTGTTCACGAGGGATTTGCAGTTAATATCGAAATATAGAGCTCCGTAAAACGAAAATAATAAACATGGTAAATATCCAGTTTTCGAATAGTTTTAGTAATAGAAGTAACCATGTTAATCTAAAATCTTATATATTCTAACGATTTTTCTTTTAGTTTTGCAAATATATAATTAACAATTTTAAGTGTGCAAAATAATAATTGAAATAACAATAGGGGATCGGACAAATTTTCAAAAAGCCTTTTAAATTAATCTTTATGGATACTTATTCCTATAAAAAATAAAATTTTATTTATTTCCAGCCTTATATTTACAGCCTTATAAGTACTCAAAATCATGTTTTAATATTGTTTGTGTAAAAATCCCGCCAAAACGCCACGTATGTCATCTGACAGCACGTGACGTCACGTAGAGATAATAAACAAAGAGTATTATAAACTTAGATAACGATATAGATAGTAACCTGTGCAGTCAATGCTGGCTCTGTATACAAAGTACTCTGTGGCTTGGACCTCTACGTGATGTCAACGCACTGTAATTTGTGTTTCAGTACAGATTAAAAATATTATAAATAACAACATTTTATTTCTTCATTTAAAAATATTTAAATGAATTATATTAAATTATTATTCAATAAATAATCGTAAAACAGTATATTTATTTTATCTAAGTACCTACTAGCTTCTGCGCGCAACTCCGTCCGCGTGGAATAGGACCTATTCTGTCATAGATACATGATTTGTGCGAAAGTTTAACCGTTTACGCAGCGGAAGCTCTCGAAAGGAAATAAATTAAAAGTAAAAAACCTTTTTAAAAAACAAGCTTTTATTTGAATGCACTAAAACGAAAAAAATAAATTTTTACTTTAAAACTTTTACTATCTACTTATAAAGTCATTACACATAATCTATATGATAGAAAAGCTTGTCGCGAGATAGTACTCATATTTCCTTAGTTTGAAAATTTTAAGAGTGCGCATAATGCAAAATTACCATCTTCTATTTGTTTTGACATGAAAAGTTCCAGACCAAATCTTAAAATAAAAATATATGACAAACTACGTGATATTTGCAAGGGTTGACCTTTATCAAAAACATAAAATAAGGAAATTTCCTCGATAAAATATAATCACGAAGTAACCTCTAATTTTTATATTTTTTCTATTTATACTCGATATGGTTATGACCATTAAGACAAAAATTTGATAATTAATTACATTTAAATATGAGTAAAGGCTATGCTTAGGCATTTAATGTAATTACTTTTAGTTTCGGAATTATATACAAAATAACATATTTGTCGTTTTTTACATTCGTAATGCGCTCAAAACTATATCGTCTATCGCACTCTGACACGAGGCTTTGTGTATATTTTGTTTCATCGGGCGCGCGGGTGAAATCTGATTTTTTGCTCGCCTTATGCACGCTCTTAATAGTTAAAATCAATCACATCAATTTATTTAATTTACTTGCTTACAAGCAAATCTTGCGACAAGCTTTTATATCATATAGATTATGTGTAATGACTTTATAAGTAGATAGTAAAAGTTTTAAAGTAAAAATTTATTTTTTTCGTTTTAGTGCATTCAAATAAAAGCTTGTTTTTTAAAAAGGTTTTTTACTTTTAATTTATTTTTGACTTTTTAGTCGGTTATCACGTCATTTTATTCGAATTTTTCTTAGCAAGCCCTTTCATTTGATACCCATATTGTAGAAGTGCACTAAAAATAACTAGTCCGCACTCTTGGATATGCCGCCATATTGGATTTAGAATGACAAGGTAACCATGCATTGGCATCCAAATTGAACCTATATACAAAATTTTAGCTCAATTGGTTGAAGATATCTGCTCCAAAATTGAGTTGCAAGATTTCACCTGAACAAACATACATACATACAAACCATGCATTGTCATCCAAATTGAACCTGTATACAAAGTTTCAGCTCAATTGCTTGAATATATTTGCTTCAAAATTGAGTTGCAAGATTTCACCCGAACAAACATACATACATACAAACCATGCATTGTCATCCAAATTGAACCTGTATACAAAGTTTCAGCTCAATTGCTTGAAGATATTTGCTTCAAAATTGAGTTGCAAGATTTCACCCGAACAAACATACATACATACATAAATACATACAAATCATGCATTGTCATCTAAATTGAACCTGTATACAAAATTTCAGGTCAATCGGTTGAAGATATCTGCTTCAAAACTGAGTTGCAAGATTTCACCCGAACAAACATTCATTAAATTTACATACATACATACATACATACATACATTGCAAGTTAAATAAAAGCTTGTAAAAAACCCCGATTTTGAAACATTCTTCATTGGTGCTACGCTCCTATTGGTCTTAGCATGATGATATATAGCCTATAGCCTTCCTCGATAAATGGGTTATCTAACACTGAAATAATTTTTCAAATCGGACCAGTAGATTCTGAGATTAGCGCGTTCAAACAAACAAACAAACAAACTCTTCAGCTTTATTATATTAGTACTAGCTTCTACGCGCGACTTCGTCGGCGTGGACTCCGCTCCTATTGGTCTTAGCGTGATGATACATAGCCTATAGCCTTCCTCGATGAATAAGCTATCTAACACTGAAAGAATTTTTCAAATCGGCCCAGTAGTTCCAGAGATTACCGCGTTCAAACAAACAAACAAACAAACAAAAGAACAAACAACCAAACAAACAAACTCTTCAGCTTTATATATTAGTATAGATATAATATACAAATTTGACATTAAACTTGACTGACCTTAATCAATGTTTGACTGAGACGACTAATCCCTGCAAATAAATTTAACATACAATAAAATACATTGACCGAAAATACACATAGCGTAAACATGCAGAGCCACATATTCCCATGCTAATTTTATTTACCATTGTTTCAGACCATCGCTTCCAACGTATCGCTATGGTGAGTATCGTCAAGGGTAAATATGCTAAATATTGTTTTATGTACATATGCATAAATAAATATATTTAAAAACTATATTTTCGCTCGTGGCTCTGCTCGCGTTAATTACATCATTTTGGCTGTTCCGTTTTCTCTCGCAAAAATATACATAGGTCACTCAGTGATATACGTAGCATTGCATACGACATATTATTACCAATTTTGAGTGTTTTTGAATTGAAACTTCTTTAGGCGCATGAGAGTAAAATTTGAGAGAACATGTGACGCGGCAACGTCAGGCGCGGTCAGTACTTGGATGGGTGACTGCCTGGTAACACCGCGTGATGTTAGCTTTTTGTTTTTTTAAATTAGTTTTTTTTTTCAATTAATTGCCAAAGAAGTTTCACTTCTGACATGTGTACTTTGTGCGCACGGAATTTTTTTTCAACAAAAACTAATTCTACAGAGGATTATTGATTATATTATTATATTGTTTAGTGTGAGTTATTTATTTATTATAATTAATTTTTCATCTAACAGAAGTTTAAGTTCTGCTCCGATGGTGACTGCCCACTATGGGCGCTGGCGGCACTGCATGCGCTTAGCAGCCTCCCAGTACCTATCTTCAGAAATTTGCTGCAACACGTCGTTGAGGAACAGCCTGTAAGTATGAGACATTCCTAAGCTCGATTGAGTCTTACTTCAAGGGTTACCGTCTTCTTTTTTTTACCCAGAGGAAATCCCTAACGGATGCCTCCAGCCCGGGGGGAGCTCGTGGGTATGTCTGATTTGCACGGACTAAAACCTCTGGGGTGGTGTTGGGGTTGTCACTCGCCTGGGGCGGAATCACGGGGACGCTAGGTGCTTCCGCGATCCCGCCGGCGTTGCTCAGGCTTGTCTCCCTCCTCGGGACCGTGCAATGCGAACGATAGATCCCTCAGTCTATCTCCCGCTGGTCCGGTGTTGCGGCGGCAGGTTGTAGGGTTTACCGTCTACAGCATAACCACGATCTTAACAACTTTCCTCATTAACTTTAATCTAACTTACTAATACATTTTTAACCGACTTCCAAAAAAGGAGGAGGTTCTCAATTCGACACGTATGGTTTTTTTTTTTTTTTTTTAACTTTTGACTGGGTGGACCGATTTCGATCAATTTTGTTTTAATTCAAAGGTGTTGCGTGTCATGTGGTCCCATTTTTTTTAAAATAAGATCTGACAAGTACTTTTAGAGTTATATCGAATAATGCGTTTTTACTTGACTAATTTTTCGTCGACCTGCGTTGTTTTATACCGCATAACTTTTTCTTCGGTATACCGATTTTGATGATTCTTACGTTAATCGAAAGCTAATACTTGTCATGTAGTCTTCGTGAAATTAGATCGAGATCTGATTACAACTTTTTGAGTAATCTTTAATAGCGCGTATTTACTTGACATTTTTTCGTCTTATTACGTTGTATTACTTGTCGATGTAATTGAAGTCGGTTTTTTTTCGTTTGCGAGCAAACACAATTATTTTAAATCGGTGTAATATCAAATCAAGCACGTTTAAGTTCCTAAAAAAGACAAATATTATAGTTACATATATTAAAATACTTTATAGTAAATACACTTAATGAATTTACGAGTAAGTACCTACTAAAAGGGCTTAACATTACTACATTTTCTACATCGATATAGAAATATAGATATCATTATATATATCGATTAAAACGCATATTTTGGCAACCTAAAGTCCAATAACAATTCAAACTATGCTTTCTTCTATCTCCTAGATAAAAGATAAGGACTTCGTCAAATTGGGATAGATTTAAAGCTACCTACAACCTTTTGATCGTGACTTCGTCCGCGTGGAATAGTAACTTTGGGCTAGCTGAGGAAGCTCTCAAAAGGAAAAACACCCCCGATTTTTAAAACATTCTTCATTAGTGCTCCACTCCGTTTGGTCTTATTGGCGTGATGATATAACCTATAGCCTTTCTCGATAAATGGGCTATCTAACAATGAAAGAATTTTTTAAATCGGATCTGTAGTTCCTGAGATTAGTGCGTTCAAGCAAACAAGCAAACAAACTTCAGCTTTATATTATTAGTATAGATTTACATTTAACTCGACGACTAACAAATTTAGTCCAACAATACAGTAAATTTGCCAAGGCTAATTTCAGATATCCACAATTAAACTTAGATGGATTCTTTAAAGGCACTGGAACGACAATTCCATGGCTTTTACAAGCATCATGAGTTTCGAAATCTTAAAGTTTCGCATTGAAAATAATGCCGTGGAAATTTCGATTGGTCGGGCAATTTTGAAATTTCAACATTATAAAATATCGAATCATGAACTTGTGTAGGTATATTTCTGTTCCAGATTAACTTAAGTTCTTATTTACAGTTATTCGTCGCGTTGCTTGTTGCGAATTACGTAATAATTCAAACCGACGGTTTTAGAACGGCATTTGTAACTTTAACGAAAATTTAACTTAACTTTAACGACTGATTAGACGTTTCTTAACTAGTGTAATGATTAAATGAAATATCTGTCCCATTTTTTGATCCCCGCCCACAATAAGTACTTTTACAGATACTAAAGACGTTTGCTGTGGGCGGTGCGTGTGTGTTTAAGTTTTCGAACTTTTTTTTTATACAACTAGGTCGGCAAACAAGCGTACAGCTCACCTAATAGTAAGCGATTACCGTAGCTTATAGACGCCTACAACACTAGAAGCATTGCATGTGCGTTGTTGACCCTACTCCCTATTCCCCCCAAGAGCTCTGATCATCTTACTCACCAACAGGAACACAACACTGCTTGAAAACAGTATTATTTAGCTGTGATCTTCTGTAAGGTCGAGGTCGACCCCAGTCGGGCTGCTCCATATTTTTGGTAGGAAATTTCCAGCTGTGCCCTAAATCAGTTAAAACGAACAGTCAACACAGGGGTATTTTTATCATGATGGTGGGAAACAAATTTAAGGTCCGCCTGGTGGTAAGTGGTTACCGTTGGCTTAACACACTAAGAGCGTTGCTAGAACATTGATGATTTATCTCCGTCTCTCGAAGAACTCTAGCTACATCACTCACCACAGGAACACAAAAATAATTGAGAGCAGTTTCATTTGGCTGTGATATTCTGTAAGATTGTATCTCCCCAGTTTACTTACTCATCATACTACATCATACTTCCAGTGGCGCTACAACCCTTTGTGGGTCTTGGCCTCATCCACGATTTTCTTCCACTTGTGACATTCCGTGGCGACCCTCCTCCAGTTCATAAATTTGCCCATCGCCCTCAGATCCTCCTCAATGCAGTCCTTTCATCTTTTCCTGGGTCTTCCTCTCGGTCTCTTCTGCTGCGGTGTGCACTCGGATGTTAATTTCCCCAATTTAGTTGCTACAAATTTTGAACAAGATATTTGCCCTACCTCAATAAAATGCGAAAAAACCGGGATCTTTGGCGCGAACTTGAGGAGGTCTATGTCCAGCAGTGAGCTGCAATAGGCTGAACTGACCGACAGACTGACAATAAAATGCTTATAAAATATTGCTAGATATTTTCTACCGTACTCCAAAAAAAAAAAAACCGCGTGTATATAATAAAATATCCAAAATTATTTAAGTATAAGCATTTTTATCTGTATAGCAAATATACGTGGCACGTTGTGATATTTATTCCTTTGTCTCATTTATATCGCAAATTACATTTGGGTAAGCTTTCAACGCCTCTTTGATGCCAGAGTGATAAGTAGTTCTACTTAGTGTACCACGCGTTGTAACCAACATTCCGTTTCATTGGGTTAATGTTAAGGCGAAGAGATTATAACATAATTGTGTTTACTAGCAACCAAAAAAAACCGACTTCAATTACATCGACAAGCAATACAACGTAGATAGACGAAAAAAATTAACAAAGACACTAGTCGCTACTACAATTTTCGAAGGTTCCCCTCGATTTCTTTGGCATGCCATAATCAAATCCTGGTTTCCTTATCATAGTACCACCCTTGGAATCTCCTTTCCAACAAAAGAAAATCATCAAAATCGGAGAATCGGGGGATCAAAGGGAGGCATCGTGCCCCGGGCGCTAATCACAAAGGGGCAAAACAACAAAATAACATAAACAACAACAAAAAATTGCTCGACATATTATATGGTTTTCGAATAGGAGGGGGGCGCTAAAACGGTATTGTGCCCTGGGCGCGAGTTAGGCTCGCTGCGTCACTGCTCCTCATTACTATTTGCTGTATTCATGCTGAACAATTTGTGTGTTTGTATGAGCTATGAGTTTATTGTTTGGAAAATGATGTATAGTTCATAATTGAGGAAAATAGCAGCTTTTAAAACTTCACATTGTCTGATAGGCTCTTATGATATTGTGCATTTGTACTTTTGTTGATTGTGTCTGTTGAAATCGGAATCAAAAAGGGAGACACAGATGAACAGAAAGGCATTACAGATACCTGTTCACGGACCTCAGAAATTAATATTTTCGCTTGTCTTTAAATATAGACAGAATTAGAATGTTTACGCACGATCAAAAACTTTATTCCGAATATAAAATATTTATAACTGTATAATTAATCACTCATTTTGTTCAACAGGACGATGGAATCATGGAAATATTAAAAGACACCAATTTATGTAAGTATAATAATTAGTAAATAGTCGTTTCAGCTTGTAATATCCCACTGCTGGGCATAGGCCTCTTACCCCATGTAAGAGAGAGCTTAATCCACCACGCTGCTCCAATGCGGGTTGGCGGATATATTAATACCTACTATGAGTAACGATCGCTATCAGGTGTACATGTTAACAACCGGGACCGACGGCTTAACGTGCTCTCCGAGGCACGGTGGGGAGACCCACTAGGACTAACAACCAGACCTAGAACAAATATTTTTGTGTAAACACAAATATCCACTCCGAGCGGGAATCGAACCCGCGGCCGTCGGTGTTTAAGCGCCGCCGACACACGCACACGCACCATTACACCATAACGGTTTTTCAATTATAACAGCTATTAACCGATAATTTATTACAAATCGTCATTTTATACTTTTCTAATTGACGTAATTGTCATGCAGATTTTTTGCTCATGTTTTTTTCTTCTTCTCTGCACTATTCTATCTTTTGAACCAGTTCGTCGCTTACATAAATCGTGTTTATCGCTGACATACATCGTGACAGGAAATTTTTATACATATAGATTAACACACTTCCTGAAAAAGCGTTCTTAAAAGAATATTGACATTCTTTTAATACAAATGGTGTTATAAAATATTAATTAGCTGTCTTATTTTGATGTTTTCATTTTTATTGAGAGATTTACAAATTGCTTTTAATTAATTAATAATGAATAAAGTCTCATATTTTAAACATTTGAGTTATATCTACAAAAATACCTTTTAACCGATTTCCAAAAAAGGGGGAGGTTCTCAATTCGAGTGTATTTTTTTGGTACTTTTGTGGTGCTTGCATGCGATGTCGCGCGTTCGAAGGAAAGTTGTCAGTGGAAGGGGTCACGACCCTCAGTAATGAGGAACGCGACGCAGAGAGAGAGGAATTACTTGAATCTCCTTGGTTCCTTATGATGTGCGCTTCCCATTTAGAATACACTTTTCATAAGTAACGATGGAATTCGAAATCCCCTTTTTAGGGTTCCGTACCCAAAGGGTAAAAACGGAACCCTCTGTCCGTCCGTCCGTCCGTCCGTCCGTCCGTCCGTCTGTCACCAGGCTGTATCTCGAGAACGGCTATAGCTAGACAGTTGAAATTTTCACAGATTATGTATTTCTGTTGCCGCTATAACAACAAATACTAAAAATAAAATAGAATAAATATTTAAGGGGGGCTGCCATACAAAAAACGCAATTTTTTACCTATTTTTGCTCGATATTTATATAATACATAATTATATTTAAATATATATTACCTAGTCAATGGTACGGAACCCTTCGTGCGCGAGTCCGACTCGCACTTGGCCGGTATTTATTACGACGGTAGGGTAGTAACAATCGACGTTTGTTTGAGAGTTTCACTTATTTGGGTTACACATCACTTCAGCCTATCACAGTCCACTGCTGGACATGGCCTCCTCAAGCTCGCGCCAGACATTATAGCGCGAACTCATGTGTTTTGCCCATAGTCACCATACTGGACAGGCGGGTTAGTGACCGCAGGGCTGGCTTTGTCGCACCTAAGATGCTAGGGTTACATATGCACGTGGTTAATGCTACATTTCTACGAAATATAACTAACACTTTAAAGAAATTAACTTTAAAATAGATTTTCTTGCAAACAAAGAGTTTTAATACAAAAAATACTGTGTTGATTTCATGCAGCAATATTTTAACAAAATTAATTAAAGCTATCTTTGTTCACTTATAATGTTTAAGTAAGAATATTAGTATATACTCATCAAAGAAAAGTTTACATTATAATCTCCCTTCTTGCTGTTCTTTGTTTATGTTGTATTGTTTGTTATGTATAGCAAACAAACATCATACTTAAATTTGAAGTTGATTTTTTGATTGTAGAAAAAAAACCGGTGTGTCGGATCGATATGGAAAAAATTACATGCTGCCGTTGTGTTAAAACTCCGTCCCTATACAAAAGCGTTTGAAAATTTAATATCAGGTTAGGTTACGGGAGTTGGATGGACTGGTGTTACAAATACAGAACTTTTATAGAGAGATACTAGCTGCTGTGCCCGCGACTTCGTCCGCGTGGAATTTACCAAAAAAGTTATTTTTCAGTTCGCAGTTATAAAAAAAAAATTAAAATAAAAGTAGCCTAAGTTACGCCTTATGACATCAGCTATCTGCCAGTGAAAGTCCCGTCAAAATGGATTCAGCCGTTTCAGAAATTAGCCGGAACAAACAGACAGACAGATAAACAGACAAAAATTGTAAAAAATGTTATTTTGGTATATGTACCGTGTATACTGTATACATCCATATGCATTTAGTAAAAAGCTTTTATTTTAATATTAGAAACAGACACTCCAATTTTATTTATTAGTATAGATAATCCCTGTTTTATACCACGAAGTGGAAGTGGACATAGATAAAAGTGTAATTTCCAGTAGAGCACAGCAGAAAATATAATATTGGATGAGGTTCCACAGAAGAGCACAGCTAAATAATACTGCTCTAAAGTTGTATTCTTGTGGTGAGTATCGTAGCCAGAGCTCCTGGTATATCATGGGCGATAGGGTCGGCAACGCGCTTGTACCTTATACTCCTGCTGTTACAGGCGTCGATGAGCTACGGTACCTATGCGCTTACCATGTCTGGAGTGGACCGTACAGGGTGACATGGTAAAAAGTAAAGCACTAAAAGTTTAAACATTTATAATTCCGGTACATGAATGTAATTAAGAACTATTGACATTAGACGAAAGGAAATTTATTAAACTTGTGTTTTACATACCAATTTTAGCACCAATTCTAATAGATAATTTATTGATAATATTGTGTTTTTAAAAGCTGGCGAATGATTCACTGTGTACCAGTATACTCGTAAGTACACAGTAAATCAGGGGGTTAGTCGACAATGGACCAATCTATAAACAGGGAAACATCACTTTAGTTAACTACGTATCTTTATTGCATATATTTAAAAATATGTATGGCTAAAATCTACATCCTGGACCGTCGATTTAGATGTTCATATTTTTTTCTGTTTATAGTACTCATATATAGAAAGATTTTTGTGAATTCTTAGGTTGCAGAATTTTTTTATGTTAATTTTTTTTACTTAAATATATTATTATTTTTACTTATTTACTGTCACATTATAAATTTTGAAGTTAGATAGGTTAGGGTTATTTTTTTTATTATTTTTTGTAACGAAATTATGCCGATAAACAGTAATTTTGAAGTTAGATAGGTTAGGGTTATTTTTATTTTTATTTTTTTGTAACGAAATTATACCGATAAACAGTCTAATTATGAAGTTAGATAGGTTCATCATCATCATCATTTCAGCCTATTGCAGTCCACTGCTGGACATAGGCCTCCACAAGTTCGCGCCAATAATGGCGTGAACTCATGTGTTTTACCCATAGTCGCCACGCTGGGCAGGCGGGTTGGTGACCGCAGGGCTGGCTTTGTCGCACCGAAGACGCTGCTGCCCGTCTTTGGCCTGTGTATTTCAAAGCCAGCATGGATGGTTATCCCGCCATCCGTCGGCTTTTTAAGTTTCAAGGTGGTAGTGAAACTATGTTATCCCTTAGTCGCCTCTTACGACACCCACGGGAAGATAGGGGGAGGCTAAATTCTATGCCGTAGCCACACGGCATAGATAGGTTAGGGTTAATATTTTTATTTTATTTTTTGTAATGAAATTATGCCGATAAACAGTCGACGGTCCAAGATGTAGATATTAACCATAATATGTATTGTAGGTATATACTCTTTTTTACCGACTAAGTTGCATTAAAAAAAATTCTGTACTCATAATAATGTAATCAGCTTCGCGTGAGGAGTGCGCCCGTGCCGCGGCAGTGCTACGCTGGACGTTGAAGCAGGCTCATCGCTGTGGCTGTAGCGGCGTCCAGCTTGCTCGGGATCTCTTAGTGTTGGGGGTGCCTCGAGCGCACGCGTCTGCGCTCGCCGACGCGGCGGAGTCCGGTCGCGAGGCGTATGAGGCACAGATTAAAAATTCTGGATTTATGAGTAAGAAGGTTTTATACTTTTTTAAGACCGTATCCTACTTGAGGCAATTGAGACTGAGCTGTTTATGATATTTGAAAGTGTGCCCAAAAATGTATCGAATTTCAAGTCCTCATTTTCAGCACAGCATAACTATACATTGATAAAATTATAAATAAATAAAAAACTTTCGTTTTCAGTCAATAAACTAACAGACGTAACAGCAGCACCGGGCCCGGAAGGTACAGTAGACACGATTAAGCTTACTCTACACACTGATGTAGTATTTACAGGTGAACAGAAGACTGATGAATTAATAATTGACAAATCTCAAGCAAAGATCCTACTGGAGGAGATGAAAAAAGCGCTAAAAAGAATGGAAGAAGTTGATGTATAATTGAATTATAATATTATATATTTATAAGTTAATAAACTTAGGTTTTTTTTCATACTCAGGTTCCTTAAAACAATTTATAAGAATAGAAAATAGGGTATTCTCTAAAAGGTAATATGAAATTTATATTTTATTTTCATTATTTAATATAGTTCTTATTTACTTTAATAAAGTGTTATACTGAAAAAATTGAGTTTTTTTTACTAACCTTTTTGATGACTAAATGAGTAGGTAAAGGTGAGTACAGAAAAGCTAAGGGGAAAACGAATTTGTGACACACACATGAGTCTATCGCACTATCTCAGTCCACTGTGCTGAATAACCTTTTCTAATTTCAAGCCGAAAATATCGGTTCTCTGCAATCCTTTTTCAAGTCGTAGTAGTAGTAATTTATGTCTTAACTAGCTTCTGCGCGCGACTTCGTCGGCGTGGACTCCGCTCCTATTGGTCTTAGCGTGATGATATACAGCCTATAGCCTTACTCGATAAATGGGCTATCTAACACTGAAAGAATTTTTCAAATCGGCCCAGTAGATCCTGAGATTAGCGCGTTCAAACAAACAAACAAACAATCAAACAAACAAACAATCAAACAAACAAACTCTTCAGCTTTATTATATTAGTATAGATATCACACATGTAGTCGTATTTTCGTAAGATAGCCAATCCAATACCTGTATTTTAGGTAACATGCTGTGTAGTTACGGCAGTAAAGAATATAGCCACCCCTCTCTTACCGTGGGTGTCGTAAGAGGCGACTAAGGGATAACACAGTTCCATTACCACCTTGCGACTCATAAAGCCGACCGATGACTGAATAACCATCCAACTGCTGGCTTTGAAATACACAGGCAGAAGACGGACAGCAGCGTCTTTGAGGTGACAAAGCCAGTCCTGCTGTCACCAACCCGCCTGCCCAGCGTGGTGACTATAGGCAAAACACATGACATGACACACGCGCCACTTTTGGTGCGAACTTGGGGAGGCCTATGTCCAGCAGTGGACTTTGATAGGCTGAAGTGATGATGTGATGAGTGATTTTAGGTAACAGCCAGATAAATTAGATAAACGTGTAGGTACCTTTTTTTATACACTTTAATATCAAATTGCCCGTTTGAGTTCCAAGAGTGTAATTAAGTTCGACGCCGCGTTGGCGGAGCGGTCACAGCACTGGATTGCGATTGGCTGTTGCGCGGTCGGTTGCGGGTTCGATCCCCGCACACGACAACATTTGTATTGGCCATACAGATGTTTGCCGTGGTCTGGGTGTTTGTGCAGTCCTTGTGGGTCTCCCCACTGTGCCTCGGAGAGCACGTTAAGCCGTCGGTCCCGGTTGTTATCATGTACACCTGATAGCGATCGTTACTCATAGTACGGAATATATCCGCCAACCCGTATTGGAGCAGCGTGGTGGATTAAGCTCCGATCCTTCTCCTACATGGGGAAGAGGCCTATGCCCAACAGTGGGATATTACAGGCTGAATCGTGAATTAAGTTTGAAGTGTGTAATAAAGATTCGGCTAGCCTTTAGACAACTGGGAATCGATTTATGGGGTTTTGGGGGGAGAGGGGAGGAAGGGGGTGATTGGGTTACTTTCTGGTTCCACTCCTAACCCCAGGACTGGCCATAGATTTTTGGGTGGGTTACCCTTTAGTACCACTCGCACCCCAGCACTGCACTAATATACACACTCCACTATCCACGTGGTCTGACTCCCTAGAGTGTTCTGTTGAGAACCGGAGCGGAGCCGGAGCGGCTGGTTGCCGAAGGCGACCAGCCTCAGCCGCTCCCTCCGCATTCGTTCACGCACTTTCACACAGAGGGCGAGGGCTGCCCTCCCTCCGCGCCGAAGCCAAGCGTTATTCTAACCTCAAAGGTGGTAGGTTAAATGTTTTTTTTTTTTTTTTTTGTAACGAAATTATGTCGATACGCTAACCTATCTTCGCTCAAAATTGAAAAGATTTACGACTGAATAGGCTTTGCCTACATATAAAAAAAAATCTTAAAAAAAACGAACAAACATTGCAATATTCACTTTGTATTCACGGTAGCATTCGAAAATTTAAAAAACCCGCTAACTGTTTTCAACAATCTATTATTGATTGTCACATAATAGAGAGGGCACTCCTGTTAACATATTATTGATTTATATATACCTAATTATTTTTATATTTATATGTCCCACGTGAAAAGTTTCAAATTATAATATAATATAATTAAAATTGAAAAGTTTCAATTTTTACGGTACTGATTAATTAAAAAAAATTAAATTTAATAAAAATAAAAGATGATTTATTTACATTCTTTCATATTCTTATCTAAATTTATTTAATAAAAAATAAAAACTACCTCGAAAATTTAAAAAAGTTATAATTATGTATATTGATAATTATAATTTTTTTTAAATTACATATTGCGTACAAGAAAATATAAAATAATAACAATTTTTTATCTGTGAGCTGAAAATTACATGGCAAAAATTGCAAACATCAGAAAAATTTAAAACTACAAATAAATAGAGTAAATAATTTAAATAATAATATTTATAAAAAATGCATTTATTAAGTCCAAAAATTTTTAAATGCACATTTTTATAAAATTTTATTTTATTAATTATTTACTCCATTTGTTAATTATTATAAATATGGCTTATGGTTGCTACATTCACACTCATAAAATTACCACTTTTTAGTTTAAAAATAACTTTTCATGCATGCTAACGTAACTTTCGACCAAATCACTCTGGCAACACTGGATAACCGATTTGAAGAGAGCCCCTAACATCAAACATGTTGGATTAGTCGTGAATCAATATTTTTTGATCATTTTAGGGCTGAAACCCTGTGGTTTGCAGCTCATTTTGAGCTCATTTTTTCAGTTTGGTGATAATGGAAGTTTAAGAATACTAGCCGACCCGTGCCCACTTCGTTGGGCGTTATAATCCATTTCACATAAGAAGGGTACGGTGAAATTTGATATGTTCCAATACACTCTCACTATTTTCAGCAAATCAGATAAATATAAATGTTTTAAAATCACCAATTAATTTCTAAGGCAAATAATAATGCTTTATTAGATTGAATTGTTGACACGGCACGTCAGAGGGCGCAGGTTCAAATCCTGCTGATTTAAAATCTTTATATATTTTTATCTTTTTCCTTTTATCTTGTCACTCCTGAATAGTGTAGCTTTCTGTTAGCGAAAGAATTTTCATGATCGGATCAGTATTTGCGAAGATTACCCCGTATATACAAAGTTATAAACTTTACCTCTTTATAATATAAGGCCCTGCGCGCACTAGTGACTTTTTGTCACCGTTACTTTTTGTCACTGTCACCGCGTCCATCATCCCTAATGAAGGTGCGCGCACTTGGATGCGTGACAATTCGGTGACTTTTTGTCCGCGGAGGACGCCAACATGCCCGTGACGCGACAAAATGTCACGTGTCATATGTACGTAGGTTGGCAAACATGGTGTAGAACTTTCCACTTATCAGCCTATCACTCCAAAGCGGGTGAACCCAATACTTTTTACTATTGAATTTCTTTCTATTTCTAAAAACGAGTTCACAGACAACCTATATCTGTATATAATTTGTCACTGCAAGTGCGCGCAGTCGCGAAGGTGACGGTGACGTGACAGTCACAAAGAATTTTTTGTCACGGTGACAAATGTCACTAGTGCGCGCAGGGCCTAAGAAGTAAGAGTGTCAACTAAAGCTCAACAAAGTGAACTTATTGATGATAAAAGTATATGAATAAGAGGGTCTTTTCCCGCCATTCGTTGACTTCAGACGTGGCTTCGGCCATTTATTACATCGGATTGAAATTTATAAATTCAAACTAGGCTGACCTAAAGAAAAATGAAGCTACTTCAGACTTGGCTTAGGCCTTTATTATAATAATTATATGAATGAAAAAATATACAAATTCAGACTAGGCTGTATGGACTATAGTCCTTTGCCTTTTCCCTATTGGGGATAAATTTTAAAACAACTGAAAAGTGACAGAAGCGGAAATTGTGACTTTTGTAAGGCGCGCAAATCGCAAATTCGCAATTGTTTTTGTTTACGGCTACGCTTTGAAGTTTGAATAAAAGAATTGATATTTACACGTTTAAAATAGAGATAATAAATTATTTATAATAATATGTATAGTGGAGCTAATGTCTCTATCCTAAACTCTTTAAATATAGGTCGATAATTTGCTGTGTAGTTTTGCTAAATTAATTCAGAGGGTAAGTGTGATAAAAATGTGTTAAACTTGAATTTAAATTATTTTACCATTCTGCAAACTGTACCTAAATAATCTCTTAGAGGTATTAATAAAAATTAAAAAAGCGAATAAGCGCTACTCTTCCTACTTGAAGCTTGTTAAAAATGACTTAGGGTACAGCAGGAAATATCCTGCTCCAAATCTGGAGCGGTCTGATTGGAAGTACCTTAACCTCACATCTATCAGATCATAGCTAAATAATTTTCCTGTGGCGTATCCACACGTTTACAGACTTTTAAACAATAATCAAATCTCATTTCCTGTTTTTATATATTTTTTATCAAAATGTTTTTATTGATGTCAAGAATTTGTATTTTGAATTATTCTTTATAATTTATGTTTTACAATTTATTAATTCTATTATAATTGTGCTACGAGAAAATTATTTTTGATTATATTATTATTCTTTAATAAAAAGTCGGTGGAGATATCGAAAATTTTATCAGTAGTCGATTGGTTAATTAGCTCATCCGATAAGTATAATGACTCAAGTAATGTTGTGTTCCTGTGTAAGGTAGCCAGAGTTCCCAGGGAGCACTTGTAGAGATGTTGCAGGTGTCCATATACTAAGACACCGTTCACCATCTGCAGCTGCACACTTGCTTACCATCCTGATTGTATACCAAGAAAGAAGTAGCAGACAATATAGAGACAGACAGACTTTGTTTTCTAATGTTTACGTGAATTTCACTAATTATAATGAAACCACTTTTTCCAACCGAACTTTTTCAAACAGATTCCTCCCGTGACAATGGTTGCTGTAAAGTATCCGAAACGTCGGGAATGTTAAAGACCTAATAAAACGTGATAAAATCCGAAAAAGTTGTTTTATTATGAATAGAGACCAGATTTATAATTTTTTGTAAGGCTTTCAAGCAATTAAAAAATCTTTTTCAGAAAAATGCATATATTGTGCACAATTTGTAGCGACTTGGTGAATCATACGGAGAACATACATGTGACCAAATGCGGACATATATTTCACCATGATTGCTTAAATGAATGGATATTAAGGTAATGAAGTATTGTTAAAATATATGTACATTTTATATTACTCTAAGTCTAAAGTAAACATGATAAACTAATAATAATAAACTCTTCACACTCAATGGCCCCCAGTAGGATTTTCTCCTGTCGGGGGTCTGGACACACACACAATACACAAGCCACAAATGCCCAGAACATGACAAACATCTGTATGGCTGATACAAATGTCTGTCGTGAGCAGGAATCGAACCTGCGAGTGCGACTGCCAGCGCAACAGCCAGGGCTGTGACCGCTGCACACATGCATCGTCAACTGAAACTGAAACTATTTCCTGTATGAGTCTGACTCTTTGCAATGATTCTCTGAATACTCAAATGTAATTCTTAATGTAATGATTACATCTACGATACAAGCTGTGCTTAGTGCAGATGCCGTTACAAATAAGTACCATTGTATAGTTTCTTGGCAATAAAGATTACTATGCTCTTAATAAAATAGAAACTGACATCTTTTAGCGGTCTTTGAAACACACTTCGGAAAACGAAGGGGACACACCTAGACTAGAAACCAGATATTTGTAAAAATATAATTAAAGTAAATAAATATAATAACTGAAATAATTAGTAGACATTCTTCATTAGTCGTAAACATAACGGGCCCCTTTTTCTGTGTTTCTTACGGCACAGGTTTCCTCCTTCTACATTTTTCTGTCTGTTGCAACTCTCAGCGCGCATTTATTATTATAACTAGCTGACCCTGCAGACGTTGTTTTCTCATATATGTATGTTATTAACCCCCTTAATCCCTCCACCCCTTATAACTTAGGGGTATGAAAAATAGATGTTGACGGATTCTCAGACCTACCCGATATGCACACAAAATTTCATAGAAATTGGTCTAGCCGTTTCGGAGGAGTATTGTAACTAACATTGTGACACGAGAATTTTATAAATAAGATAATGTCATTTTAGGCCATCCTGCTATTTTCTTCTTAGGTAAAAGACAATCACCCGTTTTCTCCAGTTTTTAAGTAATTTATCATTAATTACACGATAAAATTCACTTTTTATCAATTTTCAGATCAAAAACATGTCCTCAATGTCGCAACAAAGTAACAGATCGTTGTATGTTCCGTCTGTATCCCACAATATCAAACGACCCAACAGGCGTTGATGCGACAACTCTACAGTCTCGACTCGACGATGCTCTGTTCAAACTACGGGAAAAGGACACCAAACATAAAGAGGAATTAGATAAATTAGTGGAAATTGAAGCAAGTCTTAAAAGAAGTTTGTAAGTGACTATAACAATTTTACATACCACATACATTACATATTACATACCATACAAGCATTCCATTTTTAACCGACTTCCAAAAAAGGATGAGGTTCTCAATTAGACTGTTTTTTTTATGTATGTTAGCTCAGAACTTTTAACTGGGTGGACCGATTTCGATCAATTTTGTTTTAATTGAAAGGTGTTGCGTGTCATGTGGTCCCATTTAAATTTAATTGAGATCTGACAAGTACTTTTAGAGTTATATCTAATAATGCGTATTTACGTGACTACTTTTTCGTCGACCTACGTTATATTATACCGCATAACTTTTTACTCGGTGTACCGATTTTGATGATTCTTACTTTAATCGAAAGTTAATACTTGTCATGTAGTCTTTTGTAAATTCAACCGAGATCTGATTACAACTTTTTGAGCAATCTTTAATAGCGTGTATTTACTTGACTATTTTTTCATTTGTTACATTGTATTACTTGTCGATGTAATTGAAGTCAGTTTTTTTTCACTACACACACAATTATTTCTTACACACTATTATTAAAGGTTATTATTATAAATTTCAGACAATCATTGGCAAAGTTACAAAAAAAGTTAGAAAGCAAAGAGTCGGCAATATCAGCCCTCACAGAACAACTTGCGTATCTCAAAGTACAAAACCAAGAGACAAATAAATTGAGAGAAGAAAATGAAATTTTAAATAAGAAAGTACAAACACTGACTGGGTATATTTATTTTTTTTAAATAAAAAATAGGATATATTACTATATAGGATTTATTTTAGTAACAGTAATAAAAAACTAATAAAATAAATTAAATAAAATTAAGCGTAAATGGCATAAAAAAATATTTATTTTATTAATGTTTCATGTATTTTCCAACAATTAAAATAGGTTTTTGTGCTAAAGAAATTTTAAAGCAATGTATATTTAACTGTATTACCATGTTTTCAGTTTGCAAAATGTATTAAATGCGACGTGTGAAGACGTAGAACAAATGTTACAAGGCTACACGGATATACGGACCGTTGCAACATTTGCATCGGCTCTGAAAAGGTAAAATAATTTTTGAAGTGAAATGTTAGGCGCATGAGGGGTAAAATTTGAGCGAAGGCTAACGCGGTAACGCGTTACGCGGTCAGTACTTAGATGGGTGACTGCCTGGGAACACCGCGTGGCATTGGCTGTTTTATTTCTTTTTTTCAATTAGTTTTTTTTTTGTATTTTAAATTAGTTTTTTTTAAATTAGTTTCTTAGTTTTTTTGAATTAGTTTGCCAAAGAAGTTTCGCTTCTGACATGTGTACTTTGTACGCACGCAGTTTTTTTTATTATATTACTAGCTGCCCAGACTTCGTTCTGTGTTTTTTTTTCTAGTACAAAAACCTGCCGTGGGAATTTTAAGGAACATACAAAAAAAAATAGTCGAATTCGTCGAGCCGTTCTCGAGTTATGCGCTTAGCAACATTCATTTTTATTATACAGATTATTGGATTTACATGTATTAGTCATAAAATATATCATGTATCTTTAGTCTATTTTTTACTGAAAATAATTAGCAATTAAAAAAAAATTAAATTTTATTTTATTAAAAATATTTATGAATCATATTATTATTATACTCTGTCTCACAGATCACCCCCTATAGATACCGCATGTTGAACATTTTGTTCCGTTTCGATTTCACCAAAGTTGGCGGAACGTGCGGGTTAAGCGGGGTACAGCTAGTGCAATATGATTGGCTATTTCAAGGTCGCCCTTTGTCGCAATGATGGGACATGTCGATATTTAATTGTCGATATATATTAATATTAATGTTCGCTAAGTAAAATATGTGATTGCAACTTTCTAGCTTCTTTTTTATTTGTCATAACATAAATGTTCAATAATAAATTATTAGAAATTAAACCACAACATTTTTTCAACAACAATAAAATAGCCTTGATTATTATACATCTTTTTACACTTACGTGTATATTAAATACATATAAGTGTATATCGATAATAACCTAATAACATTTTTACAAAACTACGTATTTAATCACAATGTCATCCCAATAATTAATTATTCTATATTTAAAGTATTGTTTTAATAAAAGTAATTATACTATGTCATTTAAAAAAGTTACATGAAATACCACAATTAATTATAAAAAAACCTTTGTGAATAGAATAATTTATAGTCGACTTGCAAATGTAGATTATATTTATTTAAAAATAATTGACACTCAGAAGCGAAACAAATTCTCATTTAAAAATTATATTTAGTTTTAAAAAAAAAGTATTAATTTACATTAATTTAATTTCATATTGTACTTGATATTTTAAAAACATCGATACTATTCGATAAAGGTTAAACGTTCACAAGTCCCAACGCTATTATTTTTGTAAGACGAAGACAAATATAGCATAAACGCTAATGAGTAAAAGAGACTTTTCAAAAAGACATCAATGCGAGTAAGGCACGCCTTTTGTGATTTACTTCTAACATCCATTATAACTTGAGCTCCACATGGCTAATTGTTTTATAATAATAAATATTTCTTAACTTATCTGTGAAATATTATACCATTATTTTTATAACTTGAGCTCCTTAAAGTTTTCCCTCTCCATTTAATAGCACAGGTTTAATTTGTTATAAACAAAAACGATTTTTTTATATTTGTAAAATACGGAAACATAATTATACGTCGTCACAGGTCTAATGTCTGGTTGTCACAGTGGCGTGCATAAAGTTTTTAGACAGGGTAGGCAATCAAAAAAAAATTGCGTGCGCACAAAGTACACATGTCAGAAGTGAAACTTCTTTGGCAAACTAATTTAAAAAAAACGAATTGAAAAACAAAAATACAATTAAAAATCACCAAACTGCTGATAGCGCCATCTATACCAAACGAAACAAAACTCGATTCTACACTAGATGTCACTTTATACTACAACCAGAAAATAATTTACATGAATATTATTTACTGTTCTTAATTAATTATTAATTGAATAATTACCTTTATTTAGTAAAAAGTTACTCGTCATGTCCTCTGAAAGGTAGTTCTTATTTACCCAAAAAAACTCACTATATCAATTAGCCGTCGAAATGTTTCGATTCCAAATGTCCGATCTATATTATGGCGTTCAATGTATCATTTGAATGCTTGTTTCGATGCGGTTTTTGCCAAAAGTATGTAATTTTATAGAAAATGCTAGATGTTTTTCGGACTGATCATGTTACAGCATTAGTGAAATTGTGCAAATCTACGTACCCATTACAATTCCAAACTGATTTAGAAGTTTCGAATAACAAGCAAAAAAAAAACACTTTACTTTCATTAAACACACAATCATCTCCGTTACATATTTCACAAATAAACTTATCTATCACTAATATATTTATATTTTCACTAATTACATAAAAAAACAACGCACAAACGAAAAATTCAAAGCGAATACTGACTACTGAAACTGAATAGTGAATTGTCATAATATTACACTGTGCCACTTGATTGGACGGCGGCAGCGATTGCGTAATCGATTACGCGACCGTGTCAAAAATCATAATTATTGGTACAAAATGGGTACAAACGAGACAATTTGATTTGACAGGTTATTCTTTAGGCAGTGCCTCTACCATTGGTTAACCGACTAATGTTAAAAACACAATACTTTGTTCGAATTCCATATGACGCGTGACTTTATAAAATTGTAGGATTATAATTATGTCATTCTGAAATTACTAAGATTTGTATGGGGAGTTTAACTGCGAGTTAGGCTAGTAGTTCATAAAAGGCCCGGCGCGCTGATATCGCATACATATTATAATTTATACGACGGCGTGTTTTTAAAATTGAAGGAGATTTAAATTGAATTATGGTTTATGTCTTTTTCAAAAATATTTAATGTTCATGTTTCATATATCATTTTTAGTAAGATGCCAGGGTAGGCAGTGCCTTTCTGCCTATATGTGATGCACGCTACTGGGTTGTCACTAATTAGTAAATTTAAGCGCGTAGATCACATCAGTGCAAATGCACCTATGTGTGGTGAACATATGTCGCCTTCAATGCGGAATCTATTGGGGGTGATCTGTGACTCTGTCTATACTGATATTATAAAGACTCATTTTGATTTATTATTTATTTGCAATAGATAAACTTAATCCGATTTTAATTTTTTTTCTCTAAGAGTAAAAAATTCACTAAGAGGAAAATTATTATGTTTACATATTTCAGAGCGTTATGTGATACGGAGAAAAAGAAAAACGAATCTCGTGACAAATTGCAAGTTGTCAAACAACAGTTAGCCGCTGAAACCGACCGTGTCTCCGATCTACACCATAAATTATTGTAAGATACTATAGCTTTCTATTATTAGAGTTGTGTATGATCTCTAAAAAAAAAAAAGACATTTCATTGACATACAGCTCACGTGATGGTAAGCGATTACCGTAGCTTACAGACGTCTGCAACACCAGAATCACCGCAAGTGCGGTGTCGATCCTATCCCTAATCCCCCCCAGGAGCTCTGATCACCTTACCCACCAACAGGAACATAACACTGTTTGAAAACAGTATTACTTAGCTGTGGTCTTCTGTAAGGTCGAGGTACTTCCTTAGTCAGGCTGCTCCATATTTTGAGCAGGAAATTTCTTGCTGTGCCCTACCTGACTTATACTGTATTATGGACTGTCTATGACTTACAAACTATATGCAAAACATATCATATACACACTAGCTGCGCCCTGCGATTTCATCCACGTTAATTTAAGGAAAAAACGAACTCAAATATTACGTAGCCTACAAACCTTCCCCTGTAAATGGACTATCTAACACAAAGAATTTACGAAAATTATTCATTATTCGAAAACAGGATATTTACCATGTTTATTATTTTCGCTCTGCGGAGCTCGATATTTCGACATTGACTGCGAATGTCTTGATCAGATGTTTGCCGTGGTCTGGGTGTTTGTGGGTCCTTGTGGGTCTCCCCACCGTGCCTCGGAGAGCACGTTGAGCCGTCGGTCCCGGTTGTTGTCATGTACACCTGATAGCGATCGTTACTCATAGTAGGGAATATATCCGTCGACCCGCATTGGTGCAGCGTGATGGATTAAACTCTGATCCTTCACCTACATGGAGAAAGTAGCCTATGCCCAGCAGTGGAATATTACAGGCTGAAGCGCGCGTTTCTTGTGATTACAAGACACGCACGCTTACTTTACTCATTGGGTTTTCCTTTACTGTAATGTAAATAAATGATTCCAGAATAGCAGAAGAAAAACTTGCTGCATTCAAACAGAAATATAAAGATATGAAACTCAAGAGAAAATCTCCGGAAGTAGCCAACAGATCTCTCACAAACAACTTAAAAGAGCCGCCAGAGAAACAGATGAGACCTAATGAAGACTTAAGTAGCATTAGCATTTTGAATGATACTAATACAAGCTTAGTGAGTACTGGGATTTGTTATAATAAATTTTTTTTCAGGAGCGCCGCTCACGCGCGACGTTGCCACACCGCGGGTGGGGCTCGGTTCTTATGTGTACAAACTAACGTGTCGGCTGCGTCAGTTATTTCGCAGTTTTTCTGTATAAAGAACTATTAAAAAAATAATTTGTACGCAACATTTTGTGTTAAAAAGGGAACAATATAGTGTACATATTTTATTAAAAAGTGTGAAAAAATTCAAAATGTGTTTTATACTGAATGCTTGCTTTGCTTTATGCTAAAGGAGTGCAGAATGCTAATATTTTCTTAAAATTATACATGAAATGTACATTAAATTAATAAAAAAAGCATTACACACACTAGAGCACTCACACACGCATATTATACTATTTCTTGATTGTCAAAGTCTGTAGTCAAGTTGATTTTTTTTAAAAAAGGTTCTTTATTTTCATAATTATTTGGTTTTCTTGAATTTAAATTTTTAATTATGGTCCAATTTCGACCTCTGGGCGACCACTAGTGTAAAGTAAATCTATTACGCGTGTTTTTTAATTTGAGCAATGTTGCAAAACATATCACGTTGTGTGGATGTGAAGAAAGCAATAAATTGTTTTCCGTGTCTGGTGTTTGGAGCTGGATCCTGCAGTGGCGGTGAATCTCCATGGATGGAATAAATTTTCTGTACAAATAAAATAAATAGTAAGCTGGTAATGGTAGCTTATTGTTTATTTTTTGTGAACTCCCATCAAAAAATGTCACGAGTCGCCTCTGGAGTCCACACTTGTCCTTTATAGATTTTTAAACATAAAATTTTATTGGTAAATTAATATTTATTTCAGAATACATTAGTAAACCGAATAGAAAATGCAGATTCGCCGTACTTAAACCTGAAGCAGAGCAATTTAGCTTTAACTACATTACAAAGACATCCAACACATCCCTTACCCGAGAGAAACCTAAAGGTAAATATAAGTTGCCTGTATTATATTAAACTATTTCTAACGTTGTTTGCAAATAATTTAAATTATGAGTTTTATATAGTAAGCTTAAATTGTTGACTAACAATATTTTCATAAAAATATGTTGATAACAAATAAACACTTAAATAGAGATCAATAATAATAATATTGTTTACTTGAACTATATTTTACCTAATTATCGAATAACTAATTACTATTTATTTATTAATAAAACATTGACATACTTTTCAGCCATCAGAATATGCATTACTAAGTTCAGCTCGAAACGCCACAAGCAAACAAACCTTACCGAGCACATCAAAAACAAGCATATTTCATAAGAAAGAACCGCCAAAGATACAATTTTCTCAAGAAAACGACCCTGATTTAAGTTTGGCAAACATTTCGTACGACGGTCTCGGAGGACACTCAAAATTAGATACATTCCCTGTTCCGAACAAGAGACAGCCTCAATTGCAAAGTTTTGTTCCAAAACTATCGGCGAAGCATAAATTAAAACGACCTAATCCAGTCGGTAATCAGGATATAAGTATAATGTTACAAAAGAAGAACAAGACATCCAATTAAAGATGAAAGATTAAGAAAATCAAAGAGTAAATAAAATAATCAAGAAAGTTCACAAATGTCATACAAGTAACATACCTAAGTCAGGGCACAGCACAAAGGACAATGCCTATTTTCTATGAAGCCGTGCCCGGGTACGTGCTTTGACGTGTTCAGACAATTCATATATTTAAGTATCCTTTATTAATTGAAAATATATTTTTAATAATATTCTAAAATTGATTAAATGGGGCAATCATTGAAACTCCGTAATTGTTCCACATAAATGTATTAAAAAGACCAAATAGTGTTAAACGTAATTACTAAATAGTGAATTACAAAGTGAAAAGGAACAACGGTCGCGAGCGGGATGAGTGGCGAACGTCAGCGTGACGCGTGCATTACGCAATGCATTGAGATATTATGTACTACGTACTAGAGAAGCTATTTCAAACAAAAGTTATGAAACACTTTTGATGACAGCGGCGTTTGCCGCGCATGCGCTGTGTGAGCGAGATCGCACAGAATCGGCGCGAAAACATGGCCGCAGTAGCCGCCAGCTGCGACGCGTTGCAATTGAAAAATTATAATTAAATTAAAGATAATAATTATGTCGAAATTACTGGTGAAAAGTCACTCCTTGATTTTTACTTATGTTTCTGGAGCTGTTTGAGCAATATCTCAATGCACATGTAGGCATATTTAAAAATAAAACTTTACTCAAAGGCGTCACGTTACAGCAAGCGCTTGAAACAGACTAAGTGAGTTAGAGCGCACGCACTCTAACTCTTGTTACAAAAAATCAAGTCGAGGCGTCTCCTCTAGTACGTAGTACATATATCTCAATGACGCAATGCGGTTAATTGCTCACTGGCGGGGGGGAAGCGCTGGCGCCGCCGGGCGCACGGAGACGCGGGGAGCGTCGCGGGGAACAAAGGCGAGCTGGAATGCTAGGCGCGGGGGCCCTATTACTACGCGCTATAAGTTTATACTTTAATTAAAAAAGATATTTTATTTGTATTCCGGGTTTGTGCTGTCAAAACATGTTAAATACAAATACCAAGTCGGAAACGCAACCATAGAAATAAACGCTTTTTTTAATTAAATTATAAACCCGACACGACCAGAAAATTGACATATTAAAGTTTTCTTTATTAATTAAAACTAGATTTTTAATAATAGTCTAAAAGTGATCAAAGCCGTGGTTTATATTTTAATTTAAAAAAAGCGTTTGTTTGTGTGGTTGCTATGACGACTTGCTATTTATATTTAAACTATTTTGACATGACAAACGCGGAATACAACTAAAATATTTTTTAAAATTAAATTATAAACCACGGTTTTGATCACTTTTAGAATATTATTAAAAATCTAGTTTCAATTAATAAACGATACTTAAATATATGAATTGTCTAAACTAGTCAAAGCACGTACCGGGCACAAATGGGCATTGTCCTTTCCTGCTCAAAATATGGAGCAGCCCTACTGTGGTAGTACCTCGACCTTACAGAAGACCACAGCTAAATAATACTGTTTTCAAGCAGTATTGTGTTCCTGTTGGTGAGTAAGGTGACCAGAGCTCCTGGGGGGATTGGGGATAGGGTCGACAACGCGCTTGCGATGCTTCTGGTGTTGCAGGCGTCTATAGGCTACGGTAATCGCTTACCATCACGTGAGCCGTACGCTTGTTGGCGACCAAGTTATATATAAAAAAACCAACAATAAACCGCAGGCGGAAAACTTGATTTTAACAAAAGTATTTGTTGGTAAAAATATTTATGAATAAAATAATCATTACTTAAACTCTTAAATTTATATGAATCACAAAACAATCACAATTTAATTGTTCAACTAATTTTGACATAAAAAAATTGTAATTACCGAAGTTATACTAGTGTTATTTATTGTTTAAGACAATTGTGTTTTGTTCAATTGTTTGAATAAACAAGATTGTAAATAATACATTGTATAATAAATTATGTTTGAATATTTCCATATATTTTTTTATATTTTCGATTGTAGTTCTTAATTTCTAATGGGCCCCGTAAACGATCAAACTTGTTTGTCAAACATGTTTGATCAAATTTCATGTTTCATATAACAAACATATTAAAAAACCCGCAGCCCCGCACACGATCAAATAATTTGACAAACACGTTTGTCAAACAGAAATTTAATATGAAGTTTGATCAAATATTTGATCGTCTACGGGGCCCTTAAGAGATTGCGAGCAAAACATTGCGACATAAGCTTCAATCGTTCCAGCCTGTAATATCCCACTGTTGGGCATAGGCCTCTTTCCCCATGTAGGAGAAGGATCGGAGCTTAATCCACCACGCTGCTCCAGTGCGGGTTGGCGGATATATTTCCTACTATGAGTAACGATCGCTATCAGGTGTACATGACAACAACCGGGACCGACGGCTTAACGTGCTTTCCCAGGCACGGTGGGGAGACCCACAAGGACCCACAAACACCCAGACCACGGGAAACATTTGTATGGCCAATACAAATGTTGTCGTGTGCGGGGATCGAACCCGTAACCGCCCGCGCAACAGCCATAAACCAGTGCTGTGACCGCTGCGCCAACTCGGCGTCAATACTTCTACAAAAAAAATTATGTGATATACAATATACATATATGATAATATTTATTTATTTATTTATTTAAGGTTTACCAACAGATATACATCAAATATAGTATAAAAAGTACAGTGTATGTAAATCATCATGTTAGGATGTAGATCCAATTATAGGCAAACACAGCTTCCTCATTATAATTCTAAATATTTGAAAGGGAGAGAATAATACGAGTAATATTATAGGTTAAGTTATGAGAACATAAAAATAAAAATAAAAAATATGTATATTTTATGTTAAGTTACGAGCTTTAAAATTTTTAACTAATTTTTTATATCCACTAAAACTACTGTGAAACATGTCTGTCTTAGTTTTTTGATAAAAAAAGTTATGATTCCGACAGATTCTCGGTAACAAGCTATTGAAGCCCAAGTTGGTTCTATACCCTTTGACATACAATGGCTTAAAGTTAGCAATTCTAGAATTACGTCTTGGAACAACAAAACCAATTCGAGATAACAGTTGTGGACAGTCCAATAGGCCTCTAGAAATCTTGTACAATAGGATTTGGTCAGCAATCCAACGGCGATCGACCAATGCGGTGATGTTAAAGTATTTTAACCGGTCCTCATAGGAATGCAGCTCTTTTAATTTGCCTTGGTGAACCGTAAGATAGAAAAGAAATATATAATATATGATAGTATACAAGCAACGCAATTTGCAAAAAAAAATATTTTCTAGTTCTTGATTTTTTTTGTTCATTGGTTTTTATTTAAGTACATAAAAGTATTTAGGAAATTTTAGAAAATAACAAATAACGTAAATTAAAAGAAATCAAACAAAAATAATAAATACAGTCGTGTGACTGATATTACGTCACTTCCGTTATACATTTTTCTTACGGTTTTAGTCTCACATTATTTTCAGTTCGATCGCCCAGCAAAATCCCTATCTTTTCCAAGCCTGCCGTAAGGAACTTCGTTCCAAAAAAGAAGAGGCCTTCACTTAGGAGCGTGATATTTTACAGGTTTAAACGTGCAGGGATATAGGCTTTTAACAGTTGTATCAACTGCTTGCCCGTTATAAAATAATAATAATAAACTTTATAAGATTAGATAACATTGATAACGCAAATTAAAAAATCAGATAACATTAATAAATTTATAAAATTATATACCTAACATTGCTCTATTGGTGTCGGTTATGTTTAAAATCCATTCATAACGTAGATACATAAAGATACTAAGGGCCTGTTTCACCAGTTGCAGATAACGCTTTGACGGATGACGATACAAATAGACTGAGAGTGCGAGGTAGAATAGGCCAGTAAGGACCTGTTTCTCCTCAATTTTTCACTTATAAAATTCGCCCACAACGCCCGCGGCGTTTTCTACGTTATTGTGGTCGATGGCGTTGTGTGCCGTAGGTGGAACGCGCCCAGAATGGGCGTTGCGGTCGCTTAGTGGAGCGTAGCCTTCGTGGTTTGACAATGTTTGACGTTCGCCTGTTGACATTTGAACTGAACTGAATTCGACATCACAGCTGTGTAAAATGTCGTCCGAGTTTCAGTATTATTTATATCTTACAGTTCTATAAATAAACATTTAAGAAATTTATAACAACACGCTTTCGCTACTGTAGAGGCGCTAAAGGTGTTTTATTCGTCAAAAATTTAATACGCAGCGTAAATGCTTTGTAAAACCGCAATGTTTACACCAATAGGCATGTGTGTAATGTTTTTGTGTGGTTTAAAATAGTGAAATAGTTGTTATGTACCCTTCGGATTCATATGAGAGATTTGAAAAGTGATCTTTAAGAAAGACAGCACAAATATTTGTGTTAATGTAGCTCTGAGCTGTTCATTCAAGTGATTAGACTTTTGAAGTGATAATTTCCGTGCTAACTATTGAATTGTGATAAATAGTAGTATTTTTTATATTAAAGATCGTGGGAATAAGTTAAAATGCCTGGTAAAATAAAGGTTAAAGTGTTGGCTGGTCGTAATTTACCGGTGATGGATAGGGCTAGCGATACGACTGATGCGTTCGTTGAAATCAAATTCGGCGGTGTAACTCACAAGACTGATGTGTGTCGGAAGTCGTTGAACCCTCAGTGGAATAGCACGGAATGGTACAGATTTGAGGTCAGTTTTCGTTGAACTTTAGCTAGCTAGATTATCTTTAGCCTGTACCTGATGTAGCATTACATAAAGGTTGACATTTTTTCACGCAAAAGATACCTGATATAATCAATTATGAGATTAGGTTCATTCGAATAAATATTAAATTTGTTAGAAATGGTTTTTTGAAAATAATAATCATACATCTTAGAAAATGATAATATCAAACAGTCTTAAACTAGTTACGGAACCTTGATCCCACGAATATGCTGACGTACCAAATTGACGGAATCTTCCCAAGCGAACACCTGGTGGCTACCTGGCGACCAATGTACGAGTTTTCCACGCTCGCCGATTTCCCCGTATTAGCCTTTCAATGCCCCACTGTTTTAATTTGTAACTTTATTAAATGAAATATTATTTTAATCACTCTTTAGTCTCACATCGACTGAAGTAGTCGTTAGTTATAAGATGTAGTTTTAGTATCATTATTGTATTAATATCGCATTGATACAATATTACGTTAGTTATAGGATGTAGTTGTAAGATTGTATTAATATCGACTTAATACATAATTAATAATTATGTGGTTTTCTTTTCGACCTGACCGCCGCAAACGTAATTAACTCATCAACAATACTTAAATCATCAACATACAGTATGCATTATTTTAGAATTTTTACCATATAAAATTTATGCTTTATTATATTTTAGGTGATTTTTAGTAATAAGAGACTCGTAACAGCTGATCAAACTACCTTCAAAAATTGCAATCAATTCTTGACATCACATTTATAGTATATATATATGGCTTCAGTATTTCAGGGATAGAAATAAATTACATACAAATATTAAGGATTATACAAGATGATGCAAAAGTTATTATATTTATTTTAATAATTTAAATATCTTTCTAATTATTAATATTATATAATTATATTAAACAGCAAGGCAAAACTTTTTTTTTATTGCATTTAACTGTTGTTTTTAGGGTTCCGTATCTAAAGGGTAAAAACGGGACCCTATTACTAAGACTTCGCTGTCCGTCTGTCTGTCTGTCACCAGGCTGTATCTCAAGAACGGCAATAGCTAGACACTTGAAATTTTCACAAATTATGTATTTCTGTTGCCGCTATAACAACAAATACTAAAAACAAAATAAAATAAATATTTAATGGGGGCTCCCAAACAACAAACGCGATTTTTGTAACCTACAAAATATGTTGTACGTATAAATCTATATAGGTAATAAAAATGAATGTTGCTAAGCGCATAACTCGAGAATGGCTCGACCGATTCGGCTAATTTTTTTATGTACGTTCCTTAAAAACCCATGGAAAGTTTTTATACAAAAAAAAAACAGACAGAACGAAGTCTCTCCGGGCAGCTAGTAATAAATATATATAATTATACAAGTAGCTCCAGATTTTGAGCAGGAAATTTTTTGGTGTGCCCTACCTCAGTTAACATATTTAAAAGAATGTGATATGTAATTACAATCATGCACGCATATACAATTTCAAAAATCATTAAATAGTAAACATTGCAAGGTCATATCTAATTTCTGTTTTGAAGTTTGGCTGGATTACAAAACTGTATCCAGATTGTAAGCTATTAATAGATTCGTCTGGCGACCGTCTACTACATATGTGTTTATTTACTATTAATTTGATAAATAATTGTCATTCTAGGTACTTGACAAATTTTCACAAATTTACGTAGCACTAAGTACATAACATAATTATGTAATAAGTCAATAAATATTGTTAATTAACAATGGAATTATTAAATTAAATATTGTCTTTGGGTTTGTTCTAAATAGATAATTTCATGGTTGTTAAGTTATCTTAATACAAAAACAAGTAAAATAGTGTAAGTAAAAAGTTATGAATTGACATTTACTACAGTTTTTTAAATATGTACATTGTAGCTCATGATAGCACAGGCATGTAATAAAATACATATTTATAAATGCAAATAATTGTAATAAACTGTACAATGTTTACTATACTTGACATATTATTCAATAAAGTCCTCTGCCACGTCTGTCTTTTTTTTTAAATAATTTGATAGGCTAGAAATGGCCTATTCACTCGCGACTAATCCCCAGATTGTAGCTTTCCGGAAACACAGACGCCGACAGAGAGTTCCACTCCTTGGCCTTACTCAATATGAATGTACCTACTAGTGAATCGCTTAGTGCGTATAGTGGGAATGTCAATCATATAAGGGTGGCGTAACGCCGTGCGTCTGGTCATACGGAGATGGAAGGGGCAGGGGGAAATCAGGTTGTGGAGTTCCTGTGTACAGTCTACACCGATGATCCAAGCTTTGCAGCTTTGCAGCGACCAGGGTATCATCACCGATGAGCCTCTTGGCTCGCCTCTCGTTTGACTCCAGAAGCTCCAGCTGGTACTTGGCTGAGCCATCCCAAAGATGAGAGCAGTACTCCATGCATGAGCGAACTTGAGCTTGGTATAACCTTAAGAGCTGTTCCGGAGTGAAGTACTGTCTCGCCTTCGAGAGGACGCCCAGTTTTTTGGCAGCTGTTTGGGCCTTTGCTTCAATGTATGAGCCAAAATTGAGGATAGATGATAAAGTAATGCCAAGAAGCTCCAATTGGCCGGCTATGGGCACGGGTACACCTCGGAAAGAGGGAGTCAGGTGCAAAGGACTCCGCTTTGCCGAAAAGAGACACTCTTTGTCAGAAGAGACACAATTGTCTGTTTGTAACCGACTTCCAAAAAAGGAGGAGGTTCTCAATTCGATTTTTTAATGTTTTGTCATGGGGTCCCATTTAAATTTAATTGAAATCTGACAAGTACTTTTCGAGTTGTATCTAATAATGCGTATTGTATTGACTTGACTATTTTTTCGTCGACCTACGTTACCGCACAATTTTTCACTTATTGTACCGATTTTGATGATTCTTGTTTTAATCGAAAGCTGATGCTGCACTTGATCCCATTTAAATTTGATCGAGATCTGATGACAACTTTTTGAGTAATAAATATTTATAAAAAGTTATTTTTGATAAAGCGTATTTACACTGAGTCAGGTCGACTCAAGACTAATGTTGGGACTGAACTCCCCTTACCCCGTTGTTTCCCCTCGCAATAAATAGTGGGGCGCGTCTTCGTGGATTGAAATCAGGTATTTATGGTAACAACCGAGACCGACGGCTTAACGTGCTCTCCGAGGCACAGTGGGAGAGGCCACAAAGACAGACACCTAAACCGGAAAGAAATAGTTGTACAAATACAAATATCCATCCATATTATATCCATAATTGCAGAATCTAGACTAATTATTTATTACGCGTCATTTTCTACAATATTTACTTTAAATATTCATTGATTATGTAATTTAATAGGTAGATGAATCAGAACTTCAAGATGAGCCACTCCAGCTTCGACTAATGGACCACGATACGTATTCAGCAAATGATGCTATCGGGAAAGTAGTTATTAGTCTCGCGCCGCTGTTAGCGAGGGAAGCCAACAATGCTAATGGAAAAACTGGACCCCCGGGGGGTAAGATAATTTGGTTATACGGCTTTCATCACCACTCACTTCAGCCTCTCACAGTCTACTGTTGGACATAGGCCACGACAAGTTCGCGCCAAAAATGGTGTGAACTCATGTGTGTTGCTCATAGTCACCACGCTGGGCAGGCGGGTTGGTGACCGCAGGGCTGGCTTTGTCGCAGCGAAGACGCTACTGCCAGTCTTCGGCCTGTGTATTTGAAATATACTGCTTGGTAAAGATTTAATTTTGTTTATATACGACTAGGGTAGCAATCAAGCTTACGACCCACCTGACGGTAAGCGGTTACGGTAGCCTATAGACGCCTGCAACACCAGAAGTATGGCAAGCACGCTGCCGATCTTACCCCCTGACCTTCAGCTCTCTATCTTACCACAGTGACACCACACTTCTTGAGAGCAGCATTATTTAGCTGTGATCTTTTGTAAGATTGAGGTACTTTCACAGACTGGCTGCTTCATGTTTTTTGAGCACGATATATACTGCTGCCTCAAAAACAATGTTTGGCGATGCGTTGGCGCAGCGGTCACAAGCACTGCCTATTGCACTGGCGGTCGCGGGTTCGATACCCGCTCACGACAGACGTTTGTATTGGCTATACATATTAATTTGTCGTGGTCTGTGCGTTTGTGCTTGTTTATTGTGTGTGTTTCTGGACCCCCAACACAGGAGAAAATCCTACTAGGGGCTGTTGAGCGTGAGGCATTTATTTATTTAAATAGTTATTTGGTTAATTTTATTTAAAGGCGCGGTTATGTCTGGTTGGATACCAGTTTTTGACACAATGCACGGTATTCGCGGAGAACTGAACGTGATCGTGAAAGTTGAGCTGTTCTCCGATTTCAACAAGTACAAGACTTCTAGTTGTGGCGTGCAGTTCTTTCATTGTAAGACAAATATATATTTATGTTTTTAATGCATAAATATTTTTATTATCATAACAAAATTTCGATCCAGCGGGGTTCGAACCCGCACCCCCGACAGAAAATGTCGGTGCTCTATGCCAATTAAGCTATGAAACGATGTACCCGCTAGATCGAAATTTTTGATATGATGATTTTATTTGGTTTTAAGCACAAAAATAATACGAATTTTAAATACATGTTTAAACAAAGTAATGCGTAAAATGTTAAGGATATATAACAAATATTTTTGAAAAGACCGTTTGTAATAAAAAAAAGCAAAATAATGTATTAAATTTTGGTCTAAAATGCATTTAAGACCGATAAGCAGTTGGACATCGATTTTCTTTTACGAATAGCAAGTATTTTTAAAATCATTTTGAGGGACTTTTTGCTTTACAGCCTTATCATACCCTGATTCATACTAAATCTAAGAAATTTAGGCATACCTACATAAAAGTGCCCTTATAACAGGATTACATAAATATTTTTTTCCAGGTCCAATGATTCCACCGGGGTATCGAGCGACTGCGATACACGGTTTCGTCGAGGAACTGATAGTGAACGATGACCCTGAGTACCAGTGGATCGACAAGATCAGAACTCCCCGAGCTTCCAACGAGGCGAGACAGGTCGCCTTCATCAAACTTAGCAATCAGGTAAAATACCTATGAACAGCAGGATATATTCTCAAGGAGGGTTGATGTCAGGCAGGCGGCTGGTCGAAAAATATACTTTTACAACACGAGTTCCATGACTCATGTTGTGCCGACCCTACTTAAGTGGGATAAAGGCAGGGAGATGATGATGATGAACAGCAGGATATATCCTGCTCAAAATCTGGACCAGCCCGACTGTCGGAGAACCTCGACCTTATAGAAGATCACAGCTAAATAATACTGCTCTCAAGCAGTGTCGTGTTCCTGTGGCGAGTAAGGAGACCAAAGCTCCTGGGGGAATTGGGGATGGGGTCGGCAACGCACTTGCGATGCTTCTGGTATTGCAGACGTCTATAGGGTTCGGTAATCGCTAACCATCAGGTGAGTCGTACGCTTGTTTGCTGATTTAGTTAAAAAAAAACCCTTAACTGATGATGAACCTGTATTATCTCTTGCTAATAAGTATGGTGGCGTGTTTATACTCATATTGTTATGTTACCCTGACTACTGAATAATATTTCTTTATAATAGGTAAAAAAACTAAACTTTTCCAGTAGGTGATAAATATGAATGTTCAAAGCAAATTAAAAACGAACTTTTCCAATTTATTCCTATATTATTATCTAGAATACTCTTAAAATTAATTTTTTATAGCAAGTATATTTTTGCTACTTAGTAGGTATGTACAGTTAAGACCATTTACTGTTTTAAACTATACCAAAAAGCAAATTTCAATAAATATTTTGTCCAATTTCAGGTACAAAGATTGGTCGGTTTAAAAGCGGCTGAGCTAGGAGCAAATGCAGTCGTGGGCTATCAACAAGACTTTGACTTAGAAGGGGAAGCAGGAGTCGTGGCTAGAGCTATTGGTAAGAATAGAATCCTACTGATATTATATATATATGCTCGTTCCTTATCATGCAAAAAATATATGAAACTTGGTATGTAAATAGCTGAAAATGTAGAATAACACATAGACTAATTTTTATGCCGACATTAAATTACGCGGGTGGAACCGCGAGGCACAGCTAGTATTATATATTAAAGTATTTGTATACAGCAATTTGCCTTTCTCCTGATTTTTTTTTTTAATGTAACTAGATCGGCAAACAAGCGTACGGCTCACCTGATGGTAAGCGAATACCGTAGCTTATAGACGACTGCAACACCAGAAGCATCGCAAGCGCATTCCCGACCCCATCCCCAGTTTCCCCCAGGAGCAAAAACTTTCTCCGCATACAGAATGGTTATAGATAAATATATTTTTATCTTTTACTAAAGAATCTGTTAAAATGTGTGAATATCATTAACAGGTACAGCTGTCAGTATAACCCCACTGCCAATGCCGAGCTTTCAGACGAATATTCCGTGTACTCAACAGTGAGTATATCGTTTATAACCATTAAGGGCCCCGTAGACGATCAAATATTTGATCAAACTTCATATTAAATTTCTGTTTGACAAACGTGTTTGTCAAATTATTTGATAGTGTGCGGGGCTGCGGGTTTTTTTGATATGTTTGTTATATGAAACATGAAGTTTGATCAAACATGTTTGACAAACAAGTTTTGATCGTTTACGGGACCCATTATTCTGATGTATTTTGATTTGGAATAATTTGAGAAAACTTCGCTTGTGGAATTTTAAAACATATTCATTTTTATTTTTGTTCTGCCAGAGAAGAGGTCAGGATACCAAAAATTTCTTTAACTGGCCGTTTTTCTCTTGTTTTTTGCCGTAAAACAAAGTGATTAGAATTTGAACTCCCTATATTTAGGCCAGCTCAAAAGTCACTTAAATAGACAAATAAAAAATAATTAAAATGTAATTTTATAGTCAATAAGAAATATGTAGGTTTTTAGAAAACGAGCTTTTGATGTAATAAATGTTGTTATATGTCATGTAACTTGAATAGAATTATTTGAATCAGATGAAAAAAATGTTAACAAAATATATTGATGTATATGTGTTTTGCATGGTTTGCCTTGTGTTGTGTTATTGTTACGACTAAACGTTCATTAGACAATTGAAAAAGTACCTGGACATTTTAGCGACAGACGACGAAAGTATACCAGATCTGAATCAGTACTATCAATCACATCAAGATGAGCTATTACGCCTTATAAGCATCTTGAATCCTAAAGGCGTAGCCCTTTTAGACAATCCAGACACATTCGACGATGACGAAAAGAGCTTAGAACTGAACACGTCTAAACAGTCTAGTCAAAAAAGTTATCCCGGCGACCTTTCTATCTATCAAGACGATTATGTTGCTCATAAAAGTCTGAAACATTTGTCCGAAGATCAAATCGACTTAAACAGACTGCTGAACCGCGAATATCCACCAGATTCCGCTGGACCTCTCAAAACTATAAGAAAAATAAAAGAAAATCTATTTACAAAGAAATTTACTAAGCGGTCTCGTTCGTCCGTTCAAGATGATCAGATATCATTGAAATCGACTTCGTCAGATACGTCTCGTATATCTCTAACAGATATCAAGAAGGAGATAAAGAAGATTAAGAAATTCAAAGTAAAAAAATTACTTAAAGTTGAAAATAAACAAGACGAAGGATATGGAATGGCATCGATACTAGCCCGGTCTGTTATACACGCTGATAGAAGTTTGGCTAAAATTTCTGAACACCAAGATTCTGAAGCTTCGCCGTCTTCAACTTTACGTCGAACTAGCGAATCTGAACCGGTTCTGGGAATATCAGATGATGAGAGTAATGAGAATAAAGGAAATGTTGTTGGTAATATACCAGAAATACATTGCAGTTCGCTAGAAAACATGAAGTGTGCGAATGTTGAGCCAGAAAGAAAGAAATCGGAGTCGTGTCCTCCAACTCCAACAGCAATAAGAAGCGACAACCTTCTAAAATTACCAGGCGACGTCGCTTACTTTGGCTCGGTTTCGTCTGCGCTCTCTGCCGAAAGCTCAGAGATCTATTCCTCTTCCGATGAAGATGATGAAAGCTCTGGCATGAAGAGCGATATTGAGTCGACATTGGAAACAACAAGTTCTGTTGTACAATCTGTTCTTAGCCATGACGTAAATCTTAATTTTGTCGCTCAAATGGAAAGAAAACTTACTGATCTCGAGTTATCAAAACTAGAAGCTGCCAAAAATAAGAACAAAGAACATAACGTAATAGAACCTGATAAAAAAGACGTAAACAAATCGATTTGCGGTTCCGAGAAAGAATTACAAACAGAAAGTCCCAATAAAATCGAGCCTGAAATCGTCGAAGCTACAACATCTAAGGATCACAAGTGTGTAACAAAATCAAATTCGCACACTATAAAAATCCATAATCCCTTTGCACACAAAAAAGCTTCAAAAAGTATTAGCGCCCCTTCATCTCCTATAGAGAAGAAAGGCTTCATGTACCGATCCTCGAAACGAATCAAGCGACAAATTTCGAAGATTTCCAAAAGTAGCATGATTAAAAGCTTATCACATTATTCTTTGCTACCAAAAAAGAAGCACGTTGACCCTAAAACTCCCCTTAGTCAGCCTGCTTCCGCTTCTGATGTTGCATCTAAAGCTGCTAGTGAAACCGTATTAGGTTCCCCGTTTCTTTCTTATACAGACTTGATGAGTCTTGACAAGGACGGTTTTAACTCTTTAAATCGTCTTCATAAAAGTGATGAGATCATATCTCCTAATAAAGTGTCAATGTATATAGGGTCCGAACCAGTATCGAGGGCCTCCTTAAGTGGTCCGTCTAGTATGAAAGATGAACATCATTTCCACGAACAGAAGTCATTCAAAAAAGAGAAATCACGTCTTAAGCCGACAGGCTTACTTCATACGGCAATCGAAACAATATTAATAGATAAAGTAGATACATTATTATTACGGACAAGCCCTGATCCAAATAATCAGGATCAGAAGTTTTTTGCGGATGTAAATAAGAAATTAGAAAAAGTTGAAGAAGCACAAATTAAAGACCATACCAATGAAGCAAAAAAATTAAAAGAAAACGAAACAAAACATCGACAGTTAGTTAGACAGGACAGTATACGCTCAACAACTGATTCGCTATCGTCTAAAATGTCCAAGGATACAGAGTCCAACGTCATTCCATGTAAATCAACTCACACGCCAGTACTTCAGCATTTCCATCCCATACTTAGCGGCGCACCCCTAGAGTCCATACCATCTCTACCGGAGGGCAGTGTAGATAGAGCGGAGAGCTTAGACGTAGAGGGTGTCGTACCTACTAACAGTGTTAGCGTGTGTTGTAACTCGCATGCAGCGTGCGGTGTTGACAGGAGTGAGCGGGATAAGTGCGATAGAGACAAGGATAAGGATAAAGGTTCGCCCAGACACGCGCGCCACGAGTCGTACGGGGGGCGGGAGCCGGTTGTGACGACCGTGCAGAACGCGTCGTTGAACTCATCATCCACTCCGATGGGTATACATCGAAGATCTTCGGATTCCGACCTCAGTGTAACACCGAAAGGTCAGTATAAAGAATACGTAAGGCAAGCGCACATTGTAAGATTTAGCAGAAACACAAACATTAAGTTACTTAGGAACAGATGACCGTGTGTATGTTGAAAATATTTAATTAAATAAAAGATTATAAAAATATTTATTTGATAATAAAATCCCAATAATGAAGCATATTAAATTACATGTATGAGTCGTTAGAAATTCTTCTTAACCGGAAAGCGTACATATTGATTAGATACACTGGTACTGATACAGATGTACTGGTTTAGAAGCCTATTTGATTACTTACGTTGCGATATTGATTAAGAATTCAAATAAACAAATAATTCAAATAATTGAATATCTAAGTTGCTGACTCTATTGTAGAGCGCTATTCTTTTATTACAATCGTGTTGAAATGGTAGGTTAATAATAATAATATAATAAAGACTTTTCTACTGAAACTTACTATTAATACTTAAATTTTAGAAATGATATGAATGATTATGGGCGCCTTCAAATTTGCCGCGCGGCAGCAGTGCGTCTGCAGCGCTGCATCCGCGCTACTTTGTAATTCTATGTAAATAAACAACGCGCGGCTACAGCGCGGCAGACGCGCTGCCGCCGCGCGGCACTTTGCGGCAAATTTGAAGGCGCCCTTATACTACATATTGACACTCGAATATTTATAAAGTACCTCTGATTTTTGTATGACTTACGGCAAAGGCCTTCTCCAACTCCTTCCATTGCTCTCCTTCCCCTGCCACCCTTATACAAAAGGGTTCGAGGGTCATTTTCAACTCGTCCTCCCATCTTGCTTTGAGACCTCGGCTCCGGGGGGTAAGGGTAATTCCCTTGGGTACCGAACTGTCATCTGTTTGCTCCATTTCTCCTTTATGCAACGGAGTATATTTCCGGTTCCATCTTCATTTAAACTGATCAATGCGTGACAGGAAGTTTGTTAATTTCGTTTTACGCCTGATGCCTGTATTTTTAACTTTGTCTGTTAGTCTCTAACCTAGCATGATTCTCTCTATTGCTCTTACAATCTTGCAAGTTTATCCCAATGACTTTGCGTCAACGCCCAGGTTCCACAGTCATATGTGCTGCAGGGTAGGATGCAGGTATCTAATGTCTTCTTTTTGATCCTAATGCCTAGTTTCTTACTTTACATAATTTCTTTCATGGCCCAGTATTTCTTTCACCCCGTGGCAATTATTTTGTCTGTTTCTTTGGATGTTTGGTCATTGGGAGATTTGATCTGGCCTAGATATACATATTCCTCTAATCGATTTTCTGTCCGTTGATGGTTTTGTTTATAGGTATTGCATTTGTCATCATTTTAGTCTTGCTCGAGTTCAATTCTAGACCTACTTCTCTATCTCTACTATAAATTCCAATATCTCCTATAGATTCCAGCCTGATACTAGCGTTTTTGTTGGTTGGTGCTTACATAACTATTTTGAATCCCCTGTTATTTTAGGCGGGGAAAGAGGCCTATGCCCAGCAGTAGGATATTACAGGCTGAAGCGTTCTTTTAGGCTTTGCCATACAGATTTGTGTTTAAGACAGTCGAAGGCTTTAGAATAGTCTATAAAGGCTAGGTAAAATGATTTTATTGTATTAATTATATTTTGTATAGGTTTTTGTTTTTCTTTTTTTTTGATAAAAGATATATCCACGGACTTATAGTGCCCGTGCTTTTGTTATTCCAATTTTTATATAATAAAACATGCGTTGGTACTGTACTGCAACTTAAGTAAACATAATAACTAGACTTAGAATCAACGTGAGTCCACTGACCAAAACTATTCTATAATATAATTTTGTTATATATTTACACTTAATTGCTAACTACAATAACAATCGACAAGCGAACAATCGTGAAGAGTATCACAACTGCCCCTACGGAAGTCGCTACGTGATGACCACGACCGCTCTGCCAAGAGTGTCACGAAGAAGAAGAACAATATATGTACACTTATTTCCTAGCTACAATATATGTGCACTTATTTGCTACTTACAATGTACACTTAACCTATGTTAATATTAGTAAGTTTTTTTTTTATAATTAATCCTATAGTATTACTACTCCTCTAATATTACATGAATTTTATATTAATCAACACTATTTATCTTCCTTTTATATTACATGCATTTTATATTAATCTACACTATTTACTCGTATAATGTCTTTTCACCCCAACACCTTTCAACATTCTGAGCACACTCTCAATGACGGCGGCATCCCTATGATGAATTGCCATCTTGAGACTGTGCTCGAGGATTCTCTTGTCTGTCGCCTCCGCTGCCCTCGCCACAAAGCGACCAATTGCGTCGTCACGGTCGTCGGTGTAGTAGACACTATGATTATTGCGCGTAGATTAATGTTCCATAATTATTTTATAACTAGCTGCCCGGACAGACTTCGTTCTGTCTGTTGTTTTTTTTTTTGTATAAAACCTTCCGTGGAATTTTTAAGAAACATACAAAAAAAAAAACCGAATCGCCATTCTCGAGCCATTCTCGAGTTATGCGCTTAGCTGCATTCATTTTTATTATATAGATAGTTGTTTTTTAATAGGCGTGTAAGTTACTTCGAAATTTTATAATTGTGCTGTGGTAACTTCTCGAATCATTGAACTAAATTTTTCAATTATTGTAACACGATTGGAATAGGAGAATTGTGTGTTATATATCTTACAATGTGCAGTGACTCTAAATGTATCTAATGAATTATTGAATATAGTTGTTATATTTATTTGTTCTAATGAAATATTCAGGAAGTTCATTAAACGCATCGGTTGGTAATGCGGGAAGCGGTGGCGGGGCAATACTCCGGCCGTCTATGAACAGTAACAATTTGGAAATGCTGGAGTACCCTTTCCTTACAATGACTGAATTCCCGCCAGGCTTTATTGTTCATATTGGTAAGTGTTAGGCTTATAACACCAAGATTACAAAATATTGTTGTAGTATTCTTTTTCTAGTATTATAAATTACTTTTACGCAGTACTTTAATAGAAATTAAAAAAAAAAAAGTTTTTTCACAAAATTCCTAGGTAACGTATACACTTTACATAAGTGAGTATCGTGTCAACAACACTGTATGTGGTTTGGATAGGTCAGCTTACGATTGATATATCACTCGGTATTATTACATTTTTTAGCGCTTAGTATATTTTTATAGACTAAATAAGCTTTCCAGCTTACGGAAGCCCGTAGACAAAAAACATAAAGGGTCTCAAATGTGAGCCTTGAGAGATACTCGATGATGCCTAACGTAGTCTACACTGACGTCCATCTTTAACAACATGAACTTACAAAGAGCTATGTACGTTTCTAACTAGTCCAAAATACAGTCACCTACACCATAGCTACTTAACTTAGTCAAAAATATTTCATGGTTAACTTTATCAAACACCTTGCTAAAGTCGCTGTAGATAGCATCAACTTGAACATCACAATCCATGCAATGGATAGCGTAATTTGTAAAGGCAACCAAATCAGTAGTGGTGGAGCAATAGCTCCACCTAAGGAAACCATTTTGACGGTCAGTGAGTGGAAATTTTATTAAATTGTAAACAAGGGTAGACTAGGCCTATTACGTTCATACGGGTACGTATAAATGTCGCAGTTAACTAATTCGATCTGCCATTCAATGAAACGACTAGGTCTTTCATTGTTTTCTTAACGCATTTAACAGAAGAAGAAAAAATATGCTATCACAATGGTCTTGCATAATTCGCTTCTTTATCGCGATTACAGTATTTGCCGTACTAAGATGCTTAAGCCTCTTATTACTTTCCTTCTCTCTTAGACCTCTCGTATCCGATTTCCATATTCAGAAAATGGTTCGTTTCGATTAACGGTTTCTAACGATCCGTTCAGTCTCGAACATATCGAGTTCGTAATAAAACGGTTCGTTAAATCGTAAAAAGTTACATATATGTCACGTTAACGCCTGCCACGTCTGACCCTCAGGCGGCACGGTGTGCGCGCGTTCCGTGAAGTTAGTGGACGGCGGCGGGGAGAGCGCGTCGCGGGCGGCCTGGTGGGCGGAGCTGCGCACCGAGCTGAGGGCGCATGCGCGCGCGCTGCGCTGCACCGCCGTGCTGGCGTACAGCGAGCGCGCGGCCGTCAGGTGAGTGACGCGAGGTGGGGGGAGGGGGGGACACGGTGGAGAGAGCGGCGTGGTGGGCGGAGCTGCGCACCGAGCTGAGGGCGCATGCGCGCGCGCTGCGCTGCACCGCCGTGCTGGCGTACAGCGAGCGCGCGGCCGTCAGGTGAGTGACGCGAGGTGGGGGGAGGGGGGGACACGGTGGAGAGAGCGGCGTGGTGGGCGGAGCTGCGCACCGAGCTGAGGGCGCATGCGCGCGCGCTGCGCTGCACCGCCGTGCTGGCGTACAGCGAGCGCGCGGCCGTCAGGTGAGTGACGCGAGGTGGGGGGAGGGGGGGACACGGTGGAGAGAGCGGCGTGGTGGGCGGAGCTGCGCACCGAGCTGAGGGCGCATGCGCGCGCGCTGCGCTGCACCGCCGTGCTGGCGTACAGCGAGCGCGCGGCCGTCAGGTGAGTGACGCGAGGTGGGGGGAGGGGGGGGACACGGTGGAGAGAGCGGCGTGGTGGGCGGAGCTGCGCACCGAGCTGAGGGCGCATGCGCGCGCGCTGCGCTGCACCGCCGTGCTGGCGTACAGCGAGCGCGCGGCCGTCAGGTGAGTGACGCGAGGTGGGGGGAGGGGGGGACACGGTGGAGAGAGCGGCGTGGTGGGCGGAGCTGCGCACCGAGCTGAGGGCGCATGCGCGCGCGCTGCGCTGCACCGCCGTGCTGGCGTACAGCGAGCGCGCGGCCGTCAGGTGAGTGACGCGAGGTGGGGGGAGGGGGGGACACGGTGGAGAGAGCGGCGTGGTGGGCGGAGCTGCGCACCGAGCTGAGGGCGCATGCGCGCGCGCTGCGCTGCACCGCCGTGCTGGCGTACAGCGAGCGCGCGGCCGTCAGGTGAGTGACGCGAGGTGGGGGGGGGGGGGGACACGGTGGAGAGAGCGGCGTGGTGGGCGGAGCTGCGCACCGAGCTGAGGGCGCATGCGCGCGCGCTGCGCTGCACCGCCGTGCTGGCGTACAGCGAGCGCGCGGCCGTCAGGTGAGTGACGCGAGGTGGGGGGAGGGGGGGACACGGTGGAGAGAGCGGCGTGGTGGGCGGAGCTGCGCACCGAGCTGAGGGCGCATGCGCGCGCGCTGCGCTGCACCGCCGTGCTGGCGTACAGCGAGCGCGCGGCCGTCAGGTGAGTGACGCGAGGTGGGGGGAGGGGGGGACACGGTGGAGAGAGCGGCGTGGTGGGCGGAGCTGCGCACCGAGCTGAGGGCGCATGCGCGCGCGCTGCGCTGCACCGCCGTGCTGGCGTACAGCGAGCGCGCGGCCGTCAGGTGAGTGACGCGAGGGGGGGGGGGGGGGGGACACGGTGGAGAGAGCGGCGTGGTGGGCGGAGCTGCGCACCGAGCTGAGGGCGCATGCGCGCGCGCTGCGCTGCACCGCCGTGCTGGCGTACAGCGAGCGCGCGGCCGTCAGGTGAGTGACGCGAGGTGGGGGGAGGGGGGGACACGGTGGAGAGAGGGGCGTGGTGGGCGGAGCTGCGCACCGAGCTGAGGGCGCATGCGCGCGCGCTGCGCTGCACCGCCGTGCTGGCGTACAGCGAGCGCGCGGCCGTCAGGTGAGTGACGCGAGGTGGGGGGAGGGGGGGGACACGGTGGAGAGAGCGGCGTGGTGGGCGGAGCTGCGCACCGAGCTGAGGGCGCATGCGCGCGCGCTGCGCTGCACCGCCGTGCTGGCGTACAGCGAGCGCGCGGCCGTCAGGTGAGTGACAGGTAGGGTCGACAGGTGTTCAAGAGTGGAGGGCACGTGTCGAGGACTGGCTTACACGTATCAAGAGCGAGCACCGCGTGGTGAAGTAGGGATGACAGGTTTTGATTCAGAAGCGGACGACGCAACTGAGATAGAGCACAGCAGGAAATTTCCTGCTCAAAATATGGAGCAGTCCGACTGTGGTAGTACCTCGACCTTACAAAAGACCACAGCTAAATAATTCTGTTTTCAAGCAGTATTGTGTTCCTGTTGGTGAGTAAGGTGACCAGAGCTCGTGGGAGGGATTGGGAATAGGGTCGGCAACGCGCTTGCGACGCTTCTGGTGTTGCAGGCGTCTATGGGCTACGGTAGTCACTTACCATCAGGTTAGCCGTACGCTTGTTTGTCGACTTAGTAACATAAAAAAAGACGCGTGTCGTGGTGTGAGTGACACTTATATAAGAGTGTGTGCCGCGTGGCGAGGTAGGGATGACAGGTGTTGAGGACAGGTTGATGCATGTCGAAGAGTAGGTGACACGTGTCTAAGTGTGAGTGACAATTATCGAGAAATGGAAGACGTGTCATCCAAGAGCGTTAGTCATCCAAGTTAGCGTGTGTTATCCAAGAGCATGTGACGCGTGATGAGGAGGGGTTGACACATATTGAGGGATGAATCATACGTGTCAAAGAGTAAGCACCAAATATAAAGAAAGAGATTAGGCAAGGCGTTTGTGATGCTTTGATATTACTGACGTCCATTTGCTACAATAACCACTTACACACCACACCAATGGTATAATAAAGATTTTACAAATTAATTGTATTTTTATTTATTTATACTTTATTGTACACCAGAAAAATATTAAAAACAAACAATAAAGATGATTACAGACAGTGAAGTACAATGGGCGGACTTATGGCTACTTAGCCATTTCTTTCAGACAACCCAAAAAAAGTATTATTTTATTCCTTTAATATTTTTTTTTAATTTCAGAGAAGATGTATGTGTATTATCCGCATCTGGTACCGCCGCAGTTATCAATCTGGACTGCGATTTCACACTCGATGAACCTACCTTGTGTGAGTACAGCCATAAATTATATTTAATTATTTTTTTTTTGAGGAGAATAGAACACACGCTGATTTTTCCACTTATTTTTTTGTTTCTAAGCAGCCATTAAGCCTTTTCTAGACGATCAATTGCGGTCGTTCAATCGCCTTGATTACGAAGGGTCATATGTAGATTTTTTAAAATTATAATTTTAATAATGTAAAATTATTTATTCATTCAATATTAAGTCAATAACTAATACGCAAACGATAATTGCTAATAATTGCCTAATTCTTTACCAACTTATTGTTTCGATTTTCAAAGGCATATATTTGTTTTGCAGTGAGCACCGGTTCCAAGAACACGCTCGAGGAGGTAGACGACCCGTGCTCCATAGCGCACGTGCCGTACTCGCCGGGCGCCGGGCCCTACCGCGCCGAGCTCGCCGCCTGCGGGGGCTGCAGGTCGTCGTCCATGCATACTTGCATACATACATACATACATACATACATGCATACATGCAAACATGCATACATTAATACCTGCATACATTCATTCATACATACATGCATGCATACATACATACATACATACATACATACATACATACATACATACATACATACATACATACATACATACATACATGCATACATACATACATGCATGCATGCATGCATACATACATACATACATACATACATACATACATACATACATACATACATACATGCATACATACATACATACATACATACACGAGCTAGAGGACCGTTGCTCCATAGCACACGTGCCATATCTACTCGTGACAAAAGAATTGGTCTTTAATTTTGATCTTCACGTTTAATTACGGCTCAAAAGCTTTTCCCAAAGAGAAAAATAATTTAAACTTTGAACGCTACATAAGCTATTAAAAAGAAATCATACTGAATAATATGTATCAAATTGTAATGTCTTTATTTAAAATGTTCTTGTACTGTGTGTCGACATAAGTGTGTCTGTAAAATAAATATAAGTAACTATGTATTTGTTTCAGGAGAGGAAAAGTGCCGTCAGTACTCTTAGCCACATGTCTAAAACCCAGCAGATTGGCATCATACCCAAAAGCAATCACAATAACTGCCGTAGGTAAGTTTAATCAGCGCAAAATGTCTAATTTCTAATTCTAATGTCTAATTCTGGTGTTGCAGGTAATCGTTTACCATCAGGTGGACAGTGCTCTTGTTTATCGACTTACTTAGTATTAAAAAAAAAATCACCGTTGTTCTTGATACCGACTCACCTTTATGTTATACTACCTGACCCCGCAAACGTTGTTTTGCCATATATGTTATTAACCCCCTTAATCCCCCCATTATATGCACACAAAATTTCATGAAAATTGGTCCAGTCGTTTCGGAGGAATATGGTAACTGACATTGTAACACGAAAATTTATATATAAGACTAGCTGACCCCGCAAACGTTGTTTTTCCATATATGTTATTAACCCCCGCAACCCCCTCTTGTGGGTGGAATTTCGTAAAATCCGTTCTTAGCTGACCTCTACTCGCCGAAAGGAATATTCCTACCAAATTTCAAGTCTTTACGCCTTATGGTTCCAGAGATATCGTGATGAATCAATGGGTGGAAATCTCTCATATATATATATATATAGATAGATTATGGTAAAAAGATATAACTACAATTTGTATTTTTTTATAAATATTTTTCTTTAATATAGCCGCTAGAGGTCGCCGCGCGGTGGGCGCCGAAGCTGGAGCAAGAGATCTCTCCGACCAGTTGCCGTTTCTGGAGTACGAGCTGCACAAGTTATTGCTGGCCAAACTGAGGATGCAGGTAAGGCCATCAAAAAGTACCATAATCTTGCGTTTTTGGGCTTTTCTGGATGTGAGATAGTAAGAATCTAAATGGTCAAAAGTATCAATACTATCTCAGCGATTTTGGTGGTGGTTAAAACTGTCAAAATTGGTTATGTGTCAATAGTTATCCAATGATCTGCCATCGTAAAACGACTTTAACAATCAATATAAATAGATTTTGATGATTGAAAATTATTCAAAATGGTGGTAGAGTTTTACAAAATTTAGGAATAGACTAGCAGACCCGGCAGACGTTGTCCTGCCCGGAATACAGCTACCAAATTTGATTGTTGACATATCGATAGCAACGCTACCTACCGGGTTCAGTTGTGTTACTAGACACTGGCTTCTGTAAAAAGAGTGGGGCCATAATCTACCACGCTACTCATATCTATAACAACAACTGCAACACAAGATGAATTTTAAGAAGAATTCGACCATTTCGCGTCGATGTTACGTGTTTTGTCCAGGGAACCGTTTCAACTTTATAATATGTCTGCTTATGTTCACTTGGTAATTTCAGATTTATCCTAAATAAATTAAAAGTAAAAAACCTTTTTAAAAAACAAGCTTTTATTTGAATGTGCAAAAACGAAAAAAATAAATTTTTACTTTAAAACTTTTACTATCTACCTACTTATAAAGTCATTACACATAATCTATATGATAGAAAAGCTTGTCGCGAGATATGAGTACTCGTATTTCCTTAGTTTGAAAATTTTAATAGTTAAAATCATTCACATCAATTTATTTAATTTACTTGTTTACAAGCAAATCTCGCGACAAGCTTTTATATCATATGGATTATGTGTAATGACTTTATAAGTAGATACTTAGTAAAAGTTTTAAAGTAAAAATTTATTTTTTTCGTTTTTGCACATTCAAATAAAAGCTTGTTTTTTAAAAAGGTTTTTTACTTTTAATTTATTTTTGACTTTTTAGTCGGTTATCACGGCACTTTATTCGAATTATTCTTATTCTCTTTCATTTGATACCCATATTGTAGAAGTGCACTAAAAATAACTAGTCCGCACTCTTGGATATGCCGCCATATTGGATTTAGAATGATGTCACAAAGTTAACCATGCATTGTCATCCAAATTGAACCTGCATACAAATTTTCAGCTCAATTGTTTGCTTCAAAATTGAGTTGCAAGATTTCACCCGAACAAACATACATACATACATGCATACATACAAACCATGCATTGTCATCCAAATTGAACCTGTATACAAAATTTCAGCTCAATTGGTTGAAGATATCTGCTTCAAAATTGAGTTGCAAGATTTCACCCGAACAAACATTCATTAAAGTTACATACATACATTGCAAGTTAAATAAAAGCTTGTAAAATATTATAAATGTAAGTTTGTGAGGATTTATGTATGTATGTTTGTTTGTTTGTTACTCTTTCAGGCAAAAACTACTGGACCGATTTTAATGAAACTTGGTACGTAGGTAGCTGAAAATCTAGAATAACACATAGGCTACTTTTTATCCCGACATTCCCACGGGATCGGAAATTACGTGGCGCAGCTAGACACTTTACTTCAGCCTATTGCAGTCCACTGCTGGACATTGGCCTCCCCAAGTTCGTGCCAGGCATTATGACGCGAACTCATGTGTTTTGCACACGCCGCAGGGCTGGCGCCGTCGCACCGAAGACGCTTGACGCAGCTAGTAATACATAATTTTTGTGCAGGGTGCGAACGCCATCTTCTCGCTACAAACACAGATAGCTATTGGTGAACGATGCGTGATGGCTCTTGCTAGTGGAACGGCGTTACGTCTTGTCGCATTACCACCGCCCTCGCCGCCTACTATTAAGGTTTTTATTTTAATAATTTAAGTTGTACGTGAGATAGGGTTTTCCAACGCTTTCTCTCACTGTATGGTACAAAACAATCGTATAATATTAATGATTACATAGTTGTATCAATTACACATTCAAAAATCTTACAGTAAATAATTTAAATATAGAATAAGAATGTAAACTCTTGAGGCGAGATTTTTTTCAGCTACCCTCAAAAGAATATAAAATACAAAAACCTTTGTTAATTAAAGTTTTTTTGTTTGTTCTCTTTATTAGCCCGAGTATACATAATTATTTAATCCCATTTATAATTCCAGGCTTCAGAAAATGATAAAAACGCTTTAGAAATACAAAAAGCTCTGTGGGAGACGTTTTCAGCGAACAAGACTGCGAATGGCTATGACGTTGGTATGTTTTCTTATATCATTATGTGATTTTTTGGTAAAATAAAAAAAAATCTGAATTATTGATATATATGTTGATATACTAAAACTGTTGTCTTATGTCCAATATTGAAAGTGAGAAATTGTTGAAAAAGAAAATTAATAGCATGAGATTTTGTATACAGGCTGTTCGATTCTTTACTACGTTCCTTCAAATGGGGGGTTCCGTAGGTGTTATATATCACGATCCGTGTAAAAAAATTCCTAGCCCATTATTTTACTTTTTTAAAATAGACGAGCTACTGATAGATTCGTTCCGCATGATACCTTTCATGAGTTTACGTGCACAGCTTTACGTGCTTTCACAGCTATAATTTACAATGAAAAACTTTGCACGAGAAAAATAATTCGTTTCCATACGCGGTTCTTTAGTTGTATGCGGCAGTTAATATTAATATTTCACTTTATCGACGTTTTTTAGGGCTAAGAAAATTAGTTTTGGAAGATTATCCAGATTTACGTTGTCCGCTGTAGCTCGTATATAAAGGCAAACTAAAATTAAAAAAGCTAGCAATTTCGATGTGGAACGTGATCTATAAATCCTACACAATCCCCTATTTGAAGGAATGTAATTAACGTCCTATATTATTAGAATTTCAACTGCTAACTGCGGTCCTTTAAATGGGGGTCCTGTAGACGATATAAATCACGTTCCACGTGAAAAAAAAAACTGTCGTATATTTATAAATCATAGCTGTGCTTACGCGATCATCGGGTGGTTTATGCAGAACTATCTTGCAAGAGTAGCTCCTTTATAACAAACTTATTAACAAAGTAAAAAGTTTTATAACATTTAAAAAATGACAAGGATTTTTTTTGGAGTTTACTCCTTAAGAATCAATTTTCATATAAGTACGTACGAATGGCCTCGTTTTTAACGCCATCTATCGAAACCTTATTGGGTAGATGGCGTTATTTGATTTGTTTATTTATCATTAGATATGGTATTTTTTTTTCTTAGACTAGTAAGCCTTTTTTGCCTATTTAGACAATCAATCTGAAGGTCTAAACTCCAGTTGTGCGTGGGAGTTAACACATACACTTTTTTCACTTTGAACGTGATATATACCACATACAGGACACCCCTTTCGAATGACAGCAGGTAGCAGTCGAAGTTCGAACACCTTATATAACTATATATCAGTATGTGCGTGCAGAGTGCAGCAGTCGAACACCTTATATAACTATATGTGTGTGTGTGCGTGTAGAGTGTAGCAGTCGAACACCTTATATAACTATATATCAGTATGTGCGTGCAGAGCAGGGGCGTAGCTACCGCCGTATCAGCCGTATCAATGATACGGGGCCCCCGAACTACAGGGGCCCCCAACGTTTGTAAGAAAAATTAGTAAAATAAAAAAAAAAATTAAAAAAATTGTTATACGTGACTATAAGTTTTCACTTCAGAAATGACAAGAGTCAAAAAAGCAATCCCTTTTTTTCCCGGAATAAGCATACGCCCAAAAGTTTGCAACATCCTATATCGTTTATTGTGGGATTTAGTTATTCTGAACAATAAATTGCTGTTTTCTTATTACAATGGGCCAAACGAGCAGATGAAACCATCAGATTTTAAACGGTTAACGTCACCCATGGATATTTGCAACATATTACATAAGAGGAGTTGCGAGTGTGTTGCCGGCCTTTAGAGAAAAGATGTCTATACTCGACGCTTGAAAACCCCCAAATTATAGCGCTCAGGGAAAACCTCGGAGGAAGGTCATTCAAAGCTTCCATGCACGCGGAAAGAATGCGCGGAAAGAAGTGCGCGAAGCTAGTACATTGGTTGCAAACCATGCATCCAAGTGATGTTGATGAAACTTAGTCCTTCGGTGAAGGGTGGGATGGTAAAAACGTGATAGTAGCACCATATCAAACAGTTCTTCAGGACACTCACCGTTGTACACACGGTGAAAAACACACAGGGAGCCAATGTCTCTCATTATACTTAGAAGTTCTTAATCGTTCGTGATTTTGGTATCGTCGACAATGCGAACTGCCCGGCGTTGGATGGAGTCAAATGGGTGGAGTTGGTATTCAGGGGCACCTGCCCACAGGTGTGAACAATATTCCACATGGAGGTGGACCTGAGCCTTATAAAGCAGAAGCCGATGTCCCGATGTAAAGTACTGGCCCGCCCTGTTCAGAACTCCAAGCTTTTTTGCAGCCAGTTTGGCTTTGCAATCCAAATGACCCCAGAATTGGACCTCGTCTGTAATTTCTACCCCAAGGATCCCAATACTTTTAGCGATGATTAGTGTTGTTTTGAAAACTCGGTGCCATAGAAAAGGGGGTTTTCTTAGAGGTAAACAAGCAAATTTTTGTCTTCGAAGGGTTGAATTGGACGACGTTGCGTCTACCCTATTCGGAGACTTGCTCGAATTAAGCTTCGATTTCAGGCACAAGTTGTAATCTTCTCTCTTCCACTTCCGATCGAGGGATATTATCTGGGCCAGTGGATAATGCATCACCCGTACTGCTATCTGCATAGCAACGAATATCGCTTGTTTGCAACATATCGTTAATACACAGAATGAACAGTGTGGGGGTGAGCGCAACTCCAGCTTTAATAGGCATGATTTCCGAACATACTCCGTCAACAGCGGATGGAATGGATTATGGAAACTGGTTATCCATTTACATAATCCCTCGGGGAGGCCGGAAGATGGTAACTTCGCTAAAAGAACTTTATGGCAGAACCGTTCAAAAGCTTTGCGATATCCAGGCTGACTGCCATAGCTTCCCTCTTGCTTTTAATAGCGGTTACTCAGCGGTGTATTAAGTACACTAGAAGATCTCTAGTGCTGCGACCTCGACGAAATCCGTATTGTCGTTCACTTATTAGCTGGAAATTTTCCCGGTAACCAAGGAGCTGAGTACTAACAACCCACTCAATAACCTTAGAAAGCGAGGAGGAAATTGCAATTTGCTGGTAATTGGATGGATCTGTGCTGTCACCCTTTTTGGGGATAGGGTGCACAATTGATACTATCCACGAAGACGGTACTATACCAAGAGAGATATGTAAGAGAGTGAGAATAGACGCGTTAGTATCGAAGTCGATTCAGGAGTACACGTTTTAAGCACGAGGGTCAGAATACTGTGAGGACCATTGCACTTCTTGACTTTGAGGGAATGCAGAACACGACGAACGACACTTTGTACAAAGCGCATATTACGCATCGTGTGCTCGCACCGTGGAATATTCGGCGGTGCTTTTCCCTCATCGTTAAAAGTTGAATTCGACACAAAAAGTCACAGAAGCCCAGAAATGAAGACTGACAGGAGTTACCTTCGACAGCTTTGGCAAGATACCAAAAGTCACGAGTTCCAGCTGGAAAGCCCAATAGTCTCTCGCCAATTCTGCAAATGTGTTTGAACTTTGCCCTAGTGATTTGCTTCCTGCAAGACCTGGAGGCAGCGTTGAATCTCTTCTCCAGGTTATACATCTATGAATCTCCCGCAACTATTGCTGCAGCCCAAGCTTGATAGCTCTCTTTTAACATGCTTAAAATCCGAAACACAAAAAATTTATTCCATTAAGGAACTCATGGAGTTATTGCTGATAACATTCAATAGCCTTGCATCCAGTTTTCCGTAGGTAATAACAACATGTTTTCTATTCTTGACCCTTTCAGTTACAAGTTACAGCCGCAACTTACAGCGCAGCAGCAAAATAACTAATTATTATTATTAGAACTTCGATGGGACAGTTACGGCTATCAGACTTGTCACTATTGTTTCTTCTTGGAGGAAGGGATAACTTATAATCAATAAATATTCATTTTTATTTAATGCTTTTTTTTTTTGTTAGATATCTTTACCCTACATTGTTGGGGGCCCCCCAACAAATTTTGATACAGGGCCCCTCCATGGCACGCTACGCCACTGGTGCAGAGTGCAGCAGTCGAACACCGTATATAACTGTGTGTGCGTGTAGAGTGTAGCAGTCGAACACCTTATATAACTATATGTGTGCGTGTGCGTGTAGAGTGTAGCAGTCGAACACCGTATATAACTGTGTGTGCGTGTGCGTGTAGAGTGCAGCAGTCGAACACCGTATATAACTGTGTGTGTGTGTGCAGAGTGTAGCAGTCGAACACCTTATATAACTATATGTGTGTGTGTGCGTGCACAGTGTAGCAGTCGAACACCGTCTATAACTGTGTGTGTGTGCGTGTAGAGTGTAGCAGTCGAACACCTTATATAACTATATATCAGTATGTGCGTGCAGAGTGCAGCAGTCGAACACCGTATATAACTGTGTGTGCGTGTGCGTGTAGAGTGTAGCAGTCGAACACCGTATATAACTGTGTGTGCGTGTGCGTGTAGAGTGCAGCAGTCGAACACCGTATATAACTGTGTGTGTGTGCAGAGTGTAGCAGTCGAACACCTTATATAACTATATGTGTGTGTGTGCGTGCACAGTGTAGCAGTCGAACACCGTATATAACTGTGTGTGTGTGTGCGTGTAGAGTGTAGCAGTCGAACACAGTATATAACGGTGTGTGCGTGCAGAGTGTAGCAGTCGAACACCTTATATAACTATATGTGTGTGTGTGCGTGCACAGTGTAGCAGTCGAACACCGTATATAACTGTGTGTGTGAGCGTGTAGAGTGTAGCAGTCGAACACCGTATATAACGGTGTGTGCGTGCAGAGTGTAGCAGTCGAACACCTTATATAACTATATGTGTGTGTGTGTGCGTGCACAGTGTAGCAGTCGAACACCGTATATAACTGTGTGTGCGTGTGCGTGCAGAGTGTAGCAGTCGAACACCGTATATAACGGTGTGTGCGTGCAGAGTGTAGCAGTCGAACACCTTATATAACTATATGTGTGTGTGTGCGTGCAGAGTGTAGCAGTCGAACACCGTATATAACTATATGTGTGTGTGTGCAGAGTGTCCGGAGGTGCGCGTGCGCGCGGAGGCGGGGCGCGAGTCGCCGCCCGCGCTGGAGCTGTGCGCCGACAAGGACGCCTGCGTGCTGGAGCTGGACGAGGCCGAGGACGTGAGTGGCCTGCTTTAAACTATTCCTTTATACGTTCCATTTAAATGTATTACGCGCTTTCAGGGCCTGTTCCGCCGGTCATGAATAAAGTTTATGCTACACATACTCGTAACTGACTGTACGAGCTACCGCACATTCAGCAATGTGATTGTCTTTGCAAACTAATAATCTCCTGTAATTTCGATTACTTCTTACGTAATAGGGGATCGGACAGTATTTAGATTAAAATCTATAATGTACTTAGATTAAATAAATATACTGTTTTATGATTATTTATCGAATTATAATTTAATATAATTAATTTAAATATTTTTAAATAAAGAAATAAAATGTTGTTATTTACAGTATTATTAATCTGTATTAAAACACTAACTAAAGTGCGTGACGTCATATGACGGTACAAGCCACAGAGTAGGTACTTTAGGAAAGAGCAAGCATTGACTGCACGGGTTATTATATCCGTATATTGAACGTACTCTATGCTTTATATACTCTTTGTTTATTACCTCGAGATGACGTCACGCGCTGTTAGATGTCATAACGTGGCGTTTTGGCGGGATTTTTAAACAAACAATATTAAAACATGATTTTGAGTAACTAAAGGGCTCTAAATTAATAAAAAAATTTTTTTATATTATATTAAAATTTAATAAACTTTGTGTTAAATCGAATTTCATTGGGTTTGGTTTTCCTCATGAGCTTCCATCATATGTGATCTCTCACTCACGTATAAACTGTATACCATACAGTTATTATTTGGTTCTTCGAGCGAGAATAGACTTAAACACCAGGAGATACAATATTCCATTTGGATCTGATTCGTTTCAATTAAGAAACCTTTCTTTTAGATTTACAATTGCAAAGAGAAATATGGTCATAAATATAGTGGAATTCGATGCTGAAAAAATAATAATATATCCACCATGAACTGCCAATGTCATGAACTGCCAAATCAAATAAAAAAATCCATCTAAAAAACATAATAAACCGCAAAAAAATCCGAAAAAGTTGTTTCATTATAATGACTGAAATTCGCGTAAATATTAGAAAACAGTATGCCTAAAAAAGTGAATAAAGGCACCTACACAAAACGTATTCTTTCTAAACTAATGAGTATGCATCTTGTACTGTGCAGATCAGTGGCTATCAAATTAAACACGTCCGAAGGTTTGAAAATATACTTTATTACTACTGTAATAAATGGATTACATACTGTTATATCATAGGGACACTACACGCCCCATAAAATGAAAAAAAAAAAAATATACTAAGGTTACATTTTTTTTTCTTAAATTAACAATACAATGTAAATAATAATTTGTTTTATAATAAAATATTAGGATTTACACATGGCAATAAATTTCGAATAAAATATAATATCAAGTGTAGTAAATTTTTGTACGATTTTTGTGTAAAATTTCTTCTTTACCATTTTTCAAAATTTTCACATTTGCTGACATGTCTTCTAAAACTTTATAAGGTCCTGAATAAATTGAACTAGTTAATTTATTTCCTGTTACATTCTTAACTAAGATTAAATCATCTTTATTATAAGTTACAGGATTTACATATTTATCAAAAATACACTTTTTATGCTGTTTGCTTCCAATTAAATTTTGCCTAGCATCACATTGAGATTTTTGCAAACGATATTTCAATTCTTTAGGATAATTATCTACATTATACAAAGGTTCTATTAAATTAGTATTCAATAAATTGCTCGGTAAATTACATTTTTTGCCAAAAACAAGTTCATAAGGTGTATACTTTGTTTCACTATGTACTGTTGTATTGAACGAAAAACACCAATATTGTAACCAATGACTCCAATGTCTAGAATTGTTATCTGTTTGAATTCTCAAAAAAGAATTAAGAGATTTATGGGTATTTTCCAAAGATCCTAAAGATTCGTGGTGATATGCAGTTGATGAAATATGTGTGATATGCAACAACTTGCATACCTCTTTCATAGTACTACTCATAAATTCAGTACCACGATCACTTCCAATTTCTCGCGGTACCCCATACCTAAGAATAAAATTTTCTACAAAAGCTCTAGCTACACTAACACTGTCCTTAGTTTCTAAAGGATAAGCTTCTACGTATTTGCTTAATTCGCATTGAACCGTTAATATGTATGAAAAATTATCATAGTCTTTCTCTAATGGTCCAACGATATCTAAATAAATTTTATCAAAAGCGCTTTTAGCTGTTGTTGTTATTTCCATAGGTTGTTTAGTAGGTAAGGAGTGCTTTTGCTTTTGACAGCTATCGCATCTTCTTACGAACTTTTTAACATCATAACACATGTTTGGCCAAAAATAATATCGTTTAATATTATTTAGCATGCGCCTAATGCCTGCATGTCCACTTGTGGGTAGTAAATGAAAATCATTTAAAATCACTCTTCTATCGTTGACGTCATCTATTCTCATTACTCCATTAATAACACAAAGTCGTGGTCCGGACCACTTTGGATTATTATTTATTTCTTTGGTTAACCATTCAATCAATAGATTGTTTTTATTATTTTTCACAATATACAACTCGTCAACATTTATTTTTTTACAAAATGACTCTAAGCCCCTCACGAATGCGGCTCGCGCAGAACATGATCGGGTGTCTACATCGCTATAAATTGTATACTTCGATGGTAAATATAAAAATTGTTTATCTTGTATACATACATCATCATGACAACTAGCTTTATATTTTTCGTATCTAAATTCGACTCCCTAGTTTGGTTTTTTAAGCAATTCCACGACATTAGGGTGATCAATCCTGCAATCTGTGGAACTGTTATCGACCAAATCGGTATCTTTACATTCATCGCCTTGCATTCTCCTCATCCGTCTAGTCATTACAGACGCGATATGTTTATTCATCTCTTTCAACTCATCTGATGTCACAACTATGCGAGATAATGCGTCTGCAGCCACATTATTCGCTCCTTTCACGTACTCTATCTTATAATCATACTCTTCTAAACTCAGCCTAAATTTTAACAAACGACTGCTGGGACTGTTGATATTAAACAAATTTTTTTTTTTTTTTTTTATGTTACCAAGTCGACAAACAAGCGTACGGCTCACCTGATGGTAAGTGACTACCGTAGCCTATAGACGCCTGCAACGCCAGAAGCGTCGCAAGCGCGTTGCCGACCCTATCCCCAATCCCCCCCAGGAGCTCTGGTCACCTTACTCACCAACAGGAACACAATACTGCTTGAAAACAGTATTATTTAGCTGTGGTCTTCTGTAAGGTCGAGGTACTACCCCAGTCGGGCTGCTCCATATTTTGAGCAGGAAATTTCCTGCTGTGCCCTACCTCAGTTACAAATATACTAAAGGTCTGTGATCAGTCCTAATAGTAAAATTTTTACCAAATAAATAGGGTCTGAAGTAACGTACTGACCATACTATAGACAACAATTCTTTCTCTATAGTGGGATAGTTAATTTCAGATTTGTTAAGTGTGCGACTTGCATATGCTATAGGTAGATTATTTTTATTACATAACATTGAACCGATTGCTACCCCAGAAGCGTCAGTGTGTAAAATAAATTCGTTATCCTTTGAAAAGTCTGGGTATTGTAATATGGGTGGGGATGCAAGACAATTTTTAAGTTTTAAAAATGAGTTTTCACATTCATCCGTCCATACAAACTCAACTCCTTTACGACTTAATTTATTAAGTGGTATGGTGATTTCAGCAAAATTAGGGATAAATTTTCTATAATAGTTGGCAAAGGCAACAAACCGCTTTACCTCATCACTATTACATGGCCTAGGATAATTTTTTATTACTCTTGTTTTTTCAGGGTCAGGACTTACACCTTTCGCTGAAACTACATGTCCTAAGTACAATAGCTCTTTTTTTAAGAAAACACATTTTTGTGGATTTAGCTTTAGATTTACCTTCCGTAGTCTTTCTAAAATATCTATTAAATTTTTGTTATGTTGACCTATATTTCGGCCAAAACATACAAGGTCATCCAGGTATATAAGACATTTTTCATAGTTTAATCCAGACATTGCCACTGTCATTGCTCGACTAAACGCACTAGGACTAGTTTTTAGACCCATTGGCAATCTTTTTAATTGATATTGTTTATCGGTTGTGAATGCGGTTACCTTTCGACTATCTGGATGAAGGCCAAGTTGATAATAAGATTGTGTTAAATCGAGATGACTAAAATATACGGAACCGGATAAAGCGTCTAATATGTCATTGATATTTGGTAAAGGAAAATTGTCGTCTTGTATTCTTTCATTCAACTTTTGATAATCAATTACTATGCGCCACTTCTTATTGCCTAAAGTCTCACTTTTTTTCGGTACAAGAAGAAGGGGACTAGACCATTCACTTTGACTTTCTTCTATTATATCCTCTTCCAACATTTTACTAATCTGACGATCTACTATGGGTTTTAATGATTTTGGTATCCTATACGGTTTACTATAAACTGGCATTACATTGTCTTTAAGATGTATAGACTGATTGTATATATTAGTTACTCCTAACTTATCTCCATCAATATAAAATACATCTGGATACTTCGCGCATATATTCTCAATAGATGTTTTTTCCTCCTCATTTAAATGACTTATTTCTAATAAGTTGAATAATTTCATTACTCGATTCGCGTTAATTAAGTTTGGTCTAAAAGAACAAATTTCATAATTACTTAATAAATCAAATGTTGGTGTAAAAAAACTTAATTTTACTACGTCATCTCTAGTGTTTAAAATTTTTAACGGTATTTTTCCCTGTTTAGGCGTTACTAATGTACTAGCTAAATAAATTCCATCGCATAATTCTTGCGGTAATATTACCCAATCCTGATTTATATCTGTGTCAATATAATGCAAGGATTCACATCGAGGTGATAGTATTAAATAATTGTTATAACCAATTTGACCCATCTGTAAATTTAAAACAGTAGTTCCGATATCTGTGCTAAGTAATAGGGTATTTAATTCAAAATTTAAAATACAGTTATATTTACTTAAAAAATCTTGACCTAGGATTCCGTAGGTTCGACAGGGTAGATTTTCAAATACGTAAAATTTATGCGTTAATTCAATATCATTTACTTTTAACTTTAAATAAACATATCCCTTGGAATGTATGTTGCCACCTATACCTCTGATACAAATTTTCTCAATTTGGAATGGAATGTTAAGCGCGATCAAATTCTCATACTTCACCGCGGACAATGAGGCGCCGGTGTCAATTAACCAACTCTGAGGAACGTCTAATACGCTCATAGTAACAGAGTTAATATTGTTACATATTACGTTATTTTTGTTATGCACGAAAAAAATGATCAGTTTTAATGTTATTGCAGTTATTTTCCTGAGGGGTTTCCTCAGCCGATTGAATAATATTCATATGATTTTCACGACCTTGAACCCTATGGCCTCGATTAAAAGTATTTGTATTGCTACGGTTCCCGCGACGAGAATATGAACGACCCCTATTGTTAGTAAGAGTACTATGACGTGAAAAATTTGTTACCGTACCTCTACCGCGAACTGTAGCCAACGCCGTTGAAGATGTATCGGGGCGTCTGTTATAACTGTTAAAATATCTCTGTCTATAACCACGACTATTGTGGTTATTATAAACTGATGACCTACCTCTTGTGTGTCCATAACTCATAACTGTTCCTTCTGGCTGCGATGATAATTCCTCGTCCATTGCGCCTCTAATTATTGCGTCTTGTAATGTGACATAATTTCGCGCCGCTATAATAGTACTTATTCGACTATTTCGCAGGCCGTCCGAAAATCTTTTAATAGCATTTTTCTCATTAATAGTTTTCAAAATTTCGTATTTTTGTGAATCGCCGTCGGCCTGAGAAATAGTTAAATCAACAAACATAGATTCAATATCCTTACCAAAGTCTTCTATAGTCCTCCCGCCTTGTTTTGCTCGCTGCAACTGCGATTGGATCGCAGTATCAGACTTTTTTGGTAGTAAAAAAGACTTCATATCCTTTATCAAGTCTGAAATTGATGTATAATTTTGACACATTCGTAGCTTAGCACTCTCTGACAGCCTAGACTTTAAAATAAAAGTTATTAGGGAGATTTTTCCGCTTTCATCAATCATATCCGAATACATTTCGATATTACTAATTAATTGCTTTGTGACGTTTTCGTCACCTGTCATAACTGGCAGCAAAGATATTGCAGTTTTTAAATCAAATTTTTCCATGTCGTTAGAGGTGTTTTTACATTCAACGACAGTGCAATCAGTAGAAATTGAACACAGTTCCTTTATTCTAAGAAAAATATGGTTTATTTGTCCATATGTTAACTCTAAATCTTTTAAATCAGAGGATTTAATTTCCTCCTTAGTTACGCCCTCTTTTATATTCTTAACAATACACAAAAAATAATCATATAACTCATGGGCCTTCTTATATTTACCACTTATATCCTGTGTCGACCTCCGAGAAGGTCCTAATTTAATAAGATAATTTTTAATTGACTTAAGTTCATTTAAAATTTGATCAAGTTCTTGAGCCATTAACAATAATATATTATTATATCATAATGCTATATATCATAATGGTATATATTAATGGTATTATCATAATGTTATTTATATAAACACAAACTTGTTTTAAACAAATAAACTAAATAAAATAAAGATTACAGTCCACTAAATATCTTCATACCTCCATATGCGCACTGAACTACACATTATAAAATATCGACGACGATCACGATTCAGCCTGTAATATCCCACTGTTGGGCATAGGCCTCTTCTCCATGTAGGAGAAGGATCGGAGCTTAATCCACCACGCTGCTCCAATGCGGGTTGGCGGATATAACTACATATAAAATATAACTACACATTATATATAAATGTGCTTTTATATGTATTACGCACTATATATTTAAAAAAAAATATTAAAAAAAACGCACTTCACAAATTCACTATTCACTTGCTGCTTGCTGGGTCCGCTGGGCTGGGTCAAAAGCTCGCATACATGGGACGTTCCGGTCTTGTCTACCGAAATTCCTCGAACTTCTAAACGTCGTTGTAAATAATTCTTGTCTTATCCATCGCGTATGGCATTTTTCGTATAATTTGTACACATCGTAAATTAGTATAATGCCACTCAAATTGCTAGGGTTAGAACCGGCTGCGTTCTGGTTCAGGAACACTTTTTCTTTATTTTGGGTTGATAGGCACATTTTAATTCAATATTATTTGCAGCTTTAATATAATTGCGCAGTTGCATTCGATAGCACAATCTAATTCTTTGCACTGCATTGTTTTTTATTAGTCACTCCACGTAAGGTAAGGTATGCGGTGCCCGAGCGCGCTGATCTCCTGTTACAGGCAGAGTCGCCATGTACTGTGCAGATCAGTGGCTATCAAATTAAACACGTCCGAAGGCTTGAAAATATACTTTATTACTACTGTAATAAATGGATTACATACTGTTATATCATAGGGACACTACAATCTACACAAAGCATATTCTTTCTCTACTAATGAGTATGTGTATATCTTTTCTCTTATTTGTACACTTCCTAACCGCTTTTCTATGCCTTGTCCTATACCCAAGTTGTCTGAAAGAAATCGCTCTTTTAGCGAAAAGATCACCTTAGTAAATCTTCCTGTAATTATATTATTGGTATATTTTAGTGGTGTACAATAAAGATTATTATTATAATAATGTTTACAGGTAGAAACGGCTCGCGCGCTGTGTGTGCGGCGCGCGCACATGTCGGTGTTGACGCACGCGCACCGCGCCGCGCACGCGCCGCCGCACGCCTTCACGCAGGTGACCGGAGACAGCCACTAGTTGTAACAACTTTTGAACTTTCGCGTTGCATTATTACATTTAATGTTCACACGGGGATTAACGCGAACAAAAAAGGTAAAATATAATACCTTGGGGCCTGACGTTTCGGCTAGGTTTCGGCAAGTGTTGTTTGTTGCGGTACAACGGACAATAATCAAGAGTTGAGGGTGGATGAAGAAATGTCTACCCTTACGGCGGAGTCGTGACATCGCTGGATCAGTCTGCCTGCGACCACGGCTAGTGTAACCTAGCTGAAACGTCGGGCCCCAAGGTAATATATTATACCTTCAATTTTGTTCGCGTTAATCCCCGTGTGAACATTAAATATAGGCAGTAGTTGTAGTGTTGAGGCGGGGCACAGCAGGATTGCTTAAAACCGAATAAAATCTTATCAAAAGTTTCACATCGTTCCATAGCTTAATGGCTAGAGCAGCGACACGGTATGTCGGGGGTGCGGGTTCGAATCCCGCTGGATCGAAATTTTGATATGATTTAAAAAAAAACATTTTAGGATACATCCTGCTCAAAATCTGGAGCAGCCCGATTGTGGTAGCACCTCGACCTTACAGAAGACCACAGCTAAATAATACTGCTCTCAAGCAGTGTCGTGTTCCTGTGGTGAGTGACGTAGATAGCTCTTGCGAGGGGTCGGGGGGTAGGGTCGGCAATACGTTTGCGATGTTTCTAGTGTTGCAGGCGTCTATAAGGAGTCGTCCATTAATCACGTGATGTTTCTTAGCAAATTTTTAAACCCTACCAACCATTGATGATATTTATTGAAGTTTAAGACTCCCCATACCCAATATTCATGTGTATTTTTGTGAAAAGTAAATTGAAGTTTTCAGAGTATTATCTTTAAATACAGTTATAGTGTATTATGTTTTTTTTTTAAACTTAGAATTTTACAACAACGGTGCCATACAACTAACATGGAGGCTACTATCCGTTGCATCAATGTCCGAGACGTTTACCACAAAGATGACAGTATTTCAACAGGAGCTCCATAAAAGAACAGAGGCCCAGGTGTCAACAGCCTCTTTTGCCGCTGAGTTTGACACAGACCGTATTACATAGCCCGTTCCATTGCACGTTGAGTGACTTTAAACTTGTGGACCAGTCCCTTCGTCAGTGTCCACGTCTCGGCTTCATATGTCAACACGGGCAGGACGCATTTCTCAAAGACTTTTGTCTTCAAGCACTGCGGAATCTTCGAAGTAAAGACTCGACGAAGCCTGCCAAACGCCGCCCATCCCAACCAAATCCTCCTATCAACTTCCTTATGGAAGTTGTTTCGGCCTAGTTGAATGGTGTGGCCAAGGTAGACATAATCTTCTTGAACAACTTCGAGAAGGATACCGTCAACCGATACCGGTCTTGGCATGACTTGGTTGTTAAACATAACTTTCGTTTTGTCCATTGGCTATGCTTGGGGTTTCTGTCAAGGATAGAAAAAGATATGAGACTATCCGCGAGAGAACGAAAGTAACCGACATAGTCCACAGAATTAGCAAGTTGAAGTGGCAGTGGGCTGGTCATCTGTGTCGCAGGACCGATGGCCGTTAGAGCACACGGGTCCTGGAGTGGAGAACGCGTTTGCCAAGCGCTGTTTGGGACGTCCTCCGGCCCGTTAGACCGACGATCTTCGTAAGATTGTGCAGGTGTAGGCTGGATAAGGATTGCGGAAAACCGGGATTTCTGGCGCGAATTTGGGGAGGCCTATGTCCAGCAGTGTACTGCAATAGGCTGAACTGACTGACTGACTGTAGTCTATCCTCGAAAAAGACGACACCAGTAAAGTCTGGAGCTATTCTTAAATCACTTGGAGTTGGGAAAGCAGTTCAAGAAAGCTCGTCTCAAAACGTTGACTTCAATCAGCTTATCAAGCATTTTTACTCATTTGTTCGTAAGTTTAATGGAAGACTCCTATGCTATGGTAATCGCTTACCATCACCGATTGAGCCCTACGCTAGTTTGCCGACCTAGTTGTGTAAAAAAGTTCCATTTATGTAAGGTTAATCAGAATGTCACAGTACAAGTTCGTGTGGTAGGTGTGGCGCGCGCGTCTGGGATCAGGAGGCGCGAGCGCAGAGCGACTCGTGTCCAGCGCGCTGGGGGGAGCGGCGTACAAGCTGCGGCGCCTGCAGCCCGCCGCGCTCGCCCCGCCCTCCTTCCAGCTCGACGCGCCCGAGGTGACTGACCCCCACGCACACACACACTCTCACACACACGCACACACACAAACACACACACACACACACACACGCACACACACGCACAAACACGCACACACACAACACGCACACACACACACACGCACACACACACGCACACACACAAACACGCACACACACAAACACGCACTCACACAAACACGCACTCACACAAACACGCACACACAAACACGCACACACACAAACACGCACACACACACACGCACACACACAAACACGCACACACACTCTCACACACGCACACACACAAACACGCACACACACTCACACACACGCACACACACAAACACGCACACACACAAACAACACACACACAAACACGCACACACACACGCACACACACAACACACACACAAACACGCACACACACACGCACACACACACACACACACGCACACACAAACACGCACACACACGCACACACACAAATACGCCCACGCACGCCCACATACGCACACACACACACTACAAGCTGCGCACGCACAAACCATAGGCACTAGTGGTAGTGAGCTCATGACTTTAAAAAAATGTTAAAAAGAAATCTCATGCTAAAACACACGTCCCAATATTTTCATACAAAAATCTAAATCCTTTTTAATATTTCAGGATGAAATTCAACTAGTGGTATCGGGAACAGCCATTCCTCTTGTCGATCCGTCTAAAGTCGAACACACGAACGGCTCAGATAAAGCTGTAGAAGGGGATGATGACATCTTCGCACTAGACGAGGAACAATTAGTGAAGACACAGCCTGAAGTCTCTGAAGATAGAAATGGTGGATCGGTAAGTAATTACGTGTTTGTTTTTGAATTCGACTATGTCCCTTTTCTCTGACTTTGATTACGATAAACAAATTTTCTGGTAATTAATTTTAACTAGGTATTTGGTTATTGAAGACATGCATGTAAGATTCTGTCAAGGACTCCAGTCATGGAATATGGAGCGGTCCGTCTGTCGAAGCACCCCAACCTTACAGAAGGTCACATCTAAATAATACTGCTTTGAAGTAGTGTTGTGTTCTTCTGATGTTCCAAGCTCCTAAAGGCTACTTAACCGCTTGCCATCCGGTGGGCCCTACGCTTGTTTGCCAACTCGTATAGAAAAAAAACCATACGTATGATACAGTTCAATCGTGGCGGAACATTACCGGGTGGGGCGGGCGGCTCAGCTGGGGCGCCGCTGGTGTCGCTGTCCACGCTCGGAGGCGTGCACGGGGCGCGTGTCTCGCGACGCGTGTGTGCGCTTCGACTGCTGTTTGTGCGCGAAACCACCGCCGTGCGAGAGCTGGGCGGACTGAGTGGCTTTCTGCACACCTTTACCTGCGAGGTAAGCCACTTACGACTTCACGACACTTTACATACAATACCGTCCACTTCACTACACTATACACTAAGTGGGCACATCATACTATATTGTACACTACACTATACACTAAGTGGGCACATCATACTATATTGTACACTACACTGCACACTATACAGTTCACTGCTGATGTATGGACATAGGCGACGGTAGCCATGTAGCATCAGATTGCTTCGTCTGCTCGTTTGACCCCCCCCCCCCTCTACCCCCTTATTATTTAAAAAAAACGTCCTTCCCGCAGGTGCTGGCCATAGCGCGTGCATATGCGGCGGCGCTGGGCGGCAACGCGCTCACGTCGCTGTACCTGGCGCACCTGCTGCTGCACCACAACGCGCACAAGAACCAGGTGCGCTCGCTCGCTGTTTGTTCACTTCTCTCTCTCTCTCCCTCTCTCCACAAACAGACACATTATTGTATAGGCCATGCGGCAACGCGCTCACGTCGCTGTACCTGGCGCACCTGCTGCTGCACCACAACGCGCACAAGAACCAGGTGCGCTCGCTCGCTGTTTGTTCACTTCTCTCTCTCTCTCTCTCTCTCTCTCCACAAACTGACACATTATTGTATAGGCCATGCGGCAACGCGCTCACGTCGCTGTACCTGGCGCACCTGCTGCTGCACCACAACGCGCACAAGAACCAGGTGCGCTCGCTCGCTGTTTGTTCACC